>CM029458.1:19314658-19914658 GCA_017140185.1 Eucalyptus polyanthemos subsp. polyanthemos | reverse complement strand
AAGGGTGAAGAAAAAGAGAAAGAAAAGAAAAAAAGAAAAGAAGAAAATTTTAAAAAGAATAAAATTATTAAAAATTAAAAGAAAACAATTTGGATTAGAAATTTTGAGATAATGCCAAACACAATTTTATTTTGAGAATAAAATTTTTTGTGCAGTTACTAAATACCTTAAAATGCTTAGAAATTTTTCAAACAAAATAAAAAAAAATTTTTTTTTTTTTTTGATTAGAAATTATTTTCGAGAACGAAATGGTTGTCAAACACACCATAATTATACATACAGGGCAATTAGCGATTGAGGGAATGCACGGGGATGCGCACCCATCCTTATTGTTATCATTGGTTGTTGACCCGCGCTTCGTGTGTTGAATTTTGAGTAAAATTCATTGTGTCGAGATATTAATATTCAAAATCATAGAAATTTGAATTCAAAAGAAAGTAGAAATTTAAATATATTGCAGATGATTTCTACGAATATTACCAACTACAAATAATATATTATCCATGGGCATAATCCCTTTCAAACATAATAGTGGACAATCCCTTTCGTTCTACACTTAGTCTGGTCGTGAGAGTTATTGGGTTGGTTAAGATTCAATGACGAATATATCTGAAGTTGCCCCCTCAACTATGGCTTGTGCAATGAAAACAAGTTTCTTGGAACCACCTCCGTAGCTTTCTATCTCGATAAGCTATCCAGCACTATTGAAGTGGGCTATCACGACTTGCGAGATTAGTTGTGTTCTTTATTTAGCTGTAACACTTGATGTCATAAAAAATTAATTACCGTTAATTATTTACATATAGCTACATGCAAACTTGTCCAAAACATTTTAAATTTATTACACTTTTGCTAATTGAGTATTAGACTTTTCAATTTTACCAATGAGTCTTAATTTTTTTACATTTTGACAATTGAGTTCATTTGGACTATTTAAATTATAAATCACTGATGTGGATGTCAACTTTCTTACTTGGCACCATAAACATTGATGTAGATAATTTTTGATGATATTTTGATATTATTTTATTAATTTTATTTACTTTATCCTTTATCCTTTTTCTTTTCTTCTTTTACTAACCAAGGGCAATGGCACTCTAGCCCAGATAGGGGAGGGTTGGTTGGTGGCTTCGCCAATGTAGGGTTAGAAAAAAAGAAAAAAAAAAGGAAAAACAAGAAAAAAAAAGAAAATGATGAAAATATTATTAAAAATTATTTATGTCAATGCCAGTAGTGCCATGTATGACAGTCGGTATTCACATTAGCGATTGTTAACTAAACTTGATAGGATTGACTTAATTGGTAAAATGTGAAAAAGATTTATGATTCAATTGACAAAATTGGAAGGTTTAAGGCTAAATTGAAAAGATTATGTAATATGTTTGAGACTTTTTGGACAATTTTCACTCTAAGTACACCCCTAAAAGAAGGAAACTTGGAAAAGAAAAGGAGGATCACCACCTAAACTCATATTTCCATTCCATGTTTTGGTTCATTTCCTTTTTATTCGTGGTTTACCGGCATGGATATCACCTCACATATTTATTTAGTTAAGTTTGTGTGTGGATAATAATCGTAATTTAATCCACCAATTAAAAGTATGATTGGAGAAAGTTTCCATCGATCAGGATGGAGGAAAATATAGTCCGAACAAGAATGCAATTAGTAGATGTACATGGTAACTTATATGTAAAAAAAAATTGATTGTGGGTGCACCCATGTACGTGACGCATGCAACAACCTGCACATGAGATAGAATCATAAGATGGGTGTAGGAAGATTCAAATGGGTTCAATCACTTTCGGACTTAACCTCCCATAAGAAATATTATAGTTCTAAAAGCATGATCTTGACCTCATTGAAGCCTGCTGAGGCTATAATTTCTTCCATTGCTGGTTGGATGAAATTTTCTCAAACCATGCTTATTATAATTGGTGGTTATAAGTTATGAATATCACGTACATGTAAATTTAAACTAAAATTGAAAGCAGATGATCTCCATTCACCAATCAGGAACATGGTTGAATGACATTACCTCTATATAAAGTGTGGGTTTGGTTAATTAGGTTTGAAGATACTTATAAGGCCGAAAAACAATACTTTAGTGTTAGCAAGTGTTTGACACTTAAAGATAATGTCGAACCAAGTCTAGTTACCCTAAAATGCATTACGCTGAGTATGATTTCTTGTGACAAGTGAAAACTATCCTTTTTAATTAATGGAGTATCACTTGCTCACTCCATCCTCTCCTCTCTTCTGACACTCGTCAATTTCCCAAAACGTGATGAAACGATCTCTTGCTCGTCATAAGATCGACCGTCGAACTGAAATTGGCCAACTCTCTACGGTTGTACACAAAACCTTCACACTTTAGAATATGGCAATTTCATTTTTCGTACAAGCAACTTCCTCTTCTTCTTCCCCAACTTCGCTCCACGTATAAATAACCTAATTAGTGCTTGTTTAAAAGACACACACAAACACAAGTCCATATACTTCATAAAACCCTAGCCAGCTTGCTATTTTTGCGAAGCAATAGGCATTTTCCAAAAGAAAATGGGCAACAAAAGCTCTTCGAAGTCCAAGACCGATTCTCAGCAAACAAACACCACCAAGAGGATCACATTCAATGGACTAGGCAACCTCATTAGGCTCCTTCCCACCGGGACCGTCTTCTTGTTCCAATTCCTCAACCCCGTCTTGACGAACAACGGCAAGTGCCACGCTGTTAACAAGTACCTAAGTGCCCTACTAATCGGAGCTTGTGGCCTTTCGTGTAGTCTTGCTTGCTTCACTGATAGCTACACAGGGAGTGACGAGGGGACCCACTACGGGTTCGCCACGGCCAAGGGCCTCTCTAGCTCTAGCTCGAGCTCGAGCTCTGGTGATTCTGTGGACTTGTCGAAGTATAAGCTTCGGTTTGGAGATTTCGTCCATGCTTTCTTTGTGGTGATTGTTTTCGCAGTTCTGGTGTTGTTGGATAGCAACACCATGCGGTGCTTCTATCCGTCTTTCGAGAATACAGAGAAGACTTTGCTCATGGTCATGCCAACTGTGATCGGCACCATCTCAGGCGCGGTGTTCATGTTGTTCCCAACCTCGCGCCACGGACTTGGGTATCCTTCAAGTGACACTAGCACTACCTCGGAAAGCAAAGCGTAAAGAGCTTGGCGATGCACATAAGTACACACATGCACGGAACAATGTAACCGCATGCTTGTTTCCAAATACTTGCATTTACGACTTCTCGTAGTAGACTCATTTGCTCTACAACGAATGTGTGATTTCGTGTATTTGTTTCTGTAGATCTTACGTTGTATTGGTAGATAAAGGATCTATTTGTTTTGGAATCAACAAATTCATCCGTATCTTTTGATTAGCATGTCATCATGAGTGTCATATCAATTATGTTCAACTTCATTTACGGCCGCCATATTTTATTTCAAGGATCCAAATCTTCTAAAGATGGCTTTCTTTGAAGTTAGATAATGTTACCCCTCAAGATATGAGCAACATTAGCAATTATCAAATTGGACGTGTCAAATCGGGTCTATTTTTTTTCCCTTTTTTCCCCTCTTTCTTCTATCTCATTTCCCCCTGTACGCATCTGATGACTGTGCATGACCTCAGTCGCTCGATCACTTTCCGTGACGCAGAGCCAACCTCGACCTACGGCCACAACCGCGCCTCCTCCACCAGATCCCATGGGGCAGGGTGGTGACGCTGGGGTGGTTGCGACCTGGGTTGTCTCGAGGTCTCGGCGAGCAACCCTTGAACAGGGGTGCTGTGAACGCGAGCTAGACAGTGGAGCTGAAGTATGGACACGACCTAGACTACGGTGACTGGAGGCACCAGCCGTGAGGGGACTGGGATTGACGGGGCGCGGTGGCTGCATCAGTGGCAGACGGAGGAGGGGGAGAGAGAGAAACTTGAGAGAGAAAATAGTATTGAGGGAAGATATGAGCCACAGGCGATTGGAGGTAGCTCACAAAATTTTATTCGTGTCTTCTTTTCTAAGTTATATTGTTTTCCTGAGTGTTTCATACGTCATAATTGTTTAACATTTAGGATTAAGGATATACATCAATAATTTTATATATCTTAGCCGCTCAATAGAACCTTAGCTTCCTAATGTTTCTCAGCAGCAATTAATCAAACTCACATTGACATTGGAGTACAGATGAATCTGTGACTAATAATGGATAATTGTACTTACTTACCGAAAGTGTATACTGTTATCCGACAAAAATTAGCCTTCAACTTTGTTAAGCATGTATTAATATTGATAACATATTCACAAAACCTATATCAAAAGCATTCGGAAAAATTCGCAATGAATACATTTTGATCAATTTGAAAGGTCTTGGAATCTTAAAATTGACTTGACAATATGCGTTACAACCTCTGGATCAAATTTCGTGGAGGCAATTTCTCCAAAGTACAATTAGAAAACAGTTAATTATGAATTTGGTCGGTTACTACTTCCCTCAGTTAAATTTACAAGAACTTCTTGTTTTATTCTTCATGAGTTGTTAACCATGCCCTCAACCATAAACTTAAATTTTAGTTTGAATGCGAAGGAAGCATGACTAGCTATATTCGATATCAATCAAAATCACTTAAAGATTAAACAAAAGAACAAATGAATGATTTTCTTAAAAATTGAATTTAACAATGTTAAATCGTCAACGGATTGATTGATTCATGATCATCAAAAAGGAGAAATGCGTTTTTTCAACTTTAAAACATAGTTTTGCTTTTAGTTTGTGACTTGTTTGTTGTGTGAGCTACCACTGTTTTGGTGGTTGCTTGCCTCTCCCCTCTTTTGTTGTTGGCCAATGTTTTTGACTGTCTCTTTGCTGCTGTTTGGCTGCTTTGTTTCTATTCTTTTGCTGTTTGTTGTTTCTCGCTCTCCACACCCTTCCACCCGTCTTGACTTATTCTGTCATTATGAGTGTAAGTTTTTTTGGTGCCGAGAACCTTTGCTATACAGTTGTATAGCTTCTTGGTTTAAAAGTCAATATATCTCAAATCCTTTATCAAAATAAAAAAAATAATTTTACCTTAAAGCAGATACTTAAAAAAAAAAAAAAATACCAAGATGAAAGGGGGATTCGTTAACTAATTTCTTTTTAAAAACTTAGCTAATAATGATGTCAAGAGATGAAATAGTGCGATCAATTTTTTTGAATGTGAGGGGTAAGGTTAACTATTAACATTGAACGAAATCTCGTGGTTAAAGGGTAATTTGGTCGGTTAACATAAAATAGCGTGTTTTAGCTAGGAGTGGTGTGGAAATAGCGCCACTTTATAACAAATATAATCTAATTTTAGTATTAATCATGGGAAACTTTTTGGGGGCAAAAAGGCAAGTGGGTATGGCCTAAGAGGGGCCAGCATAGGTCGGCAGGTGGGGTCTCAGCCTCAACATCTGAAGATTGGTCATGTTCATGGCGCGTCTGGTTCACAAGAATAACTATTTCCTTCGTTGTCTATTTCTCCTGAGATACTTGTTCCCCTGATTGGTTCAAAAATGGAATAGGGAAAAACGTTCCTGTGCGAATTTGTGTGGAAACTCTTTCACATGGATTTCCCAGTGTTCTCGGCGTGGCATGATGCATTAGCAAACTCTGGAACGAAATCAAAATCACGTCCTCCCGGCTGTCCAAATCTCGGATTGAAGATAATTTTCCATTGTTTCGCATGACCAAAGAGTGTCATGAGCTTGTTGTAAACAAATGTTCATGCCACACATGGCTTAGATTCCATATGCCCATCAGAAGTTTGTCCAAAGCGTTCTAGATTTAGTCCATTTGTTTGATCTGATAAAAATTTTGAGGTGAGGAGCTGACTGGTTGTGTTTGTTAATCTCAAGGGTTATACAGTTGGTTAAGACTCAATATCGTAATGTGTCTTATGTTGCTCGATTGGTAATCGTAAGTGCAATGAATTCAATTTCTTGGGAGATGACCTGAGAGCTCTATCTCTACATAGAGATCCAGTACCCAATGATGGGAATATCAGGACATGTGAGATTAATTGTCATACTTCTAAGAAGTTAGAACACTTCGGCCCCCCTAAAAGGGGGTACACAACTCTTCCTCCAACATGAAGGAGAGACCATATAAAGATTATCAGTGGAAGCCCAGAAATCGGGCTTGGCTATTGCAATAAAAATAAGAAAAAAAGAAAAAAAATTGCAGTTCACCCTATAATTTTTTAGGCTTTTACTTGCCATATACTTCTCCAAGGGTATCTCACCTTCAAAGCCATCTGTCTTGCCTTCTTTTTTTGTCTGAGAGGGTCTTTCCTAGGCTTACAACCTGTTTTAACAACGTCAACCTTGACTATGTGGTGGTCTGAAGTGCCCTTAGATGAGATCACTGAGTATGAGTTGGGCACAAACTTGTAAGGTGCCTCTGGAGATGCCCAGATATAGTCCACACGTGTGCCGTACTTGCACGTGCCTTGCACATCTGGCAAAGAGCCAAGAGAAGAGATTAGACTCATCGGGAGTGTTCTTTTTCTTTATATGGAAGCATGTGAGCCAGTTAGGACAAGGAACACGTACTTTGACCTTTTGCAATGATGACCACAGGCTCACAATCCCCAGCAGAGTTCTTTGCATCAATGTAATCTTTCCCCTTCAAAAACTTGGTTACTTCAACCTTTGGTGTGGGCTTCCCTATGTCCTCATAATACTACATAGGAAAGCAACATAGACAGTTTCAGAAGTACACAAACAGAAGAAAATAGCAACTTTTTTAGTCAGGGGTTTTTTCCAGAACAGAGAAATTATGTTTCTTTTTCTTGAATTTACCTTGGCAATGTCCATCCATCTAGAGATGGAGTAATCTGATTCATCCAGTGAGTTGAGGCCACCTGCGAGGATGTGAGGAGGGTCATATGACTGAACAATTGCTCTGATCTGCCTCATCCTCCAGAACTCATCCAGGTGGTCCAGCTGCGTGCAGTTGAAGCTAAGCTCTCCTGCCCATGGCACATCTATGGTGGCCTTCAACACATTCCTGGTCATCACCCACAAATCCAATCATGTCCACTGACATTGAGCTCATGTGGACTTGTGTTTGGGGATTTATGATTAGCCCGCCATGATACGACAGCAATTTTAACATGATTCCATGGATAACATGACTTAATTGAGACGAAGATGATAAAAATCACTGAATTTGGACTCGAAACTCGGCACTACTTGAGCATATGATTACCTTGAACTTAAAATTTTCCCTTTCTATCCCTTCTGCTGGGATAGTTTGTTAATTTGAAAGGCACCAAATGGTGGGTCACGATGGGAGTGCAGTAAAACTGAAGTGAAGTTTCAGTTTCATCCCCAAGATGTGGCTACTCTTTAAGCTTCTAATCATACTAAAAACAGAGCACACCTCCCTCTCAAAGGTTAACAGTAGCCAAAAATTCTACTTGCTGATACGTCAAATGACAGACTAAGTTTTCCAGATAAGAAATTTGCTGATTGACCCCTCAAGCACTCAATTAAAATGCCTACACCGCAAGCGCTGCAGAGCACAAGATACCATGCTTTTCCTTGACCAATGCAATGATTTTAGGGAGGATGATAACGAGATGACTGAGCAAGCACCTGAAGTCGTCATCGTCAGCTATCTTCTGAACCCGCCACCGCTTGATTGGCCACCTCGACAGGATCGCGTTGCCATACTCGGGAGCCCAGCTCTCAGCAAACACGTAGTCCATTCCCAGAGCACTTGCCAGGTCGGAAAGCGGCCTCATTCCCTTCTCTTCCTCAGCCTTCACATCTTGCAATGCCAAAATGTCAGCATTCACCTCCCTAAGCACTTCTAAGATGCTCTTGCTACTCCTCAGATTCTCTTCGTGATTAATCCTGGAATTTCCCAGGGCTAAGCTGTAAGGGAAACATATCGGTGATCTGACAGGGACTTTGCTTCGAGTGTTGGCACTGCTGGTGATCATGATCGGCGGGCTCTTGGCATCATTCTCTTGAATGAAGCCAAGCAGCTTGCTATTGGCTATGGAGATCTCGTTCTCGGGCAGATTTATCGAGACCTTCAGATTCGACCTAGCAGGCCTACCGTTCACAGATGGGTGCAGAGGAGACTGCTTCAATATGCTCCTAGGCTGAGAATCAAGTCCTGGCTTCTGCTGATTATTACCAAACACGAAGTAATGTTCCTCCTCTTCTTCATGATCGAACACAGAGGTTTCATCGTGATTTGGGACGGCGGGCGCGAGAGAGAACATCGCTACGTTGAATGTTGCGACCCGGATCGGCCTCTCTGGGAAAGAGAAACTGAATTGGCCATCGTTCGAACTGTTCTTGGCACCTAGCGATTCACCGGAACGGACTCTTGCGCCAAATTTTCTCAATCTCTTGACGACGATCTTTAGACGTGGCCGCTTCTTAATCAGCCTCCGCATTCTCGAGCAGAGAATCCGGACTTTTCGGCGTAGCACACTCAGTATGTGAGATGAATGCTCAGTGCACAAAGCTTCATGGGCCATGTATCTGTTAAAGAAACAAAACGATGCTTTTAGCACATCATGAGCACCTTTCTTCACAAGATTAGAGCAAACGAAAATCTTTGTTCATGGCAAGATTGAGGGTCATGAGAAAGATGATAAATAAGAGAGTTAGTAGAAAACAGATGAGGACATTGGACAAAGGTTGAAAAATGTTGTAAACGACAATGTTGAGGAGGAGAGAGAGGGGGAGGGGGAGGGATATACCCACCAAACTCCAACTGCTCCAATGACAAAGGTGGAGGCTTGAGTTTGACTATAAGCACGAAAACTGTTGGGCTCCTTTTCCAAAGTACCAACTGCTACCAATCGCATGTGAACTTTTGAGCCCAAAACATAGTAAATTTACACAATTAAGGATGGAAATTAGAAAATAGGGTCATGATTAAACGTAGAAGCAATGATCTTTGCGACCCTCCTCAAAAGCTATACAGCTGGGAAGTCAATTTTCATGTGTAGAACTTCAAGAACTCAAAGGAATTATATGACGACTTGGGCGAATAAATCTAGGTTCTGTCCCTCGGTTTATGATCCTTCTAAGGAAAACACAACTTATGAGGAAAGGTCGAGCCAACGATGATTGTGGTCCGGAAAAGGTTGACTTATGTGTAGGATTGCTTGTCTTGGACGGTGGTGTGCGGTGTGTCAAAAAGTCATGTTTTCTTTTAGGGATCTTTTATTGGTGTTAAAATGCGTAGGTTGAACCCAAATGAAGTCACCAAAACATGAAGAAAGCCTGCGAATGTGTGGCCGTGAGTTGACTTTAGCGGTCCTTCGGAAAATGTTTAATAAACAAAAGCTTTTTGTTGTTGTTGTTGTTCTATAGTGATGGGAAAATGATGTGATTATGCGCCGGAGTGCTGCAATGTCCGCAAGTAGGAATGACAATTCATATTGTTGTCTGCAAATTATTCATAATTACAACCTAAATTATTTGAATGATATCGCGAAAGAGTTAATTATGGCCATCGTTCAAGGAGACCCTTGATTTCTGAAACATGAGCAAGTTAGAGTCATTTACATACATAGTTACAAGTCTTCTGGAAGGAATACTCTATGGGTATGTTTGAATATACATTTTGTGATTTATAACCACTCGCTCCATTTCACACGAACCAAGTTATCCAAATGAGTATTTTGAGTAATCACACAATGTAGAGCATCTCTCATTGATGTGAGACTCTAAAACATTACAAATTCCCTTTGGTTTAATGAACTGATGTCCTCTTTAATGTTGACTCGTATCGTGATATTACCCATATATTATGTGTGGTCTAGTTCATTCCTATTATCTTTCCCATTTTACAAGTCTATTAAGAGCCATATGTTGTCTGAGCTCTCTCACCTGGTATGGCTTAGTCCATCTAAGAATCGCCTATGTATTGAAGGGGGTCCTGCTCCAATACTCAATGTAGCAATTTGATGTGTTCCATGAGGTTTAAGTGTTCAAAAAGAGTATCCCCTTAACCACGAAAGACATATTTAAGGAATATGGTTTGCTTATGAATCACTCAAGAGTCTCTTCCATTAAGAGTGAGCTATCATTCTTCAGATGTCTCCTTCAATCCAATATTGGATTCTCAAACAGACAACTTTTGAAGAAAAATGCGAAAGGGTGCTCAGGTGGATCCTCAATGACAAAAAAAAAAAGAAAAAACTTTTGAAGAAAAACTCCATACTTGTCAATATTCTATAAAAAATAAATTGTCAGTGACGCATACGGAGAATGGCAGTAGTTAAGGAACGTCGACCCGCGACCAAAAACCATAAATTCTTGCAGGTACTTGCATCGGATTGAGACAATAGAAATCCCCCGCAAAGTACAACCCTCTTCATTCTACGCTCTCATGGTACGCTTGAGAAAACCGTGCTGTGTACCGATGCCAACTAATGCTTTCCCGTCCTAATTGAGTTGCGATGCAAACAAGAATTCCTACTCTACATGGCAGTGATTTTTCAATGTTTGCCATAGCAAAATCATGAATTTCAAAATAAAAAAAAATATCTTTAAGCACAAAAAGCCCAGGTAAAAGTAGCTGGGTCATTTTACCCATGCTTCTCTCACTGGCTCCATAAATGTTAATAGAATATGTATCATTTTTGTAAATTCTAATTCTCCCTTTCATCAACTTTTGCATTGTTCTTCAAGGATCGCGTAATGCTTGTCTTTTCTTTTTATTAGATATATTTTGGAATCCATAGATGATCTAGTTTAGTTAGATTGAGAGAGAGGGAGAGAGAGATTGAAATCAAAGGCCTTTCTCTCCGATGGGCTTCCGAAGCCAGCTCTACGGGACGGATTTTCCTCAAGCGAATCGGACATGGACATGAACCTAATTGAAGCTGAGCGTGAAATGGGCTGCTGGGAAGGTGAGTTGGTCGGCTTGACTAGTGAGGTAACGCTGATGGACCGGGTCGAAATCAAATGGCCGGATGGGCTGATATGATGGGGCCGGCTTTGGTTCCTTGCAAACTATAATATCCCAATTGGACTCTCTCTCTCTCTCTCTCATCCATTTATTTATTTGTTCTTCTCTTTTTTTTTGTTGTATTCATTTTTTATTTTTGCAAAAATGCATATTTTACTAGTCGACAAAAATTCAGGCATCACCAATTGATAATTGCCACGGGAAGTTGAACTAGTAAGAGTTTGTGCACAAAGTGTGTGCGCTAGAAAAGGTGAGTGACATGCATGAAATGTCTAATTATAGGATTTTACATTGCATAAATGGGCAGCTTTTGGTATTGCCCAATGTAGGAAGGGATCTTAATGGAAATGTTTTTATTTAATTAGAGAATAAGAAATAAATAAATAAAGCAATAACGTAGAAGCATTACTCATAGGAAGCACATAAATTTGAGAGATTAGTAAGGAGAGAGAAGTTCGCTAATCAAGGTGCAATTTTTTAGTAAAATAATAGTGAGAATGTTAAGTGATAATAAGAAGAAGTGTTTTCAACTTAGAGATATAGTGATCACGCCTGAATTTTAATAAATCAACCATGTTATCTAAGCATATAGAAATTTCTATTTTCACGAAAAGAATCTCCATCCTGATATGGGCTGCATATGTATAAATATACATACATATATATGAGTAACTAATAAATTGCAGCTCACACCTCATAGATCCCCATAAAAGCCAACTAATATTCCCTAAGTTCATAACTTAAGTTCTAATATCAACTTTGTCATATCGCAAATGCATCCCAAGATTTAGAAGATGACTAGCTATCCTTTGGAAAATATAAAGGACGAAGCCTTTAACAAAATACAATAATTTTAGATAAATGTATTGACTACGCAGAACCTTTCATTAAATAATAGTTATAACAAAATCCAGTGAGCCATGAATAATCAAAAAGTAGAAAGTAATTAATCCCCTCAGAATCGCTCTCCACGTGTATTAAAACTAAAAGATGAAAATTAATGCGTTGAGTTTGTCTTCTGAATAAGTTCAACTTAAGCATTGAGTTTGTCTTCTGGTTCTTCCAAGTATAGATTTCAACAATATCCTTTACATATTCTATCATTTGCATAATCTATTACTCAACCATTAAACACGTTAATAGCCTTTAATTTATTTTGTCATCTTTAAAATATCATAAGGGATTTTCCTAACAATATTTTCATGCGATTTTGTGATATTTCATGTCATTCGATGATGAATGTATAATCTAGAAGCATTAATCTGAGCTTTCAATTTATGACTAAAACTTTTACTTTATTAACGTCCATATTTTTCGTGTAATTGAATATAAGTTATGAAGTAAATTATAGTAGTAAGTGGTGATCATTAAATGTTTAATTCATTGCAATCGGTCAATTGATAGTATAGGTGGAACCTGGGTAGACCTTGGAACCAACCTTAGAACTTATGATAGGGTAAGTTCCAAGTTCTAGGATATGTAGGGTAAGTTTCATATTCCAAAAAATAAAGAATGTGCTCCAACGGGTAAGTTTTAAGTCTCAAGTGGAACACATATGAAACCTGAAATTGCTTACCCCTAGCCGATAGGGCATTGAGGTTGCAGGCACCTTGATGAGGGCCGCAACCCTTGCCGACCAAAGGTGAGGGCCCACACTGCATGTATTTTTTTTTGAAAAGCTTTTAGATTAATTTTTAATCTAATTTAATTAAAATTTGGGTTAAAATTGTCTTTGGACAAAAATGTCCCTTTCTAGCTAGAATAGTCAACCAGATGGCGAGTTTAGACTTTTATTTGAAACTCCTATGGCAATTTCAGGTCTTTTTTTTTTTTTTTTTTGAAAAAAAGATCCACTTTGAATCATTTTTGAGAAATTGATAGAACCTTGGATCCTTATTTGAAAATTTTCCAAGAAATTTGGGTTATGGGACTAAGGACAGACCTAGTTCCTCCAGAATTGGACTAGGATAGGCCAGGTTGGGCTAGTCCAAGGTCGGTCTAGGGTCAACCCTAGACTGATGCTTGGCCTTACTATCACGTGTTAGAAAGTAGAACAATCAAATAAAACCAACGAAGGTAATATCCGCAAGCATTACACAAAGGAAATCAAATGAGTCATATTCAAGCCCAACAAAGTCGGATGATTTAGTGCAAAATACTCGTACATTACACAGTAAGATTTTATTAAATTGGTAAATTTACAAGTGGGTGAAGAATTGCCAACTATTGAAGGAATTTAACGATGAAAAAATAAACAGTAAATTATCAACCTGTTTGGATGTTTGGCATTATAGCAAAATCTTACCTTGGTAACATACAAAGAGATTCAGCAATTTGTATACAATTATCGTCATGCACTTCAGATGACTAATGTTTGGCAAAAAATTTTAAATGAGCGTCTAAAGTGAGGTTATTTTTTCAAAAGATGGCCTAAGGCGGACATTATTTCAAATAAAGGTCTGAAGTTGCCAAATTAGTCTCAAATGAAGACTTGAGCTTGCTGGTTGGCCAAATTTTTGCTAGTTCGCAAGTACTTGATTTTTTTTTTTTTTGGGTGGTCAGAAAGGTACCCTTCTAGTAGAGGAAATCATGCTGATTTTTTTCCTTTGGCCTAGAGGGTGGCCAGTCAATCCGGCAACACATGCAATTTTTGTCCTCCAAGTCCCCCTCCATGAGCATCTCACTTATGTACTTAAGAGTCGAATTGGAGTTTCACCATCTTCTTTAGATTCCACTGTTATGCTACTGGAAGCTGGTGATGCGCAATCATGTTATTGGGTTCATCATTGTGTTTGAATCCATTAACAGGATTCCTATTTGGATGGGGATCAAAGTCAATCCATGTCAACCTTTGACCCATTCAAGGAACTGGTATTGTTCATGGTCCGTGATTCAAGACTCTATTATGGACTAGCGTCTATGGACCAAGTTAATCACAATCATCCATTTATTGGACTTGTGTAGAACTAACTTTAGGGCAATCTTTTTTTCGACAAGTAAAGTTTTATCATTGGCTTAAGAGGCAAGTGAGCTACCTGCTACATGCTTAAGTCATACAATTTAAACAAGACCCAAATGCTTACATAAAAAACTTGTAATTGCCCAAAGATATTTGGGGAAAATTACCAAAAAAATCATAATATATTGTACTTTTGCTAATTCAGTCATAAACATTTTAATTGTGTCAATTGAGTTCTAAAGTTTTTCAAGTTTCACTAATTGAGTCCATCTAGCCAATTTTGACCGAAAATTATCAAATTAAATGACATCAAACTTTTTTTTTAGTATTTTAATATTTTTGAATTTTTAATATTAAATATTTTAAATTTTTTCTTCTTCATCCTTTTTTTTTTTCCTGTTTTCTTCCTTTGCCAAGCCTTGGTGATGGCCGGTGATCGGCCACAAGTTATGATTGACAAGGGTTGCCCTTGCTAGCCTTAGGTGAGGTCACCCTTTTTGCCCTTGAGTAAGGCTTGTCCAAACTAGATTTGATAGGGTTGAGCTTTGCCTGAAGCTGGCTAGGTTGGCCCTTGCTAGCCTTTAGGGATGGTTGGCCTCACCATCTTTGGCCAAGCCTCGCCCGAGACCAGCCCTTGTGAAGGTTGACAAGGTTGCGCCTTACCCTCGCTAGATTGGGCAAAGTTGAGCCTCGCGTGAAGCTATGACTTGCCGAATTTGGCGAGGTGGCAAGATCCTCCCTTGCTAGGTCTTGGCAAGGGTGACCATCATTGGTTGTAGCCTATGGTTGGTCAGTAGTCATTCCCAAGGCTCGACAACCATTAGAGAAAGAAAAGAAAAGAAAAAGTATTTAAAAGTTTAAAAAATATTAAAAATATTCCACGTTTGCGATAGTTGCACCATGTAGGATGCTCGACATTTATGTTAGTGATTTTCGACCAAAATTGATCATATGAGCTCAATTGGCAAAACGTGAAAACGTTTAGGACTAACTTGTATAATAAAAAGGTTTATTATTAAGGGTGTGTTTGTTTCATTAAAAGTATTTTACCAGAAAGTGTTTTTTGGATTTTCAGTCGTTTGGTTCTCTAAAAAAGATTTGGTCAACGGAAAATACTTTTTGGTCAACACAAATATTATGTATTATTTTAAGAAAACGAATTCCTCTACCTCAAAAGGTGAAAACACTATCCCTTTTCATATTTTTCTCTCTTACCTTTCACTTTTCCTCCCTAGATTTTTCTAAGATATGGACTCCACTGATCAGCTCACTGAAGCGAAAGCGAGAGTGCGGAGATGTCGGTGGCAAGCATTGCCACGCTCCAGCAAGACGAGGAGCTGAAGCTTTTCGATGACACTAGGGTCGGCGTCAAGGGCCTCGCCGACTCCGGCGTCTCCCAGATCCCGTCATTCTTCGTCCACACCCCTCGGGAGGCCACGATTGATGCCGTCAACCTTGCAATCCCCACCATCGACCTCGGGGTCATCGTCGACGGTGGTGACGGCGACAGGGATCTCTGGCGGAGGGTCGTGGAGAAAGTCCGAAGCGCGTGCAAGGGCTGGGGGTTGTTCCATGTAGTGAACCACGAGATTCCGGAGGGCATGTTGGAGGAGATGATCGGAGGGGTGTCACGCCCTGAATCTCAGGCATGCGCATATCCCTCGATGGTTGATCAAATTGCGACGTCTCAAGATGCATCGCCAACCCATTCATTTTAGTGTACATGCGGAAGCGAAATAAAAACCTTTGACAACAAATAACATGGGATAGAAAAGCAGGATAACAATTTCACAAACAAATACGCTTTCATAAACACATTAGGTTTATATACAAAGCTAGTCTATCTACAAAAGATTGGCTCTAAAAAAGAAGCTGTTCTACAACCTACTAGTTGGATACATTCACCGATCCTTCAGACTCCATCTTTGCAGACTTCAGGGGCCTCGGGTTCTCCACAACCCCATCATGAGGGTCAGCTGCACCCTTGCCTAGAGTGGTGTCAACCACAGCAGCAGGGACATCAAAACCCTAAATGGGACATTCCGTATACCCATTGAGCCCATGGTGATATCACACCCTAAATCGATGAGGCACCCTTTAAGGTAGGCTCTCATCGACCCAGACAGTGGTCATCATGAGTTCAAAGATCCAACAACTCCTGGGGATCGGGACATCTATGCTCCACTTAGTTACTCCCTGAGGCCGACCAAAATGTTTCAAAGGGACCGCCATCTAAGGACCTGAAAAGATTAAGCCCACGACGGGGTGAGACAATATTTCAGCAAGTTCACCTTTTAAACCTCTATTAGGAAGGAAATACGCTTAGAGCCAGTTTATATGTGACATCCTAAATTTTAGGTTCTATTTTCAATTGAATGAATCGGGTTTTTCATCGACGTGCCTACAGTTCTATTCTTTGAGCTGATCACTCACGAGATAACTAGTCTAATAAATGAAGCCGTTAAAGGATTTTAACACAATAGACTTGAGAATTCAACTAGGAATCGACCGCTCGACCGTGCTAGTCTGCAAAGATCATTACGGCACAGTTAAAAATCGATCAGAGATCAAAGATAGGTCGATTCAACTGAGATATGTCATCAAAGTGTGGGTGATTCCACCATATTGCAAAATTCTCGTCGATCAATATTAGACCAATTTTTCTGTCGTTTTGGTACCCTGTGTCCGCATTTGAAATCTTGAGATTTTCACGACAACCGAGAGTCGCCAATGTGTTAAAGATGTGCAATGTGGCTAAAAAATAATTGATCATGGGTCAATTGTGCTAAAAATTTATAAAAGTTACTCGGTAGGCTAGGTTACGCTAAAATCGCGCTAAATTGAAATTAACCGTGAATTTGAACCCAATTTCAGAAATTGAAAGTTTTGTTATGTCATAATTCATTTTGGGAATGTTGACTCATTCTCCGAAGATTTTTCTGCAAATCGAGATTTTTGGCGAAAATTCAAAATATGACTGTTTTTTATCAGAAAATTCAGGGGGACCTTTTTTTTTTTTATCACATTTTTGGAATGCAAGTTAGTTTTATTGGCAAGAAAAAATGTCAATTTGGTCGAGGGCACCTTGATGGAATTTATGGGGACCGAATTGGATCCAATAAAGGATAAATTTGGTTCAATTTGGGGAATTTGGCACCAAATTCGTATGCTATGGCCTCCACCACCTTTGGACCACTTCATTGGCTTGCAAGGGAAGTTTGTGGGCTGCCAAGAGGCTGTGGAAGATAGCCAAGGGCTGGTGAGGTCTCTTCAAGGGACAAGTAAATAGAATGGAGGCTTGATGGACCCTTTAAGTGGCTGTTGTCCCCTTTCTTTTTTAGCACAGCCCGCTTTCGCCATTTTTAGTCCACCTTGAAGCTCTAAAGAACTAGAAAACCGAGCCAGCTACCCCCTGCCGTTGCAAGCCACTGCTGGACCATCTGTCACCACAGCTTGTTGCTCGCACCCGTCGCGCCATCGTGTGAGCCCGTGCTAGTCTACCGTCCATCCCGCCTATTTCGTTGCCGTTCCACCTGTCTCGAGCCATCCTTGGTTGCCGTCGAAGCCCTGGCTACCACACGAGCTTGCCTCCACTGCCGTGAAACCCCGCCGTTGTTCACTTAGCCCCTCTAAACCGTCACCGTCTCTCCTTATGGCTCTTGGCTGCTCGAGCAGCCTCTCGGCCCATCAACCAGAACCGAAGGCTAGCAAGCTTCCGTGGACTTCAAGGCTCGTTTTAGGACACTTCCAGGCCTCGTCGAGTGTTGCCATTTCGGAGTTTGTTGGTCGTCTCTGCGTTGCCATCGTCGTGGACTTACCGGATCGCAAAACCGGTGAGTTTACTCACTAAACTCTACTTAGGGAATTAATGATCTTAAGGGTTGATTAGTTTATGCTAAGTATAGTTTAGTTGGTTAGTTAGAACGGATTAACGATTTAAATATTCGTTTATGCATGTTAGGTGGTTAGAACGGCTTAATTAGAGACTAGATAGATCGTATTATTTATGTAGATTGGTTCGGAAATTTTTCGGGCCTGTCTTGGTGTTTAATTAGGCTTTTCCGGTCTAAGTTCCTATTTATTGTATTTAATTTTATTTATTTAATTAATTTTAGTATTTATTTAATTATTTATTATTTTCCGGAAATTATATCGAGATAACTGGTGATCAGAATTTCGTGCTGATTACAATGGTATGCTTAGTTTATTTAATTGAGTGCTAATTTGTGCAAATTGAGTGGAAATTGTAAATTTGGGTATTTATCCCAAATTTGAGTAATTTTGAAAATACCGGGCGTCGGTTTATAACGCCAAAAATGTGTTTATGGACCATTATAAATAGTGAGATTTTTGAAAAGAAAGATATTGAAATTTTGGCTAAGGTCGACTGTGTACCCACACATGATTATCTTTATTGGATATTTTCAACTCAGTGTTTTGTTAGCTTATGAGACCATTTAGTATCAGCTTGTGCAAGTATATTTATCGTCAGCTTATGAGAGTCCCTTTTGCACGTCAACTTGTGAGAGAGTATACTATATTAGCTTATGAGCTCGATATGTCAGCTTGTGACAACAGTATACCTTATCAACTTGTGTGAGCTAAGATCGTTTTATTAGCTTGTGGAAGCATGATTTATATTTATCAGCTTGAACGAGCTATTATCTATCTATAGCAGCTTGTGAGAGCTATGGCCATATATTGTAGCTTGTGAGAGCAAAGACCGTCTATTTCAGTTCGTGTGAGCAGTGGTCATATTGAATTGATAAATAGTACTAATGATATCGACTTGAGTGGATCAATTGATTGTTGGATGATTTGACTGAGCTGATCGATGAATTGAATTGAATTGATTGGTTGAGTATATGGATTATACTAACTTGCAGGAAGGAACTGAGACGATGTAAGTCCTCTGTCTTGTGTGTGCATAGACTGCCTTTAGGCGTATTTCCTTCCAGTTGGAGTTTAGGGGGTGAACTTGCTGAGACATTATCTTACCTCGTCGTGGGCTCAACATTTTTAGGTCTTTAGATGGCTACTTCTTCTAAGCGTTTTGGCCAGCCGAAGAAGGTGACTGAACAGATCTCTCAGATTTCCCTCCATGGGAGCCTGTGAGCCTAGGTCTACGAACTCGTGAGATTTATTGTTTGAGTTGATGAGGGTCTACCCCGGAGGGTACCCCATCAATTCAGATTGTGGTATCGTTACGGGCGAGGTGGACCTAGAGAAGGTCCCCTACCAGAGTATGAGATTCCTATGTCGGTGCTAAAGATTGCTTTTGGCAAGGGTACAGTTGACCCTCTTGGTGGTGCAGTGGTAGACTTGAGTTCCCCGGAGCCAGAGACCTCGGAGACTTCGGTTGAGGGTTCGAACGCTTAGAGGACTCGTAGCTTTTTTGTCTTTTGTAGACTTGTAAATATAGACTAGAATTGTATATGACTTAGTTTGCTGTATATAAAAGTGTGTTGTGGTTTTCAAAATTTTGGCCCTACTTTTCTATCCCATCTTTGTTTTGTCTAGGGATTTATTTATTCGCTTCCACATGCACATTAAAATGAATGGGTCGGTGACGCGTTCTAAGACGTTGCAATTTAGTCGACCACCGAGGGAGGGGCACGCGCTCAAGGATCGAGGCGTGACACTATGTCACGCCCCGAGCCCCGAGACACGTGAAACAACCCGCCATGGTCATGTAAATGCGACATTCCCAGGTAGTGTCGCCGACCCCAATTTTCTTTATTATATTATAATTATTACGCGCATGCGGAACGTGCTAAGAATCCCCTGACAAAAACGTACGGAATAGGACAACAGGAAAATCAATTCAAAATCAAACAAACATACTTTCATACATCATTATCAATCCAGGGCTTACATACATCAACAGGATCCGGAGACTATATGCACCAAAAATGGGTCAGAGTTTATGTGCATCAAAAATGGGTTAGTCTACATAACATGGATCGGTCCTCCAAAAAGAAAATCAACAGTCCTAGGACTATTGCTCAGCCCCATTCGACGATCCCACATCCTTAGGATCTGTCACCCAAGAGACCGGGGGCGAGGCGTTGATCACTCCACCACCAGGAAGATCCGCCACGCCTTCACCCAAAATGGCGTTCATCACAGCCAGCGGAATATCCATGCTATCCAGAGGGCCAACTCTAACCCCATCGACTCCGGAATGAAACCAAGCCCTAAACATGTACGGTACTCTGTCATGCACATTCACCTGGACCCAGATGAGGGTCCTAACCAACTGATAGACCCAAGGACTCCTAGGGTCAGGAGCACTCTCTGTCGTCTGGTCAATCTCCGTCGGCAGGCCACTCATCTCCGGGGGTACCGCCATCTACGGTCTTGTAATATTTTCCCCAAACCGGGATGAGACTTTGTCTCAGCAAGTTCACCCCTCCTAAACCCCTATTAGAAAGTAAATGTGCCCCAAAGTAGCTTAATCATGACATCAAGAAGACTTACCTCGCCTTAGCCTTTATCTGCAGGTTAGCACAATTTATATAATTCAACCACGTGCAATTCTAATAACTCAACAACAAAGGCACAATCACATCATCAGAACAGTTCAATCACATGGATTGTCTCAGCGATCAATCGACTCGGCCGATTACATGTCATTCTAGCAAATCAATTACTGCTTCCGACCCCAACCCTATAGGAAGGTTTAATAACTAGTGGCAATCATGGCCCCACTCGGCACGACCTGTAATTATGTGGTAATTCACGGCCTCATTAAGCACGACCTCTAATAGGTGGTAATTCACGGCTCGATTGGGCACGACCTTTATCAGGTGGCAATTCACGGCCTCATTAGGCACGGCCTCTAATAGGTGGTAATTCATGGCCTCATTAGGCACGACCTCTAATAGGTGGTCAATCACGGCCAATCGCCCATCAATTTCCACACTTAGGATTTTATAAAGAATCCTCATAAATCAAAATCACACTCAATTTGCCACAACCACTCATCAATTTCAAATTCTACATGCACAGCAGCGATCGGCACGAAATTCTGAGCAACTAGGATCAAAAATAATTTTTCGAGTTTTTTTTATGAATAATATTTTAATGAATTTCTGAATATGATATATTATTAAATAATCCAACAATTTCGAAGCATTTATTTAAATCATAAATAAATTCCTTTAAGTCAGATCAAGGCTTATTCTAAAATAACATACTTAACCTTTAAACTAAACACACTTTACTTTAATTAATCACCTTAATCTAATCCACAACTAATTAAACTAATCTAACCACATAATCTCAATCAACTTAAGCTAAACATACTTAAGGCATCATTAACTCGCTAATCACGGTTTAGTGAGGTAAACTCATCGGAATCGCTTTCCGACGAGTCTCCGGCGAAGAGCACGACGATGTCGACGACAAACCTACACGGATCAACACCAATGAGGACCAAAAGGGGGCCAAACCGAGCTTGGAAGGGGTTAGGTCTTGCTGGATTTTCCAGCCACTAACCGAGCTTGGAGGGAGGCGGCGCGGTGGCTGAACAGGCGGAGGAATGGCGGAGGAAGATCGGCGGTGACTAGCACGAGCTCCCGGCGAGCTGGGCGGTGGCTCACGGCTGAGGTGCGGCGATGTCGAGTAGTGGCTGTGGGATGGTGGACGATGGCTGGAGCTCACGAGCGGAGATGGAGCAGCTCGACGTGGGACGGTGCGCGGTCGCATGCGGGCGAGCGGCAACGGCGAGCTCCGGTGACGAACGGCAAGCGGCGGTGACGAGTGGGCGAAGGGAGGCGTCGACAAGCTCAACTGGTCGGATTTTTCTCCCTCTACCCCCCAATTTTCGAATCCCAAGTCTCAAGGAGCTAGGGGTTGAAGATGATGGTGATGGGTGGCTTTTTGAGATCAAATCTCCACCCTCCACTTGTCAAGCTCTCCTCACTTGGTTCCAACCACCATGACCTCATCCCATGACATCATCTTCCACTATCTCCTCTCCACAACATCCTTCAATAGGTGCAATATCATTTCCTCCGGGGTCCAAATTTTTTTACACCAAATTTCTTCAATTTTTCTTTCAATTCTCTTCTAATTGAATCCAATTAAAATCCACAAAATTATCCAATGATCCTAATAAGATGTGTGATATGACCGAGCTTCCAACTTCTAAATTCAATCTCAATTTTTACGGTTGAATTCAATCTGGTGCGATTTCAGCGCGCCTAATCCACTGAGTAGCTTTTGGGGAAATTTTCTTGCATCCAACTCGAGGGTGATTGGTCCCCAAGTCTGATGCGGTAAAATTCCTTAATTACTTCACTCAATAAACTAGTTCCCTCGTGAGTGGCCAACTCTGAGGGACGAACTACATGCACATATGAATTGCCCGACTCAATTGACTGAAAATAAAATTGAGAAAAATTAGGATGTCACAACTCTTCCCCTCTTATAAAAATTTCGTGCTCGAAATTCAAACCATTAGTGCCATGGTGTACAATTCTCTTATCGACTCTTCAGTCTCCCAAGTTGCTCCTTTAGTGCCATGGTGTTACCAGACCACTTTGACCATTGGGATGGTCCTGGTGCGCAGAACTTGCTCCTTGCGATCCACAATCTGAACTGGGCTTTCAACGTACGACACCCTGTCGTCCACATCTAATTCCTCGAAATTTAGAACGTGGGTCGGGTCAGGTTCATACCTCCTCAACATCAACACGTGAAAGACATTGTGCACCTGTGACAACTTTGGTGGCAGTGCAAGATGATACGCTAGAGTCTCTATTCTTTCCAAAATCTTGAAGGGACCTACGTATCTCGGACTTAGTTTTCCCTTTTTGCCAAAGCGGGAAGTACCTCTTATCGGTGACATCTTCAAGAAGACGTGCTCACCAACTTGGAATTCCAATGGCCTCCGACGCTTATCGGCATAACTTTTCTGTTGACTCTGAGCGGTCTTTAGTCTATCTCTAGTAATTGCAACTGACTCCACTGACTGCTGAACTAACTCTGGACCGGTGATCTTTCTTTCTCCGACCTCCTCCCAACACACTGGTGTCCTGCACGCTCTGCCATACAATGCTTCGAAAGGAGCCATATGAATACTCTGTTGATAACTGTTGTTGTAGGCAAACTCGATCAGATGAAGCTGTTCCTCCCAACTTCCCTTGAAGTCCAAGACACAAGCTTGCAGCATGTCCTCAAGAGTTTGAATTGTCCTCTCAGACTGGCCATCAGTCTGCGGGTGATAGGCCGTATTGTACTGCAGCTTCGTTCCTAAAGCGGATTGCAAGCTCTTCCAAAAAGCGGCGGTGAACCTCGGGTCTCTTTCTGAAGTAATCGTGATCGGCACTCCATGCATACGAACTATCTGACGTACATACAAATCTGCGAGTTTATCCAAACTCGAGTCCCTTCGAACTGCAATGAAGTGAGCCGATTTTGTTAGTCTGTCAACTACTACCTAAATCGAATCATTTCCTCTCTGGCTCCTCGGTAGTCCTGTCACGAAGTCCATCGTGATATGCTCCCATTTCCACTCTGGGATCTCAAGAGGTTGCAGAAGTCCTCTCGGTTTGCAATGCTGAGCTTTCACCTGCTAACACGTCAAACACTTGGCGACATCCTTGGTGATATCCGCCTTCATGCCACACCACCAGTAGAGTTGATGCAGATTTCAATACATCTTGGTACTACCCGGATGGATGCTGTAATTGCTATGATACGCTTTTGATAAAATCTCCTCCCTAAGCTCCACATTGTCAGGTACAACCAACCGTCCTTGGAACCTCAACGTTCCATCTTCAAAAATCTGGAAGTCAGCTTTTCTCTTCTCTATATCCTATTGTACGATTTTCTAAACACCTAAATCTGTCTGCTGAAGCATTCTGATTCTGACCTATACTTCCAGCTCGATTCTAAGGGTGGCCACAAGATTCGAAAGGTGGCCTACCTCGAACTTGAAATCTGAATCTCGTGCTCTCTCAATTAGACCCCATTCCTTGAGTACCATCTGAGCGACTGAAGACTTCCTACTCAGTGCATAGGCGACCTTGTTCGCCTTTCCAGGGTGATACAAAATCTCACAGTCATAGTCCTTTAAGAGCTCCATCCATCGACGCTGTCTCATATTCAACTCCTTCTGAGAGAATAAGTACTTGAGGCTCTGGTGGTCAGTGAAGATCTGGAATCTTTCTTCACACAAATAATGCCTCCAAATCTTCAGGGCAAAGATGATCGCTGCAAGCTCCAAGTCATGTGTCGAGTAATTCAACTCGTGAGGTCTCAACTGACGGGACGCATATGCAACAACCCTACCATGCTGTATTAACACGCAACCCAGTCCCTTAAATGACGCATTATTATAGATCTCAAACCCTCCTGGATCGGATGGAATAGTAAGCACAGGTGCGGTAGTTAGCTTATGCTTAAGCTCTTGGAAACTACTCTCGCATTTATCCGTCCACACAAATTTCTCTTCCTTCTTCAGAAGTCTCGTCATCGGTGATGCTAACCTTGAAAACCCTTCTACAAACCGTCTGTAATACCCTGCTAAACCCAGAAAACTTCTGATTTCTGTCACTGTCGTTGGTCTCGGCCAGTTGATCACTGCCTCAATCTTTGCGGGGTCTACTGAGATTCCTTCTCCAAAGATGATATGACCTAGGAACGCCACACGAGTTAGCCAAAACTCGCACTTACTGAACTTAGCATACAACTCGTGATCTCTCAAAGTTTGAAGCACTATTCTTAAGTGCCTTTCATGATCCTCAGAGCTCCTTGAATACACTAGGATGTTGTCGATGAAGACAATTATGAACTGATCTAAATACTCTCTGAACACTCGGTTCATTAGATCCATGAAAGCAGCCGGGGCGTTTGTTAACCTAAATGGCATCACGGTAAACTCGTAATGGCCGTATCGAGTGTGAAACACCGACTTCGGTATATCTTCCTTCTTGATTCTTAGCTGATGATACCCCGTCCTCAAGTCGATCTTAGAAAACATCGACGCTCCTTGAAGCTAATCGAACAAATCATCAATCCTTGGCAATGGATACCTGTTCTTAATTGTCACCTAGTTGAGCTGTTGGTAGTCGATGCACAAGCGTAATGAGCCATCCTTCTTCTTCACAAACAACACTGGTGCTCCCCAAGGTGATGCACTTGGACGTATGAATCCTTTATCCAACAATTCTTACATTTGCACCTTTAGTTCCTTAAGCTCTAACAAGGCCATCCGGTAAGGAGCTTTGGAGATAGGCTCGAACCCGGGAGCTAACTCAATTTACAAACTCTATCTCTCTTTCCGGCAGCAAACCCGGTAATTCTTTCGGGAACACATTTGGGAACTCTTGCACCACTGGAATGTCTTCTATCTTCGACTCCTCTACTGTCATGTCCATGACAGTCGCCAGGTAACCTAGACAACCCTTGCCTAGTAAGCAAGTTGCTTCAAGCAATGAGATTAAGGAAATCGAAGGTCCTCCTCGACTCCTAATGAATTCGAAACTCTCACCCTCTAATGGGTTAAACTGAATCGCCTTGCGATAACAATCCATCTTGGCTCGTTGCTTGGTGAGCTAGTCCATGCCAATTATCACATCAAAATCATACATGGCTAGGACTATCAAGTCTATCCTCCCCTCTCGCTCACCAATCACCAACTTGCAACCAAGGCAACCTACTGTAGCTAACACTTTATCTTTCAATGGAGTAGATATACTAACCACAGACTCCAACAATTCATGAATTAATTCTACCAATTTAACAAATCTTTCAGCTATAAATGAATGCGAAGCTCTAAGATCAAATAAAGCATACGCAGGTTGGTCGTTCAGCAAAACCATACTTGTGACCACATTAGGTGCATCCTCCGCCTGTCCTCTGGTAAGCGCATAAGTCCTTCCCTGAGCTGGAGGTCGGTTCAATCCACCCGGCGGCATGATCTGCGGTGCGAATCCTCTGTTCTGACCTAGCGGCGGCGGAGACGGCAACTGAGGCTATCTCGCAAGTCTCCTGGGACAATCCCTAGCACGGTGACCCTGCTGGCCACACTCAAAGCAGGCACCCGTCCTAAGAGGGCACGGGGTTGAGCCATGTCGCCTCCCACACGAACGACATACTTCATTGTAGCTTGATGACGACTTCCCCACTCCACCCTTCCTGTTGGGTGGAACAGGGTACCTTCCTCCAGGCATCGGCCTCTTCCCAAACCGATTATCACTTCTATTTGAATTAAACCGCGACCTAGATGCGGCAGCTCTCTCATTCTGGTCTTTCTCGATCAGCTGTGCCCGCCTGTAGAGGTCATTGTACTCCTTTAGATCTAGGGGTACCAACAAGCTCCTCATCTCCGGTCGGAACCCATCTCTAAACCTTCTAGCTCAGTCTGACTGTCGCTGGACTAACTCAGGGGCATATTGCGACAGTTTGGTGAACTTCACTTCATACTGATCAACTGACATGGTACCTTGACAAAGGCGCTGAAACTCTGCCATCTTTACCTCTCTGGCACAATCAGAAAAGTACTTCTCATTGAAAGCTTCAAGAAAAACATTCCACTCTAGAACCACACCTTCAGGGAACACTATCCTTTTGTTAGTCTTCCACCAGGTAGTTGCGATCCTTCTCAACTGATAGGCTGCCAGGACGACCTTTTCTGCTTCAGTGCACAACAGTAATTCAAAGGCATTCTCTAACTCCAGGATTCATAAGGCTGCAGCTTTGGGGTCTCCTGCCCCCGTGAACGTTGGCGGATTCAACCTCAGAAAGTGTTGTACCAACTTCTGTCTAGGCCTCTTAGCGGCCACATCCTCAGGTGGAATTTCATCAGGTTCCTCTTCTGGTTCAACAACCGGTGCGGCGGCAGCAGCAATGGCATTGGCGGTGTTCAATGTGGTGGCGATAGCAGCGGCTTGCTGATCCATCTTGTCTCCCATCGCCTCGAGCATCTGCATGATCCCAATAAATCTCAGATCCTCTAGGGCTGCTGTACCATCTGGCGGCAAAGCTGTACCACCTGCACTGGTCCTGGCTTGCGCTCCTCTCAGGGCACCACGGGCACCACCCCTCAACGAAGACCCACCCCGAAACACGGGGCCTGCTGCTCTCTTCCTAGCAGCTCTCGGCTCTCGGTCACTCATGCTACAGGCTCAATACAGACGCCTATTGGCGAATTCCAATACCATATTAGAATTTGAGTAACCTTCCAACCAAGCTAACAAACAACTAACAATCACATGCATTAGGATATGGAAATTTCTTCATACTAACTATCCCATGACTCATCACCCTTATCACTCCATACACAAACCATGCTCTGATACCACTTAAACGGGGTTGTCACGCCCCGAGCCCCGAGACACGCGAAACAACCCGCCATGGTAATGTAAATGTGACATTCCCATTTAGTGTCGCCGACCCCAATTTTCTTTATTATATTATAATTATTACGCGCATGCGGAATGTGTTAAGAAACCCCTGACAAAAACGTACGGGATAGGACAGTAGGAAAATCAATTCAAAATCAAACAAACATATTTTCATACATCATTATCAATCCAGGGCTTACATACATCAACAGTATCCAGAGACTATATGCACCAAAAATGGGTCAGAGTTTATGTGCATAAAAAATGGGTCAGTCTACATAACATGGATCAGTCCGCCAAAAAGAAAATCAACAGTCCTAGGACTACTGGTCAGCTCCATTCGACGATCCCACATCCTTAGGATTTGTCACCCAAGAGGTCAGGGGTGAGGCGTTGATCACTCCACCGCCAGGAAGATCTGCCACGCCTTCACCCAAAATGGCGTTCATCACAGCCAGCGGAATATCCATGTTATCCAGATGGCCAACCCTAACCCCATCGACTCCGGAACGAAACCAAGCCCTAAACATGTACGGTACTCTGTCATGCATGTTCACCTGAACCCAGATGAGGGTCCTAACCAACTGATAGACCCAAGGACTCCTAGGGTCAGGAGCACTCTCTGTCGTCTGGTCAATCTTTGTCGGCAGGCCACTCATCTCCGGAGGTACCGCCATCTATGGTCCTGTAATATTTTCCCCAAACCGGGATGAGACTTTGTCTTCACCCCTCCTAAACCCCTATTAGAAAGTAAATGCGCTCCAAACTAGCTTAACCACGACATCAAGAAGACTTACCTTGCCTTAGCCTTCATCTGCAGGTTAGCACAGTTTATATAATTCAACCACGTGCAATTCTAGTAACTCAACAACAAAGGCACAATCACATCATTAGAACAGTTCAATCACGTGGATCGTCTCAGCGATCAATCGACTCGGCCGATTACATGTCATTCTAGCAAATCAATTATTGCTTCCGACCCCAACCCTATAGGAAGGTTTAATAACCAATGGCAATCACGGCCCCACTCGGCATGACCTGTAATTAGGTGGTAATTCACGGCCTCATTAGGCACGACCTTTAATAGGTGGTAATTCATGGCCCGATTGGGCGCGACCTTTATTAGGTGGCAATTCACGGCCTTATTAGGCACGACCTCTAATAGGTGGTCAATCACGGCCAATCACCTATCAATTTCCACACTTAGGATTTTATAAAAAATCCTCACAAATCAAAATCACACTCAATTCACCACAACCACTCATCAATTTCAAATTCTACATGCACAGCAGCGATCGGCACGAAATTCTGAGCAATTAGGATCAAAAATAATTTTTCGAGTTTTTTTTTTAATTTTTTTTAATTTTTTTTATAAATAATATTTTAATGAAGTTCGGAATATGATATATTATTAAATAATCCAACAATTTCGAAGCATTTATTTAAATCATAAATAAATTCCTTTAAGTCGCATCAAGGCTTATTCTAAAATAACATACTTAACCTTTAAACTAAACACACTTTACTTTAATTAATCACCTTAATCTAATCCACAACTAATTAAACTAATCTAACCACCTAATCTCAATTAACTTAAGCTAAACATACTTAAGGTATCATTAACTCGCTAATCATGGTTTAGTGAGGTAAACTCACCGGAATCGCTTTCCGACAAGTCTCCGGCGAAGAGCACGACGACGCCGACGACAAACTTACACGGATCAACACCAAATGAGGACCAAAAGGGGGCCAAACTGAGCTTGGAAGGGGCTGGGTCTTGCTGGATTTTCCAAACACTAACCGAGCTTGGAGGGAGGCGGCGCGGCGGCTGAACGGGCGGAGGAACGGTGGAGGAAGATCAGCGGTGACTAACACGAGCTTCCGGCGAGGTGGGCGGTGGCTCATGGCTGAGGTGCGGCGACGTCGAGTAGTGGTTGTGGGATGGCGGACGACGGTTGGAGCTCATGAGTGGAGATGGAGTAGCTCGACGCGAGATGGTGCGCGGTTGCATGCGGGCGAGCGGCGACGGCGAGCTTCGGCGACGAATGGCAAGCGGCGGCGACGAGCGGGCGAAGGGAGGCGTCGGCAAGCTCAACCGGTTGGATTTTTCTCCCTCTCCCCCCAATTTTCGAATCCCAAGTCCCAAGGAGCTAAGGGTTGAAGATGATGGTGATGGGTGGCTTTTTGAGATCAAATCTCCACCCTCCACTTGTCAAGCTCTCCTCACTTGGTTGCAACCACCATGACCTCATCCCATGACATCATCTTCCACTATCTCCTCTCCCACAACATCCTTCAATAGGTGCAATATCATTTCCGCCGGGGTCCAAATCTTTGTACACCAAATTTCTTCAATTTTTCATTCAATTCTCTTCTAATTGAATCCAATTAAAATCTACAAAATTATCCCATGATCCTAATAAGATGTGTGACATGACCGAGCTTCCAACTTCTAAATTCAATCTCAATTTTTACGGTTGAATTCAATCTGGTGCGATTTCAGTGCGCCTAATCCACTGAGTAGCTTTTGGGGAAATTTTCTTGCATCCAATCCGAGGGTGATCAGTCCCCAAGTCTGACGTGGTAAAATTCTTTAATTACTTTACTCAATAAACTAGTTCCCTCGTGAGTGGCCAATTCTGAGGGACGAACTACATGCACATATGAATTGCTCGACTCAATTGACTAAAAATAAAATTGAGAAAAATCGGGATGTCACACACTATACACAATACAGAGGACTTACCTCGCCTTAGTTCCCTTTTGCATATGAGTGCAATTCATATATTATATATGTACAGTAATAACACTCGATCATTTGGAACATCTCAATTTACATCTCAATCAATCAATCAATCAACCAATTAGTCGATCATAACAGTCTTGATTATAATGCCAAATCGTTAGGACACGTCTCATACCGTGTCACACAATCTTATCTCATAATCCGGTGCGTCAATTTCAATTAATCACATGTTCCAATTGATTACTGCCTGCACATGCACAATCTACCGACACACATTGGTCTTCTAGCGTAAGCAGGCTTTTCTCCCCCCTTGAGCATAGCAACATCCACCAACGCACATCAGGATGGCATTCTCAAAGGAGCATTGGTTTAGAATCTTCTACGACTGGTATCCGTTGTCCAAGGGCATCTTATGTAGGGGCAACGTCCTACCAACGCATATCAGGGACGGGTTCACTTAATTATCACACGATCAATCAATCACAGCCAAGGACATTGTGCTTTGCACTCAAATGCCTAAATTAAAATAATGAACTTGGCCTATTTTTTTCATATTAAAAACACTTGGTAAAATAATCTTGTGTGAGTACATGGTTAGTTTGGGCCAAAAATGCGACATCTTCCTTTTTAAAAATCCCACTATTTGATATAGTACCTAAAAACATTTTTGACATTAAAAATCGATGCTCGGTATTTTTTGATTAAATACCAAATTTTAATAATTTTAAAATAAATACTCAAAATTCACAATCACCACTCAATTGGACAATTTGACAATCAATTACATAAACTAAGCGCACCACTGCAATCAGTATGAAATTCTGGTCACCGGCTATTTCAGTATAATTTCTGAAAAATATTAAATAATTAAATAAATAGAAAAATTAATAATAAATACAAATTAAATAGATAAATACCAACTTAGGCCTAATAATGCTAATCTAACTACCTAAACAGGCCTAGAAAAACAATGCACCATGCTCAATAAATAATACAATCTAATTAACCCTTAACTAATCTAATCTAACCACATAATTATCATAATTAAGCAATTAAATCACTAATCTATCTAAACTAACCACCTAAGCCATACTTAGCTTAAGCTAATCAACCTTTAAGTATAATTAACTCCCTAAGCAATGTTTAGCAAGTAAACTCATCGGTTTTGCGGGTAGATGAGTTCACGGTGACGGCGACGCCAAGGCGGGTGAGAACCAAGCCTATAGTGACACCTATGAAGGTCCGAAAGGGCTCGAAAAACAGCCCAATAGCTCATTGCTAGAGCTGGGCCTTTGGTTCTGTCCAAGGGTTGGACCGAAGGGCTTCATGGCTAAAATGAGCTGGAATGGCGAGGAGGTGGACTAGGCGGCTTGGACGAGCGGTGGAGGGGCTTGACGACAACGGTAGGTGGCTAGATTAGCTCCGACAATCAACGAGCAGGGCATGGGTGACGAGCGAGATAGCAGGTGCGGGAGCTCGGGCAGTGCTCGGTGGTGCTCGGACGGCCAGGAGGGGCGGTTGATTGTGTGAGTGGCTGGCTAGCTGGTTCTCTAGTTTTCTTGAGCTCAAAACACAACACTAATGGAGAAAGCAAGGCTGAGGAAGAAGAAGGCTGTAGCTTGAAGGGGGGCTACCAAATGGCCACAAAGTCTTCACAAATATCCCATTCACTCATTGCTTGCTCCCCACTTGATCAGCCTATCCACATCAGCAATTTCTACACCAAAGCTTCTCATAGAAGCCATCCAAAGGGTCCAAAAGTTGCTCCCCCCTTGTAGCTACGAATTTGGACATTTGCCTCTTCAATTTCTCTTCAATTGGACTCAAATTGGTGCCCATAAATTCAGCTAAGGTGCCCACATCATATTTCACATTTTTCCTTACCAATTAGTCCAACTTGAATGCCAAAAGTGCAACAAAAAACAACACTCTAATTTTTTCGGTCCAAAACGGCCCAACTTCGATTTTTCGCCAAAATTCCTGATTAGTTGAAATTTTTTCGGAGAATGAATTGACGTTCCTAAAATAAATTGTGACATATCAAAATTTAATCGGATTCAATTTTGCAGTTAATTTCAACCATGCATGATTTTAGCGTGACCTAACTTATCACATAGCTTTTAGGAATTTTTAGCGCATTTGACCCTATATCGATTATTTTCGAGCCACACTATACATCTTCAACACATTGGTGACTCTCGGTTGTCGTGAAAATCTTAAGATTTCAAATACGGGCATATGGTACATAAATGACAGAAAAATCGGTTTAGTGCCGTTCGACATAAATTTTGAAATTAGATGGAATCATCCACACACTAATCATATACCTCTGTCGAATTACCTATCTTCGGTCTCTGATTTATTTTAACGGTGCCGTATTGAGCCTTGCAGATTAACACGGTCGAGCAGTTGATTTTTGGTCAAATTCTCCAATCTATTGTGTTTAGATTCCTTAACAGCTTCACCTAATAGACTAGTTATCTCTTGAGTGATCAACTCAGGGAAAAGAACTATAGGTGTGTCGATGAAAAGCCCAACTCATTCAATCGAAAACAGAATAAAAAAATCATGATGTCACAAGGGGTGCGGAGGTTCAATGAGAGTGAGGGAAGGAAGGAGTGGTACTCATGCGAGAAGGGGAGGAAGGTGCTCTACTTCTTGGATTTCAATTTGTTTAAGGTGGTGGCAACGGATTGGAGGGACACGCTGGTCTGTGAGATGGCCCCAAGCCTGCCGGAGCCACATGAATTGCCAAAATCGTGTAGGTACGTCTGTTGAAAACGGTTTACTTGACTCAATCTTCGGCTTTTAGATTGCTCTCGAATAACTCACAGGCCGAATCGAGTAATCAAAGATTGTATGGATACATGTATAGATGCTGCAAATAGCTACATGATGTAGTACTTAGTCTTGCAATTTGAAGAATTTGAGGTCGATTTCGAGCTTTGTGAAGTCGACCATGCTCAAGCTCGATAAATCAAGCTCGAGGCCAGGATATTAGCATGCCCAATCGTTAGGTCAAATGTCATTCAATCATTTTTCTGGTCAACACAAATATTATGTATTATTTTAGAAATTCTGTTTATAAAGTAACATGGATTTAACAAATTAATTTGGAAGTAAGAGGCACACTATTGTCAATTGTTAGATCAAATGTTATTCAATCATTTTTCAAATGTGATCCAAACACCAGAAAATACTTTCAGTCACGTATCACAAAATAAAGGAAAATTAACCATTTTCCGAAAACGTTACGCTTTTCGTGAAACAAACACATCCTAAATTGGTAAAAGTATAATAGGTTTAAGAACTTTTTGGTAATTTTGCTAAGGTGTTTGTGGAGTAAAAACACCATTCTTAAGAAGTCTTCCTTGGGTAGGTTCATTAATCCTCGACACAATAACATCAGCGCCAACAACCTTAGGGTAATAATATGTTGAAATTATGTTCATGAAACTTAACATCTTCTGCTTGTTTTGGATACATGACATCACGTCTTGTCATTTCCTTATTAACCAGCAAGGAATATAACTAGTTACCATTAATGATATTCTAAAGACCTCACACACTTTTTAGGTATCACTTTTAAAGGATGGAGCTTCCGTAGTGTTATTCCCATCCGCTCTCTCATGTCGAGGCTCTCTGGAGTCAAACCATCACCGAGTTCCCAATCGAAATGATACAGCAACTTCGCAAGACCGAGATGAAGCACCCTATCCGCCAACGAAAGTCCGACGCACATTCTTCTGCCTGATCCGAATGGAATTAGCTCAAAGTTTTGACCTTTGTAGTCAATTTTAGATCCTAGAAACCTCTCTGGTTTGAATGCTGATGGGTCCTCCCAAGCATCTGGGTCTCTTCCAATGCCCCATGCATTCACGAAAACCTGGGTATCTTTGGGTATATCAAAGCCCATGAAATTGGTTTCTTTTATAGCATTTCGTGGGAGAAGCAAAGGTACTGGTGGATGCAATCTTAGGGTTTCCTTCACCACAGCTTGCAAAAACGGCATTTTTTCCGTGTCACTTTCTTCGAGTTTTCTGTTCAACCCCACAATCTGGTTAATCTCATCTTTGGCCTTTTTCATTGACACGGGTTGGCGGAGTAGCTCCGCCATCGCCCACTCGATGGTGCTGCTTGTAGTCTCTGATCCAGCGAAAAACATTTCCTGCACCATCAATTAGATCCATTTAGTACAAAATCATGTCTTGCTAGGGTTACCACCCATTTAGTCAACTTGACATCGACTTAATTTAATAAATAATTCAATGTGTCTTTCTAGCACTAGATTTTCTTTTTATAAAAAATAACCATAAATCAATCTTATGTTTTCGTAGAACATTCTTAGCTAGTTATTACAAAATGAGCACAGATTGGCTAAATCAGGAAAGAATGGTAACATCTTTATAATAGTAGTAGCTTTTTGTTGTGCAACGTTCTCTACAAACTTAAAGTGTAAAATGTTATCATAGATAGTTGGTTGGAAAAGGCTAGTTATTATAAATTCTAGTGCTAGAATGTTCTACGAAAACACAAGTTTGTAGAGAATGACACGTGATATGACCTGCCTGTTAATTGTCAATTAAGTTTACCACCCCACTTTACAAACCGAACTGGACCTAATATCCTTGAGATATCGTTTCATTTTTGCCAAGAGTGGAAGAGAGGATACCAGAATTATTATGATGACGTTCTGGGAAGAGATTTTGCGAGGGCCTTCTTTTCCATCACCCTCATAATCCAATACCGCATCCAAGAAGTCACTTGTCGTTCTCATCTCTCCCCTTAGCTTTCGCTCCTCCAACCTCTCTTTTACAAAACCTTCAGCAATCTTCATGGCTCGACCCATGTCCTTCGCCATGCCTGCCTTGATCCCCTGCGGGTCCAACCATTTCAACCACGGCAGGAAGTCGGCTACGTTGGGCTTGCCAGCCCATTCCATGAACTGGTTCATGGCATCGAAGAACTCGGGCCCGTCCTTTGATTTTGGGTCCAACAAATCCCGCCAGAGCACCATATTACCCACCACATTAAATCCCATGAGAAAGAGGAAGTGGGATAAGTCGATTCCTTGCTCTTCATAAAAATTAGAAATTTTAAACGATTAATTATAATTAGAGAATGTATAGCAGAACGTAATGAATGAGACATGAAAGAAAAAAAAATTATTGCACCAAGTTTTGCAACTAGTTTAAGGAGGGATGGAGGAATCAACCTCCAAGCTGCAACGTTCAAGACAAAAGTTGGATTTTTCAAGCTCAAGTCGAACTTAATAAAGTTCTTGATAAGCTTGTTTTCAGATTTTTTCACTAATAAAACTAAATTAGCATCTGAACTCTTAAAAACTCCAACTTGGGTTCTACAAATAAAATAAAGTGGAAAGTTTACTTCTGCATTCTCTTGCATAATAATGGGGATATACTTGATCAATGCATCAGAAGATATATAAAAACCAACTGCTTGATCATGCTCGAGTTTGACCCAATTCAATGGTAAAGCTACTCGAGCTTGGCATAATTCAACAGTAGAGCCACTGTAGTTCGACTCAAACTCGAGAAGAATGAAAGCAAGTTTGACTAAATAGCACTTTAAACACCAGTAGCTCTTGGACAACTTGGATTATTTATTATTGAATTTGTCAATTACAGTAACAAAACAAAGGGATAAAAGTATCAGCAGTCCTTAAACTTTTACAAAAAGTTTTAATTAGGTTCCTAAATTTGTTGTGAAATTAGAACCTCGAGCCGTATAACTTCTTCTTTGATTTAGTCCTTCCATTAAAGAAGTAAATTTAAATATTGACATGGTGGTTACGTCCTCATTGAAAGCCAACATGGTGTCTTTAGTGACTTCTTAAAAAACCTAAAAATAGAATGACATAGAAAAATTGAATAACTAGGGGTGGAAGTGAGTTGTCGCCCGGGGTCATGCAATAAATTGAGGCAACGCTTGGGTTGGTAAATGTTTACTTGGAATGAGATTTCTTATTTTTATAATCTTTCTTAACCATCTTAGCACTAAGTAAAAAGGAATTCATGTCTCCCTAATTAGTTAGTCTAGTCAGTGCTAACATGTGGTGGGGATGCAATATTCATCGTAACCAATGCATTCAAATATTTAAGAGGAGGGCCAACTCAAATTAAAAGATATATTATTTAAGAACTCGATAGTAGAAAAAAGAAAAAATAAAGAAGATTCTGGAACTTAATTGTACATTTTGCAAAAAAGAAAGGACTGCCGGATCCTTTATCCGTAAAAAGCAGGCCCGATGTTTTCTTAGGTAGATCTAGTTGCAGGTTGCATTCTTTACTGAAATACGATTCTTTTGACAGCGTGGATCGTTAACTCCTAATGGTGTAGAAGTCCCAACATATCTTAACCGTTGATTTTACTTATATTAATAATTGAGAAGAACTTGTGACACTAGTGGGAATATTGTGTAGGGTATAGGCCTTCATCCTCTGCTGATATTTTATAAGGATTTTAAACATTCCTTTCTCTCTCTCTGTTGCTTTTTTTTTTTTTTTTCCCTTTGAAGAAGAATACTATTATTTCGGTCATCCAAGGTTACACATGCAACGCAAACGTCCAAAGTAACACGAAGCACGTAGGAAATAACCTGTTGTTACTTGTTTAACCGCCATTTCTTCCTCTAAATACACGACCATGTTGTCGACGCACTTCTGCCTGAGATGGGCTGTCTCGTTGACGCGCTTGGTCACGAGGAGCTCAACAGAGCAGAGACGCCTGAGAACGCGCCAGTAGCCACCGTGACGACCCACAGCGAGCGAGCCTTGGTCATAATTGAGAGCTGTCATTGCATGGGGACACTTGCGGTCTGCGAACGCGAAGTCATGGCCCTTGAAGAACTCTGCGGCGGCCTGAGCTGATTGGATCGCCATGGTGTTCACGGAACCGAGCTTCAACCACGTCACGGGCCCGTGCTTGGCTCGGAAGTGGTGGAGGTTCTGGTGCGGCGTGGTCCCGAGATCGAGGATATTACCGATCATGGGCCATGCGGGGGGCTGAGGGGGAAGCTTGGTGCGCTTCCGGTTGAGAAGGAAAATTAGAAGTGCCGGGAGGAGGAGGCCGAGCCAAAAGAGCCAAGAAGGGCAGTACTCCATTGGCTAAGCTTTGAGCTATTGCTCACCTTGCACTTATGTGATTATTGCGTCGAAAACATGATATTAATATACACTCTTATCCTGTTCACAAGAAAGCAACCCAAAACAATAAAGAAAAAGCAGGAGATGCTATTATTTGCCGTCCACAATATAAAAAGGAGAAAACATTAATATATCTTTTGGCTATGAATAGGAGTAAACATGCTGGTCGCGTAGAGTCTGGTGATCCATCCATTTCATCGTATTAGGTTAAATTTGATTCTTATTTCATTGGAATAATTTCGTTTTTGGTCAAACAACTTATACGAATTATGCAATCAAATCCGTAACTCTTAATTTGTGCATTTAAGTCCTACAACTTTACTTCCATACCACAAAATTATGATGTCTTGTTCTTTCTTGAGTTTCACGGATTGGTTTATCAACTAATTTGTCCTATCAAAATCGGATAGTTATGTATTTACTTTTGTTGAGAGTGTATAACAGATGTCCAATATCTTTACCCTAGGAGATTGCTAAGAACGAGCACGAGTCTAAACATATTAACGTATCTAATTGGACATGTCTTCACTCAAAAGCTCAAAGCAATGAGTTATTGGCCAACTAGATATATTAATTACTTTACACTACATCAATTCTCCACTGTGGGACTTCCCTAACACAACTTACATATGAATCTCAACAATCTCCCCATCTTGTATGAGCTCAATGTTAAGTATGCTCCCCCTTAATTCATGTATCTTTCTATATTAACTTATCTCAACTTGAATCTCCAACATTCACCTTCATCCATGTTCTTTTTCATCGGACCGTACTGTGAAAACCACCATTGGATTGCGTTGCAACACCACAATACACATTGCCTGGAAACTGTGTTAGTCACTAATCTCCCCATCACGTGTGAGCTCAATGTTAGGTTTGTTCCTCCTTAATTCAAGTATCTTTCTACGTTAACTTATCTCAACTTGAATCTCCAACATTCACCAACATCGGGATAAGTACATTAATGGTGCCATAAGTTGTGTACAACGCTCACTTTGGTGCCAAAAGTTTCTGTTGGATCACTTAAGTGCCAAATTGGAGGAAAAACGCTCACTTTGGTGCCACTGGCGAAAGATTCCGGCCACCGGCGAAAGATTCCGACCAAAATGATTTTTTTTTAAAAATCGATAGGCCTTTAAATGACGTCGTTTTTGGTCCTCCTTAAGAAAACAATGTCGTTTTGCTGTCCTACATGGATGGCTTCATGGAAACGACACCGTTTAGCTCACATGGGGAAAATTAGGGTTTCCACCACTCAGCCACCGTCGTTTGCCGCCGTTGCTCGGCCACCATCTCTGCTCGGCCACCGTCGCTTAGCCACCATTGTAGTTGCTCGACCAAGTGAGCGAGGAGAGACTGAAATTGTTGCAGGAAAAATCGAAGGTGAGGGCGGAGGAGGAGGAAGAAGATGGGTCGAAGGGGCTGCTAGTGCGCTATTGCTGCTGGTGTCGTTGCTGGTGTGCTGCCGGTGCTGTTGCTGGTGTCGTGTTGGTGCCGTTGCTGGTGTGGGTTTTCGAGGAAGAAGAAGACACGAAGACAAGCCTTCCCTCTCTCTCAATTTGGGGATTAGGGTTTCAAAGTTTGGGGAAAGATGCCAAACGGCGTCGTTTTGGTGTTTGGATGCTGACTCAACTCTTCGACGAGCCACGTTGGCGTCAAAAATTAATAAAAAAATGCCACGTCGAATTTCCGGCCAATTTCGTCGGCGTTGGCGCCAAAGCGAACGTTTTTTAAATTTTTTGGCACTTAAGTGATCCGACGGAAACTTTTGGCACCAAAGTGAGCGCCGTACACAACTTATGGCACCATTAGTGTACTTATCCCATGAACACCAACATCCATGTTCTTTTTCATTGGACTGAACCATGAAAACTACCATTGGATTGCGTTGCAACACCTCAAGACACATTGCCTGGAAACTGTGTTAGTCACTAGATTCCTACTTACATATATATCTCAACAATCTCTCCATCACGTGTGAGCTCAATGTTAGGTCTGTTTCCCCTTAATTCAGGTATCTTTCTACATTAATTTATCTCAACTTGAATCTCCAATATACACCTTCATCATGTTCTTTTTCATCGGACTGAACCATGAAAACTACCATTGGATTGCGTTGCAACACCACAATACACACTGCCCGCAAATTGTGTTAGTCACTAGATTCCTTTCTTTGAGATAACTCACATGTATATCTCAACAATCTCCCCATCACATATGAGCTCATTGTTAGGTTTGTTCCCCTTAACTTAGGTATCTTTTTATATTTAACTAATCTTAACTTGAATCTCCAACACTCAACTTTATCCATGTTTTTTTTTTCTTTGAATCGAACCATGAAGATTACCATTGGGATTGTGTTATACCACAACACACACTGCCTAGAAACTATGTTGGTCACTAGATTCCTTTTCTTGAGATATCTAACAGATTGGGAGCCACCAATCTACTATTGGCTCTAACACCAATGTTTGGTAGTCTTGCGCTTCTCTCATCTCAAAAGTTTACTCAAAGGGTGAGACTTTCTCTCATATTTATAAACTAACCACTAGACAATTCCATAATCGATGTGGGATAACTCCAACAACTTTTGCCTTAGTAAGATGGCTTGTCTTTTTCAAAAACATCATATATATAAGTCCAATCATCAATTTGATCGAAATTTCCAATCTTCACTATTTAAAGGACTTTTTGATGCTGACACCTGAATTTCACTGATGAATTTATCATAAATTTGCATCTCATAAATTTGACCCATGATAAAAACAAAACAATCGGTTTGTACAACATTGTATTCATTTTTCTTGTGGCATTCCTTTTGCACATATAAACTAGAGGCATGATCTTTCATTTATAGTTAGGTTTCAGTTAACATAGGTCATTCGTGCATATGATGAATATTAGGAATCTCCTATACTCTTTGACTAGGGACAATGTAGTACGAGAACCTCGGGCTCCACGGCAAAAATTATGATCACTCCAAAGAGCTATAACAGCACCAATTCACACATGGACCCAACTTCTCTTGATTGATTGAAGATCCAAACAAGCTCAAAACGGTTGCAAGATAAGTATCATGATGATTTTGAGAAAAAACAGTATCACGACGAGCGTCTTTACTTCTATTTTCAAACAATATATGGCTCACGTGCTAGTTCCAAGAATAGTTCCTAAATTTGCATTTTTTCAAGGAATGTTAGATGATCTTGCACCAGGATGCTTGGACAAAAAGACAATGTTGTCAAGCCTTCAAAACTGAACTTTTCAATATCTGTTTAGTCTAAAAATTTTACACAAGCTTCATCCGCTTGTTGACTAACTCCCCCCAACATTTTAGTGCAATCGAATGAATGAGGAGTGTGTATTCATTGTTTTCGTGTGATTGCTCGGTCAATTCGTCTCTAATCCAACAAGCTCACTTTTCCTTCTTTAATTTAGTTGCCACTCTCTAATTGCCAATTGTCATGACCTTCTTAGAGGTGGACCACTAAGAGAAAGTTAATGGATTACCATGCAAGTACGAATGGTTACTCATTAAAAAGATGGTACCATTGTCTAATGTGGGCTCTCTCAAACCCCCAACAATCACAACTTTGGGGTTTTAATTAAATTATTTAGACATCCAATTCAATTCATTTAAGAATTGCCATTAGTCTACTATGGTTGATTAAAAATCCGAGTAAAATGTGAGAGAACACTTTACTTTTGTGAAATAGAGATTTCATGGATAGGGGACTTGATTATGCTAGATAAACCTATCTCCCTTTGGCACCTTCGCTTTATTTCACAAAATGTTTTGCAAGTAGCCTTGATTGATTTGGTCTTAAACCACTAACATGCGATGGATGATCATACAGGTATGGAAACAAGAAAATAACACTCTATCAAAATGATAAATAAAATGCTTGAGCAGACAGAAAAACTTGATGGGAATGATCTCTTCTTTTTTTGTTTTTTCTTGTTCGTTTTCTCTTTAACGTTAATCACCTTTTTGCACTCTTGAAATCCAATTTAGAGCTTGCAGAACTTCATATTTTTTGTTACCGGCTGGGTATGGATATAGAAATTTCTCCAATTGTGCCCTCTACTTGGGCATGATCAAGAATTTGAGGAACCTTCAAGGACTTTCAAGTCAATGCAAAAACCCATTCTCCAGTTTGCTTTTTCAGAGAATGATGTAAGCGAGACGAGATAGTTTTGTTTCTCCGCATCTTCATAATTGTTTCACTTTGACCTTCATTTTTCTCCCTCTGTGGTGTGGTTCGTGACGGGATAGTTTCAAATTCACTTTCTTTTATCTTAAGTAAGTTAATAATGAATATCTGTAGCGTTCAGGGTAAAGGAACTAGAATGCCTCCCGTTATTGCGATATATGTACTGTTCGCAAGTGATTTGTCAAATGAGATGTGCCACAGTCGTGTTAAGGCTGTGCTTGGATTGCGGTTGCCTTGTGTCCTCCCAGGATTGTCCATTATGTCCAATGATTGGAATTTCAGTGCTCGGAGTAGATTCCCCCAGTGAGACTCGTTCTTCGTTTACATGTTTCCCGTGAGTAAATATCTCAAATGGGAATTTCTGCAATTTGCAGCAAAAAAGGCTTCTCTTTCTTCTCAAAAACAGATATCCCTTTCATGAAAAGGAGTGACATGCATAAAATGTCTAAATACTAGGACTTTACAAAATGTGCAAGTTTCGTCATTGCAATGTTTGGGAAGAGATTATTCACAAAATGTATGGGAAGAGATTATTCATTTACTTAGAGAATAGGAAAAGCTAAAGAAAGAAATAAACTATATAGAAGCATTTTACTCATAGGAAGCAAATAAATCTGAGAGATTAGCAAGGAGAGTGAACTTCCCTAATCAAATTGCAATGTTTTAGTAAAATAATAGTATTAATGTCTTGTGACAATATGAAGAATAGTTTCAAATTGAGAGGTCGATCATGTTACCTACACATATAGAACTTTCTATATTCATTGAAAGATTAGCTATTCGTAATGCATGAGTGCGTATTGTGTGTGACGCACGCGCGCACGTCTAGTTACTAACTAATCGCACGTCACAGTGCCTGAATTAATGCTAGCTAATATTCATTGGTTTTATAACCTAAGTTGTGATTCCAAACTTGTCATACCCAATATTCATCCCAAGAATTTAGATAATGATTCCCTATAATTTAGGAAAAATAAAAATAAGGAACGAATCCTTCCACGAACAGCAGTAAGCATATATATTGACAAAGCAAATTATTTCATTGAATGATAATTATAACAACATCCATTGTGTCATGAAGAAACCAAAAACTAGAGACGCATTAACCCTCTTCAGATCGCTCTCCACGTGTATCAAGGGTAAAAGTTGAGAATTAACGCAATGTTTAAAAATTTTGGAGAATAGTTTTCGAAACAGTTTCCAAATAAACCTGAAGAAAAGAATAGATGAAAATGGCCATATTCTTCCTAAAAGATTGATATGTGGGGAAAGTGATTTAATTAGAAAATGATGCACCGATAATTATACCCATTTTAAATAGTTTCAATTATGATTTTTTACAGTTGATTGGTATTGCATATAGCACGTGGTTAGGACATTCCAAGGAGGCGGCTATTTTTATGGAAAAAGAGTGAACGTAGGCAACTTAGTCCAATCCTTCTAATTTATTACTCTTAATTTATTATTATTATTGTTAATTTAATCTTCTAAATAAACATGGATTTCAATTCAACGCCAGCCTTTTCATTGCCTTTGCAACTTGCAAGCGTGTTAAACGAGTAAACTCTAGAAGCACGAAATATCTTAGACAAACCAAATTAGTGACCTAGTATGTACACTCTGTTCCTCTAACTCCCCCAAAACTACAGAACATTTATTCTTGTGTTGCCCTTGGACACAATGTATATGGAACCACTCCCAAGTACGGATCAACACTTTGGCTTACAACACACACTGAATTGATGCATGGATAGTTGATTTACTAAAACAGAAAAGGGACACACCAGAATTTGAGTATATCGCAGGCCTCCTCTGGAAAATTTGGAAGGCTCGGAACCACTTTGTGTTTCGTCATCAACGCACACACCCGGACCAGCTTGTTGAAACAGCCTTCGCCCTGGCTCATCTCCAGATCAGCACTCAGCAGTAGGAATCGAGAAATCGCACCACCTGGCTGAACCCTAATTGGATTTGGCTTCCACCGTAGAAGGGCACGGGGAAGGTTAATTTGGACGAAGCTTTCCCTATTGCGAATCACATGGGCGCGATAGCAAGCATTGCTCGAGATCACACCAGCATTATGATTGGAGGCTTCACCCGCAGCGTTTCAGCATCCTCTGCTCTCGAGATGGAGATCCAAGCATTATTATGCACTCTCAAGGATCTATTACAGCAACAAAGAACTGAATCTCACCTGTTGTTGGAATCTGATAACCTCATTTTGGTGGAAACAATCAATCAGTGCCGTCCGCCGTTGTGGAAGTGCCGTGCCCTCTGTGCCGAAAGCGAAGAGCTGTTGCAATGTTTCCAAAACCTCAAGGTGAAGCACTGCCACGGGGAAGCAAATGCTATAGCTGACTAGGCCGCCAAGGCCCACGGAAGAGGGTCCCTTTCGCCTAATTGGATCAATTCTCCTCCTCAACTTATGATAGACATGCTTTGTAATGAAGCCCTAGTTAAGGGTTGTTCCTATTTTCCTACATGATTCGCAATATAATATCTTTTTCGACCAAAAAAAAAAAACTTGTTATACATACCTGAAATCTCTGGCCTTGGAATGACTCGACTAATATATTAAGAGAGAGAGAGAGAGAGAGAGAGAGAGAGAGAGAGAGAGAGAGAGAGAGAGAGAGAGAGAGAGAGAGAGAGAGAGAGAGAGAGAGGTGGCATCTTTCATCGTTAGCATTGCTGGAGATATGGCTCCACAAGCACTAAAAGTTGGAAATTTATAGGGCATCAAGCATGAGATTGGGGTGCTCAGGGACACATGTATAACAATGTGACCTAATTTTGGCTTGAGCAACTGAAGGATGCTTTCTATGAAGCACGTGGCGTACTTGATGAATTCAAATTAGAAGCTCTTGTGACAAGAACTAAGGGGGGCACAGTGTGTTGTAATTATTATTGTAATCATAGGTTTTAATGGCTCAACGTTAAGGAAACGTCTCTTCAATTCATGCATTTTTCAATTTACATGCAACAGCTATGTCTCTTTGGATCATCCCTAATTGTTGCAATTATGGGTTAATGACTCTTTGTTCTCCTGTAGTTTTTGATTTAATAATGTTGTTATTAAGGGTTAATGGCTCAACTAATGTGAGCATAATCGGTGTGACTCTTGAGTTCATGTCCTTTCAGTTTTCTACAGCTAGTTCCCTTGTCTATAAATAGATGTGTCTTCTTAATTCAAAATAACAACAAAAACTCCCCAAAGTATTCCTCTAGTTTTCTAGTAGTTTCTTTAAGTGTGTTGATTTAAAGAAGTGTTCGATAGAATCTTGTTAATATAATGCTTATACAAATGGGTTTGAGGTGTTGTATTTTGAGAGGCATAGTTCATGAAACTAATTGGCACCGTTGACATGAACTAATCGCTTTAAGGAGATTTGATTTGCCGTACCTCACCTCTTGTTTATTTTGCTATTGCTTTCTTGGAATTATTATTATTTTCCCCAATATGTATTGATATTTCCCATAATCTTAAGGTGATTATCTTTTACTGTTTGTTGGGTTTATCAAAAAATCGGGATGACTAATAATAACCAAGTACCCAATGATGTCTGGAATGTTTGTGAGGACGTTCATATGTGATGTGGACATCGAGCCATATCGAGGAGGTGGTGCTAGAGACCCATTGTCTATTCCTACTGGTTCAATTACTCGAGCGCGGTGAAGAATCTTGGAAATCTTGGCGCAATTTGATTATCTGGTCACCAAAAATTGGACTAAGTTAATATATACATATATACATATATATGTATATAAGTATATGCCCGTTTAGGTATATTCTAGAATATGACGCATTAGATTTCTAGGGTTGGTTTTAGGGTTTGTGTGGCGGCTAGACAACCTATATAAAGGATTTGCCAAATTTCTTTGGGGAAAGAGATATATTTTATTTTTAAGGAAAAAAATTGGGAGGTTTTCTTTTACTATTCTTTTGAGGACTTGACCTTATCAAGATTCCCTTGTGACAGTTGATTCGACTTATTGAGCGAGATAGCGAATTCTTTTGCTTGTGGCGTCTATAATGTTGGTTGGTTGACATGTGTTCGTCAACAGGTCACGTTCAGACCGAGGTTGCCAATCACGGGTTTGATTGGAGGTTGAGGTTCGCAATTTGCACCATCCAGGCCTTCATAGAACGATCTTTCTGCAACGATTCACATCAATATGGCCGTTTCAATGAGTGAGGTTCAAACCTCATGGCCTAGTGTTGCGGCAACAAATGCTACAAGCTTTTGGGCTGAAACCATCTATGGTGGTACCGGTAGAAGTCGCTTGACTGATGCATTGGGGATTGTTTTTCAAAGAAGTACATAGCCAATGGTGTATGGTTCAATTTCTAGTGAGATGGTTTAATAAGCTTTGCCTAATCTGATGATACCATCTCCAATAACTTTGAATGAGAAACTGTATGAGTTAACTAGTGTGGGTTTTAAGCAATGGTAATAGAAGATGTTCTTCTATTTGACCACATTGAATTTAGTCAAGTACTCATTAGAGGTGTGCTCAATAATTAGTCCAGATGAGCAAGATGTCACGATGCATGGGGAGCTGGAGCCTTGGAAGCACAAGGATTTCCTACGCCGAAACTATATCCTTAACTGTCTAGTAAATTCCTTGTATCATGTTTATTGTAACATTGAAACTACTAGACAATTATGGGAGTCCTTAGAAAAGCAATACAAAATTGAGAAATTTGTGGTAGCCAAATTCTTGGACTCAAGATAGTGGATTCTAAATTTGTCATGAACTATGTCCATGAAGTGCAAATGATTTTGAACATCTTTGTTGAGGAAATGTTCTTAGTGAATCATTCCAAGTGGTGTTTATTATTGAGAAGCTGCCTTCAGGCTGGTCAGACTTTAAAAATATTTGAATGGCAATAGGAAATAGATGAGCCTTGAATATCCCATTCCGTGCCTCATAATCAAGGAAGATAATAGGTGGAATGCATATCATTCTATGGAACCAAAGGCCAACACTATTGAGTTTTCCAATTCCAAGAAAGATACAAAGATGAAAAAGTTCTTTCAAGGAAAAGGCAAGCATAATGAATAATCTTGAAATTCCAAGGGACACGTTTTGTTTGTAACAAGCTTGACCATCAGGCCAAGGATTGAGGATGAAGAGAAGTTTTATATGGCTAACTCCACATTAGTAAATATTGCTAGAAGAAGAAAAGTGATCTTGAAATTCTTCCTTAGCAAGGCAATCACCTAGCTAAATGTGCTGCATATATCAAAGATCCAGAAGAATCTAATTTCTAGTCCTATACCTGTCTAAAAAGAGTTTCAACATTTTATTGGAATTGGATAATTTTGTACTTTCCAAATAGGGTGTATGTGGAAAAATGGTACTTGTGTAATGACTTGTTCAAAGTAAATGTGACTGTCATTGATGTAAACTTGAAATTCTTGTACCCAAAGACTATCGATAATGAGAAGTCTTTGGTTTACACTATTGTGTCTTCTTATCTATGGCATGGTAGATCACGACATATAATCTATGCTATAATGAAAAATATAGCAAAATTGGGGCTAATTCCAATGTTTGAGTTGGATGTCCATCATAAGTATAAGACCTGTGTTGAGGCTAAGTTTGTTAAAAAACCATTCAAATTGGTTGAAAGATCGAGTGAACCTTTACAATAATCCGTAGTGATCTATGTGATTTAAAATTTGTAGAAAGTAGAGGTAAAAAAAAAAGTATTTCATCACTTTTGTAGATGACTTTACTCAATTTTGCTATGTTTATCTGTTAACTAGCAAATATAAGGTTATGAGCACGTTTATTAAGTATAAAAATGAGTTCGAGAACCAACTTGATAAATGAATTAAAGTGCTTATGTCACAATCTTGACTCCATTGTTAGGGTATTGAGTGACAGGGGTTATTTCACGACGTCTTAGGCTCATCGCCATCTCGTTTCATTTTGTTATAATGCACATGCGGAAACGTGAATAAACAACTCCTCAGACAAACAACTGCTAGAAGATTGGGATAAATGTTACACAAAACACACTAGTTTATATTATGACAATACTTTTACAAACCTCTTTTCTATGGGGTTCTCTTTCCTTTTTCCTTTTTGCATCACACTACAAGTTTCCATATAGGCGAAAGGAAATTACTATCTCTTTGAACATGATTGTAGTTCCCAAAATTGACGTGAGACTTCCATGCCTACAAGACTGAAAAATGAGAAAGTGAGTCTTGGGAACTCAGTAAGTAAAATTCTTAGTTCTCTACTAGGAAAATATCTTGTCATCAAAGTCTAGCAAGTATAACACTCACAAACAGTGTCGATGGCAGATTAACCACAGATCATATGTCATGCTTTATTTAAACACATGCCATCCATGTCAGAACTACCATCGGCTTAACAATAATTCATGGTCATGCATAATCGGCCTTCATGCAAATTTACTTATCTTTGTCCTAGCTTGATTGGAGCTTCTAGCTTATTGCTGGGCTTCCTGGCTCAACCAGGGCATCTCGGCTTGACCAAGTCTTCTCGGGGCTAGCTTCTCTAGGCTTCTAGTTCAAGACCTAGGCATTCTGGCTCAACTAGGGCATCCTAGCTTAATCGAGGCATTGCTACCTACGCTGTGTGGCGGTAGGCATTTTTTTCTCTTTAAGTACAGACGTATATACATCATACAAGTTGGTTCTTATCTTTTCTCTTAGTTAACACATACATGGCCCGAAGGTGTGCTCATCTATACATGTGTGCCATGAATTCTTATACTACACAAGTAAACATGTTGAGTATGACCTGTAATTTGTGATTTGAATCGATCACTAAGCGTTGAACCCTGCACCGGACATGGTTTGGAAACGGCATGTCTCAATGCTAATCCAAAACCTTGAGGCTTGGGTACACCTCACTTTCATGAAGATCCTTAAGCTCAATGGACCTCAGCTTCAACCTAACGTGAACATACTTCATGCCGTGAATGACCCTGAGGTCGTGGCTTGATGCAAACGTCAAGCACAAAGTCCTCACACCAACAAAGGCATAAAACCGGCATACTTTAGTGCCTTATCAAGATCTCGCGGGCTTGAGTGATCCTCATATTGATCAAGACTTAGAGATTGTGACGGTACTTAATATGTGGCAAGTAAAGTATGTCTGTCTCCGTGATATACCTTCGATCGGTGTTACATGTTTCATGGACTCATTTCCACATTCGTTTTTCTGTATTTGATTCGTTCGAGTATCGGTTTGATTTTTAGGAATTTATTTCCTACATCATCTAAACTTTGAAAACTTCAAGTTGACTTCTACAAATAAAATTGAGTGGAAAGTTTACTTATGCATGCTTTTTGAAATTTATAGAGATGCACTTGATGAATGCAACGGAAGATATATAAAACCCAACTTCTTGATCATGCTCGAGTTTGGCTCAATTCAATGATGAGGCTGCACGAGCTTGCAATAATTCAACGGTAGAATCACTCCAGTTAGACTTGAACTTGAAAAGAATGAAAGTGAGTTGGACTAAATAACATATTTAATCACAGTAGCTCTTGGGTAAGTTGAGTTATTTACACTAGTTAATTTGTTGACTTTGTCAATTACAGCACACAAAACCAAGGGATAAAAGTATCAGCAGTCCCTAAACCTTTACAAAAGGTTTAATTAGGTCCCTAATTTTTTTTTGTACAATTAGATCCTTAAATCATATACTTTCATATCCAACATGGTCATTTCATTAAAAAAAGAAAAGAAACAAAAGTACTGACATGACACTTAAGTCTTTCAGAATGTAAATACGATATTCTATGTGGCATTTAAAACTTCTTTAAAGAGAATTGCACAAAATTCATAAGTATGAAAATTTTAAAAAATAAATATTAAAAAATGAAAAATAAGGAAATTTGATAATAAAAAAAAGAAACGAAAAAAAGAAGTATCGTTACTGAAGTAGGGGGGACGCGCTTGGATGGGAGGTGGGAGTTGCAGACGGCATGCACTCAACGACCCATGTCGTGCCGGGAGGCTGCCGCCCACCTTAGCCAGCCAGCCCTCTATTCCCTTGTGCGTAATTATTAGTTAGATTTTTTTTTTCCTTATCCGTATCAGCACTACGTTTAAAAATAAATAAATGTCACCAAATAAGTTAGTGCTGTTAGTGCTAACTTATAGTGCTGGGGCGACATTCTTCATTATCATTCCATCTACACATCTATAAGGTGGGTAAACTTGAACTAAAAGATGTATAATTTCGAGGACCAAATTTACACACAAAAATGATTCTGGAACCTGATTGAACACTTTACAAAAGTTCAAAAAACCATCGTTCCTTTATCCCTAAAAAACAGGCCCATTATTTTATTTTTTTGAGTTAAATCTAGTTGTGAGTTGTATTCTTTACTAAAATACATTATTTTGACGCAAGGGATCATTCCTATTAGCCGCACTTTTGTAGAAGTCTTAACATGTCTTCATCATTGATTTGACCTATATTAATAATCGAGAAGTGGTTGTCACACTAGTGGATATATCGTGTAGTGTATATGTTATAAGGAGCTAAAGAAACGTCCCCCTCCCCACTCTCTTAAAAAAGAAAAAAGGTCAAAAGGAACACCAAGCACGCGAGAATTTCTTCCTCTGAGTACACGATCATGCTGTCGACGCTCTTCTGCCTGAGATGGGCAGTCTCGTTGACGCGCTTGGTTACGAGGAGCTCTGCAGAGCAGAGACGCCGGAGCGCGCCAGTAGCCGCCGTAACGACCCACGGCTGGATTATATACGGATGGATGATGGTAATTAATGGGTTTAATCTATGACTTGATGGGCCTAAGTGAGCACGTCCGTCCATGTTAGGTCTAAAAGCCCGGCCCGCAAGATAAGGGCCCATGAATGAATAGTTGAGATATGAAATGGTGCATTGAAGGGTTGCGTCTATTGGATGAATTGTCACATTGAAAAATTACATTAAAATATACGTCTTTTGGGAGGAAATGTTTTAAGAGAGAAAAAGAAAAAGGAGATGTACCTTTTGGTGTACGTACATCTTTTTCCATAAGCAGAAAAACTCTCCCCCTCCAAAAAGTGACGTATGAACAGTACCCTCATGTTCAAAGTTCTCTCCCCCTAAAAACAACGGTATGCTCCTCGATAGAACGGGATCATAATTCTTCTTCGATATTCAACATTTGTATTTAATCTGTGAAAGTCAAGGTATGCTCGATTCTGTAGTGTAACTTTTGATCGGTGATACATATTCTTTCTAGGCTCGTCTTCTGTGTTCGTTTAAAGGTTCAACTGTGTATTGGATCGATTTTAGAGAATTTGTAATTGATGGTTTTTATTAATTAATTAATGTGATGGGCCTAAGAACCCAGCCCGCAAGATAAGGGCCCATGGAGGAACGGTTGCAATGTGAAAGGATGCATTGAGGGGTTACGTCTTTTGGGATAGATGTTACGTTGAGGGGTTGCATCCTTTGGAAGAGACACTTTGAGAGAAAGATAAAAAGAAAAAGGAACGTACCTTTTGGTGTACGTACGTGAAGACTCTCTCTCCTCCTCCAGATAACGTAAGACAAAAAGAACGCTCCAAAAGGAAAAGGAAAAGTACGTCTTTTCAGAGTTTTCTCCCCCTAACAGCAATAGTACGCTCCTCGGTAGAACGGGATCAGAATTTTTTCCTCGATCTTCAGCATTGGTGTTTAATCTATGGACAATAAGGTACGCTCGATTATGTTGTGTAACTTTTGATCGGTGATACATGTTCTTCTTTAGCTCATCTTTCGCATTCGTTTTAGGGGTTTGATTTAGTGTCGAATCTATTTTGGGGAATCAGTAATTCCCGACATTGGTATTAGAGCCATTGTTCAAGTTTTTTCGATCCCTTTTCATATTTATGAATGATTTTTGATTGAATTTTCGTGAAAAATCGGCCGAAACCAATCGGGGATGGAAAAATCTCGACACTCGAGCATTGTTCACCCGTTTTTTCGATTTTCTGCAAGTCAAAATTAGTTTATGATGGCGTAGGGTTGAAGGTCTAGTCGAGACGAGCAAGACGAGTGACAGATCACCGCCATAGGCCGCTAGACACGTCCCCATGCGTGGTTGAAATGAACCGGCGTCTTTGGTGCGTGCAACGCACTCGTTGATTTGAAGACGCAGGTGTGTGTGTTGCATGTGCACGTGGGGCTGACGCGCGCACGTGCGCGGCACGTGCCAGCTGACGTCATCGTGACGTCAGCCGTGCACACGTGCCGCACGTGCCAGGTTGGTTTGTCACACCTCGATCCTTGGGGATGCATCCATCCTTCAATTTGGTCGATTATTAAAGTGCGATATCCCATGACTAATTATCGCCGACCCTTTCTTTTTATTACGCATGCGGAAGTAGTTATAAATCCCCAGATAATAAAACAATGTGATAGAAAAGCAGGCCATATTTTTCATATTGAAATTCACAACACACTTTTATTAACAGTACAACTTATAGTATATTTACAATACTATTTACAGCATAAAAGTCTCACACCTATCTACACTAAGACAGGGTTCACAAAAGGGATGGGATCTCAATCCACATCTGGGTTGTACTCAAGATCCCTCTCTGGATCATCTTCTACTTCAAAATACTTTCTCCCCTTCAGGTTCTTCCTCCTTAGCTTTTTCTTAGGGTCCTGAAATGGTTATTCAATAACCAATGAGACCACGTCTCAGCGAGTCCTACCCCCAAAGACTCAATTAGTAAACTAATACGCCATACGGTTGCCTAAGCACAACACAAGTCATATGACTTACCTTGGCCTCAGTTCCAACCTGCAATTCAAGGTTAAACACAGATATTCAAACAATTCACGACATCCGATCAAGCACTGGTCAATCGACTAAGTTGATTACATGTCAGTCAAACCCTCTCTAGGTCATTCCCACTCATACCACGATTTCCCAGTGGTGTACTCATTCACCAAATCACATGTGTTTCTCGGGTGTCATTTTCGCCAATGACATACCGATCACCGACACCGTGCGTTCTTTAAGGCGTCGTTTTCACCAGTGATATCCTCGATCACCGAACCATGTGTCCTTTCTAGGGCGCCGTTTTCGCCAATGTGACATCGACAATAGACAACATCGTGAGTTCTTTAAGGAGTCGTTTTCACCAGTGATATTTCGTTAATCACCGAATCGCGTTTGTCTATAAGTCATTCATGTGCGTTCTTTAAGGTGCCGTTTTCGCCAGTGATACTTCCAATCACCGAACCACGTATATCCAATAATATCGTACTTGATTAGTCTCAACCAATAATGTTCTTAGTTAGCTCTCACCATTCTCCCCGCTATATAGCCCATCAATGTACTGGCGCTATATACCCATGCTCGGCCATTACCAATCAAATATTCTATAATAAATAATTTAGGACAATTCCTCAAATTTCACAATTTAAATCAATTCCATAAAAATTGATGCTCAATTAAATAAACGGACTACACCACGACAATCGGCATGAAATTTTGGTCACTGGCCATCCCGGTTGAATTTCCGGAAAAATAATTAATTAAATAATTAATTTCGAAAATTAAATAAATAAGTATGAAAAATCCAATTTAGGCCCATATTGCCTTATTGGAGCCCGAAACGGGTCGGGAAAAATCTTGAGATGCATTCAATAAATAACCGAACCTTTCTACTTGCTAATAACTAGGTCTAACCACCTAACATGCATCATTAAGTCACTAAATTAATTGTTCTAACCTAATATAACCACCTAATTGCACTTAATTAAATCTAACTAGGTCTAACCACCTAACATGCATCATTAAGTCACTAAATTAATTGTTCTAACCTAATCTAACCTAATCTAAGCATAATTAGCAAACTAATAAAGTATTAGTGAGTAAAACTCACTCGATCAAAAGAGGGGATCGAATCACCACGATGGCGGCGCGACGTCGGTTAAAATTGGACTTTCGACAACACCAGTGGACTTGGACCGGGCCTTAAGTTTAGGCCCAACAAATCTCAGCCCAATTGAGATTTGTTCTTGCTTTTGGGCCAGACCCAAGTTGAATTGGGCCTGCCGAAGATGGGCTTCAAGTGCTGGAAAATTGGGCTTCAATTCAATTGAATATGAGCTGAACTGGATGGGCTTGCTGCTGGTGAAATTTCAATTGGGCTTGAAGACTGCACAATGGGCCGAGGCTTCTGGCTTCGCTGGTCTGTAGATTTGGGCCGAAGACTGCTGAGCCAAAGACTTGTGAATTCACGGCTTGTTCCGTGTTTTGCTGTAGCTTGCTGGCGAGCTGATCCACGAGCGACGATGGGCGCGGCTGAAGGCTACGTGGACGTCGCTGCAAGCTCGAATGGGTTTCGGTGGGATGGCGCGGTCTCCTTTCGATGGTCTTCAATGCCGCTTGTTGACCGAACCACACGCAAGTGCTGCCAAGTGGCAGCAAGGCACGGCCACTCGGTCAAATTAGGAGTCTTGGTGGCTTCGTTGTTGACCGAGTAGATGGAGAAGCGACACCGCTAGGAGACAAAGGGAAGTGGGGAGCAAACGGTAGTGGAGCAAGGCGGTTGTAGCTGCTGGCAGGGGAGATCTCGTTCGGTGGGAGTTTGACCAAGATGGGGGCGTGCTGGCGTGGACGATGGAGCAGCTTCGTGGACGAAGATGGAGTCTTCGCGGGCACGGCTGCTTGCTCGAGCTGAAGACGCGGACGTGAGGAGGCTTCTTTCTTCGGTGGTGTTGGCGAGCTAGAGAGAGGACGTGCGCCGACTTCAATCTCATGAGGAGCAGGTCAACAAATTGGCGTCTGCTGACCGAAGAAGTGGATGACGCCTGATAGAAGACACGGATGGAGGAGCAGCTTCGGTTTCGGTGGAGGGAAGGCGTGGGTTTTCCTTTGATGCAATCTGACCGAAGATTGAAGAAGCTGGATTCTTTTCTCTCTGCTGGTGCTGGCGTCGCACGAAGTAATCGGGAGAGAAGGGATGGTCGGTGGATGGGAGAAGGCAAGAAGATAAAGATAAGGAGTGAGGTGGGGCCTTGGCTTTTAATTCTCCCACAAATATCTTCCCAAAAACCACTCTTAGCCATGTATAGTTTCTTTGGCTCACAATGGACCACTCATGCACTCTTCTAGAAGCCAAAATGGTCCAAATGTTGTGGCTAGGTGGGGGTACACGAATTTGGGAAGGGGAATTGGCTTAAATGAATTCAATTTCTCTCTTGAATTAATCTTGAATGACCTCAACAAAAAGCACTTGACCTTTGAATGCCTCAATTGATAATTTTCCTCATCCCAAAATCCATCATACTTCTCAATTTTGCAACCAAAGATCATCTTCAACATTGTCTGCACAAAAATGACCTGGCGACGACTTTTTCCCAAAAAGTGTCAGTTGTCAGAAAAATATTCTGAGACTGAGTCGACACTTCTAGAATTTATTGTGACATGGCCAAAACTTCAATTTCTGAAATCGGACTCGAATAGACGGTTAATTTTCATTCGGTGCGTTTTTAGTGTGACCTAGACTATCGGATAACTTTAAGATATTTTTAAGAGCAAATGACCCGTGGTCGATTTTCTTCGAACCACTACGAACCTACTCGACTCATTGGCGACTCACGATTGTCGTGAAAATCTCGAGGACTCAAATACGGACACAGGGTACCGAAACAATAAGAAAATCAGTCTAGTGCCGGTTGATGAGAATTTTCCAATTTAATGGTGTCACCCACGATTAGGCACACATCTCTATCGATCCAGTCTATCTCTAATTTCAAATCGATTTTTAACTGTGCTGTAATGGCATCTAAAGATGAACACGGTCGAGAAGCCGATTCCTGATCGAGTTTTCAAGTCTATTGCCTTAAAATTCCTTAATGGTTTTCCCAGATAGTCTAGTTATCTCAAGAGTTATTAGCTCTGAGAATAACCCTATAGATGCGTCAATGAAATGCCCGATTTATTCAATAGAATACAGGGTTGAAAAATTTGGATGTCACACGGTCCGTTCGACCCAACCTGGCAACCCGACCCGATTGACCTCAACCGGCTGACTGTTGACCGTTGACGACCGTTGACTGTTGACTATTGATCGGCGTTGACAGTTGACCCAAAAAAATAGAAGAAGAAGAAAAAAAAAGAACGTGTTTCTTAAGTTGCACATACCTATTCGCGCAATTACCGTGAACAAAAAGAAATGCTTTCTAAGTTGATGGTTGAGCTGACTGATCATTGATGAGAGAGTGGCGACTTAATTGATCACGTTCTTGAAGTCAACGGGAAAATACAAAAGGTCATATGGAATGGTCGTCCCATGCTACAGTCTGAGATGGTGTGATTTTTCATAAACACTCTTCCGCAAGAATGGCAAGGAGTGTTGAATCGCGTATGGGAAGTCAACAGAGCTACTTTGTATAGAAAAATTGTGATGGATTTTATAGATGATTATTATTGGATTGTTACAAGGGAAAATATCAAGAAATTGAACAAAAGAGAATCTTTCCCAATTCGTATATTGACTTTGTGCTAGATGTTTTGGCTGGTTTTTATTTAGTGTGCTTTGTGGACATCTTATGTAATGTTATCTACCTAGTTATTGTTGGTGTGGCAACTGATATATTAGTTGTATTATGTGAAAGCATTATTATTATATCATTGTTTGATATCAAGTACTATTTGCTTTATGTTATTATTAACCGTTGTGGGTAGTTTATAGAAATTTTTGTAATTTTAAAGAATTTATTTTGCATAGAATGTTATATTAATAATAACTCCAAGTTAGGATTTTGGATGATGATTAGAAATATAGTGACGTTTTGATTTTAAAACCTTACTTGAAATTATTCATTAATATAATGGTTTTGTGCAAAATGGATGCATAAATAATAGACATTAATAATTTGTGCATATATGTTTGATATGTTTAGATCAATGACTTCAGCAACTAAGAACATAATTGTTGATTTAAATAAAGAAGACAAAATGAACGGCGAGAATTGTGAAATATTGAATATGAAAATTCAATACGTGCTTGAAAAGCAAAAAGCACTAGAAGCTCTTGACCATGTTATAGAAGAAATTGAGGATGCCATGCGCCATCTTGAGGTAGCAGAGGATTGCCTCAAGGTATTTGAGAACGAAACACATATTTGCTATATTGCTTCCAGCTCAGAAGGAGCTTCGAGCTCTAAGTGCAAGCGTATTGATTTGTTCAATATGTAGAAATACAAGGGATCAAATCCTTCTTGCAAGAAACCAAGAGTTGACCAACATAAAAGAGGAAAATGTCATTGAGTGTGTTGACACCTAAATTTTTACATAATTTTTAGGGTTAATTTTTGCTTAAAAAAAAAAAAAAACACACACACACACACACACACACACACACACATGGCATATAGTTTAGAAACATTTTATTTTTATTTTGTTTTATTTTAGGCCGCTGGTAAAATGAGGATTTTTCACATATTCCGTTCAGATTTTTCACATATTCAAGTAATATACACTGCGGGGTGTATTTTGCCTGAAAAGGGAATTTTTTTGGATGGAATATGCAAAAAAAGCAAAAGAGAATATTGCACGAGCAAAATTGGAAACGAAATATGCAATAAGGATTCAATTTTTCACCCTATAAAAGGTGTGATGATGTACGGAAAAAAGGCGTCGGCAAATTTTGAGAGCAAATACGTGGAGAGGTCGATTTGAGAGGAATTTCGAAAAAATTTTGGAGCAAAAGGGAGGGCCTTCTTCGGTTTTAGGAAAAAAAAGGGGAAGAGAAGATAAAAGACGTGAGCGGCAGAGAGTAAATAGTGAGGTTGATGTGAGAAAAAAAAAGAGAAAAAAAAAAAGAAAAAAGAAAAAAGAAAAGAAGAACCACTGTTCTTCTTCTTCGTAGGTTTCGCCTACGGTGTTCCTCTGTTACTCGAGCTACCGCGTCCTCGTAGCTGCACCACCGCGCCTCCGCTTCCGTTGGCCGCCGTTGCTCATCGCTCCACTCGCTGCGACGCGACGCCAGCAGACCCAAGCGCCCCAGCTCCGCCTCTGCCGTCGTCGATCTGCAGCACCGGAGACCACACCGCCCCTGCTCGCCTCCGCCCAATGCTGCAGCCCAACGTCGCTGCGTCTGTCCGCACCACCTCCGATTCACCTCCACTGCGTCCGCCAGCCTCCGCGAGCAGTGCCGCCGTGCTGTTGACTGTTGCCGGAGCTGCAACCCAAAGCTCGCGTGGCCCCGCGACGCCCGCTTCCAGATCCAACGCCGCCCCGTGCCGATCCGCAACGCGCTCACCGCTCGCTTGCTGCCGGTGCCTGCTGAGCCCTCCCCGGAACCCTAGCCGGCGATCTTCCCCCTCGCCGGAGCCCCAAACCGGTGGTCAAGATTTTCTTTTATTAAAAAAAGAAAAAAAATCGAATTAGGTAGATTTGCTTTATTTTATTAGGTTGGTTTATTTTATCTTATTTTATTTTTATATCTTGGTTTCTTTGTTTATTTCTCTATGCATAATTGAAAATCTCAATGTATCACCCGATTCGCAACCGCGCTAGGGTTTTTTTTTTTTCATCTATAAGGCTTTAGATGAAATAATTAATTAAGCGGGAATAAAATTGATGTTTTGATCTTTAAGACTTAAGATCAAATTATCAAGGGTTAATACCTTGAAAAACCCCAAACTGGTACACTTGTGACAAATTTACCCTAAACTATTTTTTTGACCATAAAAAACCCCAAACTGGTAAACCTGTGACAAATTTACCCCGACTAACTATAAAAAACCATAAACTAGTACATTTATGACAAATTTACCCCAAACTAATTTATTCAACTGCAAAAAACCCTAAACTGGTAAATTTGTGACAAATATACCCTATGCTAAATTGGATTAATACCGCAAAAAAATCATAAAAATTGTAAACTGTGACAAACGGAACGTAAAATCCTAAATTGGTATACTGGTTAACTGTCACGTGTTATTTAACTTAATAACTTGAGAATAAAATTTAACGAAAAACTAACATAGGGTAAAATTGTCATAAGTGTACCAGTTTGGGGTAAATTTGTCAAAAGTATACCAATCTGGGGTTTTTGGTGATAAAAAAAATAGTTTGGGGTAAATTTGTCACAAGTGTACTAGTCTGGGATTTTTTAGAGTATTATCCCAATTATCAATTTTACTAGCGAAATATTATCCCTTGATCTGAGCGATATGTGATGTCCTTTTTGGGGTAATTTTGAATGGATATGATTGTTTTTATTTATCTTGAGATATGTTTGAGATAAAATATCACATGTTTAGGGTTATTTGCATATTTAGGCAAAGCATTCTATTTATCATGAATTTCGGAAATAAAAATTGGGTTAGATTAGATGCACGTTAGGATATTACTTGTTTTAGGGTTTGCATATTTAGAATATGAATTTTAATTTCGAATTTCATAAAAAAAAATTCAAATAAATCAATTTAGGTTGCTAGATTTTAATTTAGGTTGCATGCTTAATTACTTGGCAATTATTAATTTCGAAAATTAATAAAAATAGCAAAAAAAAAAAAAATCATCATGCATATGTCATGTAGAATTAGGACATATTTTGCACTCATTGCATATTAGGATTAAAATTGCACTTAGTTTAATTTTAGATAATAGTTTTTTAAAATTTATTATAAGTGTAGGTATTTAATCAAATAGATTGCATTTTTGGATTATTTAGGTTAAGATAATATTTTAGTTCAAATTAGGATTTGGCTCAACCTAATTCCTAATATAAACTAATTAGGATCTTAATCTAATTAGGTAATTTTCACATTTCACCTAATTTCGAATTTCATGAAAAATAAAAAAAATGCCATAGGTTGAATTAGTTTATTTTCTAGGATAGATTGCATTCTTTTAGGAAAAAGAAAGAAAGGAAAGAAAAGGAAAATGTCACATGCACATCATTAGGATTAGATTCATTGAAATGCATGTCATGTGGTAGTTGTTGTTAGGCCCATTCAACTAGAAGTTACATATTTAGTTAATATTGCATCACATATTGCATAATTTTCATTAAATAAGTGAAAACAAAAAAAAAGAGAATTTGCGTGTTAATTAGAAATCATATCAAAGGTTGTTGATGTGGATTTTGAATTAACATTGCAGATGCTTTCGTTGCTACGAGGTAAGTTCTGCATTTTCTATTTGCTTTATTGGGTGTTAAATTGATGGATTGCGCACCTATATGATCGCCTCATATGTTAGGGAAATAAATTGAAAATCAATCAAAACTGCTTGCCAAACATTTTTCAAAATAAAAAGAAAGGTACTGAAAGGGCATTAGAGGAATCTATTGTAACCAAGTCCCCGTACCCATAGTCTCTGGTTCGTAGGAGTAAAGTGAATCTCCCGTTACTTTACTTGGGTTTCTAATCGACCCACCAAAAATAGATTAGTGGCGACTCTTAATTGAAAAATCATTTGCATGTTATAAACTTGAACCTAAGTCGCGAATTGTTTTGGGCTTGGGAGAGCCTGAGTTAAGTCTAGGCTTAACAATCCATTAGCCAAACCCTTGGTGGTTCACACTCGAAAAAATTGGTCGCGACAGCTTGGCGACTCTGCTGGGGACTTGTGTTAAAACATTTAGTGGACTTAGGCCAATTTTCTTCTTTTTGAAAAAATGTTTTTGTTTGGCAGCGAGGATTCCAGGTACGTCCATAACATTTAAGGTGTTAAATGTTTTTGCAGATTGGGAGGTATAAAGGGGAGTAGTCTTTGCTAACCCTTGTCTTGTAGGTTGGTGTTGGAGATGAATGTTTTAAATTCAAGTTATTGAAGTGCTGCTTGATATAAACTGTAGTGCATGCTTTGCATTTTAGCACTACACTATTGCACACACAACCTGTGGCCGGACCTGGGCCGCACTAGGATATATAGGATGGTATTGAGTTGGATACGACTTCAACCGCGAGGCCGCGTAGTAGAGGTTGCCCAACTCAATCCCGAAAGTTTTTCTTGGTGTCAAGAATGTTTGCCTTTGCCCGCGAGGCTGCATCGCATTAGGGTATCATTCTTGACTGAGCCGGAGTTAGGAGGACTTGGCTTAGTATGCGAGGTTGCAACTAAGTCATCCCACCCTTTTAACTCCACTTTGCTAATCCGTCTAGATAGAAATCGAGCCTCACATTTCATGTGCATGTCTATGAGATCGCCGTTGATTTTCTTTGGTGAAGTAAGTCTTCTATCCCCGTGCCATGTAATTTATTTTGTCGTGCTTTTGGGTTGGTCCATGACAATCTAGGACAATCATTGATTTAATCCATTTGAAATGAGGAAATTGCCATATAATGAATCATTTTTTTTTTTTTTAAAAGAGAAGAAAGTTTTGGAAAATTTGTTTTCAATTCATGCCTAGGAAATTTTATCTTGCTAGGGTGACTATTTTTCTAAATCTCTTTTAGGAAATTCCCTTCTTATACAAACTTTTCATGAATAAATGAAAAAAAAAATGAAAAAAAATCAGATCATTGTCATGGATTGGCTATCTATTTACACTTCGTGCTTATTCTGTCCATTTCTTCGAATTAGGTGATAACGGATCCTCCACACTCACCCATCATCACATGATTAAGAGCAAGAATGGCCGACCAAAGCGAGATGCGTGATCACATGTCCTCCGTGGAAGATCAACTCAAACAGTTAGCCGCTTTCATGCAGCTTATAACAGCTCAACTTCAATCCCTCCAAGTGAACCCGAATCCTCCACCTGTTCTCCCCGAGATAGTAGTCCCGAGGCAGGCAAATAGGGCCCAAATGAATGATGACGAAATAACCAGGCTGGAAGATGACATGGTCCTTGTTGGAAAGGCCAAGCTAGACAGTGTTCCCAAGATAGATCAAGATGAGCGCGTTGCAAAGCTAGAGGAGAAAGTGAGACAACTGCAGGAGTTACAAAGCTCACTCCCATTTGACCTCTTGGTTTATGAGAAGGTTAAAATGCCGAGCAAGTTCAAAATGCCATAATTTGAGAAGTATGACGGGACATCTTGTTCGAAATCTCATTTGCAGATGTATCATGTGCGTATGGCCCAGCACGTAAAAAATGAGCCCCTTATGATCCAATTGTTTCACGCAAGTTTGACCGGGCCTGCACTAAACTGGTATGTGATGAAGAACGTAAATCTTCTCGAAACCTAGAATGAAGTGGCAGATGCATTCCTCAAATAGTACAAGTTCAACATGGACATCGCGCCTTCCCGAAAAGACCTGGAGCGGATGGAAAAGAAAAGGAGCGAGTCATTTAAAGAGTATGATGTGAGATGGAGAAACCTAGCAACCCAAATTACTCCTGAGCCTACCAACAAAGAGTTGATGAAGTTGTTCGTGAAGACTCTTCTATCTGATTTTCGTAACCGAATGGCCAGTACGTATGTCGAAAGCTTCAATCAGCTTATTCCTGTAGGAGAACAAATCGAGATGGGGATAAGGGAAGGATGGTTTTCTGAGTCATCTACTAAAAGATTCTTTGCCAAGAAAGATAAGGAAGTTGTTGAGGATGTGAATGTGACCTATAGCCCAGAAGGTACTAATCGCACCTCGGCTATCCAAATGAATCAAAAGCAACAACAAATTGCTGGTCGTCCATCATTTGCCCAAGCATATAATACAAGGCAGTTCTCTCCTCTCCCTGGATCTCCATCTCAGGTGTTAGTGATTCTCCAAAATAAAGGTTTGCTTTCTAGTGAACCAAAGCGTCCTAACCGCGAAAGCAATCGAGGTTACGACCTGATGAAGAAGTGTGACTACCATAGCGGTGAACTGGGGCATTCAACTGATGAATGTTTCACCCTTAAGCACAAGATTCAAAACCTCTTGGACACGAAGGCTTTTTCGTTTCAAACTGCTCGGCCGAATGTCCAAAAAAATCCGTTACCGGAGCATGAGGGTACGGTGAATGCTATCTTGGAACATGACACCGGTCGAATCAAGAGCTTAAAGGTGCATGTGATAGACACCCTGGGGTAGCCGAATGATAGATGGGGTGGCATGGACGAGCCGACACCCAAGGAGATGGAGAACTCAGATCATGTGCTGGAAGGGGTTACGAACTTGTTCGACAACCTCATCATAGGAGCTGTTGATGAAAGACCCCATGAAGAGATGGGCCTTGGCCCACAAGAGTAACTTTTTTTTACTGCTTTTGCATATTCCCTTGCGTGGGAATTTCTATTATTTTATGAGAGATATTTTCAGTGATTAAGTGTGGCATTTTTCCATTCAAATAAATGTAATTGATTGATGAATTTCAATGAAATTACAAATTTTAATTTGAGGGCATGATGAGGTATACCAAACCAGCCCGGTGATGATATTCAACCGATAAAAAAAAAGGAAATCCAAGGAGAATTCTGAGGCCTGGGCTTCATCATGCTTTCTCGTGTCAAAATGTTTAAAAAAAATGCGTTTCCAAATGCTTTTAAAAAAAAATTTCAAAAAAATAAGACTTAATTTACTCTGTTTGTCTTTTTGACCAATCTACTTTTTGTTTCAGAAACAGTCTTGTAGCATGTAAAGGTGTGGAAATGGTCCAATCCAATTCCGGAGTCTAGAGGCAAGTTCGCTCCAAATTACAATGGCCCGTATGCAGTAAAAAAAGATACTTCCTGAGTGTGCCTTGATCTTGGCAGAAGTGCATGGTCATGAGTGTTCCATTTCAGTTAATGCTGATGTTGTCAAGAAGTATTATCTGTGATAGAATTTGTCATGTCATGTTTTGAACTGCAAGCATTTCTATGATGAGTAAATTACTTCAATGAGTTGAATCATTGCAAATTTTGCATATTTTCCCTGATGAATTATGTGAGATGAATTGAATGTGTCAAATGAGGTACTTTAGAATGACGAAAGGCAAAGCATTGTTCCATACAGTGTTTCATATACTAACCCTCAATGAGTTGTGTGAAAAATTCCATGCCCGCAAGGAAGAGGGCTATCTCACAAAGGGTACGTCAACCAAGGTGATGAGAGGCATTCTTTTCTCTATCCTAAACACTATAGGTGATCCATTGCTTAACCCCTTTGAGCCCCATACACTTATGGAGATTTTTTAAAAATTATCCCTGTCAAGAATCATCCCACATTGGGACAAATTCAAAATAAATGGTAGGAATCTTCTTGCTCCCACTTGCATCAATCTTAGAATATTGCTTTTGCAGTGTAACTCGTGCAGTAATTTGAAGTGCTTTAAGATGATGAAGAGCAGTTCTTTCTTTATCCTATACACTTCTATCCATTGCATAACCCACTTGAGCCTATGAATTTATTTAATATTAAACCTAGTTGGTGATCATCCCTCACACTAGGGCAAGGCAAAAAGAACCATTCAAGTAACATGGCTTAGAATGTTGCAAAGGATGGTTTTGCAAGTTCAAAAAAATAAGTGCAAAATAATGGGGCATGAAAAAGCAGTGTGCCTAGTAAAAGCAAAGCCAATGCCAAGAAAAGAGAAAAAAAAATCAAACTCTTGATATAATAAGTTGTATCCCCAGCAAGGTGGTACCAAAAAACTCTTAAATGTTGTTGCAATCAATGGAGTTGTGATAAAAAACTTCGACAGTGGAGAAGGAAAGTGGTGGAAATGTCGAGATGATCACCAACTTTAACCCCCCCTAAACACTTTTTGAGCCTAATGATCCTTTCATTTCTCAACTCATGAACCAAGCCTATGTTACGTCTCTTGCAAAGTCTTTTCTGATTATGGCACTTGAATTAACCTAGGGGTTCACATGTTTTAAGCATCGCTCGAAGAAGTGTGAGCAAGATTATTCCTTTCTTATTTTGCAGGGTCCTTGACTTGTAAACCCTGAGATGATTACAGAATATCAATTATTCTTTCAAAAGCCTTGACTCAAAGAGTCCCTTTTGTTAAGCCATTGACCAGGCCCACATTACGGTTCCTGTTAAAGACCTCTCAGATTGGTAAGGTCGTATCACTTGCGAGATTGCACAAAACCTTGTTTGGCATGATGACAGTGAGATAGAGTGATTGTCAAAATCCTACATCAAAGATCAGGATGAAACGACCCCTTTAATGAGGATGAGCGCAAAGCCCTTTCAGACTAAAAGACCTTTCATTTGACACATCCATAACACTCATGTATCTAGATTGGAATATCCTTTTGAAATTCTTCCCAAAGGAAATCAAGTAATGCAAAAATGATAGAAATCATCACGCATGAACCTTACTTGAATTAATGCATGTCTGTGAATGCATATTGCCTCTCCTACAACTGTGTTTTGCAGGAGACATATCCCCAAGGAATAGAGATGTCATCGGGTAGGTCTATCTCTATCCATACTTTAAATACTTGTGATTGTACAGGTATTCATTTTCAAGCACTGACACTCAATGGAGTTGTCCCCCAAAGATTTTTCCTCCAGATTTAATCTGATTAAGGCGATCGAAGAATGGTTCGGGTCCTGATCAAGTGATTTCTGTCGCAAGGTTGGGCGATCGAAGAATGGTTCGGGTCCTAGCCAAGCAAAACCTCAATCTAGGCGACCGTAGAATGGTACGGGTCCTAGACAACATTTATTGCTTTAACAGGCGATCGTAGAATGGTACGGGTCCTGGAAAAATAATTTTCTTCGTCGAGGCGCTGTAGAATGGTACGGGTCCTTGACAACACTTATTCCTTATTCAGGCGACCGTAGAATGGTACGAGTCCTGGAAAATGAATCCCTGTTTAGGCGACCATAGAATGGTACGGATCCTAGACAAAACATTTCTGCCGTACTAGGCGACCGTAGAATGGTACGGGTCCTAGGAAAGCAGCATCTTCATAAAGTCATGTTACTATTCTAGGCGAGCGTAGAATGGTACGGGTCCTGGACATGTAACACCCATTATGTCGAATTACTCTATCCTCCTCGAAGGTAAATTATCTCAGGTAGGTTTATTTATCATTTCCATTAGCATTTCCATACATCATATAAACTGCATTAAAAAATGGAATTCATTTTCCAACAAAAAATCATTCATTGCATGTGCATGACCAAAATTTAGGTCTCAATTTGTCTTTGAAGGCAACCTCTTTGAGCTCACCTTCAAAGAGGGGCAGTTGTTGACACCTAAATTTTTGCATAATTTTTAGGGTTAATTTTTGCTTAAAAAAACACACACACACACACACACACACACACACACACACACATGGCATATAGTTTAGAAACATTTTATTTTTATTTTGTTTTATTTTAGGCCGCCGGTGAAATGAGGATTTTTCACATATTCCGTTCAGATTTTTCACATATTCAAGTAATATACACTGCGGGGTGTATTTTGCCTAAAAAGGGAATTTTTTTGGATGGAATATGCAAAAAAAGCAAAAGAGAATACTGCACGAACAAAATTGGAAACGAAATATGCAATAAAGATTCAATTTTTCACCCTATAAAAGGTGTGATGATGTACGGAAAAAAGGCGTCGGCAAATTTTGAGAGCAAATATGTGGAGAGGTCGATTTGAGAGGAATTTCGAAAAAATTTTGGAGCAAAAGGGAGGGCCTTCTTCGGTTTTAGGAAAAAAAAAGGGAAGAGAAGAGAAAAGACATGAGCGGCAGAGAGTAAACAGTGAGGTTGATGTGAGAAAAAAAAAGAGAAAAAAAAAAGAAAAAAGAAAAGAAGAACCACTGTTCTTCTTCTTCGTAGGTTTGGCCTACAGTGTTCCTCTGCTACCCGAGCTACCGCGTCCTCGCAGCCGCACCACTGCGCCTTCGCTTCCGCTGGCCGCTGTTGCTCATCGCTCCATCCGCCGCGACGTGACACCAGCAGACCCAAGCGCCCTAGCTCCGCCTCTGCCGTCGTTGATCTGTAGCACCGGAGACCACACCGCCCCGCTCGCCTCCTCCCAACGTCGTTGCGTCTGTCCGCACCACCTCCGATTCGCCTCCACTGCGTCTGCCAGCCTCCGCGAGCAGTGCTGCCGCCCTGTCGACTGTTGCCGGAGCTGCAACCCAAAGCTCGCACGGCCCCACGACGCCCGCTTCCAGATCCGACGCCGCCCCGTTCCGATTCGCGATGCGCTCACCGCTTGCTTGCTGCCGGTGCCCGCTGAGCCCTCGCCGGAGCCCCAAACCGGTGGTCAAGATTTTCTTTTATTAAAAAAGAAAAAAAATCGAATTAGGTAGATTTGCTTTATTTTATAGGCTAGTTTATTTTATCTTATTTTATTTTTATATCTTGGTTTCTTTGTTTATTTCTCTATGCATAATTGAAAATCTCAATGTATCACTCAATTTGCAACCGCGCCAGGGTTTTTTATTTCATCTATAAGGCTTTAGATGAAATAATTAATTAAGCGGGAATAAAATTGATGTTTTGATCTTTAAGCCTTAAGATCAAATTATCGATTTTACTAGCGAAATATTATCCCTTGATCGGAGCGATATGTGATGTCCTTTTTGGGGTAATTTTGAATGGATATGATCGTTTTTATTTATCTTGAGATATGTTTGAGATAGAATATCACATTTTTAGGGTTATTTGCATATTTAGGCAAAGCATTCTATTTATCATGAATTTCGGAAATAAAAATTGGGTTAGATTAGATGCATGTTAGGATATTACTTGTTTTAGGGTTTGCATATTTAGAATAGGAATTTTAATTTCGAATTTCATAAAAAAATTCAAATAAATCAATTTAGGTTGCTAGATTTTAATTTAGGTTGCATGCTTAATTACTTGGCAATTATTAATTTCGAAAATTAATAAAAACAGCAAAAAAAAAAAAATCATCATGCATATGTCATGTAGAATTAGGACATATTTTGCACTCATTGCATATTAGGATTAAAATTACACTTAGTTTAATTTTAGATAATAGTTTTAAAAATTTATTATAAGTGTAGGTATTTAATCAAATAGATTGCATTTTGGATTATTTAGGTTAAGATAATATTTTAGTTCAAATTAGGATTTGGCTCAACCTAATTCCTAATATAAACTAATTAGGATCTTAATCTAATTAGGTAATTTTCACATTTCACCTAATTTCGAATTTCATGAAAAATAAAAAAAATGCCATAGGTTGAATTAGTTTATTTTCTAGGATAGATTGCATTCTTTTAGGAAAAAGAAAGAAAGGAAAGAAAAGGAAAATGTCACATGCACATCATTAGGATTAGATTCATTGAAATGCATGTCATGTGGTAGTTGTTGTTAGGCCCATTCAACTAGAAGTTACATATTTAGTTAATATTGCATCACATATTGCATAATTTTCATTAAATAAGTGAAAACAAAAAAAAAGAGAATTTGCGTGTTAATTAGAAATCATATCCAAGGTTGTTGATGTAGATTTTGAATTAACATTGCAGATGCTTTCGTTGCTATGAGGTAAGTTCTGCATTTTCTATTTGCTTTATTGGGTGTTAAATTGATGGATTGCGCACCTATATGATCGCCTCATATGTTAGGGAAATAAATTGAAAATCAATCAAAACGCTTGCCAAACATTTTTCAAAATAAAAAGAAAGGTACTGAAAGGGCATTAGAGGAATCTATTGTAACCAAGTCCCCGTACACATAGTCTCTGGTTCGTAGGAGTAAAGTGAATCTCCCGTTACTTTACTTGGGTTTCTAATCGACCCACCAAAAATAGATTAGTGACGACTCTTAATTGAAAAATCATTTGCATGTTATAAACTTGAACCTAAGTCACGAATTGGTATGGGCTTGGGAGAGCCCGAGTTAAGTCTAGGCTTAACAATCCATTAGCCAAACCCTTGGTGGTTCACACTCGAAAAAATTGGTCGCGACAGCTTGGCGACTCCGCTGGGGACTTGTGTTAAAACATTTAGTGGACTTAGGCCAATTTTCTTCTTTTTGAATTTTTTTTTTGTTTGGCAGCGAGGATTCCAGGTACGTCCATAACATTTAAGGTGTTAAATGTTTTTGCAGATTGGGAGGTATAAATGGGAGTAGTCTTTGCTAACCCTTGTCTTGCAGGTTGGAGTTGGAGATGAATGTTTTAAATTCAAGTTATTGAAGTGCTGCTTGATCTTCCAAAAGGACGCAAAGCTATTGGGAACAAGTGGGTTCTCAAAATAAAGCGTAAAGTTGATGGCTGGATAAAAAGGCATAAGGTTCGCCTTGTGGTGAATGGGTATAATCAACATGAAGGAATTGATTATGAGGAAACATTTTCTCCTGTCGTGCGATTTACCTCGATTCGCATTATTCTGGCAATAGTAGCAAGTATGGATCAAATGGATGTAAAGACTGCTTTCCTCAATGAAGAATTAGAGGAAGAAATATATATAGAACAACCTGCTGGTTTCATAATAAAAGGCCAAGAAGAAAAGGTATATCGACTTTTGAGATCGATATATGGCCTTAAGTAGTCGTCAAGACAATAGTATATACGTTTTCATAATGCCATAATGGCATATGATTTTACAATGATAGATGAGGATCATTGTATATATATCAAAATATCCAAAGTTCAATTTGTGATCATATCATTATATGATTGCCGGAAGCAATTTTGAGTTTGTTAATACTGTCAAAAGTTGGCTATCTTTCAATTTTGAGATGAAAGACATGGGTGAGACTGCATACATTCTTGGATTTAAGATTTCAAGAAATCGTTCGAAGAGATCATTGTCTTTTTTGCAAGAAACATACATAAATAGGGTTTTTGAACGATTTTGTATACAAGACTCTAGACTCATAAATACTCCTATTGCAAAAGGCGAATGATTGAGCCACGGATTGTGTCTAAGGACTCCGCAAGAGAAGGAACAAGTGCAATATGTTCCTTATGCTAGTGTTCTTGGGAGCTTGATGTATACTATGATGTGTACAAGACCTGACATATATTTTGCAGTTGGAATGGTGAGCATATACCAATCCAATCCAGGTCAAGCACATTAAAAAGCCGTTAAGAGAATACTGAGATATCTAAAGGGAACTACTGATTATATGCTGAGTTATCAAGGAAATGATCTGCAACTCGAAGACTATTTAGATGTTGATTGGGGGGAAGATTTAGATGAAAGGAAATCTACTTCTGGGTTTGTTTTCTTACTGAATAATAGCATAATATGTTGGAGCAGTAAGAAACAAACGTGTATAGCCTTGTCCACGATGGAAGCTGAGTTCGTGGTATTATCAGCAGCAATACAAGAAGATGTTTGGCTTAAGAGATTTTTGGATCATTTAGGTGTTATTGAAAGTGTTGCAGATTCATTGTTGGTTAACTGTAATAGCCAAGCAGTAATAGCGTACACCAAAGATCCAAAATATCATGACAAGACCAAACATATAGATATCAAGTATAATTTTGTCAAAGATATGGTTACACGAAAAGATGTGAACTTACAGTACATGTCTACGTATAGAATGGTAGCAGATTCTATAATAAAGCCAATACCTAGAGATGTGTTTTGTGGCCATCTGAAATCTCTAGGATTGCGTAGAGGTTGATGTACTGAATATTGTAATTTCCCTAAGTGTTCACATTTGATGAATTTATGTTTTCATCATTAATGCCTATGAATTTTTGTTTGACGTTTATGCATCTTAATGCTCAGTGCATTATATTAAGTTGAAAAAGTATGTTGGATAGATAAAAGATTAGCCCACTCACACGGGTAATAGCCTTCATTTACTGTGTGATAAATAGAGATAAGATGGTTTTTAAGCTTATTATCTAGGTGATAATCGAGAACTCAAGCTTAAAATATATTTGTCGCCTTAATTGGGTGTTAAGATGATGACATAATATTTACTATGTTCGAAAGTAAGATAACCAACATATTTTACTTTATCTATTTATGATACCAGATGTGAGTTCTGATGAATTTTGTGAATGAGTAGATACGTGAACTCAAGTTAGACATTGGGTATGTCTGAACTATCATCTGTACGGTATTAAAGGTGTAGACATATGTTATATGGGAAATGAGTTAATACCATAATATGCATTTCATACTACGTATGCATGAGACGACCAATACAAGTGGAAAAAGTTTGATCTCAACTTTTATGCTATGTGAGATTCTTGAGGAAAAGAGTTCCTCAATTTTAGTGCCTTCATGACTTTTACTTATTTTCAAGATTTCTATTTAGTGTTTGCTATCTTAGGGTGTTGCCAATGGTCATGAGTTGATTCGATCTAATGGGATATTTCTAGAAAAGTAAGCTGAGCTGAAATTGAGACTTTGAAGGAAATAGGAAGATCGAATTTGGAGAATCACATTGTAGTTTTGTATTCACTAGTCGATCAATTATGACTGTCTTTGAAATAATCATTGTTTAAAAGAGATCAAGAGAGATATAAATGTGATCAATCGATCTAGGGTACTGTATACTAAATCTACTCAGAGTGTGATACCCATTATGAGCTACTATATATTCTTAACAGATGTATGGCAACGAGCTCTCAAAGTATGCTGGTCGCACGGATTATTCATCGGTATGAACGTTGCAGAGAGGTAAAGAGGATCCTGTTTGGCCTATCATGTGCAAGTGGGAGATGATGGTTTTTATTTATTAATTAATGTGATGGGCCTAAGTTGGCCCGTCCGCCCATGTTGGGCCTAAGAACTTGGCCTGCAAGATAAGGGCCCATGGAGGAACGGTTGCAATGTGAAAGGATGCATTGAGGGGTTATGTCTTTTGGGATAGATGTTATGTTGAGGGGTTGCATCCTTTGGAGGAGACACTTTGAGGGAAAAATAAAAAGAAAAAGGAACGTACCTTTTGGTGTACGTACGTGAAGACTCTCTCTCCCCCTCCAGATAACGTAAGACAAAAAGAACGCTCCAAAAGAAAAAGGAAAAGTATGTCTTTTGAGAGTTTTCTCCCCCTAACAGCAACAGTACGCTCCTCGGTAGAACAGGGTTGGAATTTATTCCTCGATCTTCAGTATTAGTGTTTAATCTGTGGACAATAAGGTATGCTCGATTATGTAGTGTAACTTTTGATCGGTGATACATGTTCTTCTTGGGCTCGTCTTCTGCATTCGTTTTAGGGGTTCGATTTAGTGTCAAATCCGTTTTGGGGAATCAGTAATTCTCAACAGTAATGAATCAAGACGCATCTACGGCCTTCTTCAGCAAATTTGCAATCTTGTGTTTATTTTAGAATAATTTGCAATAGTGACAAAACATGTGAACCAACACCGACCGTGTTTATGTGGGTCCTACTACAGAGTCCACATGATCAATTGTCCATATGGATTTGACAAGATCCAACAAGATCATACAGTATCTTCCTGTTACTTTTCTTTTATATTGCTCTCTTTGATCGTACAATATTATGAAATTTGGCTGATCGAGTAGCTCCACCATCACCCACTAGAAACCGCTCATAGTATATGATTTAGGAATCTATTGTACAGTCTTGCGTCTAGTGAATCCGGTTCATCGCAAATGTCCATTTTGTGGACTCTAAGTGTGGAGCCAAATTTAGAGTAATTTTCTATTTCGACAAGTGAGGTTTTATTGATGGTATAAAGGGCAGGTGAGCTACCTTGCTAAATGCTCAAGTCATACAATTCAAACGAGACCTAAATGCTAACATAGGAACTTGTAGGGCGTGCATAACAAAATTTCTGTTTCTCGATTTCTCTGTTTCTCTGTTCCCCGGAACAGGTTTGGAACATAAATTCGTTTGGTAATGCAATTTGATTTCTCTATTTCTGAAACAGATTTCTATTCCAGAAATAGAGAAATTGAAAAAATCAGAAGCTGAAATTTTTAACTTCTCAATTTCTGAAATAGAAATCAAAAACTGAAATCAAACCATATAAAAGAACCTTGTGTTTTCTTGCTAACTTAATTCACTCATAACCACAATTTCACAAATTATTGATAATTTTCCTTTTCTTATTTTGCTCATGTTTTTTTTTTTTTTACATTTTTTTCAATTTTTTTTGATAACTTTCTCTTTAGGATGAAAGGCAATTGAATGGGTCCCAAATTTTAAAAAATGACCAAAGTTCTTAAATGCTTACTTAAAAACAATGTCGCTTTTTTCTTTTTACCAAAAAAAAGAAAAAACAATGGGGCTATTTGCTCCTAGAAAAGGCACGCGCATGGCTAGTTGAAGAAAACGTTATTACGTAATAGATTAATAAAAAACGTGCCTAGAAATTTAACCTTATTTTTTTACGGATTCAAAATTCTTGCAAAATCAAAATAATTAGATTGTTACACAATCTTGAAATTTAATTCGAAGGCAAGAGATTCAAGAGAATCTCTCTCTTTGCTATGCAAGGGCCATTAAAGGTTCATTGAGCAACAATAAAGAAATTAGGGATGAGCAATTGGACTGATTCAATTCAAGAATCAAAATAAACTGACCTTCCCTCGATTGGATCCTAACCATAAACGTTACTTTAAGGTAGAATTCTCATATTCCTTTACACCATTAATTTTATTTTGTTGATAATCTTGTATAATACTAGTTTTTGATAAAATGACAAGGCTGTATAGACGCCATTGATGGCACTCATATTCATGCTTGCGCAGTACTTGTTTGAACCTACACAGGATGAGCTTAAAAACGATACATTGACCGAGGAGGGAAACCAAATAAATACGCTTAGGAAAACAATTGCTAATAAAATGGCAATGGATAATAATATGCCGGAAATTCCATGAAATTGTATTTCAACTTTTGTAATGTATTAGTATTATTTCGATTATTATTTTTTATTTGAGGATTTTCTATATTATTATCTAATTAATTTCTATTCCTAGAAATATAAATTTTATTCTATTATCAAACGGATTTCTGTTTCAGAAATAGAAATTTTGAGTCGTTATCAAATGGGTTCCTTTGCTCAGAAACTTGTCCAAGGAGTAGAAATTAAGAAATTGATTTTTGGCTAGAAATCAATTTCTGTTTCAGAAATTTTGTCATGTGTAGCCGTAGTTTCCGTGAGATATTTGTGCAGGGATGACATCATTCTTCCTTGGACAGCTTTTTTTATTCACACGATAACATTAGCACTAATGACCTTAGGGTAATTATACCTCACACGCTACGTTTGTTAGGTATCACTTTCAAAGGATGGAGCTTTCTTAGTATTATTCCCACCCGCTCTTTCATGTCGAGGGTCTTTGGAGTTGAATCATCGCCTAGCTCCCAATCGAAATGGTAAAGCAGTGTTGCAAGACCAAGATGAAGCACCCTATCCGCCAATGAAAGTCCGACACATATTCTTCTGCCTGATCCAAATGGAATTAGCTCAAAGTTTTGACCCTTGTACTCAATTTTAGATCCCATGAACCTCTATGGTTTGAATGCCAATGGGTCCTCCCAAGCATCGGGGTCTCTTCCAATGCTCCATGCATTCACGAAAACCTGGGTATCTTTGGGTATATCAAAACCCATGAATTTGGTTTCCTTAAGAGCATTTCGTGGGATAAGTAAAGGTATTGGGGGATGCAATCTTAGGGTTTCCTTCACCACGGCTTGCAAAAATGGCATCTTTTCCATGTCATTTTCTTCGAGCTTTCTGTTCAACCCCACAACCTGGTCAATCTCATCTTTGGCCTTTTTCATTGACTCGGGTTGGCGGAGTAGCTCCGCCATCGCCCACTCGATGGTGCTACTTGTAGTCTCCGATCCGGCGAAAAACATTTCCTGCACCATCAAGTAGACCCATTTAGTACAAAGGTTAGGTCTTGGATACCACAAGTGTCCGAGTCTCGTCCTATAATTAAGAGATTCTCTTTGGCTGGAAAAAGTCACCCTCGAATCGTCAGCTCAATAGTAAAAATTATCATGCTTCACCTGATCAACAATCCTGATCAAACATAGCAGTTCCCATTCTTCGAATTGGCAGAAAATTGGCACACAAAGAAAGGAACAAGAACTTGAAGTTGACGAAATGAATCCACTAGTGACAATAGAAGTATTTATGAAAGAGATGGGGCAGGTGTTTGATTGACAAAAGGAAATAAACAACTGGAATGGCAAGAAATAGGTTGCTGGGAAATAACTGAAAGAGATTTGCAAGAGAGCAAAATGGATTAACATAAGTAAAGCTTGTTCTTCTTATGTCTGCGCGTTTCCATTAAGATGTGCGCTTCTTATAGTCTCAGCTACAATAATTTCTTTACTGCAATTGTCAGTCGACGGCTTTGAAAATTATTCCGCCTAAGAGTTTTTTTTTTTTGGGACGAAAGAGAGGCATTTCATTAGCTGAAACGAAATTTACATCCTGCTTGAAAAGCTTCGAGAGCTAGTATGTCAAACAAAGGAGCAGGGGGAGACAAAGCCCAATTAGATGACAAAGAAACATTGTTTTGGGCCTTTGCGGCCCAGTCCATAGCTGAGTTGGCATCTCTTGGGCAAAACCTAACACGCAAACGAGGGAGATGAGAGAGAAGAGTTGCAGCTTCGGCGATCAAGGGTCTGATCTCCCATGGTGATGCTGCAAGATCTTGAACCGCTTCAACCAGCACAAGGTAGTCAAACTCGAGGAGAAGGTCCCTGTTCATGTTGGAGTTTATCAAATGAGTCAGAGCAATATTCAGGGCTTGAACCTCGACCTGCAATGCCGAAGACGCAGGTACGGTCTTCATGAACCCTTCAAGCAATGTACCGGTTTGATCACGACAAAGGTAGGCGACTGATCCAGTGGTGCTTCTTGGCTGAAAAGCCCCATCAATGTTAATCTTTAGGACTCTTGGATCTGGGGGCCTTCACAAGGTGCTAGGATCTGGACGTTTGCGAGTTGAAGCGACTCCATGGACCGAAGCTAAGACTATATTAGCCATGCATACTTGGCCAAGAGCGACATGAACAACTTGAAAGGGATTGGGACTTTGTTGACTGAAAATGGATCGGTTACGAGACTTCCAAATCTACCATAACAGGGTGGCGATCAGCTCCAAACCAGGTACGGTCCGGTTGTTTGTAGATAGAGTAGCGATCCATTCCTCTATGCGGTGAATATCTGCTGGTTGTATAGAAACACTGATATGGCGTGAGACCAAACCTGTGAGGTCCACGGGCAGCGTAAAAATAAGTGTTCAGAAGTCTCTAGCTGTTTAGTTGAGCAGAGGGTATAGGTAGGGTTAGCACTAATTTTCCTGCAAAATAAATTATCTTTAGTGGGCAAGGCGTTCTGGCATAAAGACCAGAGAAAAAGTTTAAGTTTGGGAGCAATCTGGATTTTCCATATGGTCTTCCATAGTTGCTGTGGTGGTTGATATGATGAAGATGCTTGATTGAGTGTAGTTGTAGAAGCTGCTTGTCTAATAACACCATATGCACTTTTCACAGTAAACGCTCCTTGGATTGTGCACGGCCAAATGATCTTGTCTGCCATATATTCAGGTCTAATAGGACATATTCCATCGCTTAGTTTCTGTATTAATTAGATCATCAACTTTTTCAAGTTCTTGTGCAGCAGCTATTCCTTCTATTTTTCCTTTAGGAAGCCAGTGGTCCTCTCGAATCCTAATTCTCGTTCCATCTCCTACCGACCATTGAAGCTTTGATAAAATGGAATCCCTTCCTACTAGTATGCTCTACCAACCCCATGAAGAGCAAGTACCTTTTAAAGCTTTTAAGAAGTCATGAGAGTGGAAATATAGGCCTTTGAAGAGGGTGCCCCATAAAGAATTAGGTTGTTGTATTAGTCGCCAGGCCTGTTTACCTAACATGGCTTTATTGAAAGCCACTAGGTCTTGAAACCCTAGACCTCCCGTCTTCTTCCCGGTCTTCAGTACTTCCCAGTTTTTCCAATGGATTCCAGTTCTCTAGCTATCAGTTTGCCACAAAAAACGTGCAATCTTCTTTTCAATGGACTTATAAAGCAAGATAAGGATCTTAAAAATTGGCATAGCGTATTGTGGGATTGCCTGTACGACACTCTTTATAAGAATCTACTTTCCACCCTTAGAGGTAAGACTTTTTTTCCAACCATCAAGTTTGGCATTGACTCGGCCAAGTATCCAAGCAAACATGTCGTGTTTAGATCGTCCCCAATCCGACGGGATACCAAGGTAGTTTCCAGTTTTTGCTAGCATTGGTATTCTGATTTCCTGTGCTAAATTATCCTTTAGTCTGTTAGGGCATCCTCTACTGAAGGAAATGCCCGACTTATTTCGGTTGATAGCCTGTCCCGTAGCAAGACAATACTGGTTCAGAATGTTGGCTAGTTCTTGGCATTCCTGAACTGACTCATTTAGAAAGAAAATAGCATCATCGGCAAAAAACAAATGAGTCAAAGTTGGACACCACCTATTTAGCTGGATACCCTTCAAGTTCCCCATATGGATAGCTTGATGGATGAGAGTAGTCATCATGTTCGCCATAAGAATAAATAGATAGGGTGATAAATGATCTCCTTGCTGAATTCCTTGCATTGGGTGGAAGTAATCTAGCTGTTCCCCATTAAATTTAACACTTATGGAAACAGTAGTGATGCATTGCATGACCCACTTAACCCAAGTAGAATTTGAGAAAGTCCCACTCAATTCGGTCATACGCCTTTTTCATGTCCATCTTAACAACAACCTGAAATTTTCTCTTTTGAGTTCTTGTCTTGAGCTGATGTAGAACCTCTTGCACGATTAGGATATTGTCCTATATTTGACGGCCACCGACGAATGCACTTTGCTCTATAGAAATGATGTCAGGAAGGAGGGATTTAGTCGGTTAGCGAGCACCTTGGAGATTATTTTATAAGAAAAATTACAAAGACTTATGGGTCTGTATTGATCTAGGCAATCTGGGTTGGGGACTTTTGGTATGAGTGTGATAGCGGTTCGGTTTAGTTCCGGTTGCGTCAATCCAGATTGAAAAAATTGTTGAACCGAGGAGAAAACCTCATCTTCTAATATATCCCAATGATTTTGATAGAAGAGACCGTTGAAGCCATCTGGACCTGGGGCCTGAGCTTTTCCCAGCTAGAAAACGGCTATTTTGACTTCCTCTCGGGTAACATTTGAAATAAGTTGCATATTCATTTCATTTGTCACAACACACTCACATTTCTCAAGAATCTGCCCATAGTCACGATAGCCATCTGATTTGTAGAGCTTTGAAAAGAACTCCATCGTCATTTGCTTGAGGACTCTATCGTCGCGAACCCATCTATCGTCGCGAACCGATCTGTGATCTTCATCTAGGGGTATCCTTATTCTATTTCTATTTCTGTGTTGAATAGTAGTGGCATGAAAGAAACTAGTATTCCTATCACCCCACCGGAGCCAATTGATCCGAGACCTCATCGCCCAGTACTGTTCCTCCTGCTGCCAAGCATTGTAAAGCTTATCTTTCAACTGATGTACTAGCTGTTTGTCATAGGAACCATTAGTCTGATTTGTCAATGATTGAAGTTGCTGCTGTATGGTTGCAATCTGTTCATTTGCTTTAGGAAAAATGCCTTTACTCCACTTCAAAAGAGCCCAACTAACCTGTTTTAATATTTTTGGCAGGGTATATCCCTTTGCTCGAGCTAAAGACCAGGCCACTTGAATGACTTCCCGACAAGACTGATTCTGCAACCAGTAAGCTTCGAACTTGAAGGTCTTACCATTACGGCGCTGTTGGGCATCAGTATTAAGCACCAAAGGACTGTGGTTTGACCCCACTGCTGGTAAAGCAAATACTTCAACCTTAGAGAAAGTAATCCTCCAATTCCAGTTACAAAGAATCCGATCCAACCGCTCTTTAACCAACTCATCCCCCTCTCGGTTGTTTGTCCAGGTAAACGTGCATCCCTTATTTTCAATATCCATCAATGCACAATCATGTAAGACTTCTCCAAAAGATTGCATTCGAGAAAAATCAGGGAGTCTCTTACCAACTTTCTCCCATTGATAGGTTATTTCATTGAAGTCTCCTGCGCAAACCCAAGGTAAAGAGTTGGTGAAAGCAAGGCGTCTAAGTGCTGTCCATAATGGTTGGTGCGAGTGAGGAGTGGCTAGAGCATGTACACAGGTCAGTCGCATGGTGATTCCTCTCCTTGTCTCTGTACAAATGGTATCGATAAAGTCTTGAGTAGCTATTTCCACTCGTAAAGATATATGAGAATGCCAAAACATGGCCAGACCTCCAGCTATGCCTATTGGATTTATAATGTGGGAGTTAACGAACTGCAGTTTCCGCTAAACTCTTGAAAGAGCTAGCTCTCGATTCTTTGTTTCCATCAAAAAAATAACATCCGGCTTCTTTTTGGCCACTAGGGCCTTTAAGGCTTGAACCGTCAGGGGAGAGCCAAGGCCCTGATAGTTCCAGGAGAGGAGCTTCATTTTGCCATCGGTGGCTTTTTTGGGCAAGCCACCTCAGCCCAGTTGCTGACTTCATCAGCCATGAGGACAAGAGTTTCCAGTAATTGAGTGTCTTCAACATTGTCAGAGCTATGAGTGCACAGGTCGTAGGGGTTATACCTCTTAAGTTTCTTTATTGTCCTTGTTTTAGTAGGTAGATAAGAGGGTTTTGCTTTCTTAGTATGGACAGCTGCTGTTGTTTTATTTCGATGCCCTTGGTGCAGAATAGGTACTGGAGTTAGAGCTCCTTTTGTAGTAACATTCATGGGTCGGGGCAAAGCGTCCATTGCTTCCACAAGAGGGATTGGTTGTTGTATTGGGAATCGAGTGTCCATTGCTATGATAGGAACACTTGAGTCTTGTTCAAGAGGTAACTTTTGGATACCTTTCATTTTTGAAGAGAATGAGATCAAATCAGTAGTCACTACTTTCTTTCTCTCTATACCTTCCTGACAAGCTTCCTCTTTAGTGGCTGCTGCAGATGGCAAAGCATGAACTTTAGGTATCATAAAAGGGGGAGTTTCTTGGATAACTTCATCAAGGCCATCAGAGGGAGACCTGTCTTCGTAGAAAGCCCGTCAGTACGGACTATTCTCTTTAACTTCAGCGCGCAACCACTGCCCAAAAGCCATCTTATCCTTACCCGCCATCTTTGCTTCAATAAAAGGTATGTTCTGACAGTACATTGCATAATGCCCTAGCCATCCGCATGAATAACAAAAATGGGGAAGCCTTTCATATCGGAAATCCAGCCATAATGCTTTGCCTTCTATACGGATTAGCTGTCCTGTTTTCAAGGGATCGTCTAAATTAATTTCGACCCTAACACGACCCACTTTTGAGGTTATGCCCTCCTGAGTATCAACTCTTACTTCCAGCACCCTCCCAACATGTTTAACTGCTTTGCTTATCATCTGATCAGTGCACCACTCTAGGGGGAGGTCGAAAACTTGAACCCAGAGTGCACATTTGGAAAAATCATACCTGTGGAGTGGGGTATTGGCTTCCAAGATTGAAAGAGCACCAAGTTAGTGGAAAAACGCCACAGACCTCCTTTTTCAACCCTCTTTTTATCACTTTAACTTTGAATTTAGCCACATAGATACCCATTTCCTGTTGAGAAATTTCTACTTGTTCTGTGCGCCAAGCAATCCTCATTGTATTTTGGAATGCTTGTAGATTGATTGAGGAATTGGAGAATATCTTACCAACTAAAGTTCTCTGGCATTCTTCAAGTTTTTCCAGGGATGGCGACTCATCCTAAACATCAATTTCCTGCTCAGACCATAAGCAAACCAATCCAGTGCAAAGGGCAGCAAGGAGAAAAGACGACATGCAAAGATTGTAACTGAACTTCGATAAAGGGACGGTTGACTAAGTTGGTTGCTGGTTGGGAGAAATAAGCGAACAGGTTGAAAGCATGGTTAGCGGTGAAAAGATTAAAGCAACCAAACTGATCTTGGAGATAAAGGAGAAGAGCCCAATTAAACCAGAATCAGATACAGCGAACACCAAGACAGAATCATCGCTTCAGGTAATTGGGTATCACAGGGAGAGATTTCACAAAATAAATGCGAAAGAGCATGAGCCCAAGGAAAAAAAGCATCGCAGTGAGTGACCAGTCCCTGGCAAGTAAACGGAGAAAGAGAAAAGAGAAGGGGAGGCCGAAAACGCCATTGCATCACGGAAAGTGTAGGGGTGAAACTATTAATTAGGGTTTAAAACAGACAAAACATCAATGAGAACTACCATTGTCGGTAGAGGAAGGCTCTGCATGTCGAGAGAGCATGGTCCTATGAATACAATCTTCTGTTAACTGTTTATTCCGCCTAAGAGTTTGATTGCAATAATTATTTGCACTGGTTTTATCCTTGCAATCGATTTGATTTCAGCCAAATTTTGTAAGCCAATGTCAAAATTTCTCGACTTGATTGACATTGACTTGACTAACCTGGTAATTTTATAATAACTAGTTGGAATGCTTGACGAAGACATAAGATTGATTTTAGTTTATTTTAATGGAAAGAAAAATCAGTGCTTGGACGGCACCATGATTGATTTATTAAGTTAGCTACCAAAACTTCTCCGTAATGCGTGATGTGACCTTAGTTGTTTAAATGTCAGTTAAGTTTGTCACGCCACTTAATCAACCGAATTAGACCTAATATCTCTAAGTGTGGTCATGTTAAACGTGGAAGAGAGGACCAAACTCACCAAAATGATTATATTGATGTTTTTGGAAGAGATTTTGTGAGGGCCTTCTTTTCCATCGCCCTCGTAATCCAATAATGCGTCCAAGAAATCATTCGTTGTTCTCATCTCTCCCCTTAGCTTTCGCTCTTCCAACCTCTCTTTCACAAAGCCTTCGGCAATCTTCATGGCCCGACCCATGTCCTTCGCCATGCTTGCCTTGATCCCCTGCGGATCCAACCATTTCAACCATGGCAAGAAGTTGGCCATGTTGGAGAAATCTTTCCAGAATATTTTGAAGCTGACAAAACGTTTCTTTCAGTCTAAGTCTGGATGTTCGGAGACCGTCAGTTTAAAGTCTGAAGACTTTGTACTCCCGAGACTCAAGACCCAAGACCCAAGACTCAAGACTCAAGACTCAAGACTTAAGACTCAAGACTCAAGATTTAAGTCTATTCTCACTGACAGTCTTTCTAATCCAGCGACGAAGGAAATCCAAAGCCAAGGTATATGGTTGAGGATTCGATCCTATCCTCTGGAATAGATTCTTTGGTTGGATAATCATTTCGGATTCTTTCATTCTTATCAAAGAGCGATTGAAGATCCGATGGTCGACGAAATAATCTTGGAATGTTCTATTCATGGAAACCAAGATCCTGATTGTATGGGCGAACAGGATTGATGGGCTATCATCAGATTCCTTAAATAGCTTGGATGATCTTCTTGATTGATTCCGTCCAACGGGTAGATTGGAGGAATTCCTTTGGTAAGTGCCAACGGCTATGATGGCATAAATGAGTATAAAAGGAAGACGTCCTAGTTATTTTAAGTGTGTGATCGATAGAGAAATTCCAGAGTCTGAAGAACCTTGATTGTTAGTTGAGACTGTTCGAGCGAAATTGTACACACAGAGAGTGTTTGTATTTGGTGACACCTTGAGCGAGTGTGGTAGATCATCTACACCTAGAATTCAAGGAAGATCAACACCGTAACAGCTCTTTGATTATAGTGGAATCCAGCCAATCGGCTGTCGGTGCGAAGAGTGGACGTAGGCTTGGATCAAGCCGAACCACTATAAACCGCGTGTTTAATTCTCTCTTTCCTTGCTCGTCTTACATTGATTATTATTCTTTGCAAATCCTTCAACTGTCTAAGTATTGCGCAAGTATACAGAAATTATCAAGAAAATTCTTTGTATACCTATTCACCCCCCTCTAGGTACTCATACTAGCAATATCAATTGGTATCAGAGCCCGTGTTCTTACTTTGTTTGAAGTGTTTTACTTCAGAGTAAAAGATCCATGGCTAGTATGCTAGCACCAGGGCTGATGGAAGGGCAAAGCAATACCAGACCACCCTACTTTGACGGAAAGGATTACAACATCTGGAAGAACAAGATGAAAGCTTTCCTACGATCCAAGGATCCTCGGAATGGGATGTTGTGGAAAGAGGAATCACTCCGCTGTTGCATCGGTCTACGAAAGAGGGAAAGAAACTGTTGAAGCCGCGAAATGCCTCGGGAAGAAATAAACAAGAGACAAGCACTCGATGCAAAAGCAATTTACTCTTTATATTGTGCCTTGTCTCCAAGCGAATATAATGAGAATATCTTCTTGTGTTACAGCAAAAGAAGTATGGGATAGATTACATATCACCTATGAAGGAACAGATCGAGTGAAGGAGACTAGAATCAATATTCTCCTCGGTCAATATGAAGCCTTCAAAATGAAACCAGGAGAATCAGAATCGACATGTTTAGTCGTTTTACGAGATATTGTCAATGGTCTTGAGAACCAAGGACAAAAAATTTCTGATCCCATGAAGGTGAACAAGCTTCACGCGTGGACTCTCCAAGGATTGGAATCATATAAAGACTTCAATAAGAGAGACGCAAAGAATCATGCCATTATCTGTAGACGAGCTAATTGGAACTCTTCAGTCTTACGAAGTGGAACGAATTAATGAAGACGAAGATCCAAGAGGTAAGAAATCTATTGCACTAAAATCAAATGATGATTCTGATGATGCAGATTCTGAAGATGATATGGATGATGAGGAGCTCGCCCTCATGATAAGAAGATTCAAGAAACTGAATAGAAAAGGCAGAAGGTTCAACCCAAAGAAACAAAGTTTTCAGAGACAACGAGACCAAGTCTCGTTGATGATGAGGAACCAAACAGAGATATAGTTTGCTTCGAATGTAAGAAAAGGGACACATCGGACCCAACTGTCCTCTTCGAAAAGAAAAGAGGAAAAGCTGAGAAGTTTCGAAAGGCTCTCAAAGCCGAAACACGGAGTGATATAGAATGTGAAGAAAGTGATAATGAATATGCCAACATATGTTTGATGGCACATTCGGACTGGATCGACTCGACAGTGAATTTGAGGTAAGTGATTTTAAAATTCCTGTCAAAGTCTCTAAATATATTGATGAGCGTGTTTCAGTCTTAAGACTTCTCTCAAAAGGATTTCCGAACTTAAAAAGGAAAACTCAATTTTAAAACAAAAGGAAGTTACTTTAGAAGAGAAAGTTAAAAGTCTAGACCTAAATGTTTCTACTCTTAAAGAAAAAGAAGATGATCTTTTGAAAGAAAATGTTTTCTTAAAAACGGACTTATCAAATATTTCAAAGAAGTTTTCGATAGGGTCGGAAAAACTTGAAAAAGTTCTTTCAGTCCAAAGACCTTACTTTAATAAGTCTGGTCTAGGTATGACAGCGGAAACAATCCCCTTGATTGATTTTCCAAAAGTAAAAGAAAGAATTAAGAAAAGACCGTCAAAAGAGGCTTACAAAAATCATTTCAAAAAGGTCTTTGTAAAGTACGTAGGTTGAAATGCTCTAAGATGTTCAAAATGTATGATCAAGATCATTTTGAAAAAGACTGTCCTATGGTTTGGAAACACTGTTAAGAAAGTATGGCCTAATAATGCTTATCCTACTAACATCAAAGGACCCAAGAAAATTTGGGTACCAAAGAAAGCTTGAGACTCTCTTTTGAATGCAGGTCTCCGTCAAGAAAAAGATAAAATGGTATCTTGACAGCGGATGCTCAAGACACATGACAGGAGACTCAAAATGCTTCGTAAAGCTTGTTCAAGTAAACGGCGGAAATGTTTCATTTGGAGGAAACGGCAAAGGAAGCATCGTGGGATTTGGAACTGTGAGAATTGGAAATCTCACAATAAGCAATGTTTCTCTAGTAGAAGGACTCAACTATAACCTTCTCAGCATTAGCCAACTGTGTGATACTAGTTTCAAGATCTCTTTTCAAGAAGGAATTTGCTATGGAATTAGTAAAGACTCTACTGAGTCTTTCATGGGTTGAAGACATGGAAACATCTATCTCTTAGACATGAAGTTGAATGAATCACAATGTCTAATTTCAATCCAAGATGAAGCAAGCTTATGGCACAGAAAGCTTGGCCATGTCAATATGAAGCAATTAGCCAAAATCTCATCAAAGCAGCTTGTTCGAGGTCTACCCAAATTACCATATCAAAAGTCCGATCCATGCACTCCCTGTGTTATGGGAAAACAGGTAAGAAATTCATTTAAACCAATAAATCATGTCTCCACTAATCATGTACTACAGTTGCTGCATATGGATCTCTTCGGACCAACCAGAACTCAGAGTATTGGAGGTAAGAAGTATTGTCTAGTAATTGTGGATGATTTCTCTCGCTTTACTTGGGTATATTTTCTTGCAAATAAGTCAGAAACCTTTTCATATTTTGAGAAGTTTGCTAAAAAGGTTCAAAATGAAAAAGGATGTGCTATTTCAAGTATAAGAACAGATCATGGAGGAGAATTTGAAAATCAAGATTTCACAAAATTGTGTGATGAATCTGGTTTTAAACATGTATTCTCTTCTCCATACACTCCTCAGCAAAATGGAGTTGTGGAAATAAAAAATAGATCTCTTCAAGAAATGGCTAGAACTCTTTTAATTGAAAGCAAAATTTCTTCACGGTTTTGGGCTGAAGCTGTTTCATCAGCATGCTATATTATAAATAGAGTCTTTCTAAGACCTATTCTTGAGAAAACCCCGTATGAATTATTCAAAGGTAAGAAGCCTATTGTTTCATACTTTCATGTATTTGGTTGCAAATGCTTTATTTTGAAAAATGCAAGTGATCGAGTTGGTAAGTTTGAAGAAAGATCAGATGAAGGCATCTTCCTTGGATATTCTACATCAAGCAAAGCCTACGAGTCTATAACAAGAAAAGCCAGTCTGTGGAAGAATAAATGAATGTCAAATTCCAAGACTCGAGCGCAAGATGAATCCAGCCGAGACTCAATATGAAGAGTCTGAACTCAATCTAGACCTTCCAAAGTCTTCAACTCAAGAAGCATCTCAGACTCTGGAAGTTCAACATCAAGAAGCTCACGAAGATTCAAATAAAGAAAGAGATCATCAACCAAGCAAATCAACCAGCAACTGGAAACACAAGTCCAGTCATCCTAAAGATCTCATTATCGGCGAAATTAATGAAGGAATTCGCACCGAGATCCAAAAGACGTGAAGAGTCTAGTCTTTGTTGCTCTCATCTTTGAAATTGAACCCAAAAGCATAGAAGAAGCTTTATTTGATGAAAGCTGGATCGAAGCTATGCAAGAAGAGCTCAGACAGTTCAACATTAACGATGTCTGGGATTTGACATCTAAACCAAAAGGTAAAACTGTTATTGGAGCCAAATGGGTATTCGGGAACAAGATGAACGAAGAAGGAAAAGTCGTACGAAATAAAGCAAGACTCGTGGCCAAAGGATATACGCAAGAAGAAGGAATAGACTATGACGAGACTTATGCACCGATAGCAAGGTTAGAAGCTATTCGTCTATTACTTGCGTTTGCTTGTTACAAAAATTTCAGGTTATTCCAAATGGACGTCAAAAGTGCTTTCCTAAATGGATTTATCCAAGAGGAAGTTTATGTGGAACAACCGCCTGGATTTGAAGACCCAAAGAAGCCGGACTCGGTCTTGGGAAAAAGGCTCTGTATGGTCTAAAGCAAGCACCTCGAGCTTGGTACGACGGACTAAGTAAGTTCTTATTACGAACGGATTTGTCAAAGGTAAAGTAGACACTACTCTATTTATCAAAAAGGAAAACAAAAGCTTTTTACTCGTTCAAATATATGTGGATGACATTATTTTTGGATCCTCTAATGAAAGTCTATGCAAGAAATTTTCTAAGTCTATGCGGGATGAGTTTGAAATGAGTATGATGGGAGAATTAACATTCTTTCTTGGCCTTCAAATAAAGCAATTGAAGGAAGGAACTTTTATCTTCCAAGAAAAATATGCTAATGATCTTGTCAAAAGATTTGGATTGGAAAATTGCAAGAAGACCGACATACCAATGTCAAGTTCCTTGAAGATAGACAAAGATGAAGAAGGGAAGAAAGTTGATCAAAAGCTGTATAGAAGCATGATTGGTTCACTTCTTTATCTCTTTGCTTCTAGACCGATATTTTGTTGAGTGTTTGCATACGTGCTAGGTTTCAATCGGATCCTAGAGAATCACATCTCATTGCCGTGAAACGTATTATCAAATACGTTGCTTCATCTTCAAGCATCGGTCTTTGGTATCCAAAGAGGGAGACTTTAATCTTCTAGGATACTCGAGATGCGAGATCTAGCCGGTTGCGAGTCGATAGAAAGAGCACTTCGGAACTTGTCAACTAACCGCTTGGAAACGGGACGGTGTCTTGGTTTTCAAGGAAGCAAAGCACTTGTTGCTCTCTCAACGACGAAGCGAGTATGTAGCTCTTGAAAGCTGTTGTTCGCAAATTCTATGGATAAAACAACAGCTACAAGACTTTGGCATTGAAGACTCATGCACTGAGAAATCAGATGTGACAACACCAGCGCGATCAATCTCACCAAAAATCCAATCCTTCATTCAAGAGCAAAGCATATTGAGATTCGACATCACTTTATTAGAGATCATATTCAAAATGGAGAAATCTCGATTCAATTTGTTGATTCAAAGAGTCAACTAGCGGATATATTCACAAAGCCTTTGGATAAAAATCAATTCGACGTTATCCGTACAAGACTCAACATTTTGAAGCTTGAAGAAGTTAAAGTCTAGAGACTCACCAACTCTAAGACTCTGATCTCTCAGACTTTGAATCATGAGACTCAAACATTCATGGCTAAAGAGCGTAAGTTGTTATTTCATCTAAAAGGTACGAATTCTTATTTAGTTATTTTATCTAAAATTGAAAAGGTACGATCTTTCGTTCGATTATAATCCGTGAGAAATTCGAAAATCTTGTCTTTTTAAAAGGGATTAATTTTAGGAGTTATTGATTTTGAAAAGAAGTGTTCGTACACTTTCCTTGTACCGATTGAACTTCCTTTTCAAAAGCTGAGTTATATATATACAGTTTCTCGTCGCCCAATCTTCAAAACCCTAAAAGGCACTCTCCTCCCAATACTGTTTTTCTACTTCTTGTTCGTCGACGAGAAAGAAGTCATTTTTTCTTGGGAAAAGCAAGTGAAGGAATCTTCAAGTAGACAAAGAGAGATGTCGTCTTCGAGGAAATCATCAAGAATCGCAAGCGGGGACCACAAAGAATGGAGAAGGGACCAACTCACTTCGATCTTGCGAGGAAGAAGACTTATCAAGTCGGCGACTAAGTCCGATTCGCTCTCCTCCACGTCATTCAACACCTCCTGCCCACAAGGTGGAAGTCAATATGGAAGAAGAGTTAATCGAGGAAGCCGACCCAGTAAGAGTCCAAAGACCCTCCTTTATCTATAAGCTTTATCGTGCGTTGAAAAGCTCGGTTCTTCATTAAAATATATAGATGACTTCCTTAAGGACAAAAATTATGGGAATGAGTATCTTTTTCTGCGGAAAATGGAAGAATTGGGAGTTGCTCCTAAAGGAAGAGCGAGAGGAGGCTCTTGCAAACATTCCCAGTGACCCTCGTTTGCCGGGACAAAATCGATTGACGGGAACGATGATGACAAAATGTTCATTGAATTTAAACCTAGAATGGGTGTGGCGAGAAAAGGTGAAAGGAAATCGAATGGATTTGTTTAAATCCAAGGATCAAGAAAAAGTGTATTTCAAGCTGTTGAAAAGAGGGGTGATAAACCCTAGAAGTGTTGATTTTGACTTCTGGACACCATCAACATGAACGTAAGAGAGAAGTTGAATTTGCTTCAACTTGAGACTTTTTGCTCGACTCTACGGACGGGTATGCTCAGCGACCGCTTATTTCTATTCAAATTTGAGCTTTTTGGATGCGAATAGAATTTCATTCGGTGTTCGAGATCAAGTCTACGTGGTAGATGTGAATATGTTGGCGGACATAGTTGGAGTTGAACGGGGACGCTATCTCCCAATCAAAGTCTCACCGCTCGTACTACTCTGGATCTTGTCAAAGATATGGATGCGAGAGAAGAAAATTACCTACTCGAGGATGAAGGCCATCAACATCGTGCTTCATAAGATTGTGATCAAGCTGTCTCGGACCGAAGTCTACATCAAAGACTTCGTGTCTCTTTCGAAGCAAAGTTGATGTACGCGATCAACTCGGGACGGAAGTTTTCTCTCCCGCACACTATTCTCTTCCATATGTACGAGCAATGTCAAAAGACAAAGGACAATTGCCTTATCTGGTGCAGTGACCAAGATCTTCGAGACATCGAACATTGAAGCGCCACATACATTTTGTATTCAACCGTGTGATAAGATGGTGGTAGGGTTGAAAATGTTAATGAAGATGCGTCTGCAAGAACTCTCCAAGGCAATGGAGAAATTCAAAGTGAAAACTCCAGTTCAGTCTGTCTCTAAGAGAAAAGGAAAGGAGGCCATTGGTGCTCCATCGAAAAAGAAGAAAAGAACTCTCATCCTGGAGGATGAAGATGAAGATGAAAATGATGAAGATCCCTCTATCCATCCACTGACAAGAACCAGACGTTCTGTGTCTCAATCGACAGAACTTCAGCAGAGCAGAGAAGAAGAAGAGCGGAACGAGAGAAGAAGAAGAACGAGAGAGAAGGAGAGAGAAGTTGAAGAAGAAGGAGAAGGAGAAAAAGAAAAGTCCGCGAATGAATGCGGAGAGAAGGAAATCAAGAGAATGATCATCACTCTTCCTCTTTCGATGTCCTAGAGACGAGGGGAGTTAGCGAGCAAGAGAGGTCTACACCTTATCTTCTTTGTCGGTGAAGATCTAAGAAAATCTCCGAAGACCCGGAAGAAGTTCAGGTCTCTCAATTGCACGAAGAAGGTCACGATACGTCGAACCAAATCTGCAAGACTTAACGAAGCGCCATCGCCGCATACACAACTTCGAGAAAGCCAATGCTAGTACACGACGGCAGATTTTGCAGATTTTCGTCGTATCATGGATATTCTTACGGAAATGCGTGGCGGATATATGCTACGGGATTTGTGAAATCCAAGCCTTGAAGAAAGCTGGACAAGCATCTTGAGTCTCTCGGAGGATAAATTCAAAGACCTCGCTACGCAAATTCAAGCCAATGCTAAGGGAGAAGAGGTAGCTCAGCGAGGAAGACACGAAGAAGCTCGAAGGAGTAGTCCGTCCATTGGGGATTTCCGGATCGTGGGCATTCCCAAGCGAGACATGACTCCTTTCTCACCCTTTTTATCGACAAAAAGGGGAGAACCAATTTGAACCAACATCTTTTAAAAACTTTGACTTTTGTGGTTATGTTTATTTTTGAGTATGACTTGAGAACTTGAACTTGGGTGTGAATTTGACTGAATTATTTGTGGATTGTGATGCTTGGTGGTTGCATTTATTCAAGTGTTGTTATATGGTGTTTCTCATGAAAGACTAACCAATTTTCGTGGATGCGAGTCCGGTTGTTTTATTAATCTTTATGAGTTAGCCATATTGCTTGAGAAATGTTTTGCAGGTCAAAGTTGTTCAAATCTTCAAGAAAGTTTTGTCACCATCAAAAAGGGGGAGATTGTTGGAGAAATCTTTCCAGAATATTTTGAAGCTGACAAAACGTTTCTTTCAGTCTAAGTCTGGATGTTCGGAGACCGTCAGTTTAAAGTCTGAAGACTTTGTACTCCCGAGACTCAAGACCCAAGACCCAAGACTCAAGACTCAAGACTCAAGACTTAAGACTCAAGACTCAAGACTTAAGTCTATTCTCTCGACGTCTTTCTAATCCAGCGACGAAGGAAATCCAAAGCCAAGGTATATGGTTGAGGATTCGATCCTATCCCCTGGAATAGATTCTTTGGTTGGATAATCATTTCGGATTCTTTCATTCTTATCAAAGAGCGATTGAAGATCCGATGGTCGACGAAATAATCTTGGAATGTTCTATTCATGGAAACCAAGATCCTGATTGTATGGGCGAACATGATTGATGGGCTATCATCAGATTCCTTAAATAGCTCGGATGATCTTCTTGATTGATTCCGTCCAACGGGTAGATTGGAGGAATTCCTTTGGTAAGTGCCAACGGCTATGATGGCATAAAGGAGTATAAAGGAAGACGTCCTAGTTATTTTAAGTGTGTGATCGATAGAGAAATTCCAGTACGAAGAACCTTGATTGTTAGTTGAGGCTGTTCGAGCGAAATTGTACACACGAGAGAGTGTTTGTATTTGGTGACACCTTGAGCGAGTGTGGTAGATCATCTACACCTAGAATTCAAGGAAGATCAACAACGTAACAGCTCTTTGATTATAGTGGAATCCAGCCAATCGGCTGTCGGTGCAGAAGAGTGGACGTAGGCTTGGATCAAGCCGAACCACTATAAACCGCGTGTTTAATTCTCTCTTTCCTTGCTCAGTCTTACATTGATTATTATTCTTTGCAAATCCTTCAACTGTCTAAGTATTGCGCAAGTATACAGAAATTATCAAGAAAATTCTTTGTATACCTATTCACCCCCCTCTAGGTACTCATACTAGCAATATCAGGCCACGTTGGGCTTGCCGGCCCATTCCATGAACAGGTTCATGGTGTCGTAGAACTTGGGCCCATCCTTCGATTTTGGGTCCAATAGATCCCGTGAGAGCACCATGTTGCCCACCACATTAAACGCCATGAGAAAGAGGAAGTGAGATAACTCGATTCCTTGCTCTTCATAAAAATAAAATTTCTTTATGATTAATTCTAATCTGAGAATGTATAACCACACTTAACAAATTAGACATGTGAAAAATAGATTGTACCAAGTTGTGCAACTAGTTAAAGGAAAGATGCAGTCAAATCAAGAGGAACCAATCTCTAAACTGCTCGTAAGCTCCACTTTTTTTTTTTTTTTTTTTGGTCGAAAGTAAATTTCATTCATAAAAGGTAAGATTACAACCATCATTTAAAGCATCCGAATACAAAATGCCTAGCATAGCAGAAGAAGGTGAAACAGGCCAGTTAAAAGAAAATATGCCATTCCTATGGGCCTTGGCAGCCCAATCGGCCACAAAGTTAGCCCCTCTTTGGCAAAACCTAATGTGCAGATGGGAGAAACCTTGAAGGAGAGCCGTCGCTTCTGCAAAGAGAGATTGTACCTCCCCATGTAGGAGATCTTAAAAGTTGGATCGTTTCCACCAAAACCTGTGAGTCGGATTCAATCTCCAGCCAATCGTCTGTCTTGCTCCGCTCCAGCAAGTAGCGAAGCATTATTGTTAAAGCAAGAAATTCAGCCTGCAGAGCTGACGAGGCGAGAAAACTCCTGGTAAGGCCATCGAGCAATTTTCCAGTGTGATCACGATAGACGCACGCCATACTCCCTTCATTACTCTCTGATTTAAACGCTCCATCAATATTCACCTTCGTGACACCAGGATCCGAAGGTCTCCAGAATGCATCCGGTGTGAGACGATGGTTGCCAGATCCTCATCCGTTTGTATGGGAAAGCTGAGCCGTTCGCATAGCAGCCGATGTGAGAGAAACCACCCAGCTCGGATTAGGTTTTTGTTGCCTAAATACGAAGTTGTTTCGAGACTTCCATATATGCCACAAGATTGTTGCTACAAATTCAATATCAGGTGAGTCATGGTTCTGTTCTATTCGGTGTACCATCCAAACACCAAGATTTGGTAGACCTTGTGCCGATATTTGAATATTAATTGTAGGATGTGCCCAAATAGCTGCTGCCCATGGACAAAGTAAAAATGTATGTATTGCTGTCTCTAGTTCGTTGGTAGAACAGATAAGGCACATTGGATCTGAGGTAATGTGGCGATGATGTAGATTAGCTTTCGTTGGTAGAGCATCATGGCTTAGGGACCACATAAATATTCTTAGTTTTGGGGGGAGCTTCAGCTTCCATATTGTCTTCCATAGAACATCTGGATAGTGGGCAAAAGTTGTTGCTCTATTTTGAGTACTACTTAAGGCTGCTGTTTTGATGGATTGGTAGCCACTTTTGACGATATAGTTGCCGTTCGTAGAGTCAGTCCATATGATTTGATCATTTGTGTAAGTTGGTCTTACTGGAATGGTAAGGATTTCCCTAACAGTGGGTTCATCAAAGTATCTTGATAAAAGAGGAAGGTTCCATGTATGACTAGTGGGTTCGATGTAATATGCCACCAGCTGGGGTTCATTACGAAGGTCTGGAACACCCAAAATACCTCTTGGTAACCAACGATTTGCCCTGGTTTTGATGCTGCTCCCATCACCCATCGCCCATTGTAGTTTGGGTAGAAGTAAGTCTCGTCCTACCAACGGGCTCTACCAACCCCACGATGGCCTAGTTCCTTTCTTAGCATGTGTAAAATCACAGGAATGAAAATAAAGGCCTTTGAATAGCATGCTCCATAGGGAAGAGGGGTGTTGAATTAAATGCAGGCTTGCTTCCCGAGCATAGCCTTATTGAAATCCATAAGGTCTTTAAAGTCGAGGCTGCCTTTGCTTTTACTAGTTTTAAGCTCCTCCCAACTCTTCCAGTGGATATCAGGTTTGGTGCAATTATTCTGTCACCAAAATCTAGCAATCTTCTTCTCAACGGATTTACAAATAGATGAAGGAATTTTAAAGATTGACATTGCATACTGAGGGATTACTTGGACAACAAACTTAATAAGAACTTCCTTTCCGCCCTTTGAAATTAATTTTTCTTTCCACCTGTCTAACTTAGAATGAACTCGTCCCAATTGTTGGAGAAATCTTTTCAGAATATTTTGAAGCTGACAAAACGTTTCTATCAGTGTAGTCTGAATATTCGTAGACCTTCTGTTTAGAGTCTAAAGACTTTTTGATCACCAGACTCAAGACTCAAGACTCAAGACTCAAGACTCAAGACTATTCTCATTGACAGTCTTTCTAATCTAGTGACGAAGGAAATCCAGAGCCGAAGTATATGGTTGATGATTTAATCCTATCCTCTGGAGAAGATCTCTTGGCTGGATAAATATAACGGATTCTTTTATTCGTATCTAGATCGATTGAAGATCCGATGGTCGACGAAATATTCTTGGAAAGTTCTATTCTTGGAAACAAAGATCTTGATTGTATGGGCGAACAGGATTGATGGGCTATTGTCAGGTTCCTTTAATAGCTCGAATGATCTTCTTAATTGGTTCCGTCCAACGGGTAGATTGGAGGAATTCCTTTAATAAGTGCCAACGGGTATGAAGGCATAAAGTAGTATAAAAGGAAGACGTTCTAGTTGTTTTAGTGCGTGATCGATAGAGAAATTCCAGAGTCTGAAGCACCTTGATTATTAGTCGATACATTTTGAGCGAAATTGTATACACAAAGAGTGTCTATACTTGGTGATACCTTGAGCGAGTGTGGTAGATCATCTACACCTAGAAATCAAGGAAGATCAACGCTGTAGCATCTCTTTGTTCATAGTGGAATCCAGCCAATTGGCTGTTAGTGCAGAAGAGTGGACGTAGGCTTGAATCAAGCCGAACCACTATAAACCGCGTGTTCAATTCTCTCTTTCCTTTACTCAGTCTTACGTTGATTATTATTTGTCGCAAATCCTTCAACTGTCTAGTATTGTGCAATTATCTAGAAAAATCTTTTATATACCTATTCACCCCCCTCTAGGTACTCGCACTAGCTATATCAATTGGTATCAGAGCTCGTGTTCTTACTTTATTTGAAGTGTTTTACTTCAGAGTAAAAGATCCATGGCTAGTATGCTAGCACAAGGGCTGGTGGAAGGGCAAAACAATACCAGACCACCCTACTTTGATGGAAAGGATTACAACATTTGGAAGAACAAGATGAAAGCTTTCCTACGATCAAAGGATCCTCTGGAATGGGACGTTGTGGAAAGAGGAGTCACTCCTACAGCTGCATCGGTCTCTAAAAGAGGGAAAGAAACTGTTGAGACCAGCGGAATGACTCAAGAAGAGATAATCAAGAGACAAGCACTCGATGCAAAAGCAATTTACTCTTTATATTGTGCTTTGTCACCAACTGAATATAACAGAATATCTTCTTATGTTACAGCAAAAGAAGTATGGGACAGATTACATATCACCTATGAAGGAACAGATCGAGTGAAGGAGACCAAAATTAACATTCTCCTCGGTCAATATGAAGCCTTCAAATGAAACCAGGAGAATTTATAACTTACATGTTTAGTCGTTTTACAGATATTGTCAATGGTCTTGAGAACCAAGGAAAAAAAATTTCTAATCCCATGAAGGTAAACAAGCTACTGCGTGGACTCTCCAAGGATTGGAATCATATAAAGACTTTTATAAGAGAGACGCAAAGAATTATGCCACTATCTGTCGACGAGCTGATTGGAACTTTCAGTCTTATGAAGTGGAACGAGTTAATGAAGACGAAGATCCAAAAGGTAAGAAATCCATTGCATTAAAATCAAATGATGATTATGATGATACAGATTCTGGAGATGATCTGGACGATGAGGAGCCTGCTCTTATGATAAGAAGATTTAGAAAGCTGAATAGAAAAGGAAGAAGGTTCAACTCAAAGAAACAAAGTTTCCAAAGACAGCAGACCAAGTCTGTAGATGATGAGGAACCTAACAAAGATATAGTTTGCTTCGAATGTAAGAAAAATGGACACATCAGACCCAACTGTCCTCTTCTAAAGAAGAAGAAAGGAAAAGCTGAAAAGTTTCGTAAAGCTCTCAAAGCTGAAACATGGAGTGATACGAGTGTGAAGAAAGTGATGAAGAATATGCCAACACGTGTGTCGATGGCACAATCGGACTCGGACTCGGACTACGAATCGGACTCGACGATGAATTTGAGGTAAGTAATTTTAAAATTCCTGTCAAAGTTTCTAAATACATTGATGAACTGTGTTTTAGTCTTAAGACTTCTCTCAAAAGAATTTCCGAACTTAAAAAGGAAAACTCAGCTCTAAAACAAAAGGAAAATTTCTTAGAAGAAAGAATTAAAAATTTAGATTTGAATGTTTCCACTCTTACAGAAAAGGAAGATAATCTTTTGAAAGAAAATGCTCTTTTGAAAACTGACTTATCAAATATTTCAAAGAAATTTTCAATAGGATCCGAAAAACTTGAAAAGATTCTTTCACCTCAAAGACCTTATTTCAATAAGTCCGGTCTAGGTATGACAGTAGAAACAATTCCCTTGATTGATTTTCCTAAAGTAAAAGAAAGAATTAAGAAAAGACCGTCGAGAGAGGCTTACAAAAATCATTTCAATAAAGTTTTTGTAAAGTCTGTAGGTCGAAATGCTCTCAGGTGTTCAAAGTGTAACAGTCAAGATCACTTTGAAAAAGAGTGTCCTATGGTTTGGAAACCTGTTAAGAAAGTATGGCCTAATAATGTTTATCCTACTAACACCAAATGACTCAAGAAAATTTGGGTACCAAAGAAAGCTTGAGACTCTCTTTTAAATGCAGGTCTCCGTCAAGAAAAAGGTAAAATGGTATCTTGACAGTGGATGTTCAAGACACATGACAGGAGACTCAAATTGCTTCATAAAGCTTATTCAAGTAAATGGTGGAAAAGTTTCATTTGGAGGAAACGGCAAAGGAAGTATTGTGGGATTTGGAACTGTGAAAATTAGAAATCTCACAATAAGCAACGTTTCTCTAGTGGAAGGACTCAACTATAACCTTCTTAGCATTAGCCAATTGTGTGATACTGGTTTCAAGATCTCCTTTCAAGAAGGAATATGCTCTGGAATCAGTAAAGACTCTACTCAGTCTTTCATGGGTCGAAGACATGGAAATATCTACCTCTTAGACATGAAACCAAATGAATCGCAATGCCTAATCTCAATTCAAGATGAAGCAAGCTTATGGCACAGAAAGCTTGGTCATGTCAACATGAAGCAATTAGCCAAAATCTCATCAAAGTAGCTTGTTCGAGGTCTACCCAAATTACCATACCAAAAGTCCGATCCATGCACACCATGTATTCTGGGAAAGCAGGTAAGAAATTCATTCAAGTCAATAAATCATGTCTCTACTAATCATGTACTACAGTTGCTGCATATGGATCTCTTCGGACCAACCAGAACCCAGAGCATTGGAGGTAAGAAATATTGTCTAGTAATTGTGGACGATTACTCACGCTTTACTTGGGTATATTTCCTTGCAAATAAGTCTGAAACATTCTCGTATTTTGAAAAATTTGCTAAAAAGGTTAAAAATAAAAAATGTTGTGTTATCTCAAGTATAAGGAATTTGAAAATCAAGATTTTACAAAATTTTGTGATGAATCTGGCTTTAAGCATATGTTTTCTTCTCCATATACTCCAGAGCAAAATGGAGTTGTAGAAAGAAAGAATAGATCTCTTTAAGAAATGGCTAGAACTCTTTTAATTAAAAGTAAGATTTCTTCACGATTTTGGGCTAAAGCTGTTTCAACAGCATGCTATATCATTAATAGAGCCTTATTAAGACCTATTCTAGAGAAAACCCCTTATGAGTTATTCAAAGGTAAGAAGCCCATTGTTTCATACTTTCATGTGTTCGGTTGCAAATGCTTTATTTTGAAAAATGCAAAAGATCGAGTTGATAAGTTTGAAGAAAGATCAGATGAAGGCATCTTCCTTGGATATTCTACATCAAGCAAAGCCTACAGAGTCTATAACAAGAAGAGCCAATCTGTGGAGGAGTCAATGAATGTCAAATTTCAAGACTCTACGCAAGATGAATCCAGTCTGACTCATCATGAAGAGTCTGAATCTACTCTAGACCCTCCAAAGCTTACAACTCAAGAAGCATCTCGACTCGGAAGATCGGCACCAAGCTGTTCATGAAGATTCAAATAAAGAAAGAGATCATCAACCGAGACAAATCAACTAGTGCTTGGAAGCATAAATCCAGTCATCCCAAAGATCTCATTATCGGCGAAATTAATGAAGGAATCCGCACCAGATCTAAAAGGCGTGAAGAGTCTAGTCTTTGTAGCTCTTATTTCTGAAATTGAGCCAAAGAGCATAGAAGAAGCTTTATCTGATGAAAGCTGGATTGAAGCTATGCAAGAAGAGCTCAGACAGTTTAACATTAATGATGTTTAGGAATTGACATCCAAACCAAAAGGTAAAACTGTTATTGGAGCTAAATAGGTGTTCGGAAACAAGATGAATGAGAAAGGAAAAGTCATACGAAACAAGGCAAGACTCGTGGCTAAAGGATACATGCAAGAAGAAGGAATAGACTATGATGAGACTTATGCTCAAGTAGCAAGGTTAGAAGCTATTTGACTATTACTTGCGTTTGCTTGTTATAAAAATTTCAGGTTATTCCAAATGGACGTCAAAAGTGCTTTCCTAAATGGATTTATCCATGAGGAAGTTTATGTGGAACAACCACCTGGCTTTGAAGACCCAAAGAAGCCAGACTCAGTCTTCAAACTGAAAAAGGCCTTGTATGGTTTAAAGCAAGCACCTCGAGCTTGGTACGACAGACTAAGTAAGTTCTTATTACAGAATGGTTTTGTCAAAGGTAAAGTAGATACTACTTTATTTATCAAAAAGGAAAACAAAAGCTTTTTAATTGTTCAAAATATGTGGATGATATTATTTTTGGATCCCCTAATGAAAGTCTATGCAAGAAATTTTCAAAGTCTATGCAGGATGAGTTTAAAATGAGTATGATGGGAGAGTTAACATTCTTTCTCGGGCTTCAAGTGAAACAACTAGAGAAATGAACTTTTATTCATCAAGAAAAGTATGCAAATGATCTTGTCAAAAGGTTTGGACTGGAAAAATGCAAAAAGACCGACATACCAATGTCATGTTCTTTGAAGATAGACAAAGATGAAGAAGGGAAGAAAGTTGATCAAAAGCTGTACAGGAGCATCATTGGTTCACTTCTTTATCTTACTGCTTCTAGACCTGACATTTTATTGAGTGTTTGCATCTGTGTTAGGTTTCAATCAGATCCTAGAGAATCCCATCTCAGTGCTGCGAAACGTATTATTAAATACGTTGCTTCATCTTTAAGCATCGGTCTTTGGTATCCTAAGAATGGAGACTTTAATCTTCTGGGATATTCAGACGCAGATCTGGCCGGTTGCAGAGTCGATAGAAAGAGTACTTCAGGAACTTGCTAGTTGCTTGGAAGCAGGACATTGTCTTGGTTTTCAAGGAAACAAAGCACGTAGCTCTCAACAACGAGCGAGTATGTAGCTCTTGGAAGCAGCTGTTCGCAAATTCTATGGATAAAACAACAGCTACAAGACTTTGGGATTGAAGACTCATGCACAGAGATCAGATGTGACAACACCAGCGCAATCAATCTCACCAAAAATCCAATCCTTCATTCAAGAGCAAAGCATATAGAGATTTGACATCACTTCATTAGAGATCATATTCAAAATGGAGAAATCTCAATTCAATTTGTTGATTCGAAAAGTCAACTAGCGGATATATTCACAAAGCCTTTGGAGAAAAATCAATTCGATTTTATCCGTTCCAGACTCAACATTCTGAAGCTTGAAGAAGTTAAAGTCTAGAGACTCTCCAACCCTCAGACTCAGACATTCATGGCTATAGACTGTAAGTTGTTATATTTAATCTCGAAAAGGTACGATCTTTAGTTCAATTATAATTTCCGTGAAAAACGAAATCTTGTCTTTTCAAAAGGATTAACTTCTATTTGGCAATTATTGATTTTAAAAAGAAGTGTCTTTTCACTTTCCTTGTGCCGATTGAACTTTCCTTTTCAAAACTGAGTTATATATATACAGTTTTCTTTTTCGCCCAATCTGCAAAACCCTAAAAGGCATTCTCCTCCCAATCCTGTTTTTACTTCGTGTTCATCTTCGAGAAAGTTGTCATATTTTCTTGGGAAAGCAAGTAAATGAATCTTTCAACGACAATGAATGATGTCTTCTTCAAGGAAGTCTTCAAGAATCGCGAACAGGGGACCACAGAGAATGAAGGAGGGACCTACCCATTTTGATCTCACCGAAAAAGAAGATTTATCGAGTCAGCAACAGAGCCCGATTCACTCTCCACCTCGTCACTCAACACCATCTACCCCACAAGGTGCGGGTCAACAACCAGAGGAAGAAATAATTGAGGACGCAGATCCTGTAAGAGTCCAAAAACCCTCTTTTATTTACAAACTCTATTGTGCGATGAAGAGCATTGGGACTCCGTTGAACTACGTGGATGATTTTCTTAAAGATAAGAATTATGGGAATGAGTATATCTTTCTGCGACGAATGGAGGATTTGGGAATTGCTCCCAAAGGAAAGGTTGAGGAAGCACTTGCGAACATTCCAAGTGACCCTCGTATATCAGGACCGAATCCGACTGACGGGAACGATGATGATAAAATGTTCAGTGATTTTCAACCTAGAATGGGTGTTGCTGCAAGGGTGAATGGAAAAAGAATGGAGTTGTTTAAATCAAAGGAGCAAGAGAATCTATTCTTCAGACTGCTGAAACGAGGGGTGATAAACCCTAGGAGTGTTGATTTCGATTTCTTGGATGCCATTAATGTGAACTTAAGGGAGAAGTTCAATCTGCTTCAACTTGAACAATTTTGCACCGATACCACAGACGGTTATGCGCAATTGACAGCATACTTCTATTCGAATCTTAGCTTTTTAGATGCGAATAGAATATCATTCAGTGTTAGAGACCAAGACCATGTGGTAGACGTGGACATGTTGGCGGATATAATTGGAGTTGAACGAGGACACTATCAACCAATCAAAGTCTCAATTGCTCGTGCCTCATTGGAGCTTGTCAAAGATAGAGATACAGAGGGAAGAATCATCTATTCAAGGATGCGCGCCATCAATATAGTACTTCACAAAATTGTGATCAATTGCATCAGGCCAAAGTCTACATCAAAGACTGATGTGTCCAATTCCGAGGCAAAATTGATGTATGTGATTAACTCAGGGACGAAGTTCTCTCTCCCTCACATCATTCTCTTTCACATGTACAGAGCAATAGCGAAGGACAAAGGCCAATTGCCTTACCCTGGTCTTGTGACCAAGATCTTCAGACACTTAAATATTGAACCTCCACATACTCTCTGTGTTCGACCATGCGATAAAATGGTGGTAGGTTTAAAGATGCTGACGAAGATGCGACTGAAAGAGCTTTCCAAGGCAATGGAGAAGTTCAGAGTGAAGACTCCAGTACCGTCTGCTTCAAAGAGAAAAGGGAAGGAGGCCATTGGTGCCCCATCCTCAAAGAGAAGAACTCTCATCTTGGAGGATGAAGATGAAGAGGAAGATCTCACAATCTCTGCCTTGATAAGGACCAGACGTTCTGTACTTGAATCGATAGAACATCAGAAGAAAGGGAAAGAAGCATAAGAACAGAGAAAAGAAGAGGAGCAAGCCAAGAACAGAGAAGAAGAAGAGCAGCGAGAGAAAGAGAAAGAAGCTGAAGAAGAATGAGAAGAAGAGAAAGAAAAGTCTGCAGCTGGAGAGAAGGGGAATCAAGATGCAGAAGAGCATGATCATCACTCTTCCCCATTTGAGGTCCTAGAGACAGGGGGAGTTGGCGAGCAAGGAAGGTCCACACCTCATGCTGCCATCAGTGAAGGTCTAAGACGATCACTAGCAGATCCATAAGATTTTCAGGCTTCTCAAATGCCTGAAGAAGGACATGATACGTCAACACAAAATCTGCAAGATTATACAGAAGCTCCATCGTCTGCATTCACTCCATCCGAGAAAGCACATGCAAGTACACAGACGGACAATTCTGCAGATTTTCGTCGTATTCTTGATGTTTTTCTGGAAATGCAGGGTCAAATCTATGCTCTGGACTGTGAAATTCAAGCCATGAAGAATGCTGGACAAGCATCTTCGGTTACCCTGGAGGACAAAATGAAAGACCTAGATCTACAAATTCAAGCCAATGCCAAAGGAGAGGAGGTAGCTCATCTAAGGAAAGACTTGAAGAGGCTAGAAGGCATAGTCCAGTCGATGGGAGATTTCCAGATCGTGCGTATTCCCAAGCAAACCTGATCTTTTTCTCACCTTTTTAATGATGACAAAAATGGGGAGAAGCAATTTGAACCAATTTGAACTTTAAACTTTGACTTTAAAATTTGTGGTTGAATATCTTTGTTTTTTAATATGACTTGAGTGAACTTGGGTGTGAACTTGAATTTGACTGAATTGGGTGTAGATTTTGATGCTTGACTGATGCTTGACTGTTTGCATTTATATCAAGTGTTGTTGTATGGTATTACTCATGAAAGACTAACCAATTTTTTATGGATGCAGAGTCTAGTTGTTTTATTAATCTTTATGAGATAGCCATATTACTTGAGAAATGTTTTTGCAGGTCAAAGTTGTTCAAGTCTACAGGAAAGTTTTGTCACCATCAAAAAGGGGGAGATTGTTGGAGAAATCTTTCCAGAATATTTTGAAGCTGACAAAACGTTTCTATCAGTCTAGTCTGGATATTCACAGACCTTCTATTTAGAGTCTAAAGACTTTCTGATCACCAGACTCAAGACTCAAGACTATTCTCATTGACAGTCTTTCTAATCTAGTGACGAAGGAAATCCAGAGCCGAAGTATATGGTTGATGATTTAATCCTATCTCTCTGGAGAAGATCTCTTGGCTGGATAAATATAACGGATTCTTTTATTCGTATCTAGATCGATTGAAGATCCGATGGTCGACGAAATATTCTTGGTAGGTTCTATTCTTGGAAACCAAGATCCTGATTGTATGGGCGAACATGATTGATGGGTTATCGTCAGGTTCCTTTAATAGCTCGAATGATCTTCTTAATTGATTCCGTCCAACGGGTAGATTGGAGGAATTCCTTTGGTAAGTGCCAACGGGTATGAAGGCATAAAGGAGTATAAAATGAAGACGTTCTAGTTGTTTTAGTGCGTGATTAATAGAGAAATTCCAGATTCTGAAGCACCTTGATTATTAGTCGATACATTTTGAGCGAAATTGTATACATAGAGAGTTTCTATACTTGATGATACCTTGAGCGAGTGTGGTAGATCATCTACACCTAGAAATCAAGGAAGATCAACGATGTAGCATCTCTTTGTTCATAGTGGAATCCAGCCAATTGGCTGTCAGTGCAGAAGAGTGGACGTAGGCTTGAATCAAGCCGAACCACTATAAACCGCGTGTTCAATTCTCTCTTTCCTTTACTCAGTCTTACATTGATTATTATTTGTCGCAAATCCTTCAACTGTCTAGTATTGTGCAATTATCAAGAAAAATCTTTTATATATCTATTCACCCCCTCTAGGTACTCGCACTAGCTATATCACCAATATCCAGGCAAACATTTCTCTTTTGGACCTGCCCCAATCTGATGGAATCCCTAAATATTTGCCGATTTTAACCATTAGGAGTACTCTAAATTCATTGGCTAAATTTTCTTGTAGGCCAATAGGGCAGTCCTTATTGACAAAGAGGCCAGATTTATTCATGTTCACTGCCTGTCCTGTTGCCAAGCGGTATTGATTGATAATATTGGACAGATTTTGACATTCCAGCAACTTCCCATCTAAGAAAAATATGGCATCATCTGCAAAGAATAGATGCGATAGAGTTGGACAATACCTGTTGAGTTGGATGCCTCTAAGATTCCCCATATCGATAGCCTGATGAATAAGGTTATACAGGACATTGGCCAGTAAAATAAACAGATAGGGCGAGAGTGGGTCACCTTGTCTTAATCCTCGTGTTGGGTGGAAGTAGTTTAAAAGTTCACCATTAAAGTTGATACTAAAAGAGACTGTTGTGATACATTTTGGACCCAAGTGGTGTGAAATTCTATCTTGAGAAGATAATCTTCGAGAAAATCCCATTCCACTCGGTCGTATGCTTTCTGCATATCTAGTTTCAAAACTACCTTAAAATTCCTTTTTTGTTTCCGAATCCATAATTGATGAAGCACCTCCTAGACTATAAGAATATTATCCTGTATTTAACGACCACTAATAAAGGTGATTTGTTCAATGGCGATTAGATCTAGTAGCCAGGGTTTGAGCCTATTGGCAAGTATCTTAGATATAATCTTATAGGCATAATTACATAAGCTTATCGGGCGAAATTGGTCGAGACGTTCAAGGTGTGGTACCTTGGGAATGAGGGCGATGATCGTCTTGTTGAGCTCTGTTGGCATAACTCCCCTTATGAAGAAATCCTGCACTGACAGAAAAATATCCTCTTTTAAAATATCCCGGTGTGTTTGATAAAAAAGCCCATTTAAGCCATCCGGTCCTAGCGCTTTAGTAGACCCCAATTGAAAGGCGACTATTTGAACCTCTTCGTGAGTTAATTCCACCATCAGACCCGCATTCATCTCCAGTGTGACCACTAACTGGCAGGTATTGAGGATAGCTTCATAGTTGCGCTGACCCGTTGATTGATAAAGGTTGGAATAGAAGCTGGTTAGCATAGCCTTTAGGTCATTCTCATCACGAACCCAACTGTTACCAGCATCTTGAAGCATTATAATTCTATTTCTCTGTCGTTGTTGTAGAGTGGTTGGATAGAAAAATTTGGTATTTCGATCACCTTACTTTAGCCGATTGATTCTTGATCTCATCGCCCAAAACTGTTCCTACTGGTGCCACAGTCTTTGTATCTCTGCCTTGAGATAATGAAGTGGTTGTGTATTAGTGGTCCTTTGTGGTTGATTCACAAGTATTTGAAGCTCATGTTGTAAGTTGGAGATTTGATGCTGAGCCGCTGAAAATTTCGATCTACTCCACCTTGCAAGTGCTGCAGAGACTTTGTGTAGTTTTTGAGGTAGATTAGACTGAGTACTCTGGAGAGAGGTCCAAGATTCAAAAATAACCTCCCGGCACTCGCTGTCCTACAACCATAATGCCTCAAAAGAAAAGCGGTTAAGTTGCCGCTTTGGAAGAGTTTCAGTAGATAGGAGTAATGGGCTATGATCCGATCCCACTGCAGGTAAAGTGATCACCTCAACTTTTGGATAAATCAGTTGCCAGTCCAAATTACAAAGAACCCGGTCTAATCTTTCTTTTACCAAGTCCTCCCCCTCCCGATTGTTCATCCAAGTAAAAGCGCTGCCCTTACTAACTATATCCATCAGGGAACAATTGTATAAAGCATCGCGAAAATATTGCATTATGTTTGGATCAGCTAATCTTTTACCTTTCTTTTCCTAGTGGTAGAGAACTTCATTAAAATCACCAATGCATATCCATGGTGATGTATTGAGGAGTGCTACCTGTCGCAATTCATTCCAAAAGAGTTGACGTGCTCAATAGGTTAAGGGTGCATGGATGTAGGTGAGATGCATAGACTCACCTATTCTTTGATCCGTACAAAAGCAATCAAACATGTGCTGGAGTGACTGATTCATCAAAATATCGATATTATCAAGCCAAAATAAGGCCATACCTCTTGCAAGGCCAATTGGGTTAAGCATGAAAGATTTTTTAAACTTAAGTTGAAGCCGTAACCACTGTAAGACTGCCTCGTGATTTTTGGTTTCCATTAAAAAAGACGTCGGGTTCTTCTTTTGCCACTAGAGCCTTTAGGGCTCGAACTATCAAAGCCGAACCCAAGCCTTGACAGTTCCAACTAATAATTTTCATTTGTCACGGGGTGGCTGTTGAGGGCCAGCCACCAAAGCCCACTGCTCGACTTCCTCAGCCAACATAACAGGTGTATCCATTAGCTATCGTTCATCCAGCTTGTCCACTAGTGCATGAGACAGCTCATATGGATTGTATCTTTTAATTTTCTTTGTAATACTTGTTCTGGTAGATAGTTTGGTATGCTTATGTGTCTTGGGATTGAGATTAATGCTTGTGTGTTCATGTAGGTGCATTGTTGGTCAGTACCTGAAGCTGGTGTAGTCTTCCTTAGAGGTAAAGGGAGAATACCTTCTGCACTGTTACTAGGGGATGCTGCTTTGTGCCGAGTTCCTTTTTCTAGCTCGTTGTTGATGTCAGCATCTCGCTGAAGACCATTCGTTGATAATGGTAGCATAGTCTTGACATTGCCTGATGTTTGTGCCCTTTGTGTAGTCTCTGGTAAGTGGTACATACATGGCTGCTGCAATGCTGCCATTTGCATTTCAGTGCAAGGGGGAAGTACATGGACCAAAGGAGGAGATGGGGATGGTGTCTCGGGCACCACCTCTTCAGGCTGGTTATCGTTGGGCTCATAAAATGTTATCTAGTAAGGGCTAGTAAAGGCTATTCTATTTTACTTCTGCCCTCAACCACTGGCCATATGCCATTTTTTCCTTCCCCTCAATCTTAAAAGGGATGTCTTTACAATATGTCGCATAATGTCCAATTTTGCCACATGAATAGCAAAAATGTGGTAGTCTTTCATATAAAAAATCCAACCATATTATTTTCCGTGCTATCCTTATGAGCTGGCCTGTTTTTAGTGGTTCCTTTAAGTTGAATTCTACATGGACCCTACCCACCTTAACGTTTGAGTTGTCTTTGGTGTCAAGTTTGACCTCCAACACCTTGCCCACTTTTTTAACAGCCTTGCAGATCATCTCATTGGAGCACCATTCCAGCGGCAAGCCATAGACTTGCACCCATAGAGCACAAGTGGAGATATCATAAGATTATAGTGAGGTATTTAGTATCTAGGGCTTAAAGATGAGCAAATAACTAGCAAATAACCAAGGTCCGGCCTCTAGAATCCGATTTTTCTCACTTTCCGAGTTAAACTTGGCTACGTATATATCTGCCTCCTGCTGAGTTATTTCCACTTGTACTATCTTCCAAACTCGCTTTAAAGTGTTCTGAAGTGCCTGGAAGTTTATAGAGGGATTTGAGAAGATTGTACCTACTAACATGAGTTTGCATTCTTCCACCTTATCCAGAGGTGCCGCATCTGCCCAATCTTCAATTTCCTGTTCAGACCAAAGACGGCCCATCCGTGGCAGAGTAGCGAGTCTGGAGCTATCATCGTTAGCCGTGGGGTCCATAATGCAAAGCTAGGGGAATTGAGGTTAATAGATACATGCAAGTGTCGATGGCTCCGTGAGGGATGTGAGCATGACAAAATTCAATGAAAGAGGGATCTGTGGGTAGTCAAAGTGCATGTTGATATGGAGAATAGAAGGGCGAAGGAGGGGCGAAAGTCCTGCGCAACATGAAAGCCGATGGAAATAGGAATAGGTGGTTTGGGTGATTCTTGGATGCAGGACCTGCGATGAAGAAGAAACAGCGAAGGCAAGAGGTTAAGAAGGAGACGTAGGGGAATTAAGGGAAGTGGGATGAAGAATCAAGAGAATTCTGGGCAATAAAGGTGTAGAACAGGGGAAACTTCGCACTTAGGGTTGAAGAACTGATTTACCATGGTGGTAAGAGGATAGCTCTGCATATCGAGAGAACCCTCGTAAGCTCCACTTGACTTACTGTGTATGCTTCAATGTCCAACACGAAAGTTTACCTACGCAATTCAATGATAAAGCCACTCGAGCTTTACATAATTCAACAGTAGAGCCACTCTAGTTCGACTCGAACTCCCCAAAAAGAAAGCGAGTTCGACTGAAAAATAAATTAAATTAGAGTAGCTCTTTGGTAAATTGAGTTATTTACACTAGTATTTAATTTGTTGACTTTGTCAATTACAGTATAAAAAAAAAGGATAGAAGTATAGGTAATCCCTAAACTTTTACAAAAGGTTTAATTAGGTCCCTTTTTTTTTTTTTGGTGGAATTAGATCCCTAAATCATATGCGTTCTTGTCTGGTTTGTCCTTCCATTTAAAAGGAAACATAAATGTTGAAATGGCAATTAAGTCTCGTTGAATATCAACACGGTATCCGATATAAGTTTTTGAAAGGATTGTGAAAATAACGATCTATTATGAATTATAAAATTTTGAAAATGTAAGTTTTGCAATAATTTGCAATTATTTATGATTTAATTTTTTGTGATTTAAAATTGACTGTTATTCTTATTAAATATTACATATACGCAATCATTTCTTTTTAAAAATAAAATAAAATAGAATAACAAATAAAATCATAAATAAGGAAATTAAAAAATAACATAAATATCAAAAAATCAAAAATAAGGAAATTTGCAAAAAAGGAAATGAAAAACAGAAGTGTCGTGAGTGAACTAGGGGGAGACTTTCGTGAATGGAGGCTATGCTGAATTAAGGATGGAGGCGACTCGTCGTTAAGAAGGCAAGGGGGTGCTTGGACGGAAGGTGGCGTTCGCGAACGGCGAGCACCCAACGATCCATGTCGTGCCTCGAAACTGCCGCCCACCCTAGGCAGGCAGTCCTCCAATCCCTTGCGCATAATTATTAGTTAGATATATATATATATATATATATATATATATATATATATATATATATATATATATAATATTATTTTTCTTACCCGTATCAGAACTATGTTTTAGAAAAAATTCATTTCACCAACGTATAGTGCTGGTGCGACATTCCTCATAAATATTCCATCTACATATTTAAGAGGAGGGCCAACTCGAACTAAAAAATATATAATTGAACATTTTTCAGAAGTGTGAGAAGTTAAATCTAGTTGTAGGTTGCTTTCTTTACCGAAATACATTCTTTGACAGAATAGATCCTTTGCCCCTAACCAAACCATCGATTTTACCTATATTAATAGGGCCATGCTAAGAAGACGGTGTTGTGAAGTGACGGATATATTGATCACATATTCCAAGTGTGAGAAATTTTGCAACCAAAGTATATAACTTTCAAAATCAATTATCAAGATTGCCTCTTGTGATGTAAAACACAAAAATTAAGGCCATTAAAAGAAGAATAAAAATATACAGAGTATGTATGACCCATTTTTAGTTAAATGGGTTATATATGGGTCAAGTGAAAGTTAAATATGAGTTAAAAATGGATCAACTAAAAGTTAAAATGGGTCAAAATTGGGTCAAGTAAAAGTTAAATATGGGTAAAAAATGGATTTGAGAAAATAAAATACAAAAAGAAGAAGTTCTAAATGGGTTATTAGGAAACCCACTTTAAAGTTTAAACCCATGGCCTTTATTAACTTTATAAAAATATTTTTTTTATAAAAAATCAAAATTGTAATCATTTTTCATATTTCAATTTTCTTTTCTTTTCTTTTTTCTTTCTTTTTCTTCCTTCCTTACCAGCTATCGGCCGTTGGCCGGCAATAGGCCAAGCGAGGCTTGAGCTCGCCGGTAGGTCGCTGACGACTAGCGAGGCTCAAGCCTCACTAGATCTTGCGAGACTCAAGCTCGCCAATGTCAAGCGGGGCCTCGACCTCACCAAATCGGCAAGATTAAGCCCCATCCGACGCCAGCGAGCTCGAGTCTTGCCAAATTCGGTGAGGCTCGACCTCGCTGATGACTGGCGAGGCTCGAGCTCGCTGGCATCGGGCGGGGCCTTGGCCTCGCCAGACCGGTGAGATCGAGTCTCGCCCGATGCCAACTGTTGGAGAAAACTTCTATGAGTGTTTTGAAGCTGACAAAACGTTTCCATCAGTCTAGTTTGAAGACTTGCAAACTCTATTATCAAAGTCTAAAGACTTCTGGACTGTCAGACTCAAGACTCAAAGTCTATCTTCATTGACAGTTTCTAGACCGTCGAAGAAGGCTTATCAAGAACTAGATGTTTCGTTAAGGATTTGATTTTATCGACTGGAGAAGATCTCTTGGCTGGATATAGTATGTCGGAATCCTTTATTCAAATCAAGATTGATTCAGGGATTTTGGATCTGTTGATTGACGAAGTATACTTAGAAGGTTCTACTTATGGAAACCTATATCTTGATTGTATGGGTGGGTAGGATTGATGGGCTATTGTCATATTCCTTAAATAGCTCGAAGATCTTCCTAATTGATTATGTCCAACGGGTAGATTGGAAGAATTCCTTTGGTAAGTGCTAATGGATATGATGGTATAAATGAGTATATAAGGAAGACGTTCTAGTTGTTCGAGTGCGTGCGCGATAGAAGAATTCCAAAGTTTGAAGCTCCTTATTCTAAGTCAATTCATTTGTTGAGTGAAATCTTGTACGCAAAAGAGAGTCTATATCTTTGAGAGACCTTGAGGAAGTGTAGTAGAGTCTTTACACTGTGGAATTAATGAAGAACTTTACTATAACAATTCTTTTGTTCATAGTGAAATCTAGCTGATGGACTGTCAGTGCGGAATAGTGGACGTAGGCTTGGATTAAGCCAAACTGCTATAAACTCTGTGCTCATATTCTCTTCCCTACACTCTTTTACTTTGATCATAACTTGTTTAGTTGACAAGAAACAAATTTCCTTTTCATAATCTATTATTGAATAGTGCTGCACACTTATCTTGAAATTTTGTTTTTACACATATTCACCCCCCTCTAGGTATTCATATTAGTATTCACATCGGCGAGGCTCAAGCCTCGTCGGATCTGGCGAGGCTTGTGCTCACCAGTGTTGAGCGGGGCCTCGACCTCACTAGATCGGCGAGATTGAGCCTCACCCCACATTGGGGAGATCGAGCCTCTCGAGCTCGCTGGCGTTGGGCGAGGCTCAATCTCATTGATTCAGTGAGATTGAGCCCTGCTCAACGCTGGCGAGCTCGATCTTACTTGTCACTGGTCATCGGCCATCGTCATGGTCGGCGGCTGGCCGTAGAAGAAGAAAAATGAAAAGAGAAAAATAAAAAATAATCATTAAAAATTTTAAAAAATATATTTTAATAATTAAGAATTATATATTTTAAAAATAAAAATAATTAAAAAATAAAATTCGATTTTTTAAAAATATTTTAAAAATATTTTTAAAAGAATTATAAAAATTTTCCATTAAATTTGTCTAATAAATTTTTTTTTATAAATATTTCAATTTATAGGTTTTTTAAAACATTTTTTTATATTTTATTTACTATTTTTAATTTAATTTGAAGTTTAAATCCAATTAGCATATAGTAAAAGTGGGTTTTCCTATAATATTAATATATTTTAGCAATACGGGTCGGGTCGGGTATGGGTCGGATATGGATCGGGTTGGGTATGGGTCATTTGATTTACATTACAAGAATATGAGTCAAAACAGGTTAAATGGGTCTAATATGGGTTGACCCATTTTCGACCTAACCCATACCCGACCCGATCCACCCATTTGCCACCCCTAAAGCTGCACGAGCTTGCAATAATTCAACGGTAGAGTCAATCTAACTCAAAAAGAATGAAAGTGAGTTGGACTAAATAACATATTTAATCACAATAGCTCTTGGGTAATTGAGTTATTTACACTAGAATTTAATTTGTTGACTTTGTCAATTAGTGCATATTTGGTAACCATCCTAATAATGCATGATTTTGATATTTTGTTTCCAAGAGCAGTTTGGGAACAGAATCACGTTTGGTAAAATTTTTGTTTTCGGAAATAAATTTCTATTTTTTTGTTTATGGAATTAGATTTGGAATAGAATCAAGAACAACAAAAAAGTTGATTCTTGTTCTAGGAACAAATTTAAGAATCAAAACAAACTCTTCTTATTCTTCTTCTCTTTTCTTCTTCTTCATCGACCGCCATTCTGCGGTTGACACCCGCTGCTGACCGCCGCCGCCTGCTGCCGCTCATCGCTGCCCGCCGCTGACAATTGGTTCTGCAAGCTCGCCATTGGCCAAACGGGTCTCATCGGGGCTAGGCTTCGCGAGGCTTGTCTAGCCCCGTTGGTGGCCAGGTGGGCCTCACCCAACCCCACCGGTGGCCAGGCAGGCCTCGCCTAGCCCTGGCAAAGCCGACCTGGCCACCGGCGAGGCTCGACAGATGAGGCTTGGCAATGCTCCAGTGAGGTCACGAGCTTCGCTGGTTCGGTGACTGGCCACAAGAAGAAGAAAAAGAATAGGAAGAAAAAGGAAAAGAAAAAAAGAAAAGCAAAAAAAGCAAAAAAGCAAAAAAATTATTAAAAATTAAAAGAAATTGATTTGGAACAGAATTAATGAGCATTGTATCAAACACAATTCTATTCAAGAATTACAAATTTTGGACAGTTACCAAACAGCTTAAAATACTTATAAATTGTTCCCGGGAATAGAACAAAAAAGAATCATTTAAGATCATAATATGTTCCTGAGAACATAATTGTTATCAAATGCGCCTTTACAATACACAAAACCAAGGGATAAAAGTATCAACAGTCCCTAAACCTTTACAAAAGGTAATTAGGTCCCTAATTTTTTTTGTACAATTAGATCTTTAAATCATATACTTTCATATCCGACATGGTTATTTCATTAAAAAAAAAAAAAGAAACAGAAGTACTGACGTGACACTTAAGTCTTTCAGAATACAAATACGATATTCGTGTGGCATTTAAAAATTCTTTAAAGATAATTACACAAAATTCATAAATATGGAAATTTTAAAAATAAATATTAAAAAATGAAAAATTAGGAAATTTGATAATTAAAAAAAAAGAAAAAGAGAAACGATAAAAAGAAGTATTGTTTGAAGTAGGGGGGATGCGCTTGGATGGGAGGCGGGAGTTGCAGACGGCATGCACTCAACGACCCATGTCGTGCCGCGAGGCTGCCGCCCACCCTGGCCAGCCAGCCCTCTATTCCCTTATGTGTAATTATTAGTTAGATTTTATTTTCCTAGTCCATATCAGCACTATGTTTAAAAATAAATAAATGTCACCAAATAAGTTGGTACAGTCAGTGCTATCTTATAGTGCTGGGGCGACATTCCTCATTATCATTCCATCTACACATCTATAAGGAGGGTCAGCTTGAACTAAAAGATGTACAATTTCGAGGACCAAATTTACACACAAAAAAGATTCGGGAACCTGATTGAACACTTTACAAAAGTTCAAAAAACCGTCATTCCTTTATCCCTAAAAAACAGGCCCATTAATTTTTTTTTTTTGAGTTAAATCTAGTTGTAAGTTGTATTCTTTACTGAAATGCATTATTTTGACACAAGGGATCATTCCTCTTAGCCGCACTTTTGTAGAAGTCTTAACTTGTCTTAATCATTGATTTTACCTATATTAATAATCGAGAAGTGGTTGTGACACTAGTGGAAATATCGTGTAGTGTATATTGTCAAAATGTGAAGGAAAGGATAAATCAAGAGAGATGAGATGTAGGAATTTCTGTGTATTTCTCTATATTGTAATATGAGCACAATACATTGTATTTAACTACAAAGGAAGAAATAATAAAGGAAAATAATTATCCCTATCTTTCTAGGCCTAAGATAGACAATATTACATATCAATTTACAATTTGACATGATTTGCTAGACTTTCCTATCTTCTATGTATCTTCCAACACTCCCCCTCAAGCTGGTGGCTTGTAGATGTCCAAGACGCCTAGCTTGCTCAAGAGATACACATGCTATTTTTGACACAGAGGTTTGGTGAAGACATCAGCCAGTTGTTCTTGTGTTCCAATCCCTTGTGTCTCAATCATTCCTTCCTGGATTTTTTCTCGGGTGAAATGACAATCGACTTCAATGTACTTTGTTCTCTCATGCACGATAGGATTGGATGCAAGTTTCAGAGCTGCATCATTGTCACAGAACAATCTTGTTGGTCCCTTGACTTGCACTCCAAGATCCTGAAGTAACCCTCTCAACCACACTATTTCACATGTGGTCTTAGCCATGGCTCGATAGTCTGCCTTTGCCGAAGATAACGAGACAGTTGGTTGTTTCTTCGTTCTCCAAGAAAGTAAAGAATCCCCCAATTTGATACAATAACCGGTTATTGACCTTCTGCTCATAGGACAGGTTGCATAATCTGCATCGCAGTATGCGATCATTTTCATGTCACACTTCCTAGAGAGAAGAATCCCAAGACCAGGACATTTCTTCAAGTATCTCATGACCCTCAGCGCGGCATTCATATGAGACTCTTTTGGCTTGTGCATGAACTGACTAAGTGTCTGCATAGCGTAACTTATGTCTGGTCTAGTCATAGTCAAATATATGAGCTTCCCGACAAGCTTCTGATAGCCCAAAGGATCTTTGAGAGTAGGGTCTGCCTCTTGAGGCACTTCAACATCATAATCAGCGGTTGTCAGCTTGACATTTTGTTCAATAGGCACTACAGCTGGCTTACACCCAGATAATCCTGCTTCTGAAATGATCTCCAATGCAAATTTCCTCTGACTGAGAGAGATTCCTTGGCTAGATCGAGCAATTTCAATCCCAAGAAAATACTTTGGCGATCCCAGATCTTTCATATGGAAAGTAGAATGCAAGTATCCTTTAAGACCTTTGATAGCTATTTCATCATTCCCCATAATGAGTATGTCATCTACATATATCATCAAGTAGATAGATGATGTACCTTTAGTCCATGTGAATATAGCATAATCATATCTGGATTGGTGAAAACCAGTAGCTATCAGTGATTCAGCAAATTTCGCGTACCACTGTCTGGATGCTTGTTTGAGTCCGTACAAGGATTTGCGGAGACGAAATACTTTATTCTCCTCCTGTCTCTGTAAGCCTTGAGGTATTTCCATATATAGCTCCTCATCTAAATCACCATGGAGAAAAGCATTATGAACATCCATCTGATGTAACAACCAGTCTTGAGAAGCTGCTATAGAGAGAAAAGAGCGAACTGTGACATCTTTGGCCATGGGGGAAAAAGTCTCGTGATAATCGAAACCTTCCTTCTGTGTGAAGCCTTTAGCCACAAGTCGCGCCTTGTATCGTTCAATCGATCCATCTGCTCGATATTTGATCTTGTAGACCCATTTACATCCAATTGCTTTACGATGCGGTGGTAAAGCAACAGGATCCCATGTATGGTTATCCACGAGGGCTTTCAATTCAGCTTCCATTGTCGTTTGCCATCGTAGATCAGTGCTTGCCTCATGAAAGTTGGATGGTTCTTGGTCTTCAGAAATACGAGCAATGCAACATCGATGCATTGGGGATAAACGATTGAAGGAAACATAAGAAGAGATTGGAAAAGGAATACCTGGTGAATTCCTGACTCCACATATATAGTCTTTAGTCCAGGTAGGAGGTCGAGTAGCACGTCCAGAACGTCTGGGTGGATCATCTCCTGAAGATGTATTGTTTGGGATTTCCACTAGGATAGGTAGATCTGAAGAAATCTCATTATCATTCAGTCTTTCATCCTGGGAGGTGTTGTGGTGTTAGTGGAGTTGAAAACACCTTGTGTATTCATCGGCAGAGGAATAAATATATATCTGGAACCTGTAGATCCATCGTCAGCAGAATACGTCGAAGAATACCCTGGTTCAGTGCCACTTTTGTTCTGATGGACGAAAGGGAAAATAGTCTCTTGGAATATAATATCTCTGTTGACAAAAAATTCTCCAGTATTTGGATCATAAATTCAGTATCCCTTTTGTAAGGTAGAATATCCCATGAATATGCAGTAGCGAGCACGGGGACCCATCTTATCTTTTGGTCCGACAATAGCAGCATAGCAGAGACAGCCAAAAACTCTCAAGTGGCTCAAGTCAGGCTTCTTCCCAAAAAGTACTTGGAAATGAGACTGTCCATCCAGAACTTTGGTCGGCATTCGATTTATTAAATAAGCAGCAGTCAATATGCAATCTCCCCAAAATGTATCTAGAATAGAAGCTTGAAATTTCAAAGCTCTAGCAACCTCTAAGAGATGACAATGCTTCCTTTCCACCACTCCATTTTGTTGTGGTGTATAAGTACAGGAGCTCTCATGTAGAATTCCTTGAGATGAAAGGAGATCCGCACATTCATGATTAAAAAATTCCTTCCCATTGTCTGTCCTTATCTTTTGTACAGGTTTTCCAAACTGGGTTTTGGATAAGGAAAGAAAGGTTTTCAAGTGGGACACAACTTGACTTTTAGACTGCATGAGGAAGATCCAGGTGGCTCTGGAATGATCATCCACAATGGTAAGGAAAAAACGAGATCCATCATGATTTACTGTATGGTAGGGTCCCCAGACATCAATGTGTAGTAAGGAAATGATATTTCTTGAACGACTTTCACTTAAAGGGAAAGGATTACGCGATTGCTTTGCAAGAGGGCAAATTTGACAATGAGAGTAAGGAAACTGAGAACTATGACCCAATCTGGAGTGCAAAAGGAAATTTCTATCATTGGAAATTGAGTTACACAATGATTTCTTATTACAAGGAAAATGAAAATTTGCAAGCAAGCTTTTCCAAAAAAACAATCCTTCAGAGAGACTACCCTGGCCATCGGTGTCCCGGTCGAAAGGGCACGAAAGAGACATGTATTAGTGTTGAATAGAACTCGACAAGAGTTGTCCTTACAGGCTCTAGACACAGAAACCAGATTAAATTGGAAGTCCGGATTATAGAGAACATTAGTAAGGACAATATGGGAATTAAGTTCCACCGTTCCTGTTGTAGTGACATAGGCAACACTTCCATTGGGTAATTGCACAGTGACAGGATTTTCTAACTCTTCATGAACAACAGAAAATAATCTTCTATTACATGCTATATGATCACTGGCTCCTGAGTCTATAATCCAGGTATTTCTAGAAATAGTACTTGCCAGGCAATATGAAATACCTGTAAAGCTGCTTCCCTTTTTCTGGACATCCAATTTCTGCAAGGCCTGCATAAGTTGCTGATATTCCCCATGTGTAATAGGCTGATTAGCAGAATTCATTGACCCTGAAATTTGATAGGCTGCTGCAAATATTTCTTTTCCTCTTTTTTCTTTTTCTCCAGGCCTGCCATGTAATTTCCAGTAGGTATCGATGGTATGGTGGGGCCGCTTGCAAAAATCGCAAAATAATTTGCCTTTATTTTGAAAATTTGGCCCATATCCTTTTGAATTTTGAGGACCATTGGATCCTCTTAAAACGGATGAATCTCCACCGTCCAGATGATCCGAAGCTCGCGTGCCTCTGGAGCTGTCGGATCGCGACAGTCGATCTGAGCCATCCGAGCTGCCCCATTTATAGGGCTTTTGATCTGCGAACCCTAGCGGCCCTCGGTTCTCCGCGAACCCTAAGTGCTCTCTGTTCTCTCCTCCTTTTCGATCTAGGGTTTTCTCCTTCTCCTTTTCTACTCTTGCCGCCAGTGCTAGGGTTTCGGAGATCTTGCCGTCCGATGAGGCAAGCCTTTAATTCTCCTCTTGCACCGCAAGCTGGAAGATTCGGCCGAGGGTTGGCGCTGGTTCCATCGCCAGCATCTACGATCGGAAGGTGAGATACGAATCGTTCAAAATCAGTAAGAACCGAGTCGCTTTCTCCCTGTCTTTGATAGCCTTGTACTGTTGGAGGGTTGATTCGGATCCTTCCAGTTTTTCTTCAGTGGCTTCCAACTCGTTCCAGAGTGCTGAAAGCCTGTTGAAGCACGTCGTTACCGATGTGTTTCCTTGCTTCAGTTTGCTGAGCGTTTGATGGAGCGAAATTTTTTTTGCCCGATCCAATTTGCCGTACATTTCTCGGATGCTGTCCCAAATAATTTTTGAATCCTCTGTTGGTGGTAACCCAGCCGCGATTTCTGGGTTAATGCAGTTATCGATCCATGTTCTGACTAATTGGTTGCATTTTCTCCACTGTTTTCCCATTTTTTCGTTGGTCAGGATCATAACGGTTCCATCGACGAAACCCTCTTTGTCTTTGGTGATTAGGGCTCGCCGAAATTCCCTCGCCCAGGTTGAGTAATTCTCTGGACCCATGAGAGGGTGGCTGATGAGCCGCAACTCCGGTCCGTCGGAAGTGGAAACATAAAGCACGTCGCCGGGCTCTAGTCGTCCCATGGCGGCCGCGAACGGAAAATTAAGAAACCCAGGTGGTATTCCCTGGGATTGTCCCTGAAGTCCCGCACCAGATTGTCCCTGAGATCCTGTTCCAGAAAAATTCGATGTGCCTGTTTGCTCCGGGCCGATGGTTGCGTCTGCCCCAATGTTGGCTGGTGGACCTCCGTCGCTCGGCATACTTCCCGGCGATGATGTGACTGGACTCATCCCTGGGATCCATGGATATGGCATCCATTGGTAGGGATACGCCGAAAATGGCTGACCCAGATTAAACTGAGCCGGAGCATTCTGCCAAAACGCATGTGGATTTTGGATTTGACCGAGTTGTTGTTCGGTCACACCAGTGGAAGTTTGAGGAGTCGTCGACAGTGGTTCATCTGGATTGAAGGTGAGGTTCTCTGGTTGGTTTTTTGGTGGGTTCATATTTGACAAAAAAATCCTTTCAAAAGAATTTGATTCCTCTTGGTAAACCCTTTTGCAGGATAGGGTTCCTCTAGGCAATCAATAGAGATGGTGCGGAAGCAATGTCAGAGTCAAGGCTCTGATACCATGTCAAAATGTGAAGGAAAGGATAAATCGAGAGAGATGAGATGTAGGAATTTCTGTGTATTTCTCTATATTGTAATATGAGCACAATACATTGTATTTAACTACAAAGGAAGAAATAATAAAGGAAAATAATTATCCCTATCTTTCTAGGCCTAAGATAGACAATATTACATATCAATTTACAATTTGACATGATTTGCTAGACTTTCCTATCTTCTGCGTATCTTCCAACATATATGATCTTGATTCTGCTTTGATATTTTATAAGGAGCTAAAGAAACGTCCCCCTCCCTACCGTCTCTTAAAAAAAAAAAGAAAGTCAAAAGGAACACCAAGCACGTGAGAAACAACCTGTTGTTACTTGTTTAGCTGCCATTTCTTCCTCTAAATACCCGATCATGCTGTCGACGCACTTCTGCCTAAGATGGGCCGTCTCGTTAATGCGCTTGGTCACAAGGAGCTCTGCAGAGCAGAGACGCCGGAGAACGCGCCAGTAGCCGCCGTAACAACCCACGGCGAGCGAACCTTGGTCGTAGCTGAGAGCCGTCAATGCATGGGGACACTTCCGGTCCGCGAATGCCATGTCGTGGCCCTTGAAGAACTCTGCGGCGGCCTGAGCTGATTGGATCACCATGGTGTTCACGGAACCGAGCTTCAACCACGTGACAGGCCCGTGCTCGGCTCGGAAGCTGTGGAGGTTCTGGTGTGGCATGATTCCGAGGTCGAGGATGTTGCCGATCACGGGCCATGCGGGGGGCTGAGGGGGGAGCTTGGTGCGCTTCCAACGGTTGAGATGGAAAAATAGAAGTGCCGGGAGGAGGAGGTGGCCGAGCCGAAAGGGCGAAGTAGGGCAGTACTCCATTGGCCAAGCTTTCAGCTATTGCTCACCTTGCACCTATGCGATTATTGCGTGGAAAACAGGATATAAATATACACTCTTATCCTCTTCACTTCACGAGAAGCCAACCCAAAACAATAAAGAAAAAGAAATATATGCCGTCCACATTATAAAAAGGAAAAAATTAATATATCTTTTGTCTACGAAATGGAGTAAACGTGCTGGTCATGTTGATTCTCGTACATCCATTTCATCGAATTAGGTAAAATTAGATTCTTCGTTTTAATAATTTCAATATTGGTCCAACAACTTACACGAATTATGCAATCAAATCTTGCACTTAATTTATGCAACTGAGTCTTATAACTTAAGTTTGGTATTCAATGTAATCTCTGGCTACCAAAGATCGAAAATTCCTGTCAAAATTATGATGTCTTGCTCTATCTTGAATTTCACGGACTGCTTTATCAACTTATTTGTTCTAAAAAATAAAAAAATTATGCACTTACTTTTGCCTTAGTAAGATGGCATGTCATTTTTCCAAATTTACTATATAAATAATTCAATCATCAATTTGATTGAAATTTCTGATCTTCACTATCCAAAGGACTACTTCATGTTGAAACATGATTTTCACCGATAGAATCATCATGTATTTTCAAAGAAAATTATTTCAGCAATCAAATTCACCAATGAGGACGGAGTTTGATCCTTGATATAAAAACAATCATTTTATATGACCTCGCACTCATTTTTCTCGCTGCGTCCCTCATGCACGTTTAAGCTAGGGGCATGACAGTTCATTAATAGTTAGGTTTCAATATGAGCAAGTCATCCATTTATCTTATGAAGATTAGGGATCTCCTACGCTCTTCAACGAGGGACAATGTCTCATGAGAACCTCGGGCCGATGGCTATTATTTTGATTGACAGCGACTCTACGGTTCTTACTTGGACTCAATTTTATTCTCAATAATTTTTTTTTTTTGGTAAAGGTAAGAATTTATAATTAGCTTTAACAAATATACAAAAGATCGGTGCCAGAAACTTTTACTCAAAGTGACAACAAGTCAGAATGAGTGAAGGAGAGTCGATGTAAAAGAAAGAACGCCCAAACAAGAAACAGGCAACTAAGCAACAAACAAGAGAATGAGGCTAGCGAGAGCCCACAAGAGCCAAAATGGAGGAAGAAGCAAGGATCGACGGTCTTCAGTCTTCAAAACGGCCAAAGCAACAACGGCAATAGAACTAACCAGCAAGCCGAGCAGTATGACAACAGCAGCATCAAGCCGAGCAATATTCTCGATAATTTTGAATTGGCTTCTCTTGATTAATTAGGACGCGCATGACAAAATTTCTGAAACAAAAATCAATTTCTATTCCATGGACGAGTTTCTAAGTAAAGAAACGCGTTTGATAACAATTCAAAATTTCTATTTTTGAAATAAAAATTCGTTTGATAACATAATGAAATTTCTATTTCTAGGAGTAGCAATGACCGGTGTTTGGTGGCTGGAGTTCGACATTTAGCTATCGGCGGCCGAAGTCCGAAGTCTAACGTTCGGTGTTTGGCACCAAGTTCGATGATTGGCGAGCAGCCAAAGTCCGGAGTCCAACACTGAAGTCTGGTGACCGGCAACCAGAGTCCGGTGATCGGCAATCGGTGTTCAACGTCTGGAGTTCGATGTTTGACATCCGACACCTGGAGTCTGGTGATAGGAGGCTGGTGGTGGGTGGCCAGTGGTCGAAGTCCGACGGCAAGTGGTAGGCGGTCAACATCCGGCGGCCGGTAGTGAGCGATGAACGGTCGTCGATGATCATCCAGTGGTTGGTGATGAGCCTTTGGCATCCAATGATTGGTGATGAGTAGCCAACGGCTGATGGGCGTTCGGCATTCGATGGTCGGTAACGGGCCATCGGAGTGTGGTGGCTGGCGGCCGACGGCCGACGTCCAATGGCTGGCAATTGGCGAGTGGTGGCCGAGGTCGGTGGTGGATGGCTGGCGATCGATGGTTGGCATTTGGCATCCCACGGGCGGCGAGTGGGCAATAGGTGGTGACGAAAGTGAATGATGAGAAAAATTTTGATTTTTTTATTTCTATTCTAGAAATTGAAAAGCTAAAAATTTAATTTCTGATTTATGCTCCAAAACTATTTCTGGAATATAAATATGTTCTAGAAATAAAAAAATGAAATTGTATTACCAAATGGATTCTGTTCCAAATATGTTCGGGAAATAAAAAAACAGAAAAATAGAGAAACAAAAAACTTGTCGTTCACGTCCTTAAAGACCCAAACAAGCTCAAAAGATTGCAAGCTAAGTATCAAGATGAGCATTTTCGAGTCTCTTTTCTAATGATATAGTTCATTGACTAATTCTAAGTGTAGTTTCCTAAATTAGTATTTTTCTAAGAAATATCGGCTGATCCTGCACTGGGCCGCCTAAATGAAAAACGGTGATGTCGGACTTTCAAAAGTGGATTTCACAATAGCTGTTCGTACTAATAATTTTACGCAAGTTAAGTCGGCCTGTTGACTAACTCTCTTTAACATTTCAGCTCAATTGAATATACGAGGAGCGTGTACCGTTTCCGCACGATTCTGCGGTCTGCCCGTGTCTGATCCGAGAAACTTACTTTTTTTTTTTTATTTAATTCCCGTTGCCATCTTCTAATTGCCCACTATTAAACCCCTAAGCCAGCCTCCATCTAATCCCAATTGGACTAGAACCAAACAAGAATTGAACTAGAGAATTAAAGAACTAAACTAGCTTCCAAACCAGCACCTGGTGATGTCCACCTAGAATGGCGTGAATACAGCTGGAGGTTGCAGTAAACCGTCAGAGAAGGGACTGGACCTTCGCAATTATATGGACTCACAAAAATTTTCAGAGAAAATAAACTGAGGAATCATAGACGATGATCCCCATCTTGTGTGGTGTTAAGTAGAATTGTATTTCTTATTTTAACATGCCGGTACTTATACATTTTGAAAGTTGCAGTAAACCGTGGAAGAAGGGACCGGGACCTTTACAATTATATGGACACAAGAAAATTTTTAGAGAAAATAAAATGAGGAATGATAAACGATGGTCCCCATCTTGTGTGGTGTTCAGTAGGATTTCATTTCTTATTTTAACGTGCCGATGCTCATACATCCTGAATTTTCTAATTGTATGTGTACATTTTTCTTCCTCACAATATAGGGAATATCAATGATTTTTACACTAAAGAAGAGCTGTATATTGACAACTCTCCACTTTAATTCATCTCCACACCAGGTTATTCTTGGAGGGTCATTGAATATGTGTAACCTTCGCAATTATATGGACACACAAAAATTTTCAGAGAAAATGAAATGAGAAATGATAAATGACATGAGAAAATGATGTTGTTCGATACAAATGTTGAAACTTGTATTAGTAAAAAGAGTAAGCTGTTAATGACCTACTAGTAAATTGAAGAACACACGATTACAATTCGATGACACACTTTTAAGTAATTTCCAGTCCCATAATTACACCAAATACCCACGGTGTTTATGGAACAAATTTCATAATATACACCAAAGAGAGTCTTCTGGTCAGATAAATGGAAGAAAACAAAAAGACAAAAAAATGAAAGACCAAGGGGCCACCAGAACCAATGATTACTCTTTCTTTTGTTTTGTATTTGCTTCTCGTGTTGACAAGATTTTCCAACAAGCTCCCCTATTTCTACTCAATCATGAGCTCCTCTTCTATAAAATTATCCTACTAGAAGAAAGCTCTTCATTAGATGTTGCAGCTGCCTGTGAAGAGAATTCAACGAAAGAAGACGAAAAACTTCATGTGTAGCGGTTGGTCACACGTAAGGAATCTATTGCAGGTTCGAATTAAATAGAAGGGCGGTTGGATTTCATTGATTCGATCGGACTTGCTTTGGACCGTGTTAACTAACTGGTTCAAACTCAAGGCCTTATTTTAATGTAAACAGAACTAGAAAAGGGCGGTCAGAGCAGGAGCAGGAAGTAGGACTGGTTTCAGCAAAGGAAGAGGACCGGTTTTTGCTGAAAATTTGCAGGGATCAAAGTTGGAATGGGCCCACTGTAGGCAGCCTGTTGGGTCTGAAGTGAGCTGCGTGTAAGGCCATTTGACAGCTGCTATTCGTGACCACAAAGGACTCAACAATGACTTGACATTGTACTTGATATTTTCTCAACAACCCTAGGAATAGGCTCCGCTGAATTGTCTGGAAATGGCAGAGCTGAACGTGCTGGAAAAAAAGAGAAAAGGACATAGGGTAATGAACGCAAAACTATTAGATACTGTAATATTTTTCCTTCTTCACAGTAAAACATCATTGAAAGGATGGGCATCGATCACATGTGGCCTTCAAAAGGGAATTTCCTTTTTCTTTCTTTAAGAGTTGGTGGAAGAAGAAATTAGGAAAGATACTAAATAAAGGGGATAAATACACTATTCATGTCAAAAGTTATGTACGGTACTCATTTTAGTGCCAAAAGTTTCCATCGGATTACTTTAAGTACTAAAAATTTTGAAAAATGATCATTTCAGTGTCAATGCCGATGAAATTAGCCAGAAATCCAACGTGGTCTTTTTTCTTATTAATTTTTGAAGCCGACGTGGCTCATTGGAGAGTTGAGTCAAGATCCGAACACCAAAATGATGCCGTTTGGCATCTTTCCCCCAATTTAGAAATCCTAATCCCCAAATTAAGAGAGAGGGAAGGCTTGTCTTCGTCTTCTTCTTCCTCGAAGACCCACACCGGCAACGACACTAGCAGCAACACCAACATCGCACTAGCAGCGACACCAGCAACACATTAGCAGCAGCAGCGCACCAGCGGCACCTTCGACCCATCTTCTTCCTCCTCCTCCTCTGCCCTCGCCTCCAATTTTTCCTACCACTTATTGCTCGAGCAACAATCTCAGTCTCTCCTCGCTCACTTGGTCAAGTAACTACAATGGTGGCCGAGCGATGGTGGCCAAGCGACGGCGGTCGAATGACGGTGGTCCCCATGTGAGCTAAACGGCGTCATTTCCATGAGACCATCCATGGAGGACGACAAAACGGCGTTGTTTTCTTAAGGAGGACCGAAAATGACGTCGTTTAAAGGCCTTGCCAATTTTTTTTATTTAAAAATAAGCCACGTAATTATTTTGGCCAGAATCTTTCGTTGGTGGCACCAAAGTGATCGTTTTTCCTCCGATTGGATACTTAAGTGATCTGACGAAAACTTTTGGTATCAAAGTGAGCGGTGTACATAAGTTTTGGCACCGATAGTGCACTTATCCCTTAAATAAAGGTATCAAAAGAATCTTATTGCAAATGCGTACCTCAATAAAGGTATCAAATGAATCTTATTGCAAATATGTGTCTCCAAAAAAGACATGACCTCGTTGGCTAGTCAATGGCATTTCCCCCTTTATTATTATTATTATTATTATTATTATTATTATTATTATTATTATTATTATTATTATTATTATTATTATTTTGTTTTCTTTCCTTTTTCTTACTTCTTCCTTTTCATCAGTGGCTAGTCTGAAGGCCACCGGCGATATGTGGAGAGGGCCACGTGAGGGTCGCCCTCACCTAACTCGGGCAAGGCCACCCTCGAAAGCTACAGGCTATGACTCGATTTAGTGTAAAAATCGAGTTTTTCCGCTAACTCCATTTAATTTAACTAATGAAAAATGTTGACCTAACTTTTTAAATATTTTATCTCTTACACTTAGTGTCCTACGTACATTAAGATTAACTAAACCACTAAAACGGTATCGTTTTAATTTGAATCCTAATTTTTACACAAAATCTTAATTAAATAAAGTTTAAAAATCCAAAAAAATTTCCACAAAAAGATAAACTCAAAAAAAAAAAAAACGCAAAAACATAAAAAATAAAATAAAGAAATATACATAAAAAAAAATAAAAACCCATGATCACCGACCCATTGCTGGTAGTAGAGGTGAGCATTGTTTCAAGGTAGAATTTGGAACTTGAGAATTAGACTGGTGAGAACTTATAAATTCCAAGTTTGAATGTATGCAAGATAGGTTCCGGGCTTTCAAAAATGAGGAACTTGTTTTGACAAGTAGGTTTTAGGTTATTGATTAGAGGAACTTGGAACCTAAAACTTAGAATCTAGAATGAGTTATAATATTTTTCTTAGTCCATATATGAAAGTGCTAGTATGAATACTTAGAGGGGGGCGAATAGATGTTCAAAATAATTTTTGACAAATAAATGCAGAATAAAATAAGTTGCAGGTAAAGTCTAAATAAGGATCAGAGTTTAACTAAACGAGCCACTAGACTTCTGGTAGATGTTCAGAATCTATTATGCGATGGAACGGACTTCTAAAATAACATGTAAGTATATAACAGACTTAAAGAAGAGTTAAGGAAAGAGAATGTTGCACACAAAATTTATAGTGGTTCAGCTCAGATCAAGCTTGCGTCCACTCTCCCACACTAATAGCTTTTTGGTTGGATTTCACTATGTAATCAATAAGAGATTACATCTTTGAGTGCAAACACTTAGTAGTGGATCATACTATGTCACTAAGTTACTCTTTTGGTATTTCTCTCATGATAACAAACATTTAAGCTCACTGTTGGGGATTATCGATTCCCTAAAATGGATTTGACACTAAATCAAACCCCTAAAACGAATGTATAAGACGAGCCCAAAAATAAACACGTATCACCGATCAAAGACACATCACGAAATCGAGCATACCTTAATGTCCACAGATTAAACATCAATGTTGAAGATCGAGAAAGGATTCTGATCATGTTCTACCGAGGAGCGTTCTGTTGCTTCAAGGGTGAGAAACTTACGTTGGTTTTGGGAAAGGGAGAAAAGAAAAACGTATGTACATCCAAAATGTGCGTTCTCTTTTTCTTTTCTCCTCTTAAATAAGTCTTCTCCAAAAGACACATCCCCTCAATGTAACACCTCTTCATATCTCAACCCTTTATACATGGGCCCTTATCTTGCGGGCCGGGCTTTTAGGTCCAACATGGGTGGACGAACCATTTAAGGCCTATCAACATAAATAAATAAAACCATCATCTCTCACTCGCACATGGTAGGCCGAACATGATTCTCTTTACCTCTCTAGAACGTTCATACCAGTGAATATTCCGCGTGACCAGCATACTTTGAGAGCACGTTGCTATACATCTGGTAGAAATATATAGTAGCTCATAATGAGCATCACATTATGAGTAGATTTAGTATGCAGTACCTTAGATCGATCAATCATATTTATATATCTCTTGATTTCCTTTTAAATAATGATATATTATATTTACAATTATGATTATCCCAAAGACAGTCATAATTGGACAGTCATAATTGGTCGACCAGTAAACACAAAACTAATATGTGATTCTTTAACTTCGATCTTCCTCTTTCCTTCAAACTTTCAATTTCAGTTCAGCTAACTTTTCTAGAAATGTCTCATTAGATTGAATCAATTCATGATCATTGGCAACATCATAAGATAGGAAACACTAAATAAAAATCTTGAGAATAAGAAAGAGTCATGAGGGCACTAGATTGAGGAACTCTTTTCCTCAAGAGTTTTATATGGCATAAAAGTTGAGATCAAACTTTTGCCACTCTTATTGGTCGTCTCATACATACGTAGTGTGAAATACGTATTACGATATTAATTCATTTCTCATGGAGCGTATGTCTACATCTTTAATCCCATACAATTGATATTCCAATATACATAATATCTAACTTGAGTTCACATATCTACTCATTTACATAATTCATTAGAACTCACATTTATCATCTTATCACCAAGTTAATGCGATATATATATTTTAAGTTTGAGCTCTTGATTATCACATAGATAATAAGCTTAAAAACTGTCTCATCTCTATTTGTCACACAGTAAATAGAGGCGATTACCCATGTGAGTGGGCTAATCTTTTATCTGTCCGACATACTTTCTCAACTTAATATAATGCACTAAGCATTAAGATGCATAAATGTCAAACAAAGATTTATAGGCATTAATGATGAAAAACACAAATTCATTAAATGTGAACACTTCAAGGAAATTACAATATTTAGTACATCAGTCTCTACATAGTCCTAGAGATTTTATATAACCACAAAACACATCTCTAAGTATTGACTTTGTCATAGGATCTGTTATTATTCTATGTGTAGATATGTACTGTGAGTTTACATCTTTTCGTGCAATCATATTCTTGACAAAATTATATTTGGTATCTATATGATTAGTCTTGCCATGATATTTTGGATCTTTGGTGTATGCTATAGTTGATTGACTATCACAGTTAACCAAATAATGGATTTGCATCATACCCAATAACACCTAAATGATCCAAAAATCTCTTAAGTCAAACACATTTTTGAACTGCTGTTGATAATACCACAGACTTAGCTTCCATCGTGGATAAAGCTATACACGTTTACTTCTTATTGCTCCAAGATATGGTACAATTATTCAGTAAGAAAGCAAAACTAGAGGTAGATTTTCTTTCATCTAAATCTCCTCCCCAATCAGTATCTGAATAGCCTTCAAGTCGCAAATCCTTTCTTTAGTAATTCAGCTTGTAATAGCAATTCCCTTCAGATACCTTAGTATTCTTTTAACGGCCTTCCAATGTGCTTGACATGGATTGAATTGGTATTTACTCACAATTCCAACTACAAAACATATGTTAGGTCTTATACACATCATAGCGTACATCAAGCTCCTAACAATACTAGTATAAGGAACATATTTCATTTGTTCCTTTTCTTGTAGAGTCTTTGGACACAATCTATGGTTCAATCTTTCACCTTTTGCAATAGGAGTATCAATGGGTTTACAATCTTGCATACGAAATTGTTCAAGAACCTTATTTATATATATTTCTTGTGAAAGAGATAATGATCTTTTTGAACGATCTTTTGAAATCTTAACTCTAAGAATGTATGGAGCCTCACCCATATCTTTCATCTCAAAGTTGAAAGATAACTAACTCTTCACAGTATTAACAAACTCGATATTGCTTCCGGCAATTAGTAGATCATCAACATATAATGATATGATCACAAATTGATCTTTGGATCTTTTGACATATATACAATGATCCTCATCTATCATTGTAAAATCATATGCCATAATGGTATTATGAAAACGTATATACCATTATCTTGACGGCTGCTTAATGTCATATATTGATCTCAAAAGTCGACATATCTTTCCTTTTTAGCCTTTTATAATGAAACCAGCAGATTGTTCCATATATATTTCTTCTTCTAATTCTCCATTAAGGAAATCAGTCTTTACATCCATTTGATGTAACTCAAGATCCATACTTGCCATTATTGCTAGAATAATGCAAATCGAGGTAAATCTCACTACAAGAGAGAATATTTTTTCATAATCAATTCATTCATGTTGATTATACCCATTTGCCATAAGGCAAGCCTTATGCCTTTCTATTGAGCCATCAGCTTTACGTTTTATTTTGAGAACCCACTTTTTTCCAATAGCTTTGCGTCCTTTTGGAAGATCAACCAGTTTCTAAACTTGGTTTGACTTCATTGACTTAATCTCTTCTTCTATTACATGCATCCATTTTTCCTTACTAGGGCAATTTAGAGCTTCATTAACATTTCTTGACTCATCCTTATCTTGTGGAGCAATCATGAAAGTTTCCCCTTCAATGTCAAAACGTCGACGGGGAATATTTTTGCGACTTGTTCGCCGTATAGGAGATTGTATACTTTGCACATCATTCTCCATCATGCTCCCACTTGGATTAGATAATGACAATATCATCTCATCAAGTGGTTGTAATTGAGAGTGAGTTGAATTAAATTCATCACTTCTCATGTTACTCTCACTTGGACAAACTCCATTAAGTTCATTATCTTGATTCAAGGTTTTAAATAGGGAGTAATCCTCACCTATTTGACCATTTTTAGGAAATTCATTCTCTAAGAATGTGACATCATGTTATTCGAATTCAGTTATATTTCCACTTTCCTGTTCACCTATGAACATATACTATTTTGAGTGTTCATAGTACCTTATAAAAATATTTTTCTTTCCTCTATGACCCAATTTCCCAAACTTGTGAGAGGGCTCATGAGTATGGGCAGCACAACCCCATGGCTTAAGGAAACTTAAACCCGATTTTCTACCTATCCATAACTCATATGGAGTGGAAGTAACTGATTTGGAATGCACTCGGTTAAGTATATAGGTAGCAGTTAATAACGCATCACTCCAAAAAGTGATAGGTAAGTTAGTATGCGTCATCATGGACCTAATTATTTCTAATAAGGTTATGTTCCTTCTCTCCACAACATCATTTTGTTGAGGAATATATAGAACAGACAACTGTCTTTTTATTCTTTTTTCTTCACATAATTTTTTGAACTTATCAGATAAATATTATCAACCTCAATCAGATCGCAATACTTTTATTTTTTTGTCTAATTGATTTTCTACCAAATTCATAAATCTTTTGAAATAACTTAATGCTTCAGATTTATGATAAATCAAATGAACATATTCGAATCGAGTATAATCATTTATAAATGTGATGAAATAAATAGCCCTATGCCTTTCGATCATATTCAACGGACTATAGACGTCAAAATAGGTTAATTGTAAAGGAAATTCAACTCTTTTACCTTTTCCAAATAGTTTTCTTATCGTTTTCGCTACTAGGCAATACTCACATAGGGGCAAATCGACTTTTTCAATATTGCCTAACAAGCCTTCTTTGGTTAGTCTATTCATACGTTGTTGGCCAATGTGACTAAGTCTAGCATGCCACACACTCACATCATTATCATATGAATTAGGAGACGTGAAAAGTGAATAACAAACATTATCATTACTATAGTCAACATTTAATATAATAAGACCATCTAGAAAATAGCCACAACCATAGTAATTTGTATCCAAATACAAATTCACACCACTATTATGGAAGTTCATATTAAAACTAAGTTTAACCAACACTAAAACAAATACTAAATTCCAACGAATCTCTGGAGCATACAACACATCATGTAGGAACAGAGTGCGTTTACCACGCATGTTCAATTGACAGATGCCAATTTCTTTTACTTCTACTCTGGAGTTGTTTCCTACATAGATCCACTTAGTTCCAATCGGTACTCGTCAGAATTCCACGAATGATTCTTTATCCTTCGCTACGTGATCTATCGCTCTTGAATCTACAGTCCACAAATGATTAGACTCGGTTAAGAATACATAACTCGACATATAAGTAAAGTTCTGAAAAGTACAATGGGTATATACATTCTTTCGCTCACGACGGTTGCTAGCTTAGTGACCCTTCTTGTTATAATTGTAACACTTCACCCTTATAAGCTTCTTCATTCGAGGACGCTTTCCTCTTTCATGTTGGTCAAGCTTAAGTTTTTTCCCTAAAGGACCTGCTTCATTGCCTTTCCCTTTATCAAACCAGTTAGGACGTTTGCGCTTGGAGCTTGAAGCTCAATGTGAGCTAGAACCAGCATGATAAATTTCAGCTTTCGGCTTAGCCGCTAAGAGGCAGTCCTCTTCTAGCTCGAGATGAAGCACTACATCCTTAAAGGTTTTGATATTCTCATTATGGGTCAGGTGCACCTTCATATGCTCCCAACTTTGAGGCAAGGAACATATCACTGCTTGCACTAACTGCTCATCAATCAGGACATGGCCAGCATTTTCCAGCTCATTAATCATGTTTGACATCTTTCTAAGGTATTGTTTCATGGTCTGACCATGAGGCTTCTTATAAGAGTCAAACCTAATAGTGAGTTGTCTCAGTCTGGTCACCGAAGTATGACCAAACCTTGCTGCCAACGCTTCCCACATTTCCTTGGCATTCTCAAAACGCCTGAACTCTCGCATGATGTCATTTTTCATGCTATTCAGCAACGTAATGCAAGTAAGGGAGTTCTTTCTTTTCCATGCAATAAATGCATCTTTATCTCTCTTATGCTGTGTAGTGTTTCGTTCTTCAAGTTCTACCATGGTCAGCTTAAGAGCTTCTAGTGCCTCTTGCTCTTCCAGCACATATTGAATTTTCACATGCCATATTTTATAGTTATCGCCATTAAGCTTCTCACCTTTGTTTAACTCAGCGACTATGCTCTTTATGACTGAAGCCATTTGATCTGAACATGTTAGACATATATGCACGAATTATTAATGTCTATCATTTATTTATCCATTTTGCACAAAACCATTATATTAATGAATAATTTCAAGTAAGATTTCAGAATCAAAATGTCACTATATTTCTAATTATCATCTAAAATCCTAACTTGGAGTTATTATTAATATAACATTCTATACAAAATAAATTCTTTGAAATTACAAAATTTCTATGAACTACCCACAACAGTTAATAAAAACATAAATCAAATAATATTTGATATCAAACAATGATATAATAATAATGCTTTCACATAATACAACTAACATATCAGTTGCCACACTAACAACAGCTAGGTAGAAAACATCTAATACCAAAACATCTAATACCAAGTCAATATACGAATTGGGAAAGATCGTCTTTTGTTCAATTTCTTGATCTTTTCTCTTGTAACAATTTAGTAATAATCATCTATAAAAGCCATCACAATTCTCCTATACGAAGTAGCTCTATTGACTTCCCATAAGCGATTCAACACTCCTTGCCATTCTTGTGGAAGAGTGTTCATGAAAAATCGCACCATCTCAGACTGTGCCATGAGGCAATCATTCCATATGACCTTTTGTATTTTCCCGTTGACTTCAAGAACGTGATCAATTAAGTCGTCACTCTCCCATCGATGATCAGTTAGCTTAGTTATCAACTTAGAAAGCCTTTTCTTTTGTTTATCGATAATTACGTGAATAGGTGTACACAACTTAACGGGAGGCATTGTTCCTGCAACAAATGCAGAACAAATAAGGGATTACATATAATTCACATAGACTTAATTGAAAAAAAAACACATTCCCTCTTTTTTTAGTCAACGGTCAAAGTCAACGATCAACGATCGCAGGTAATAGTCAGCCAGGTCGTAGTCAACGAGCGGTCGGGTCGGATTGGATGGGCTGGGTCAAACCAAGCGGCTCGGTCGGACCGATTGGGCTAGCTAGAAAAACTGACCGGCTTGTGCCATGCTCGTGCCTGGCTGATGTCACGATGACGTCATCCGGTGTGTGCGTGGCACGCGCCAGCACCCTGCGCGTGTGTTCCGGTCGCGCGTGGTGGCGCGTCCATAGGTGATCTGTCACTTGTTTTTCTCGTATCGATGAGAGTTTCGTCCTTGTGCTATCAAATTTTTTTTTGACTTGCAGAAAATCACAAAAGCGGGTGAACAATATGCAGGTGTCGGGTTTTTCCGTCCTCGATCGATCGACAGCGGCTTTTCTCGAATTTCGTCCACAAGAAATAATTCAATAACATAAAAAAAGCGATCGAGAAACATAAACTACGACTCTGATACCAATGTTGGGGATTACTGATTCCTTAAAATGGATTTGACACTAAATCGAACCCCTAAAACAAATGTGGAAGATGAGCCCAAAAACAAACATGTATCACCAATCAAAAACACTACGAAATCGAGCGTACCTTATTGTCCACAGATTAAACACCAATGTTGAAGATCGAGGAAGGATTCTGATCCTGTTTTACCGAGGAGCGTCCTATTGCTTCATGGAGGAGAAACTTATGTTGGTTTTGGGAGAGGGAGAAAAGAAAAATGTACGTACATTCAAAATGTGTGTTCTCTTTTTCTTTTCTCCCTTTAAATATGTCTTCTCCTAAAGACACATTCCCTCAATGTAACACCTCTTCATATCTCAACTCTTCATCTATGGGCTCTTATCTTGCGGGCCGGGCTTTTAAGCCCAACATGGGTGGACGAGCCCTCTAAGGCCCATCAACATAAATAAATAAAACCATTACTCACTAAAGACAAGTGTATGATCGAAGTTCACTAAGATTTTGGAATTATAAATTCTACGCTCTATTTCTTTCTTGCTTAGCAGTCATTGATTTCCTTAAATACTCCTCAACTTCCAAACTAGCCGTTGGACAGTATTTAGAGGATCGTTTTTCAATCTACCAATTGGACAGATTTGTATCTAGAAGATTCGGTAGCTATTGAGTGACAAAAGTAGAATCCCAAGTTAATTGTGATCACACATACAAACAGAATCTTGGTTTCCATAAGTAGAACTTCTCCGTTTAGAAAGTTCTTGTATTCGAGATCTAAATGTCAATCAATTAGATTGAGTCAATCAAATCTATCTTGATGTAGAATCTAAACCAAATCACTAGTCGTTATATGTTTGGGGCTTGTGTTACGTTTTGTTAAGTTGTCTCGTTTTGGACATGCTTCGTTATGAATCTGTTAGGTACTGAACTGGTGTCTCGTTATGTATGTAAAGTTTAAGAGTGTTCTGTCGAAAATAAAGTTTGAGTGTATTTCATCTGAAGTAGAGTCTGAGTGTCTTCCGTCTGAAGTAGACTTTACAATCTGGATGTAATTCTGAACATATTCTGCTTTTGAACATATTTAACCTTAAGGTCTGAACACAGTCTGAATAAGTTCAGTTTCAGTATAGAGTCTGTCTTTTGGTTCTTTCAAGTATAGACTTCGGCAGTATCTTTACATGTTTTATTATTTGCATAGTCTATTACTCAACCATTAAACATGTTAGTAGCATTTAATTTATTTTGTCATTTTCAAAATATCATAAGGGATTTCCCTAACAATATCTTCATGTGATTTTGTGATATTCCATGTCATTTGATGGTGAATGTATAATCTAGAAGCACTAATCTGAGCTTTCATTTTATAACTAAAACTTTTACTTTATTAATGTCCATATTTTTTCGTGTGTTTGAATATAAGCTATGAAGTAAATTGTATTAGTAAGGGGTGATTATTAAATCTTTAATTCAGTGCAATAGGTCAATTGATAATATAGGTGGAACCTAGGTAGACCCTGGAACCGACCTTGGAACTTATGATAGGGTAAGTTTCGAGTTCTAGGATATGCAGGGTAAGTTTCATGTTCCAAAAAATAAAGAATGTGTTCCAACGGGTAAGTTTCAAGTCTCAAGTGGAACATGTATGAAATTTGAAATCGCTCACCCCTAACCAATAGGGTGTTGAGGTTGTAGGCACCTCGATGAGGGCCGCAACCCTTGTTGACCAAAGGTGAGGGCCCACACTGCATGTATTTTTTTTTTATTATGAAAAGCTTGTAGATTAATTTTTTAATCTAATTTAATTAAAATTTGGGTTAAAATTGTCTTTGGACAAAAATGTCCCTTTCAGCTAGAATATTTAGCCAGATGGCAAGTTTAGACCTTTATTTGAAAATCTTATGGCAATTTCAGGTCTTTTTTTTTTTTTGGAAAAAAAGATCCACTTTAAATCATTTTTGAGAAATTGATAGAACCTTGGACCCTTATTTGAATTTTTCCAAGAAATTTGGGTTATGGGACCAAGGACAGACCTAGTTTCTCCAGAATTGGACTAAGATAGGCCAGGTTGGGCTAGTCCAAGGTTGGTCTAGGGTTGACCCTAGACTAATGCTCGGCCTTACTATCACATGTTAGAAAGTAGAGCAATCAAATAAAACCAACGAAATTAATATCCGCAAGCATTACACAAAGGAAATCAAATGAGTCATGTTCAAGCCCAACGGAGTTGAATGATTTGGTGCAAAATACTTGTACATTATGTAATAAGATTTTATTAAATTGGTAAATTTACAAGTGGGCGAAGAATTGCCAACTATTGAAGGAATTTAACGATGAAAAAATAAATAGTAAATTATCAACCTATTTGGATGTTTGGCATTATAGCAAAATCTTACCTTAATAATATACAAAGAGATTTAGCAATTTGTATACAATTACCATCATGCACTTCAGATGACTAATGTTTGGCAAAATTTTCTAAATAAGCATCTAAAGTGGGGTTATTTTTTTTTTCAAAAGATGGCCTAAGGTGGACATTATTTCAAATAAAGGTCTGAAGTTACCAAATTAGTCTCAAATGAAAACCTGAGCTTGCTGGTTGGCCAAATTTTCACTAGTTAGCAAGTACTTGATTTTTTTTTTTTAGTGGTCGGAAGGGTACCCTTCTAGTAGAGGAAATCACACTGATTTTTTTTCCTTTGGCCTAGAGGGTGGCTAGTCAATGCGGCAAACGTGCAGTTTTTCTCCTCCAAGTCCCCCTCCATGAGCATCTCACTTATGTACTTAAGAGTCGAATTGGAGTTTCACTATCTTCTTTAGATTCTACCGCTATGCTACTGGAAGCTGGTGATGCACTAGCAATCGCGTTATTGGGTTCAACATTGTGTTTGAATCCATTAACAAGATTCCGATTTGGATGGGGATCAAAGTCAATCCATGTCAACCTTCGACCCATTCAAGGAACTGGTATTGTTCATGGTCTGTGGTTCAAGACTCTATTATGGACTGGTGTCTATGGACTGAGTTCATCATAGTCATCCATTTATTGGACTCTTGTGTAGGACTAACTATAGGGCAATTTTTTTTTTTTTTTTGACAAGTAAAGTTTTACCGTTGGCTTAAAAGGCAAGTGAGCTACCTGCTACATGCTTAAGTCATACAATTTAAACAAGATCCAAATGCTTACATAAAAACTTGTAATTGCCCAAAGATATTTGGGGAAAATTGCCAAAAAAATCATAATATATTATACTTTTGCCGATCCAGTCATAAACCTTTTAATTGTGTTAATTAAGTCCTAAAGTTTTTCAAGTTTCACTAATTGAGTCCATCTAACTAATTTTGACTGAAAATTATCAAAGTGCATGACATCGGACTTTTTTTTAGTATTTTAATATTTTTGAATTTTTAATATTAAATATTTTGATTTTTGATTTTTTTTTTCCGTTTTCTTCCTTTGCCAAGCCTTGGTGATGGCCGGTGATCGGCCACAAGTTATGACTAACAAGGGTGATTGACAAGGGTTGCCCTTGCTAGCCTTAGGTGAGGTCACCCTTGTTGCCCTTGAGTAAGACTTGTCCAAACTAGATTTGACATGGTTGAACTTTGCCTGAAGTTGGCTAGGTTGGCCCTTGCTAGCCTTTAGGGATGGTTGGCCTTGCCATCTTTGGGCAAGCCTCACCTGAGACCAGCCCTTGTGAAGGTTGACAAGGTTGCACCTTGCTCTCGCTAGATTGGGCAAAATTGAGCCTCGCGTGAAGCTGTGACTTGCCGAATTTGGCGAGGCGGCAAGATCCTCCTATTGCTAGATCTTGGCAGGGGTGACGATCATTGGTTGTAGTCTATGGTTGGTCAATAGTCATTCATAAGGCTCGACAACCATAAGAGAAAGAAAAGAAAAGAAAAAAGTATTTAAAAATTAAAAAAATATATTAAAAATATTCCACGTTTGTGTTAGCTGCACCATGTAGGATGCTTGGCATTCATGTTAGTGATTTTTGACCAAATTAATCATATGAGCTCAATTGGTAAAACGTGAAATCGTTTAGGACTAATTTGTATAATAAAAATGTTTATAACTAAGGGTGTGTTTGTTTCACTTAAAGTATTTTACCAAAAAGTGTTTTCCGGATTTTCAGCCGTTTGGTTCTTAAAAAAAGATTTGGTCAACGAAAAATACTTTCGGTCGACATAAATATTATGTATTATTTTAGGAAAACAAATTCCTCCGCCTCAGAAGGTGAAAACACTTTCCCTTTTCATCTTTTTCTCCGTTACCTTTCACTTTTTCTCTCCAAATTTTTCTGAGGTACAGACTCCACCGATCAGCTCGTTGAAATGAAAGCGAGAGTGTGGAGATGTTGGTGACGAGCACTGCTGCGCTCCGATGAGACAAGGAGCTGAAGCTCTTCAATGACGCGAGGCTCAGCGTCAAGGGCCTCACTGACTCCGGCGTCTCTTGGACCTCATCATTCTTCGTCCACACGCCCCAAGAGGCCACGACTGACGCTGCCGACCTTGCAATCCCCACTGTCGACCTCAGGAGGTTGTTGGCGGCGGCGATGATGGGGATCTCTAGCGAAGGGTCGTGGAGGTAGTCCAAAGTGCGTGCGAGGGTTGGGGGTTGTTCTAGGTGGTGAACCATGGGATTCCTGAGGGTGTGTTGGAGGAGATGATTGGAGGGGTGTCATGTCCTGAAACTCGAGCGTGCGCACATCCCTCGACGGTTGATGAAATTACAATGTTCTAAGACGTGTCCCGACCCATTCATTTTATTGTACACGCGGAAGTAAAATAAAAACTTATGACAGCAAACAACATGGGATAGAAAAACAAGATAACAATTTCACAAACAGAGACGCTTTCATAAACACATTAGATTTATATACAAAGCTAGTCCATCCACAAAAGATCGTCTCTAAAAAAGAAGTTGTCCTATAACTTACTAGTCAGACACATTCGTCGATCCTTCAAACTCCACCTCTGCAGGCTCCAGGGTTTTTGGGTCCTTCACGACCCCATCAGGAGGGTCAGCTGCACCCTTGCCTAGAGCAGCGTTAACCACAACGGCAAGGACATCAAAACCCTGAATGAGACCTTCCCTATACCCATTAAACCCATGGCGATACTATGCCCTGAATCGATGAGGTACCCTCTGAGGTAGGCCTTCATCGACCCAGATAGTGGTCAGCACGAGTTTAAAGACCTAGTGACTCTCAGGGATTGAGACGTTTATGCTCTACTCAGTTACTCCCCGAGGCCGACCAAAACATTCTAGAGGGACCGCCATCTAAGGACCTGAAAATGTTAAGCCTACGATGGAGTGAGACAATGTCTCAACAAGTTTACCCCTTAAACCCCTATTAGGAAGGAAATATGCTTAGAGGCAGTCTATACACACAATATAAAGGACTTACTTCGCCTCAGTTCTTTCCTGTATGTCAGTACAATTCATATATTACATATGTGCAATAATAACACTCGATTAATTGGAACGTGTCAATTCACATCTCAATCAATCAATCCATCAATGAATCAATAAATCAATCAACCAATCAATCAATCACAGGGGTTTCGATTATAAGACTAAATCATTATGATACGTCCCATACCATGCCACACAATTTTGTCTCATAATTCGACGCGTCAATTTCAATCAATCACACGTTCCAATTGATTATTGTCCGCACAGGCACAATCTATCGACACACATCGGTCTTCTAGCATAGCTAGATTTCGTCTCCCCCTTGAGCTTGGCAACATCCACCGACGCACATCAGGACGACATTCTTGAAGGAGCATCGGTTTAGAATCTATTGCGATTGGCATCTATTGTCCAAGGGCATCCCGTATAGGGGCAACATCCTACTAACACACATCGGGGATTGGTTCACTTAACCATCACATGATCAATTAATCCCGGCCAAGGATATTGTGCTTTGCACTCAAATGCCTCAATTAAAATAATGAACTTGGCCTATTTTTTTCATATTAGAAACACATAGTAAAATAATCATGTGTGGGTATATTATCAATTTGGGCCAAAAATGCAATATCTTCCTTTTCAAAAATCCCACTATTTAATATAATATCTAAAAACTGACACCAAATATTTTCTAATTAAATACCAAAATTTCACAATTTTGAAATAAATACTCAAAATAAACAATCACCACTCAATTGGATAATTTAACAATCATTTGTGTAAACTAAGCGCACCACTGCAATTGGCACAAAATTCTAGTCACTGACTCTCTCGGTATAATTTCCGAAAAATATTAAATAACTAAATAATTAGAAAAATTAATTAATAAATACAAATTAAATAGATAAATACCAACTTAGGCCTAATAATGCTAATTTAACCACCTAAACGGGCCTAGAAAAATAATGCACCATGCTCAATAAATAATACAATCTAATTAACCCTTAATTAATATAATCTAACCACATAATTATCCTAATTAAGTAATTAAATACGTAATCTATCTAAACTAACCACCTAAGCTATACTTAGCCTAAGTTAATCAACACTTAAGCATAATTAACTTCTTAAGTAAAGTTTAGCAAGTAAACTCATCGATTTTGCGGGTCGATGAGTTCACAGCGACGGTGACACCAAGGCGAGCAAGAACCAAGCCTGCGGCGACACCAATAGAGGTCCGAAAGGGCCCGTAAAATGGCCCAATAACTCACTGCTAGAGTTGGGCCTTCGGTTCTATCCAAGGGTTGGACTAAAGAGCTTCATGGCAGAAAGGGGCTGGAACAACGAGGAGATGGACCAAGCAACTTGGATGGGCGGTGGAGGGGCTCGACAGCAATGGTAGGTGGCTGGATCAGCTTTGACGGTCGACAAGCAGGGTGTGGGTTACAAGTGTGGGTGGTGGGGACGCGCGGACAAGCATGCGAGTGGGACGACAGGTGCGGGAACTCGGGCTGCGCTAAGTGGTGCTTGGACAGCTAGGAGGGGCGGTTGACGATGTGAGGGGCTAGCTGGCTGGTTCTCTGGTTATCTTGAGCTCAAAACAAAATACTAATGGAGAAAGTAAGTCTAAGGGAAAAAAAAAAAAAAGGCTATAGCTTGAAGGGGGGCCACCAAATGGCCACAAAGTCTTCACAAATATCATATTCACTCATTGCTTGGCCCCCACTTGATCAGCCCTATCCACAACAGCAATTTCTACACCAAAGCTTCTCACAGAAGCCATCCAAAGGGTCCAAAAGTTGCCACCCCCTCTTGGCTACGAATTTGGACATTTGCCTATTTAGTTTCACTTCAATTTCTCTTCAATTGGACTCAAATTGGTGCCCATAAATTTAGCCAAGGTGCCCACATCACATTTCACATTTTTTCTTGCCAATTAATCCAACTTGAATGCCAAAAGTGCAACAAAAAATGACCCTCTAATTTTCCCGGTCTAAAATGGCCCAACTTTGATTTTTCACTGAAATTCCCGATTAGCCGAAAATTTTTCGGAGAATGAATCAACGTTCTTAAAATAAATCATGACATGATAGAACTTTCAATTTTTGAAATCGGGTTCAATTTCGCGATTAATTTCAACCATGTGCGATTTTAGTGTGACTTAACCTACCGAGTAATTTTTAGGAATTTGTACCGCATTTGACTAGATCGATTATTTTTTAGTCACATTGTACATCTTCAACACATTGACGACTCTTGGTTTTTGTGAAAATCTCGAGATTTCAAATACAGACACATGGTATAGAAGTGACAGAAAAATCGGTTTAGTGTCGTTTGACAAAATTTTGAAATCAGGTGGAATCAACCACACATTAATCACATACATCTATTGAGTCGAACTATCTTCGGTCTTTGATCGATTTTGATGGTGTCGTATTAACCCTTGTAGATTAGCACGGTCGAGCAATTGATTTCTGATTAAATTCTCCATTCTATTGTGTTTAGATTCCTTAACGGCTTTACTCGATAGACTAGTTATCTCGTAAGTGATTAGCTCAGGAAAAAAAATATAGGCGCGTTGATGAAAAGCCCAATTTATTCAATCGAAAACAGAATAAGAAAAATAGAATGTCATAAAGGGTGTGGAGGTTCCACGAGAGCAAGGGAAGGAAGGTGCTTTGCTTCTTGAATTTCAATCTGTTCAAAGTGGCGGCGGCGGATTGGAGGGACATGCTACTCTGTGAGATGTCCCTAAGCCCGCCGGAGCCGCATGAATTGCCGGAATCGTGCAAGTACGTCTGTAACGGTTTACTTGACTTGATCTCCTACTTTTAGATTGCTCTCAAATAACTCACCGACCGAATCAAGTAATCAAAGATTGTATAGATACATGTATAGATGCTGCAAATAGCTACATGATGTAGTACTTAGTCTTGCAATTTGAAGATTTTGAGGTTGATTTCAAACTTTGTGAAGTCGACCATGCTCGAGCTCGAGAAATCAAGCTCAAGGCCAGGATATTAGCATGCCTAATCATTAGGTCAAATGTCATTAATCATTTTTTTAGTCAACACAAATATTATGTATTATTTTAGAAAATCCATTTATAAAGTAACAAGGACTCAACAAATTAATTTGGAAGTAAGAGGCATACTATTGTCAATTGTTAGGTCAAATGTCATTCAATCATTTTTCAAATGCAATCCAAACACCAGAAAAAACTTTCAGTCACATATCATCAAACAAAGAAAAACTAACCATTTTTTGGTTTCCTGGAAAACATTTTCCAAAAACGTTACGTTTTTTGTGAAATAAATACATCCTTAATTGGTAAAAGTATAATAGGTTTAAAAACTTTTTGGTAATTTTCCTAAGGTATTTGTGGAGTAAAAACGCCATTCTTAAGAAGTCTTCCTTGGGTAGGTTCATTAATCCTCGACACAATGACATCAGCGCCAACAACCTTAGGGTAATAATATGTTGAAATTATGTTCATGAAACTTAACATCTTCTGCTTGTTTTGGATACATGACATCATGTCTTGTCATTTCCTTATTAACCAGTAAGTAATATAACTAGTTACCATGAATGGTATTCTAAAGACCTCACACACTACGTTTTTTAGGTATCACTTTTAAAGGATGCAGCTTCCTTAGTGTTATTCCCACCCGCTCTCTCATGTCGAGGGTCTCTGGAGTCAAACCATCACTGAGTTCCCAATCGAAATGGTAGAGCAACTTCGCAAGACCGAGATGAAGCACCCTATCCGCCAGCGAAAGTCCGACGCACATTCTTCTGCCTGATCCGAATGGAATTAGCTCAAAGTTTTGACCTTTGTAGTCAAGTTTGGATCCTAGAAACCTCTCTGGTTTGAATGCTAATGGGTCCTCCCAAGCATCTGGGTCTCTTCCAATGCCCCATGCATTCACGAAAACCTGGGTATCTTTGGGTATATCAAAGCCCATGAAATTGGTTTCTTTCAAAGCATTTCGTGGGACAAGCAAAGGTAATGGCGGATGCAATCTTAGGGTTTCCTTCACCACAGCTTGCAAAAACGGCATTTTTTCCGTGTCACTTTCTTCGAGGTTTCTGTTCAACCCCACAATCTGGTTAATCTCATCTTTGGCCGTTTTCATTGACACGGGTTGGCGGAGTAGCTCCGCCATCGCCCACTCGATGGTGCTGCTTGTAGTCTCTGATCCACCGAAAAACATCTCCTGCACCATCAATTAGATCCATTTAGTACAAGATCATGTCTTGCTAGGGTTACCACCAATGTTGATACTTTTGTTATAATTAAGATATTCAGTTTCGCTCGAAAATCACTCCCTCAAATCGTGGGCTTAACAGTAAAAATCATCATGCTTCACCTGATACAATCCTGATCAAACATAGCAGCTCCTATGTTTCGAATTGACAGACTATTGCGCATAAAGAAAGGAACAAGAATTTGATGATTGGATCCTAAAATTGACGAAATGAATACACTAATGACAACAGAAATATTTATAAAAGGGCAAGAGCAGGTGTTTGATTGGAAAAAATGAAATAAACAACTGGAATGGCAAGAATTAAGTTGCTGAGAAATAACTGAAAATGAATGGCAAGAAAGTGAAGTGTGCTCTTTTTATGTTTGTGCGTCCTTTTCCCTTAAGATGTGCTCTTTTTGTAGTCTCGCCTACAACGATCGCTTCACTGCAACTGCCGGTCAACAACTTTAAAAATTGTTCCGTCCTAGAAGTTTGACTACAATAATTGTTGGCGCTAGTTTTATCCTTGCAGTCGGTTTGGTTCGACCAAATTTTGTGAGCCAATGTCAATACTTTTCGACTTGACCGACATTAACTTGTCTTTCATTTATAAGTCCATGGACAAACACTGTTCATGCCTTGTCAACTTAATTTAATAAATCATTCAACGTGTCTTTCTAGCACTAGATTTTCTTTTTATAAAAAATAACCATAAATCAATCTCGTGTTTTCGTAGAACATTCTTAGCTAGTTATTACAAAATGAGCACAGATTGGTAAATCAGGAAAGAATGGTAACATCTTTATAATAGTAGTAGCTTTTTGTTATGCAACATTCTCTACAAACTTAAAGTGTAAAATGTTTTCATAGATAGTTGATTGGAAAAGGATAGTTATTATAAAATCTAGTGCTAGAATGTTCTACGAAAACACAAGTTTGTAGAGAATGACACGTGATATGACCTGCTTGTTAATTGTCAATTAAGTTTACCACCCCACTTTACAAACCGAACTGGACCTAATATCCTTAAGATGTTAATCATTTCTTTTTTGCCAAGAGTGGAAGAGAGGATACCAGAATTATTATGATGACGTTCTGGGAAGAGATTTTGCGAGGGCCTCCTTTTCCATCGCCCTCATAATCCAATACCGCATCCAAGAAGTCATTTGTCGTTCTCATCTCTCCCCTTAGCTTTCGCTCCTCCAACCTCTCTTTTACAAAACCTTCAGCAATCTTCATGGCTCGACCCATGTCCTTCGCCATGCTTGCCTTGATCCCCTGCGGGTCCAACCATTTCAACCACGGCAGGAAGTCGGCTACGTTGGGCTTGCCAGCCCATTCCATGAACCGGTTCATGGCATCAAAGAACTCGGGCCCGTCCTTCGATTTTGGGTCCAACAGATCCCGGGAGAGCACCATATTACCCACCACATTAAATCCCATGAGAAAGAGGAAGTGGGATAAGTCGATTCCTTGCTCTTCATAAAAATTAGAAATTTTTAATGATTAATTATAATTAGAGAACGTATAGCAGAACGTAATGAATGAGACATGAAAAGAAAATTATTGCACCAAGTTTTGCAACTAGTTTAAGGAGGGATGGAGGAATCAACCTCCAAGCTGCTTTGTTCAAGACAAAAGTTGGAATTTTCAAGCTCAACTCGAACTTAATAAAGTTCTTGATAAGCTTGTTTTCGGATATTTTTCACTAACAAAACTAAATTAGCATCTGAACTCTTAAAAACTCCAACTTGGCTTGTACAAATAAAATAAAGTGGAAAGTTTACTTTTGCATTCTCTTGCATAGTAATGGGGATATACTTGATCAATGCATCAGAAGATATATAAAACCCAACTACTTGATCAAGCTCGAGTTTGACCCAATTCAATGGTAAAGCTACTCGAGCTTGGCATAATTCAACAGTAGAGCCACTCTAGTTCGACTCAAACTCGAGAAGAATGAAAGCAAGTTTGACTAAATAGCACTTTAAACACCAGTAGCTCTTGGGCAACTTGAATTATTTACACTGGTATCTATTTTATTGAATTTGTCAATTACAGTAACAAAACAAAGGGATAAAAGTACCAGCAGTCCCTAAACTTTTATAAAAAGTTTTAATTAGGTTCCTAAATTTGTTGTGCAATTAGATCCTCGAGCCGTATAACTTCTTCTTTGATTTAGTCCTTCCATTAAAGAAGTATATATAAATGTTGACATGGCGGTTAGGTCCTCGTTGAAAGCCAACATGGTGTCTTAAGTGAATTCTTAAAAAACCTAAAAACAGAATGACATAGAAAAATTGAATAACTAGGGTAGAGGTGAGTTGGGTCATGCAATAAGTTGAGGCAACGCTTGGGTTGGTGAATGTTTACTTGGATTTCGATTTCTTTATTTTTATAATCTTTCTTACCCATCTTGGCACTAAGTAAAAAAGAAATCATGTCTCCCTAATTAGTTAGTCTAGTTAGTGCGGTGGGGATGCAATATTCATCGTAACCAATGCATTAGCATATTTAAGAGGAGGGCCAACTCAAATTAAAAGATGTATAATTTAAGAACTCAATAGTAGAAAAAAGAAGAAAAGAAAAAAAAAGATTTTAGAACTTAATCGTACATTTTACAAAAAATAAACACTGCCGGATCCTTTATCCATAAAAAGCAGGCCCAATGTTTTCTTAGGTAGATCTAGTTGCAGGTTGCGTTCTTTACTGAAGTACGATTCTTTTGACAGCGTGGATCGTTAACTCCTAATGGTGCAGAAGTCCCAACATATCTTAACCGTTGATTTTACCTATATTAATAATTGAGAAGAACTTGTGACCCTAGTGGGAATATTGTGTAGGGTATAGGCCTTCATCCTCTTTTGATATTTTATAGGGAGTTTAAACGCTCCTTTCTCTCTCTCTGTTGCTTTTTTTTTTTTTACCCTTTGAAGAAGAAAACTATTATTTCGGTTATTCAAGGTCACACATGAAACGCAAACGTCCAAAGCAACACGAAGCACGTAAGAAATAACCTGTTGTTACTTGTTTAACCGCCATTTCTTCCTCCAAATACACGACCATGTTGTCGACGCACTTCTGCCTGAGATGGGCTGTCTCGTTGACGCGCTTGGTCACGAGAAGCTCAGCAGAGCAGAGACGCCTGAGAACGCGCCAGTAGCCACCGTAACGACCTAGAGCGAGCGAGCCTTGGTCATAACCGAGAGCTGTCAATGCATGGGGACACTTGCGGTCTGCGAACGCGGAGTCATGGCCCTTGAAGAACTCTGCCGCGGCCTGAGCTGATTGAATCACCATGGTGTTCACGGAACCGAGCTTCAACCACATCACAGGCCCGTGCTTGGCTCGGAAGTTGTGGAGGTTCTGGTGCGGCATGGTCCCGAGGTCGAGGATATTGCCGATCACGGGCCATGCGGGGGGCTGAGGGGGAAGCTTGGTGCGCTTCCGGTTGAGAAGGAAAAATAGAAGTGCCGGGAGTAGGAGGCCGAGCCAAAAGAGCCAAGAAGGGCAGTACTCCATGGCTAAGCTTTGAGCTATTGCTCACCTTGCACTTATGCGATTATTGCGAGGAACAAATGATATTAATATACACTCTTATCCTGTTCACAAGAAAGCAACCCAAAACAATAAAAAAAAAAAAAAAAAAAAAAAAAAAAAGCGTGAGATGCAATTATTTGCCGTCCACAATATAAAAAGGAGAAAACATTAATATATCTTTTGGATATGAATAGGAGTAAACGTGCCGGTCACATAGAGTCTGATCCATCCATTTCATCGTATTAGGTTAGATTCGATTCTTATTTAATTGGAATAATTTCATTTTTGGTCAAACATCTTACACGAATTATGCAATCAAATCCGTAACTCTTAATTTGTGCATTTAAGTCCTACAACTTTACTTTAGTACCACAAAATTATGATGTCTTGTTTTTTCTTGGGTTTCACAGATTGGTTTATCAACTAATTTGTCCTATCAAAATTGGATAATTATGTATTCACTTTTGTTGAGAGTGTATAACATATGTCCAATATCTTTACCCTAGGAGATTGCTAAGAAGGACCCCAAGTCTAAGCCTATTAATATATCTAATTGGACCTATCTTCACTCAAAGGTTTAAAGCAATGAGTTATTGGCCAACTAGATATATTAATTACTTTACACAACATCAATTCTCCACTGTGGGACTTCCCTAATGCAACTTACATATGTATCTCAACAATCTTCCCATCATGTATGAGCTCAATGTTTATCTGTTCACCCTTAATTCATGTATCTTTCTATATTAACTTATCTCGACTTGAATCTCCAACATTCACCTTCATCCATGTTCTTTCTCATTGGACCGTACCATGAAAATTGCCATTGGATTGTGTTGCAACACCACAACACACATTGCTTTGAAACTATATTAGTCACTAGATTCCTACTTACATATGTATCTCAACAATATCCCCATCAAGTTTGAGCTCAATGTTAAGTCTATTCCTCCTTAATTCAAGTATCTCTCTACGTTAACTTATCTCAACTTGAATCTCCAACATTCACCAACATCCATGTTCTTTTTCATTGGATTGAACCATGAAAACTACCATTGGATTGCATTGCAACACCACAACACACACTGCCCGGAAACTATGTTAGGCACTAGATTCCTACTTACATATGTATCTCAACAATCTCCCCATCACATGTGAGCTCAATGTTAGGTCTGTTCCCCCTTAATTCAAGTATCTTTCTACATTAACTTATCTCGACTTGAATCTCCAACATGCACCTTCATCCATGTTCTTTTTCATTGGGCCAAACCATGAAAACTACCATTGGATTGTGTTGCAACACAACAACACACATTGCCCGGAAATTGTGTTAGAGACTAGATTCATTTCTTTGAGATAACTCACATGTATATCTCAACAATCTCCCAATCACATATGAGCTCATTGTTAGGTTTGTTCCCCTTAACTTAGTTATCTTTTTATATTTAACTAATCTTAACTTGAACACACACTGCCTAGAAACTGTGTTGGTCACTTTCTTGAGATATCTAGAATAGATTGGGGACCGCCAATATACTATACGCTCCAACACCAACGTTTGGTAGTCTTGCGCTTTTTTCACCTCAAATGTTTACTCAAAAGGTGAGACTTTCTCTCATATTTATAAACTAACCACTAGACAATTCCATAATCAATGTGGGATAACTCCAACAACTTTTGCCATAGTAAGATGGCTTGTCTTTTTCAAAAACATCATATATATAAAAGTCCAATCATCAATTTGATCGAAATTTCCAATCTTCACTATTTAAAGGACCTTTTGATGCTGACACCTGAATTTCACTCATGAATTTATCATACACTTGCATCTCATAAATTTGACCCATGATAAAAACAAAACAATCAGTTTGTACAACGTTGCATTCATTTGTCTCGTGGCATTCCTTTTGCACATATAAACTAGAGGCATGATCTTTCATTAATAGTTAGGTTTCAGTTCACATAGGTCATCCGTGCATATGATGAATATTAGGAATCTCCTATACTCTTTGACTAGGGACAATGTAGTACGAGAACCTCGGGCTCCACGGCAAAAATTATGATCACTCCAAAGAGCTATAACAGCACCAATTCACACTTGGACTAAATGTTCTTCCTAGTAATTTATACCCAACTTCTCTCGATTGATTGAAGACCCAAACAGGCTCAAAACAATTGCAAAATAAGTATCATGACGATTTTGAGAAAAAGAAAGTATTACGACGAGCGTCTTTATATCTATTTTCAAAAAATATATGGCTCACGTGCTAGTTCCAAGAATAGTTCCTAAATTTGCATTTTTTCAAGGAATGTTGGATGATCTTGCACCATGATGCCTGGACAAAAAGACAATGTTGTCAAGCCTTCAAAACTGAACTTTTCAATATCCGTTCGGTCTAAAAATTTTACACAAGCTTCGTTCGCTTGTTGACTAACTCCCCTCAACAGTTTAGTGCAATCAGATGAATGAGGAGTGTGTATTCATTGTTTCCATGTGATTGTTCAGTCAACTCGTCTCTAATCCAACAAGCTCACTTTTCCTTCTTTAATTTAGTTGCCACTCTCTAATTGCCAATTGTCATGACCTTCTTAGAGGGGGACCACTAAGAGAAAGTTAATGGATTATCATGCAAGTACGAATGGTTACTCATTAAAAAGATGGTACCATTGTCTAATGCCGGCCCTCTCAAACCCCCAACAATCACAACTTTGGGGTTTTAATTAAATTATTTAGACATCCAATTCAATTCATTTAAGAAGTGCCATTAGTCTACTATGGTTGATTAAAAACTCGAGTAAAATGTGAGAGAACACTTTACTTTTGTGAACTAGAGATTTCATTTATAGGGGACTTGATTATGCTAGATAAATCTATCTCCCTTTGGCACCTTTGCTTTAATTCACGAAATGTTTTGCAAGTAGCCTTGATTGATTTGGTCTTAAACCACTAACATGCGATGGATGATCATATAGGTATGGAAACAAGAAAGTAACACTATCAGAATGATAAATAAAATGCTTGAGCAGATAGAAAAACCTTGATGGGAATGATCTCTTCTTTTTTGTTTTTTCTTGTTCGTTTTCTCTTTAACGTTAATCACCTTTTTGCACTCTTGAAATCCAATTTAGAGCTTGCAGAACTTCATATTTTTTGTTACCGGCTGGGAATGAATATAGAAATTTCTCCAATTGTGCCCCCTACTTGGGCATGATCAAGAATTTGAGGAACCTTCAAGGACTTCCAAGTCAATGCAAAAACCCATTCTCCAGTTTGCCTTTTCGGAGAATGATGTAAGCGAGACAAGATAGTTTTGTTTCTCCGCATCTTCATAATTGTTTCCCTTTGACCTTCATTTTTCTCCCTTTGTGGTGTGGTTCTTGACGGGATAGTTTCAAATTCACTTTCTTTTATCTTAAGTAAGTTAATAATGAATATCTGTAGCGTTCAGGGCAAATGAACTAGAATGCCCCCCGTTATTGCGATATATGTACTCTTCGCAAGTGATTTGTCAAATGAGATGTGCCACAGTCGTGTTAGGGGCTGTGCTTGGAATGCGGTTGCCTTGTGTCCTCCCAGGATTGTCCATTAGGTCCAATGATTGGACTTTCAGTGCTCGGAGTAGATTCCCCAGTGAGACTCGTTCTTCGTTTACATGTTTCCCGCGAGTAAATATCTCAAATGGGAATACCTGCAATTTGCAGCAAAAAAGGCTTCTCTTTCTTCTCAAAAAAAGATATCCCTTTCATGAAAAGGAGTGACATGCATAAAATGTCTAAATACTAGGAGTTTACAAAATGTGCAAGTTTTGTTATTGCAATGTTTGGGAAGAGATTATTCACAAAATGTATGGGAAGATATTATTCATTTATTTAGAGAATAGGAAAAGCTAAAGAGAGAAATAAACTATATAGAAGCATTTTACTCATAGGAAGCAAATAAATCTGAGAGGTTAGCAAGGAGAGTGAACTTCCGTAATCAAATTGCAATGTTTTAGTAAAATAATAGTACTAATGTCTTGTGACAATATGAAGAATAATTTCAAACTGAGAGGTTGATCTTGTTACCTACGCATATAGAACTTTCTATATTCACTAAAAGAGTAGCTATGCGTGATGCATGAGCGCATATTGTGTGTGACGCACGCACGCGCGTCTAGTTACTAACTAATCGCACGTCACAGTGCCCGAATTAATGCTAGCTAATATTCACTGGTTTTATAACCTAAGTTGTGATTCCAAACTTGTCATACCCAAAATTCATCCCAAGAATTTAGATAATGATTCCCTATTACTTGGGAAAAATAAAAATAAAGAACGAATCCTTCCACGAACAGCAGTAAGCATATATATCGACTAAGCAAATTATTTCATTGAATGATAATTATAACAACATCCATTGTATCATGAAGTAACCAAAAACTAGAGACGCATTAACCCTCTTCAGATCGCTCTCCACGTGTATCAAGAGTAAAAGTTGAGAATTAACGCAATGTATAAAAATTTTGGAGAATAGTTTTTCGGAACAGTTTCCAAATAAACCTGAAGAAAAGAATAGATGAAAATGGCCATATTCTTCCTAAAAGATTGATATGTGGGGAAAGTGATTTCATTACAAAATGATGCACCAATAATTATACCCATTTTAAATAGATTCAATTATGATTTTTTACAATTGATCGGTATTGCATATAGCACGTGGTTAGGACATTCCAAGGAGGCGGCTATTTTTATGGAAAAAGAGTGAACGTAGGCAACCTAGTCCAATCCTTCTAATTTATTACTCTTAATTTATTATTATTATTGTTAATTTAATCTTATAAATAAACATGGATTTCAATTCAACGCCAGCCTTTTCATTGCCTTTGCAACTTGCAAGCGTGTTAAACGAGTAAACTCTAGAAGCACGAAATATCTTAGACAAATCAAATCGGTGGGTCCTATATGCATTATTGACATAGGTTTGCGTGGATGATGAGAATCCTACCTTCAACAACTCAACTCCATCGAAGAAGTTAAAAATTAGGTCACATAAACTTGTTATACATACCTGATGTGACAACCTAGATCCGGAGCAATACGAAGGGATGGACTGAGATCGCCTTGGCAATACACGAGTGAGGCCAAGGACATGTCTCCCGTCCCACATCGCTTAGAGGGGAGTCCTAGGCTAGTTTATAAAGGTTAGGGTCTCTTTAATCTATATAACTTGTTTTAAAGCCGTGAGAACTCAGTGTCGAAAGAGGACAATATTATACAGTGAGGCTCGGGTCGTTACACCTAAAATCTCTGACCTTGGAATGACTTGACTAATATATTATGAGAGAGAGGGTTGTTACACCCGGAATCTTTGGCCTTGGAATGACTTGACTAATATATTAGAGAGAGAGAGAGAGAGAGAGAGAGAGAGAGAGAGAGAGAGAGAGAGATGGCATCTGTCATCATCAACACTGCTGGAGATATGGCTCCACAAGCACTAGAAAAAGTTGGAAATTTATAGGGCATCAACCATGAGATCGGGGCGCTCAGGGACACGTGTATAACAAGTATATGTGACCTAATTTTGGCTTGAGCAACTGAAGGATGCTTTTTATGATGCACATGGCATACTTGATGAATTCAATTTAGAAGCTCTTGTGACAAGAACTAAGGGGAGCACGGTGTGTTGTAATTATTATTGTAATCATAGATTTTAATGGCTCAACGTTATTGAAACGTCTCTTCAATTCACGCCTTTTTCAATTCACATGCAACTGTTATGTCTCTTTGGATCATGCCCTAATTGTTGCAATTATGGGTTAATGGCTCTTTGTTCTCCTGTAGTTTCTGACTTAATAATGTTGTTATTAAGGGTTAATGGCTCAACTAATGTGAGCATAATCAGTGTGACTCTTGAGTTCATGTCCTTTAAGTTTTCTACAACTAGTTCCCTTGTCTATAAATAGGTGTGTCTTCTTAATTCAAAATAACAGCAAAAACTCCTCAAAGTATTCCTCTAGTTTCTTGGTAGTTTCTTTAAGTGTGTTGATTTAAAGAATTGTTTGATAAAATATTGTTCATATAGTGCTTATACAAATGGGTTTGAGGTATTGTATTTTGAGAGACATAGTTCGCAAAACTAATTGACACCATTAACATGAACTAATCACTTTAAGGAGATTTGATTAGCCGTACCTCACCTCTTGTTTATTTTGATATTGCTTTCTCGGAATTATTATTATTTTCCCCAATATGTATTAATGTTTCCCACAATCTTAAGGCTATTATCTTTTATTGTTTGTTAGGTTTATCAAAAAATTGAGATGAGTAATAACAATCAAGTACCTAATGATGTTGGAATGTTTGTGAGAATGTTCGTATGGTCGTTTCAATGAGTGAGGTTCAAATCTCATGGCCTAGTGTTGTGACAACAAATGCTGCAAACTTTTGAGCCGAAACCATCTATGATGGTACTGGTAGAAGTTGCTTGACGGATACACTAGGGACTGTTTTTCAAAAAAGTACATATCTAATGGTGTATGGTTCAATTTATGGAGAGATGGTTGAACAAACTTTTCCTAATCTGATGATACCTTCTCCAATAACACCAAATGAGAAACCATGTGAGTTAACTAGTGTGGGCTTTAAGTAGCGGTAATAGAAGATGTTCTTTTATTGACCACATTGAATTTAGTCAAGTACCCATTAGAGGTGTACACAATAATTAGTCCAGATGAGCAAAATGTCATGACACTTAGGGAGCCAGAGCCTTGGAAGAACAAGGATTTTTTATGTTGAAACTATATCCTTAACTATCTAGCAAATTCCTTATATCATGTTTATCGTAACATTGAAACTACTAGACAATTATGGGAGTCTTTAAAAAAAATACAAAATTGAGAAATTTATGTTAGTCAAATTCTTGGACTCAGGATGGTGGATTCTAAATTTGTCATGAACTAGGTCCATGAAGTGCAAGTGATTTTGAACGTCTTTGTTGAAGAAATGTTCTTAGTGAATCATTCCAAATGGTGTTTATTATTGAGCTAAGTCTAGGCTTGCAAATGATTTAAGATGATGGACAAAAATGGAACCGTGGTTTTTAACTGATTTTCTTTGTTTAAGTCAATTATATTTGTTGATGCATTCATTTTAATTGTAGTCGATCGGTCCTAACAAGAATTTAATTAAGTAGCCGCCACGGAAAAGTAAAAGGTGAACTTACTAAAGTAAATTATTGGTCAGAAGTTCAAAGTGGTATCCGAGGGGTGTCCAAATATATCCTTTTGGATTATATACGGATGGATCATGATAATGAATCAAGACGTATCTACAGCCTTCTTCAGCAAATTTGCAATCTTGTGTTTATTTTAGAATAATTTGCAATAGTGACAAAACATGTGAACCAACACCAATCGTGTTTATGTGGGTCCTACTGCAGAGTCAACGTGATTAATTGTCCATATGGATTTGACAAGATCCGAAAAGATCATACGGTACCTTCCTGCTACTTTTCTTTTATATTGCTCTCTTTCATCGTACAATATTCTGAAATTTGGCCGGTCGAGTAGCTCCACCATCACCCACTGGAAACCGCTCCTAGTATATGATTCGGGAATCTATCGTACAATCTTGCTTCTAGTTAATGTACACCGACCGGGTTTATGTGGGTCCTACTACAGAGTCCACGTGATCAATTGTCCATATGGATTTGACAAGATCCGAAAAGATCATACGTATCTTCCTGCTACTTTTCTTTTATATTGCTCTCTTTCATCGTACAATATTCCGAAATTTGGCTGGTCCAGTAGATCCACCGTCACCCACTGGAAACCGCTCATGGTATATAATTCGGGAATCTAATGTTAAGTCTTGTGTCCAGTGAATCCGATTTATCGCAAATGTCCATTTTGTGAATTCTAAGGATGCGAATAATAATCGTTTTAATCAGAAATTAATTTTTGAAAAAAATATTTCTAGATGAGTTTCTAAATAAAAATATTTATTTGATAACGATACAAAATTTTTATTTTAAAAATATAAATTTGTTTAATAATGACATAAATTTTTTTCATTTCGGACAGGGGTAATCGACTGACGATAGTGATGGCTGGCAACCAGTGAGGGCCGGCGATTGGTGGGTGGCGAGCAGCAGCTAGCAATTAGTGGGTGGCAAGCAACGGCGGCGAAGAATGGCGGCCGATGATCGGCAGACGATGGATAGTAGATTGCGAACGGCAGTGGCAACGGTTGGCGATGGGCGAACGGACGGTGATGGCAAAGGCAACGGTTGGTGATCGGCGGATGGACGAAGGCGGCCAAGTCAATGGTAGGCAACCGATGGATGGACGGCGGTAGTGACGGCAATGATAGGCGACTGACGGACGGACAGTGGCAGCGGCGACCGGCGGACGGTGGTCAGCGGTGACGGATGGACAACCGATTCATAGTGAGGTCGAACGATAAGAAGAATTTTTATTTTTCATTTCTATTTCAGAAATAAAAAAGTAGAAAATTTTTATTCCCGATTTTTATTTCAAACATATTTCTAGAATAAAAATCTATTTCAGAAATAGAAAAATGGAAATGGATTTATATTCCAAAAAAAAATCTGGAATAGAAAAATTATTTTTGGAGCATGAATTGTAGTTTGTCATGCACCTCTTGATGGTAATTTGTTTATGGAACAAATGAAAATGTGTCTTGTCCCACATCGAAAAAATGTGAGTGCGCACGTAGACGAGATTTGGCATTAACCTTAAAAAAAGTAATATCATGCCTCAAAGTCCGATTTGATTACTCTAAAGATTCGACTTCATTGTTTTACCCAATTCGAAGCCATATTTTCCAAATAATTTTAAGGATTTATTTGTGAAACAATGGAGTCGAAGGGAAGGAATTGATGGCAGAAAATGAGAGAGTTTGATCTGCGCCACTACCAAGAACCAGGTTGCTATGAATCCCGCCGACACCATCTTTGATGCGAAGCGATTGATCGAAAGGAGAATCACCGACCCTTTGGTCTAGAGTAATAGGAGGCATTGGTCGTTCAAGGTCATTACTAGTCCCGGCCACGAGCTCGTGATTGTCATCAATTTCAAGGGAGAAGAGAAGCAGTTTGCTAAGTAGGAAATATCATCCATGGTCCTCACGAAGACACTTGTTTCCAAGTCGAACGCTTTGCTTTCCAAGTGCTCCACACCACAGTTCTCCGCCGGATCACTTATCTGCACCTTCGAATTGACGCGCTCTCCCAAAGAATCAACAACAAATGCTGACAGACTCTCAAATATGTGACTACCTCCCTGACATTCAAATGCCATAAAAAGAATTCTCTAACCCTACAAGTGAATCCAAGGGACAAATTCGAATCCCCAAAAACCAGCAACTGGAGGGTTGTCTACCTTCATGGCTGGTTTGTTCAATGTGATTATCACTGAGAACAGTTTCAAAGTGATGGATTTGTGTCTCCATCTTGAAGTTGTTCGAGTAATTATTTGGAGACGCCCCATGCCTAAACTGCAGCCGTGACTCTGGCATCAGATCACACCCACAATTGCTCCTTGTCAAACAGCCACGATACTTCACCATACCCACGTCATCGCTGCTGGGTCTCACCCCATGCCACTCCCTGTTTTTGGGTTTGCACCAGCAAGCTTTCATTGTTTTGCAGGTCCGTGGACGGGACTCAGCGACCTTCGACAAACCCCTTCAGTGCCTTGTCCGTTTTAGTCCAGTTTCGTTGGTGCCGCTCCAGTTGTTCACCAACAATTTACTGCAATTACGGAAAATGGATTTCACACCTACACCGCAGTTTGTGATTGGATATCTCCAGTAACATGTGACAAATACTGGGCGTCGAACTTTGATTCACCATACTCAACCCATGGAGTGGCTTCACATTAGTGAGTTCACCGACTGTTTTAAATTAATGTTGATGATTGGATTCTCCATCTCTAACAATGCAGAGCTGACACGATCGCCATCAATGGATACAAGACAAAACTATGAATGAAGAGTCTTGGGTGGGTTTATCAATCAGCGAACTATTTATGGTGTTGAGAAGGTCCTTTCCCATTTGATAGTGCTAGTACCTTTCCGCTCACTACAGGTATCGTCAATTTATGGATGAATTTGTTGCAAAACAAAAAATGAAAATTTTTGTGCGTTTGATCAATAGGAATAAATGATTTGATAACCACCGGCTGTGGTGGCTCCGCTGGTTAAGTCTTCCCGATCGTGGGAGGACCCACTGACCCTTTCTAGAGGGAGAGGATTCGACTCTTCGCGGAGACTCTTGGCGTTTTACTTGTTCCACGGGGGTGGTGGGTTCTCTCGTGGGGCCCCAGGATTTACCCCCCATCACCTCGGGTCTACCGAGGCTGTTTGCGTTGGTACGGTGTGTGGGTTCCTTGGGTCATCAAATAAATAAATAAATAAATGATTTGATAAGGCTATCTAGATAAAGATACAAAGTTTTTCCCTTTTCTAATATCATTTATTCTGATGCATCCATATTTATCTTGATTAGAGGTGAACAAACTAGACTTTGACACTGGCAACTAGAAAGAGTTTGCGGCATGTGTCGAACCATCATTTAGGTTGGTTATATTAGAGCAAACTCTATGGTTTATGTCCAATGTTCAGTGAAGGGTGTTCCTTGTTTGGTTCTAATGTATTCCATTTGCTGTCCTTGCTCCTCATAGAATTGATTCAAAGGAATAGTATAAATGAGCCAAGAGAGTAGGATTGCATCGGTCTTCTATTTTGATATTTGTATTTCATTGAGCATGAAAATTTGAGGATGCATAGTCTTGATTGGATGCCTCATGAAATATTCTTGTGGTGGGGTATCCGAAGGGGACTTCAAGTCATTGAGACTAAGAAGTATTTAACTTTCATTTTTTAAATGAAAGATTTGGATGAAGTAAGTACTATCTTAGGTATTAAATAGTGGGGATTATTCTTTGAGTCAAAGTGATTACATGGAAAAGATGTTGAATAAATTCAAACATCTTGGCTTCAAAGAAATGTGTACTCCATTTGATTTCAGTATTAAAAAAAAATTATAATATTGGTAGAGCAATAGCACTATTTGAATATACGAGTACTATAAGGTCTTTAATGTATGTGATGTATTATACTAGACCCAATATTACTTATTCTGTATAAGTTGAGTACATATATTTGTAATCCAAGTATAGAATATCAGAAAGTTATTGCTTGAAAATTTGATTATTATTGAGAACTAAAATTTGGGATTGTTCTATAACAATTATCCAAGTATATAAGAAGGATATGCTGATGTTAGTTAGATTACAAGTGTGAGAAATAAACGATCCATTACTAGATGGATTTTCACATTACATGAATGAATTGTTTTTTGGATGAGCAAGAAACAAATGTACATAACTTACTCAATGATAGAATTTGAATTCATTGCTTTAGTGGCAACTGGAAAATATGCCAAATGGATTAGGAATTTATTGTTGGATATCAAATTATAGCCTAGTCCTATGTCTCATATTTCTATTCTTTGTGATAGTCAGACCACTTTAGCAAGAGCTTATAGTAGTATCTATAATGGTAAGTCTAGACATATTAATTTAAGACATGAGTATATGAGACAATTGATTAAAGATGGTATCATAACAATTATCTACGTGAGATCAAGTAATAATCTTGCCAATCCTTTAATGAAGGCTTTACCAAGACACATGGTAATAATGACCTCACAAGAAATAGGGCTAAAATCCTTTAATTGAAATCACTAATAATGGTAACCCGACCTTAATCTAGAACATCAATAGTTATAAGATTTAATGGGTGAGAACAAGTCATTGAATATGATTGTTTGATACTGACGTAACCCTAATATGAGAAGTCAATATCGTCTGTTACGTTTTATAGGTTGAATTGAATTCCTAATGAAGTATAGTACAAATTTGTAATGTGTTTATAGTAATAGAAGCATATTGTAAATACTTTACCTATATGAGCTTAGAAGTGGTGCCGTTTTTTTTTTTTTTTTTTTTTTTTTTTTTTTTTTTTTTTTTTTTTTTTTTTTTAATGAAAGTTAGGGTTGTTTTCTAGAGAGCTCATGGAAGAGAATCAAGCACAATACCATAATAGTGTGGAATAATATAGAACTTCTCGCTGAAACAAGAGGTTAGTGTATGTGCGGTATGTTCGGTTCTATTATATAAAAGTACAAGTTTAAAGTTAAATTACTTGTCACTTCGATATAACTTTGAGATACTTGCACTAAATGAAAGTTTAACTCGAAAGAGACCTTTACGTATGTATATTAATCTCATGGAAATTTTGGCTTTATAAGTTACAATTATTTTTAATTTATTGTTTATTTAATTTCGAATTTTTTTTATGTATTTTTAAAGTAGCCTTTGAGACATACTTGTTCATTTTGCAACATTTCTTGAAATGTTGCCTTTGTTCTTTTTTGCAACCTTTTGAAAAGTTGTCTATATTCAAAAGACAAAGATAAGTACGTTTGATTTGAGATCAAACAAAAATCTTCTTCCATTTTTTCGTTTTCTTTCGAAAGAAACTACAACTATTGTTTTTAATCGTTTCCCATGAGAGACCTTGGAGAAATACTATAATTGTTATCTAATATTCTCATTTGAGACTTTGTTGTATCATTGAAGAAATTTGCCGGTAATCATTAGCAACTTTGTGGGGCAAATAAATTTTTGAAGAAATTGATATTACGCCTAAAAGTCCGACTTCATTACTCTAAAGATCCGATTTCATTGTTCTATCCAATCTGAAGCCATATTTTTCCAACACCCCTAAGTGTGGAGCCAAATTTAGAGTAATTTATTGATGGTCTAAAGGGCAAGTGAGCTACCTTACTACATGCTCAAGTCATACAATTCAAACGAGACCCAAATGAAAACATAAGAATTTGTAGTTTCCCTAAGATATTTGTGCCGTGATGACATTATTCTTAAGAAGTCTTCCTTGGACAGCTTTTTTTAATCCTTGACACAATAACATCAGGGCTAATAACCTTAGGGTAACTATACCTCACACGCTACGTTTCTTAGGTATCGCTTTCAAAGGATGGAACTTCCTTAGCGTTATTCCCACCCGCTCTTTCATGTCGAGGGTCTTTGGAGTTGAACCGCCGCCTAGTTCCCAATCGAAATGGTAAAGCAGTGTTGCAAGACCAAGATGAAGCACCCTATGCGCCATTGAAAGTCCGACGCATATTCTTCTGCCTGATCCAAATGGAATTAGCCCAAAGTTTTGACCCGTGTAGTCAATTTTAGATCCCATGAACCTCTCTGGTTTGAATGCCAATGGGTCCTCCCAAGCATCGGGGTCTCTTCCGATGCTCCATGCATTCACGAAAACCTGGGTATCTTTGGGTATATCAAAACCCATGAATTTGGTTTCCTTTAGAGCATTTCGTGGGATAAGTAAAGGTATTGGGGGATGCAATCTTAGGGTTTCCTTCACCACGGCTTGCAAAAATGGCATCTTTTCCGTGTCATTTTCTTCGAGCTTTCTGTTCAACCCCACAACCTGGTCAATCTCATCTTTGGCCTTTTTCATTGACTCGGGTTGGCGGAGTAGCTCCGCCATCGCCCACTCGATGGTGCTACTTGTAGTCTCCGATCCGGCGAAAAACATTTCCTGCACCATCAAGTAGACCCATTTAGTACAAAGATTAGGTCTTGGATACCACAAGTGTCCGAGTCTCGTCCTATAATTAAGAGATTCTCTTTGGCTGGAAAAAGTCACCCTCGAATCGTCAGCTCAATAGTAAAAATTATCATGCTTCACCTGATCAACAATCCTGATCAAACACAGCAGTTCCTATTCTTCGAATTGGCAGAAAATTGGCACACAAAGAAAGGAACAAGAACTTGAAGTTGACGAAATGAAACCACTAGTGACAACAGAAGTATTTATGAAAGAGATGGGGCAGGTGTTTGATAGACAAAAGGAAATAAACAACTGGAATGGCAAGAAATAGGTTGCTGGGAAATAACTGAAAGAGATTTGCAAGAGAGCAAAATGGATTAACATAAGTAAAGCTTGTTCTAAGTGTGGTCATGTTAAACGTGGAAGAGAGGAGCAAACTCACCAAAATGATTATATTGATGTTCTGGGAAGAGATTTTGTGAGGGCCTTCTTTTCCATCGCCCTCATAATCCAATACTGCGTCCAAGAAATCATTCGTTGTTCTCATCTCTCCCCTTAGCTTTCGCTCCTCCAACCTCTCTTTCACAAAGCCTTCGGCAATCTTCATGGCCCGACCCATGTCCTTCGCCATGCTTGCCTTGATCCCCTGCGGATCCAACCATTTCAACCATGGCAAGAAGTCGGCCACGTTGGGCTTGCCGGCCCATTCCATGAACAGGTTCATGGCGTCGTAGAACTCGGGCCCATCCTTCGATTTTGGGTCCAATAGATCCTGTGAGAGCACCATGTTGCCCACCACATTAAACGCCATGAGAAAGAGGAAGTGAGATAAGTCGATTCCTTGCTCTTCATAAAAATAAAATTTCTTTATGATTAATTCTAATCTGAGAATGTATAACCACACTTAACAAATTAGGCATGTGAAAAATAGATTGTACCAAGTTGTGCAACTAGTTAACGGAAAGATGCAGTCAAATCAAGAGGAACCAATCTCTAAACTGCTCGTAAGCTCCACTTGACTTACTGTGTATGCTTCAATGTCCAACACGAAAGTTTACCTACGCAATTCGATGATAAAGCCACTCGAGCTTTACATAATTCAACAGTAGAGCCACTCTAGTTCGACTCGAACTCCCAAAAAAGAAAACGAGTTCGACTGAAAGACAAATTAAATTCCAGTAGCTCTTTGGTAAATTGAGCTATTTGCACTAGTATTTAATTTGTTGACTTTGTCAATTACAGTACACAAAACAAAAGGATAGAAGTATAGGTAATCCCTAAACATTTACAAAAGGTTTAATTAGGTCCCTTGTTTTTTTTCGGTGGAATTAGGTCCCTAAATCATATACATTCTTGTCTGGTTTGGTCTTTCCTTCCATTTAAAAGGAAACATAAATGTTGAAATGGCAATTGAGTCTCGTTGAATGTCAACACGGTATCTTACATAACTTTTTGACAGGATTGTGAGAATAACAATCTATTATAAATTATAAATTCTTGAAAATGTGAGTTTCACAATAATTTATAATTATTATGTTTTGATTTTTTGTGATTTAGAATTGACTATTATTCTTACTAAATATTAAATATTGTTACGCAATCATTTTTCATTTTAAAAAAAATAAAATAGAATAACAAAAAATTCATAAATAAGGAAATTAAAAAATAACATAAATATAAAAAAAATCAAAAATAAGGAAATTTGCAAAAAAAGAAATGAAAAACAGAAGTGTCGCGATTGAACTAGGGACTTATGTGAATGGAGGCTATGCTGAATTAAGGATGGAGGCGACTCGTCGCTAAGGTGGCAAGTATGTGCTCGCACGGGAGGTGGCGTTCGCGAACGGCGAGCACCCAACGATCCATGTCGTGCCTCAAAACTGCCGCCCACCCTAGGCAGGCAGCCCTCCATTCCCTTGCGCATAATTATTAGTTAGAACTATGTTTAGAAAAAAAAAATTCATTTCACCAAATAAATTAGCTTAGTTACTGCCAACGTATAGTGCTGGTGCGGCATTCCTCGTAAATATTCCATCTACATATTTAAGAGGAGGGAGGAGGGCCAACTCGAACTAAAAAATATATAATTGAACATTTTGCGGAAGTGCGAGAAGTTAGATCTAGTTGTAGGTTGCTTTCTTTACTGAAGTACGTTCTTTGATAGAATAGATCCTTATTCCCTAACCAAACCATCGATTTGACCTATTATAATAGGGCCATGCTAAGTAGACGGTGTTGTCAAGTGACGGACATACTGATCACCTATTCCAAGGGTGGGAAATTTTGCAATGAAAGTATATAACTTTCAAAATCAATTGTCAAGATAGCCTCTTGTGATGTAAACCACAAAAATTAAGGCCGTTAAAAGAAGAATAATAATATACAGAGTATAATCATTTAGCATAATAAGAAACCAAAGTTAACGCAAAACCAACCTTTCATATCAATTTTAGATTATGTGCTTGTACCAAAATTAACTGTAGAATGTCTTGAATGATTCTCAGAGGAAAATGAAAATTTTAATTGAATTTTAGAAGTAAAAAATTACATGAATCCAATGCTATCTAGATAATGACTTCAAATAAATAGGGGTAGTACACTTCAAGATGGCAAATGAAGAACCATCGCCTAAAAGGCAAGATAGAATGTTTTCTTAAATAAAAACTATGTATGTTTTGATTCCCCATCATCTCTCTGCTTTCATGTTAGTTCACGTTCGAGTTATTGCTTCAGTAGCCGTAGTCACACCTAAACCAGGAACTAGTAGCACATAGTTTCAATTTGTGTAGACATCGATCATCATGAGAGAGTAGTTAATTTCGTGCGAGTGACAAATTAGAGAAGTAAAATATGAAGATGTTATATTTTACCTATTACAATAATTTAGTAATAGTACGAAATGAAACACAGACCTTAGAAATTCTAATTTGACAAATCTTAAACAAGCTTTGGTCTCCTACAGGTGTGTAGTCATGGGCCAAATGTATATTATGTTTAAATGGTCTAACTTTTCCGATTTTAAAAGTCATTTTTTGGCAATTGAATTTTGAAAATGTTATATTCTTGTTGCTAATATCCCACAATTGAGATTTGTGGTCAGCGTGTCCTCGTCATTTCCTAGATAGTGATCGGACCGTCTTCTTAGCTTTTTCTTCATATTAATAAATAATTAAGGGTTGTGACCCTAGTAAAAATATTGGGTAGGGTATAGGACCTTGATCTTATTTATATGGAGTTTAAGATAAGTTCATCTCTCTCTCCCTGTTGCTTTTTTACTTTTCTAAAAGCTATTACTTCAATCATTCGAGGCGACACATAGGACACAGAGTCAGCAATGACACCAAGTACTGTAGAAATAACCTTTTGTTGCTTGTTTGACTGCCATTTCTTCCTCTATATACATGATCATGCCGTGGACACACTTTTGCCTGAGGTGGGCCGTCTCGTTGATGCGCTTGTTCACGAGGAGCTCCGCGGAGCAGAGACGCCGGAGAGTGCGCCAGTAGTCACCATGCCGACCAAGAGCGAGCGAGCCTTGGTCATAGCCAAGAGCAGTAAACGCCTGGGAAACCTTGCGGTCCGCGAACACGAGGTCATGGCCCTTGAATAACTCCATGGCCGCTTGAGCTGATTGGATCGCCATGGTGTTCACGTAACCGAGCTTCAACCACAAGACAGGCCCATGCTTGGCTCGGAGGTTGTGGAGGTTCTGGTGCGCCATGGTCCCGAGGTTGAGGATGTTGCCGATCACGGGCCATGCTAGGGGCTGAGGGGGAAGCTTGGTGCGCTTCCGACGGTTGAGAAGGAAAACTAGAAGTGCCGGGAAGAGGAGGCCGAGCCAAAAGAGCGAAATAGGGTAGGACTCCATTGGCTAAGCTTTGAGCTATTTCTCACCTTACGCTTCTGCGATTATTGTACGGGAAACACGATATAAATAGACACTCTTATGCTGTTCACACAACCCAAAACAATAAATAAAAGGAAATACAGGAGAAAACATTAATTTATCTTACCACCGGCCGTGGTGGCTCCATTGGATAAGGCTCTGCTGATCCTTAACAAAGTGGTGAAGGGTTCAAAACCTAGGGGAAGCGCTAGGTGTATTAAGTGTGACTTAGGGGTGGTGAGTTCTCCTGCTTAAGTGTCACCTGGGGGTTTACGGTACGGCTGTCAGCTGCAAGCCGGTTCCTCTAGTACAAAAAAAAAAAAAACATTAATTTATCTTTTGGCATTGAAAAGGGGTAAACATGCTGGTCACGTTGATTCTTGTGATCCATCCATTTCATCGAAATAGGTAAAACTTGATTCTTACATCATCATAATAATTTCCTTTTTGGTCCAAAAACTTACCGTAAATTATGCAATCTAATCTTCTAACTCTTAATTTGTGCAATCAAGCCCTATAACTTTAATTCAATATTCAATATATTGATGTCTTGTTCTTCCTTGGATTTCACGGAATGCTTGATCAATTTATTTGTCTTGCCAAAATCATATAGTTATATACTTACTTTTGCCTTGGTAAAATAGCATGTTATTTATCAAATATATATATATATATATATATATATATATATATATATATATATATATATATATATATATATATATATATAATCCAATAATCAATTTGATTGAGATTTCTAATCTCCACTCTCCGAAGGACTACTTGATGGTGAAACATGAATTTCACCAATGAATTCATCATGGATTATCAAAGAAAATCATTTCAGCAATCAAACTCCCAAATAATGGCTGGAGTTTACCCTTGATCAAAAAACAGTTAGTTTATATGAACATGAATTCATTTTTCTCGTGGCGTTCCTCCTGCACATATAAACTAGAGGCACGAAAGTTTATTAATAATTAGGTGTAGTTAATATGAACTTGAATTAATTTTTCTCGTGGCGTTCCTGTTGCACATATAAACTAGAGGCACGATAGTTTATTAATAATTAGGTGTAGTTTATATGAACTTGAATTCATTTTTCTCTTGACGTTCCTCCTGCACATATAAACTAGAGGCATGATAGTTTATTAATAATTAGGTGTAGTTTATATGAACTTGAATTCATTTTTCTCGTGTCCTTCCTCCTGCACAAATAAACTAGAGGCATGATATTTTACTAATAATTAGGTGTCAATTCACGTGAGTTATCCGTTTATCTCATGGAGATTAGGTATCTCCTACACTCTTCAACTAGGGATGAAGTAGCATGAGAACAGCGGGCCTGACAGTTAAAATGTTTATCGATGGTGACTCTAGAGAGGCTAGAGTAGGAAACGGCTTTGGCCAGTATGTTGATTATCCGCACCCAGAAATTGAATGCGAGATCGAAATTGACAGCTGAATTTTTTATCGATGGTGACTCTAGAGAGGCTCGAGTAGGAAACGGCTTTGGCCAGAATGTAGATTATGCGCACCCAGAAATTGAATGCGAGAGAGATTGATAGTTGATGATCCCTCCCAATGCGAGAGAGAAATTGACAGCTAAAATTTTTATCAATGGTGACTCTAGAGAGGCTCAAGTAGGAAACGGCTTTGGCCAGTATGTAGATTATGCGCACCCAGAAATTGAATGCAAGAGAGATTTATAGTTGATGATCCCTCCCATAGTGATGGTGGAACCAAAAAGAATATGACAACTTTTGGAAGTTTGGAACAAGCCACAAATGAAGACTAGAGAGAGAAATAATGGAAATGAAAATGCTCTTTGCTTCTGTATAACTACAGATCTAAAGTCCACAACCTTTTAAAGTGGTTAGATGTGTGCATAGCTTAACTAACATCAAATAGAAAACAAGAAACTCCACAAAGTGAAGAAAAAACACATGAACAACAAATGAGACAAAGACATGAAGTCCTTGCTTCTTACGAACAAAGAAACCTAATGTTCTTTGACTAAAGGAAAAAAAAACAAGACCTTCCCTTTTCAATTTGAAAAGCATTTACTCCTTGTTGAATGGTGGAGGGGCTACTCAAACACAGCCCACCATAAATGTGATCGTGGCATCCAAAAATTTTGACAACCCTTGGATGCGCGGCGGTTTGTGATTAAGTGACGAAAGTATCGTCAAATTATGCTGTTGGTGCTATACACGATCATTGGCTCATATTATTGTTGGATCAATGCATTTCTTTTAGCGATGGTCTAATTGCCAAGTAAGCCATAGTCTCGTCAAAAAAAAAAAAAAAATTCCCTTAGGTAGGCCACTTGTGAGACCAACCTCACCCGCATTTGCACCTTGCTAAATGAGCCTTACATGCTAGTTGTTTTTGACCTCTTTGTACATGGAAGTTGATAACAGAAATCGTCGAGGACTCCCCTATTTTCACGCCGATTTTCGATCATGCCTGAGTTCCTAACACGCTGACCCGAATACGTTGGTAAAGGAGCACCAAAAAAATCGGCCGCCTCGAGTTGGCCGTTTCTTCTTACGCATGAAGACCATGCCAACTCGAATATCCCATGCACGTACAAGACTTGCAGCCGCGCCTTTCTTTGTTGTCCAACCAGTCAACAAAATAAGATTGTTGACCCATACAGCAACATGAAGCTCACGTATATGGCCCACGTCTACAGCCCATAATCACGTTGGAATGAAGAGCCCATAGCCCATGCCCATGCAGCCCATACGAACATTGAGGAGTCAACCAAGGTGGGTGGTTGACCGAGGGGCACCCAGCAGCAGCCACGTTGCTCTCCATTTCGGGGGCCAACGAAGGAGGAGCTCGGAACAGCTGCTTCGTTCATGTCTACAGGTGGCCAAAGAAAATTGCCACGTCTCCCCCACCTGTCCTCCATGCATGCATCCACCAAAACCCCTACATGCAAATATCATCATTAGTCTAATTAATTTCGAGGGAATTATTAGCTCGGTTTTGATGGTGAAGAAAGAGAGTGAACCGAATAGAATTTTGAGCAAAGAGAGAGAGAGAGACCGAACGAGTGAGCGAGCAAGTGAGAGAGAGAGAGATGTGAGCAGTGAGTGAGTCCACGGTGTGAGGAAGAAGAGACCGCTCGTGCCCGTGCTCGAGCTGCCGCCATCATCGCCGCTAGTCTTCGTCGCCGTTGAGCCAAGCCTGAGCTTTTGGTTTTACTTACTGTCAAGCTAAGGAATTAGAGGCAAGTAGAAGTTCATCAATCTATGTGATGTAGTGCTGTTGCTGTCTAGTGTAGTGCAATAGACTTGAGGAAGGGTTGAGATGAAAACTGAATGCCAATCTATGGAGGATTAAATGCGAAGTTGTTGTTTTGTGTTGGATTGAGCTAGATAAGTTATAGATCGAGGCTATAAGTCATTGCATGTTGCATTTGAGGCTTGCACGTCTCGAAATCTAATTGTGAGTGAGCTGTGATTGTTGAGTGAAGTGTAATGGTGTGTGCTGAGTGAAGAAAAGGTGATGCATGTTGAGTTACATGAGCCGAGATATGAGTATGTGCTTTGTACCGAGTTGTGAAGGGTTCTAGTTGAGTGAAAATTAACTATGACTACTCCTAGATGTTGTGTAAGTGTGTTGAGATGTTACATGATGAATTTGTAGTAAAACAAACGGTTTGATTGAGCTGGAAATGAAGATAAAAGCATTAAATGTTTTCAGTCTTAGAGGAACATGGATAGAAAGTCGTTTATATTGTGTCGCTTTAATTTCTAGAGATGGAAGATGAGGAATATAATCATTTTACTTAAGATAACATCCATTAGATTGAGTTTAACTCATAGTTATAGCTATATGAATACAAGAACGTATAGATAGAATCAATTCATTTTAAAATAGAAAAACTGTTCCGTAGAAAAACATCATGACCTTTGATGATTCCACGAATTTTCTGTATTTATCTAGATAGAGTTGAACTTTGAATCCTTAATGAAAGTTAGAGAGCACATCTATAGGAATAACATCTCAAAAATTGAGAATAATGGACAAGTTTTGGTCAGTAAAATGATTTTTCTTGTAAATGTTAAATTTGGAAATTATTATAGAGTGTTAGTAAGGAATATCGAAATTATTTCTCTTGATATACAATAAATCTGACTTAGTGTTATTCATGAAACATTTTCCTTTAGGTCTTGTTTACGATATATCCAAATTTCAGAATTTTCTTAGTTCATTTAGGGGTTATTTCAAAATTTTCATTAAAGCTGCACATTTTGGTTTTTAAGCTGTTTTACTTCGACTTTGCTCAACTGATTTCAAAAATGAATGCATCTTGGGTTGTTATGTGACATGATGATGCTGGCATTGGCATATTATGCAATATTGAGATGTGATGAGACTCAAGAGACATTTTGTCATTGCATTGAAAAGTGTTTTTAGAAATTAAGATGTTAATTGTTGCCGTTGGACTCTAGGGTCAACGATGCCCCGGGAGTCAAGATGCCTAGAGGTTCGAATGAGTCGATATCCTTTGGATGCCTGGTTGTATTTTGAATACACGCCTAGAGGATTTTCCCCGAGAGTCGAGATGCCTAGAGGTGTGTACCGGATGCCCGGTGGTATGTCGGTATGTATTTTCAGAAGGCAAGGGTAACCATTTTCATGGCGAGCCCCGGCAATTTCTCGTGATGCCAGGTGGGATGCGAGATGCCTGGGTGTCGGAGGACTTCGCGACACCAGGATTGGGTGCGAATGCCCAGAAGGACACAAACATTGGTCCTCTAGGGGGTGAAACCTTTTGAATATTAAAACTGATGGTTCCACTAAGTGTGTGTGTGGTCTTGTTATAGGACTAAATTGTATAGCATGGAATGGGACGTGTCATTATAGTTTGGCCCTATGATCGGGACTTGTGTGACTGGACATGATGCATCTTATTGGTTGGAAATGCACTGGTCATTGCATTGAAGAGTTATAGGATTTAGATGCATACTCATTCATTGATTGCTTATCTTGTCTATTTTGAATGAATCTAGATATTGATGGTACTGCGTGATATAGCTTAATGAATCTTTTACTGTTGAGTGGTTGTACTCACCCCCTTTGGGGACTAACATTTCAGACTAGATAAGATGACTCTGCTATCACCACCACCAGCAAATGGACCGAGTGGTTGGATATGATCACGAGGAGGATAGCAAATGAATGACCTTTTGGACGCTGACATTGATCGATGGACTTTAAGTATATGACTGTTAGAAAAGATGTTGGTCATTTTTTGAAGTATAGCCGAGTATAGAAGACTACGGCATTTTAATGTACCGATGAATGATGTCCATTTGGTTTAATAAATAAATAAAAGTGTTCGGCTTTTACCTATAAATGTTTAGTTGGTGTGTATTGTTTTCTGAATATAGGGAAGGGAGTTGTTGGATACGGTTCCGTCATATTTCTACGCAGGGACCGATCTAAAAGATATAAACTCCCAGGTGTTATGGGCCTATTATGATTCTGTGGTATTAGAGTGATATATTGTCAGAACAAGAAAAAGGTAAGCGCACTGTGGCGACTCCAATAGATCGGGGGTTGTTCGAGGGGTGCCACAACAACATCCTGAATTTCAAGTTTTGTTTTCAATTTAATAAGTTGGGCTTTTTATCGACGTGCCTATAGTTCTTTTTCCTGAGCTGATAACTCACGGGATAACTAACCTATTAGGTGAAGCCGTTAAGAAATCTAAACGCAATAGATTTGAGAATTCAACCATGAATTAATTGCTCGACCTTACTAATCTGAAATGATCATTACTGCATCGTCAAAATCGATCAGAAATTGAAGATAGGTCGATTTGATAGAGGTATGTGACTAGTGTGTGGGTAATTCCACCTAATTGCAAAATTTCTGTTGAACGGCACTAGACCAATTTTTTTTTATCATTTTCATACCCTGTGTCCGTATTTGAAATCTCGAGATTTTCACAACAATTGAGAGTCGCCAATGTGTCAAAGATGCACAATGTGACTCGAAAATAATTGACCATGGGTTAAATGCGCTAAAAATTCTTAAAAACCACTTGGTAGGTTACGTCACGTTTAAATCGCATCGGATTGAAATTAACCGAGAACTTGAACTCGATTTCATAAATTGAAAGTTCTGTCATGTCACGATTTATTTTAGGAACGTCGACTCATCCTTCGAAGAATTTTTTGCGAGTTCGAGATTTTTACGGAAAATCAATTTGGATGATTCGGAAAAGAACGGAAATTTGGATGTGCCAAATTGAATGGATTTTTGGCCTCCAAAGTGAGCTACTTGGTGAAGGGAAATTATAGAAATTGTGTGGGCTTCCTTCTCAGCAAAATTGGACATCAATTGGTGAAGAAATTGAAGTCTATTTGAGGGAAATTCGTAGGCTTGAAGGGGGCTGCAGCATTTGGCGTCAAAACTTGTTATTTGTGGGGATTTAGATGCATGAAAGTGATTGGGGGACAAAGGGGATTAACTTGAAGGCTTGTGAGACCAAGCATTTAATTGAGTGGATAATTTTGTGGACTTCTTTCCCCCAAACTGCAGCTTCCTCCTTACGCCAAGCTGCCCCTCTCCTTCAGTCTTTCTCTCGCGCACGCCAGTTTGACCAATCCCTTTGCCTTATACTTTTGTTCATTTATTCCTTCATCGAAGCAGCTCCATTGTTTTCTCTCTCTCTCTCTCTCTGCCATAACTTGCTTCCATTTCCCTTCGTCGAGTCTATCTTGCAACTACTCTGCCACCATCGCCTATCCCACCTCCATTTCGCTATCACCTTACCCATCTTCATGTGGCATTGATTCACCGAGTCAAACTCTAGGAACGCCTTCTCCACAAACATTGACTCCAGTTGTCACAACCAAATTTTCGGGTGTAAACCACCTAGGGTTTGGCTAATGGATTGTTAAGCCTAAATTTAACTCGGGCTCTCCTAAGCCCATACCAATTCGTGACTTAGGTTCAAGTTCTTAGCATGCAATTGATTTTTAAATCAGGAGTCGCCACTAATATATTTTTTTGTGAGTCGATTAAAAACCCAAGTAAAGTAACAGGAGTTTCACTTTACTCCTACGAACCAGAGATTATGGGTACGGAAACTTGGTTATACTATATTCCTCTAATACCCTTTCGGTACCATTCTTTTATTTTCAAAAATGTTTGGCAAGTAGCTCGAATTGATTTTAAATCTATTTCCCTAACATGTAAGGTTATCATGCGCGTGCACAAACCACCAATTTAACACCCGGATAAACAATAAATAAATTGCAAAAAAAAAAAAAAAAAACTTACCTCCAATCAACAAAAGCATCTGCAATGTTAAATTAAAATCCACATCAACAACCCTAGATATGGTTTCTAATTAACACGCAATTTTTTTTTTTGTTTTCACTTAATTAATGAAAATCATGCAATATGTAATGCGATATTAACTAAATGACCTAATTCTAATGACATACAATTTCTAATTAAATGGGCCTAGCAAAAATACTAAATGACATGCATTTAAATAAATCTAACCCTAATGACGTGCATATGACATTTTTTTCTTTTTCCTAAAAGAATGCATTTTATCCTAAATAATAAAACTAATTTAACCTATGACATTTTTTTTGTATTTTTCATGAAACTCAAAATTTGGTGAAATGTGAAAATTAACTAATGAGATTAAGATCCTATTTAATTTATATTAGGAATTAGGTTGAGTCAAACCCTAATTTAAACTAAAACATTATCTTAACCTAAATAATCCTAAAATGCAATATATCTAATAAATACCTACACTTATAATAAAAAAAAAATATTATCTAAAATTAAACTAAGTGCAATTTAACCATAATATGCAATGATGTGCAAAATATGGCCTAATTCTACATGACATATACATGATGATTTTTTTTTTTTGCTGTTTTTATTAATTTTCGAAATTAATAATTGCCAACTAATTAAACATGCAACCTAAATTAAAATCTAGCAAGCTAAATTAATTTATTTGAATTTTGATTTATTTGATTTTTTCTTAAATTTATATTCTAAACATGTAAACCCTAAGACATGCAATATTCTAACTCAAATATATCTCGAGATAAACAAGGCAATTAAGACGGGACAATACATTTAAAATCATCAAAAATATCGCACATCGTTCAGATCAAGAGATAATATTTCACTAATAAAATCGATAAATTAATCTTAAGCCTTAAAGATCAAAATATCAATTTTACTCCCGCTTGATTAATTATTTCATCTAAAGCCTTATACATGAAATAAAAAACCATGGCGTAGTTGCGAATTCAGGCGACATATTGGGATTTCCAATTATGCATAGATAGGTATTTCAACCAAAGAGAACAACTTATAAAGAGATAATAATACAAAAAAATAGAGAAAAACCTAAACTTGCCTAATAAAGTAAAGCAAAAATACCTAATAAAAATTTTTCTTCATTTTTTTGAAAAGAAAAAAGGGAAATCCTGGCGGCTGGTTTTGGGGGAAATCGTCGGCGGGGGTTTCCAGCGAAGGCACCGGGGGTGGCGTGATGGCAGCTAGGCAACAGGGAGTGTCGCGGGTCTGGGTGCAAGCGTCGCGGGTGAGGGACTCTGAGCGTGGGTAGTGTTGGAGAAATCTTTCCAGAATATTTTGAAGCTGACAAAACGTTTCTTTCAGTCTAGTCTGGATATCTACAGATCGTCTAGTTTAAAGTCTGAAGACTTTCTGATTACCAGACTCAAGATTCAAGACTTAAGACTCAAGACTCAAGACAATTCTCATTGACAGTCTTTCTGATCCAGTGACGAAGGAAATCCAGAGCCGAAGTATATGGTTGAGGGTTTAATCCTATCGTCTGGAGAAGATCTTTTTGGTTGGATAAACATAACGGATTCTTTTGTTCGTATCTAGATCAATTGAAGATCCAATGGTCGATGAAGTATTCTTGGAATGTTCTATTCTTGAAAACCAAGATCCTGATTGTATGGGCGAACATGATTGATGGGCTATCGTCAGGTTCCTTTAATAGCTCGAATGATCTTCTTGATTGATTCTGTCCAACGGGTAGATTGGAGGAATTCCTTTGGAAAGTGCCAACGGGTATGATGGCATAAAGGAGTATAAAAATGAAGACGTTCTAGTTGTGTAAGTACGTGATCGATAGAGAAATTCTAGAGTCTGAAGCACCTTGATTATTAGTCGATACAGTCTGAGCGAAATTGTATACACAAAGAGTGTCTATACTTGGTGATACCTTGAGCGAGTGTGGTAGATCATCTACACCTAGAAATCAAGGAAGATCAACACTGTAACATCTCTTTGTTCATAGTGGAATCCAGCCAATTGGCTGTCAGTGCAGAAGAGTGGACGTAGGCTTGAATCAAGCTGAACCACTATAAACCGCGTGTTCAATTCTCTCTTTCCTTTACTTAGTCTTACGTTGATTACTACTTATCGCAAATCCTTCAACTGTCTAAGTATTGTGCAATTATCAAGAAATTATCAAGAAAAATCTTTTATACCTATTCACCCCCTCTAGGTACTCGTACTAGCTATATCAATTGGTATCAGAGCCCGTGTTCTTACTTTATTTGAAGTGTTTTACTTCAGAGTAAAAGATCCATGGCTAGTATGCTAGCACCAGGGCTGGTGGAAGGGCAAAGCAATACCAGACCACTCTACTTTGATGGAAATGATTACAACATCTGGAAGAACAAGATGAAAGCTTTCCTACGATCAAAGGATCCTCTGGAATGGGACGTTGTGGAAAGAGGAATCACTCCTACTGCTGCATCAGTCTCTGAAAGAGGGAAAGAAACTGTTGATGCCAGCAGAATGACTCAGGAAGAAATAAACAAGAGACAAGCACTCGATGCAAAAGCAATTTACTCTTTATATTGTGCCTTGTCTCCAACTGAATATAATCGAATATCTTCTTGTGTTACAGCAAAAGAAGTATGGGACATATTACATATCACCTATGAAGGAACAGATCGAGTGAAGGAAACCAGAATTAACATTCTTCTCGGTCAATATGAAGCCTTCAAAATGAAGCTAGGAGAATCTATAACTACATGTTTAGTCATTTTACAGATATTGTCAATGGTCTTGAGAACCAAGGAAAAAAAATTTCTGATCCCATGAAGGTGAACAAGCTACTGCGTGGACTCTCCAAAGATTGGAATCATATAAAGACTTCAGTAAGAGAGACACAAAGAATTATGCCTCTATCTGTCGACGAGCTGATCGGAACTCTTCAGTCTTATGAAGTGGAACGAATTAATGAAGACGAAGATCCAAGAGGTAAGAAATCCATTGCATTAAAATCAAATGATGATTCGATGATACTGATTCGGGAGATGATATGGACGACGAGGAGCTTGCTCTCATGATAAGAAGATTCAGAAAACTGAATAGAAAAGGTAGAAGGTTCAACTCAAAGAAACAAAGTTTCCAGACAGACCAAGTATGTTGATGATGAGGAACCAAACAAAGATGTAGTCTCGCTTTGAATGTAAGAAAAAGGGACACATCGACCCAACTGTCCTCTTCGAAGAAGAAAAGAGGAAAAGCTGAGAAGTTTCGAAAAGCTCTCAAAGCCGAAACACTGGAGTGATACGAGAATGTGAAGAAAGTGATAATGAATATGCCAATATATGTCCGATGGCACATTCGGACTCGGACTCGCATTCGGATCGATTCGGATAGTGAATTTGAGGTAAGTGATTTTAAAATTCTGTCAAAGTATCTAAATACATTGATGAACTATGTTTTAGTCTTAAGACTTCTCTCAAAAGAATTTCCGAACTTAAAAAGAAAAACTCAGTTCTAAAACAAAAGGAAAATATTTTAGAAGAAAGAGTTAAAAGTTTAGACTTGAATGTTTCTGCTCTTAAAGAAAAAGAAGATGATCTTTTGAAAGAAAATGTTTTCTTAAAAACGGACTTATCAAATATTTCAAAGAAATTTTCGATAGGATCCGAAAAGCTTGAAAAAGTTCTTTCAGTCCAAAGACCTTACTTCAATAGTCTGGTCTAGGCATGACAGCGGAAACAATTCCCTTGATTGATTTTCCTAAAGTAAAAGAAAGAATTAAGAAAAGACCGTCGAGAGAGGCTTACAAAAATCATTTCAATAAAGTTTTTGTAAAGTCTGTAGGTCGAAATGCTCTAAGGTGTTCAAAGTGTAACAGTAAGGATCACTTTGAAAAAGAGTGTCCTATGGTTTGGAAGCCTGTTAAGAAAGTATGGCCTAATAATGTTTATCCTTCTAACACCAAAGGACCCAAGAAAATTTGGGTACCAAAGAAAACTTGAGACTCTCTTTTAAATGTAGGTCTCCGTCAAGAAAAAAGGTAAAGTGGTATCTTGACAGCGGATGTTCAAGACACATGACAGGAGACTCAAAGTGCTTCATAAAGCTTGTTCAAGTAAACGGTGGAAATGTTTCATTTCGAGGAAACGACAAATGAAGCATTGTGGGATTTGGAACTGTGAAAATTGGAAATCTCACAATAAGCAATGTTTCTCTAGTGGAATGACTCAACTATAACCTCCTCAGCATTAGCCAATTGTGTGATACTGGTTTCAAGATCTCCTTTTAGGAAGGAATATGCTCTGGAATCAGTAAAGACTCTACTTAGTCTTTTATGGGTCGAAGGCATGGAAATATCTACCTCTTAGACATGAAATTAAATGAATCTCAATGCCTAATTTCAATCCAAGATGAAGCAAGCTTATGGCATAGAAAGCTTGGTCATGTCAACATGAAGCAATTAACCAAAATCTCATCAAAGCAGCTTGTTCGAGGTCTACCCAAAATACTATATCAAAAGTCCGATCCATGTACACCATGTATTCTGGGAAAGCAGTTGCTGCATATGGATCTCTTCGGACCAACCAGAACCTAGAGTATTGGAGGTAAGAAATATTACCTAGTAATTGTGGACGATTACTCCCGCTTTACTTGGGTATATTTCCTTGCAAGTAAGTCTGAAACATTTTCGTATTTTGAAAAATTTGCTAAAAAGGTTCAAAACGAAAAATGATGTGTTATCTCAAGAATAAGAATAGATCATGGAGGTGAATTTGAAAATCAAGATTTTACAAAATTATGTGATGAATCTGGATTTAAGCATGTGTTCTCCTCTCTATACACTCCTCAGCAAAATGGAGTTGTGGAAAGAAAGAATAGATCTCTTCAAGAAATCGCTAGAACTCTTTTAATTGAAAGTAAAATTTCTTCACGATTTTGGGCTGAAGCTGTTTCAACAGCATGCTATATCATCAATAGAGTCTTCCTAAGACCTATTCTTGAGAAAACCCCTTATGAATTATTCAAAGGTAAGAAGCTCATTGTTTCATACTTTCATGTGTTCGGTTGCAAATGCTTTATATTGAAAAATGCAAAGGATCAAGTTGGTAAGTTTGAAGAAAGATCAGATGAAGGCATCTTCCTTGGATATTCTACATCAAGCAAAGCCTACAGAGTCTATAACAAGAAGAGCCAGTTGGTGGAGGAGTCAATGAATGTCAAATTTCAAGACTCTACGCAAGATGAATCCATTTAGACTCAGTATGAAGAGTTTGAACCTGCTCCAGGCCTTCCAAAGCTTGCAACTTAAGAAATGTCTCAGACTCTGGAAGACCAGCATCAAGATGTTCATGAAGATTCAAATAAAGAAAGAGATCATCATCTAGACAAATCAACCAGTAACTGGAAGCATAAGTTTAGTCATCTTAAAGATCTCATTATCGGTGAAATTAATGAAGGAATTCGCACCAGATCCAAAAGACGTGAAGAGTCTAGTGCTGTGGCTCTCATTTTTGAAATTGAACCAAAGAGCATAGAAGAAGCTTTATCTGATGAAAGCTGAATCGAAGCTATGCAAGAAGAGCTCAGACAGTTCAACATTAATGATGTCTAGGAATTGACATCTAAACCAAAAGGTAAAACTGTTATTGGAGCCAAATGGGTGTTAAACAAGATGAATGAAAAAGGAAAAGTCGTACGAAATAAGGCAAGACTCGTGGCCAAAGGATACACGCAAGAAGAAGGAATAGACTATGATGAGACTTACGCTCCTGTAGCAAGGTTAGAAGCTATTCGTCTATTACTTGCGTTTGCTTATTACAAAAATTTCAGGTTATTCCAAATGGACGTCAAAAGTGCTTTCCTAAATAGATTTATCCAAGATGAAGTTTATGTGGAACAACCGCCTGGGTTTGATGACCCAAAGAAGCTAGACTCAGTCTTCAGACTGAAAAAGGCCTTGTATGGTCTAAAGCAAGCACCTCGAGCTTGGTACGACATACTAAGTAAGTTCTTATTACAGAATGGTTTTGTCAAAGGTAAAGTATATACTACTTTATTTATCAAAAAGGAAAACAAAAGCCTTTTACTTGTTCAAATATATGTGGATGACATAATTTTTGGATCCTCTAATGAAAGTCTTTGCAAGAAATTTTCTAAGTCTATGCAGGATGAGTTTGAAATGAGTATGATGGGAGAATTAACATTCTTTCTTGGTCTTCAAATAAAGCAATTGAAGGAAGGAATTTTCATTTACCAAGAAAAATATGCTAATGATCTTGTCAAAAGGTTTGGATTGGAAAATTGTAAGAAGACTGATATACCAATGTCAAGTTCTTTGAAGATGGACAAAGATGAAGAAGGAAAGAAAGTTGATCAAAAGCTATACAAGAGCATCATCGGTTCACTTCTTTATCTTACTGCTTCTAGACCTGACATTTTGTTGAGTGTTTGCATCTGTGCTAGGTTTCAATCAGATCCTAGAGAATCCCATCTCAGTGTTGCAAAACGTATTATTAAATACGTTGCTTCATCTTCAAGCATTGGTCTTTGGTATCCTAAGAATGGAGACTTTGATCTTCTGGGATATTCAGACGCAGATCTAGCCGGCTGCAGAGTCGATAGAAAGAGTACTTCAGGAACTTGCCAGTTGCTTGGAAGCAGGACAGTGTCTTGGTTTTCAAGGAAACAAAGCACTGTAGCTCTCTCAACAACAGAAGCAGAGTATGTAACTCTTGGAAGCTGCTGTTCACAAATTTTATGGATAAAACAACAGCTACAAGACTATGGGATTGAAGACTCATGCACAGAAATCAAATGTGACAACACCAGCGCAATCAATCTCACCAAAAATCCAATTCTTCATTCAAGAGCAAAGCATATAGAAATTCGACATCACTTCATTAGAGATCATATTCAAAGTGGAGAAATCTCGATTCAATTTGTTGATTCAAAAAGTCAACTAGCGGATATATTCACAAAGCCTTTGGAGAAAAATCAATTCGATTTTATCCGTTCCAGACTCAACATTTTGAAGCTCGAAGAAGTTAAAGTCTAGAGACTCTCCAACCTTCAGACTTATAAAGTTGATCGTCAGACTCAAATCTCTTAGACTCAAATTTCTCAGACTCAAATTTCTCAGACTCTGTATCTTCAGACTCAGACATTGATGTCTATAGACTGTAAGTTGTTATTCGAAAAGGTATGATCTTTCGTAGTCTCTGTGAAAAACGAAAACTTGTCTTTTCAAAAGAATTAATTTTGGCAGTTATTGATTTCGAAAAGAAGTATTCGTACACTTTCCTTGTGCCGATTGAACTTCCTTTTCAAAACTGAGTTATATATATACAGTTTTCATTTTCAATCTTCAAAACCCTAAAAGCATTCTCCTCCCAATCCGTTTTCTACTTCGTGTTCATCTTCGAGAAAGTTGTCATCTTTTCTTGGGAAAGCAAGTAAAAGAATCTCTCAGCAATAAGAAGGATGTCTTCTTTGAGGAAGTCTTCAAGAATCGCGAACAGGGGACCACAGAGGATGAAGGAGGGACCTACCCACTTCGATCTCACAGAAGAGGAAGAATTATCGAGTCAGCAACAGAACCCAACTCATTCTCCACCACGTCACTTAACACCATCTACCCCACTTGATGCGGGTCAACATCCAGAAGAAGAGATAATCGAGGACGTAGACCCAGTAAGAGTCCAAAAACCCTCGTTTATTTACAAACTTTACTGTGCGTTGAAAAGTACTGGGACTCCGTTGAAATACGTGGATGATTTTCTCAAAGATAAGAATTATGGGAATGAGTATATCTTTCTGAAGAAAATGGAGGATTTGGGAATTGCTCCCAAAGGTAAAGCAGAGGAAGCGCTTGCAAATATTCCTAATGACCCTCGTATGTCGGGACCAAATTTGATTGATGGGAACGACGATGATAAAATGTTCACTGATTTTCAACCTCGAATGGGTATTGCTGCAAAGGTGAAAGGAAAGAGGATGGAGTTGTTCAAATCGAAAGAATAGGAGAATTTGTTTTTCAGATTGCTAAAACGAGGGGTGATAAACCCTAGGAGTGTCGATTTCGATTTCTTGGATGCTGTGAATGTGAACTTGAGGGAGAAGTTCAGTCTGCTTCAACTGGAACGTTTTTGCACTGATACCACGGTCGGATATGCACAATTGACTGCATATTTTTATTCGAATCTCAGCTTTATAGATGCAAATAGAATATCATTAAGTGTTCGAGATCAGGATTATGTGGTAGACGTGGACATGTTAGCGGACATAATTGGAGTTGAACGAGGACGCTATCAACCAATCAAAGTCTCAGTTGCTCGTGCGTCACTGGAACTTGTCAAAGATAGAGATGTAGAGGGAAGAATCATCTATTCAAGGATGCATGCCATCAATGTTGTGCTGCACAAAATTGTGATCAATTGCATCAGGCCCAAGTCTACATCAAAGACTGATGTGTCAAATTCAGAGGCAAAATTGATGTATGCAATCAACTCAGGGATGAAGTTCTCTCTTCCTCACTCTATTCTCTTTCACATGTACAGAGCAATGTCAAAGGACAAGGGACAATTGCCTTATCCAGGTCTGGTGACCAAGATCTTCAGACACATGAATATAGAACCTCCACACACACTTTGTGTTCGACCGTGCAATAAGATGGTGGTAGGTTTGAAGATGTTAATGAAGATGCGTCTGCAAGAACTTTCTAAGGCAATGGAGAAATTCAGAGTGAAGACTCCAGTTCCGTCTACTTCAAAGCGAAAAGGGAAGGAGGCCATTGGTGCCCCATCCAAAAAGAAGAGAACTCTCATCTTGGAGGATGAAGATGAGGAGGAAGATCTTACAATGATTGCCTTGATAAGGACCAAACGTTCTGTTCCCCAACCAACAGAACAACAGAAGAAACAGAGAGAAGAAGAGGAGCAAGCCAAGAACAGAGAAGAAGATGAGTAGCGAGAGAAGGAGAAAGAAGCTGAAGAAGAAGGAGAAGAAGAGCAAGAAAAGTCTGCAGCTGAATCTGGAGAGAAGGAGAATCAAGACATAGAAGAGCATGATCATCACTCTTCCCCTTTTGATGTCCTAGAGACAGGGGGAGTTGGCGAGCAAGAAAGGTCCACACCTCATGCTGCCAATAGTGAAGGTCTAAGACAATCTCCAGCAGACCCAGAAGAATTTCAGGCTTCTCAATTGCCTGAAGAAGAACACGATACGACATCTCCAAATCTGCAAGACTATACAGAAGCGCCATCGTCTGCATTCACTCCATCGGAGAAAGCAAATGCAAGTACTCAGACGGATAATTCTGCAGATTTTCGTCGTATTATGGATATTCTTCTGGAAATGCGTGGCCAGATATATGCTCTGGACTGTGAAATTCAAGCCATGAAGAATGCTGGACAAGCATCTTTAGTTACCTTAGAGGATAAAATGAAAGACCTCGCTCTGCAACTTCAAGCCAATGCCAAAGGAGAGGAGGTAGCTCAACTAAGGGAGGACTTGAAGAGGTTAGAAGGCGTAGTCCAGTCCATGGGAGATTTCCAGATCGTGCGCATTCCCAAGCAGACATGACTTCTTTCTCACCTTTTTAATGATGACAAAAAGGGGGAGAAAGCAATTTGAACCAACCAACCTTCTTTAAATTTATTTTGAATGTGTTTTTTTTTTTTTTACTTGAGTGCACTTGGATGAGAACTTGAATCTGACTGAATTGACTGTGGATTTAGATGCTTGACTGTTTGCATGACTGTTTGCATTTATTTCAAGTAGTGTTATATGGTATTACTCATGAAAGACTAACCAATTTTCTGTGGATGCAGAGTCTGGTTGTTTTGTTAAATCTTTATGAGATAGCCATATTGCTTGAGAAATGTTTTTGCAGGTCAAAATGGTTCAAATCTACGGGAAAGTTTTGTCACCATCAAAAAGGGGAGATTGTTGGAGAAATCTTTCCGAATATTTTGAAGCCGACAAAACGTTTCTTTCAGTCTAGTCTGGATATCTGCAGATCGTCTAGTTTAAAGTCTGAAGACTTTCTGATTACCAGACTCAAGATTCAAGACTCAAGATTCAAGACTTAAGACTCAAGACTCAAGACAATTCTCATTGACAGTCTTTCTGATCCAGTGACGAAGGAAATCCAGAGCCGAAGTATATGGTTGAGGGTTTAATCCTATCGTCTGGAGAAGATCTTTTTTGGTTGGATAAACATAACGGATTCTTTTGTTCGTATCTAGATCAATTGAAGATCCGATGGTCGACGAAGTATTCTTGGAATGTTCTATTATTGGAAACCAAGATCCTGATTGTATGGGCGAACATGATTGATGGGCTATCGTCAGGTTCCTTTAATAGCTCGAATGATCTTCTTGATTGATTCTGTCCAACGGGTAGATTGGAGGAATTCCTTTGGAAAGTGCCAACGGGTATGATGGCATAAAGGAGTATAAAAAGGAAGACGTTCTAGTTGTGTAAGTACGTGATCGATAGAGAAATTCCAGAGTCTGAAGCACCTTGATTATTAGTCGATACAGTCTGAGCGAAATTGTATACACAGAGAGTGTCTATACTTGGTGATACCTTGAGCGAGTGTGGTAGATCATCTACACCTAGAAATCAAGGAAGATCAACACTGTAACATCTCTTTGTTCATAGTGGAATCCGGCCAATTGGCTGTCAGTGCAGAAGAGTGGACGTAGGCTTGAATCAAGCTGAACCACTATAAACCGCGTGTTCAATTCTCTCTTTCCTTTACTTAGTCTTACGTTGATTACTACTTATCGCAAATCCTTCAACTGTCTAAGTATTGCGCAATTATCAAGAAATTATCAAGAAAAATCTTTTATACCTATTCACCCCCCTCTAGGTACTCGTATTAGCTATATCAGGTAGAAGCAAAGCGGAGACGGCGTTGGGGTAGCGAGGCAACATGGAGCATTGCGGGTGGCACGGCGAGACCGGCGAGCAGTGTCGCGGGTGGAGCAAGAGCTTCGGATCTCCTGGCGTCTGTCACGAGCAGGGTAGAGAGCAACCCCAAGTCGTCAAGTCACTAGATCTGCGGCGTTAGGTCTCCGATTGGAGGTCGCGATGAGGTTGCAGGTGGAGCGTGACGGAGCAGGGGCTTCGGATCGATGCAGGCTCACGGCACGAGGTTCGGAGCGGCGGTCTGGTGTCGCGGGTGCGGCTGAGTCGCAGTGGCGGCGGCGAGCGAGACAATGACGATTCGAGCAGGCAGCGCCGGCACCGGTAGGGACACCCCCACATGGAAGATGAACAGTAGCATGGGAGCTTTTCTTTTTCTCTTTTTTTCGGTTTGGTCTCTCTCTCTGACGTCACTTTTCAACTTTTCACTTTTTTGTGTACTTTTTCACTTCCGACAGAATGGACCCTTCCACAATTTACTGTATGTGACCCCTTTTATAAGCCAAAAAATTGTATCTTGGGGGTATATTTCATTTCTAATTTTTCTTGAGCGTGATACCCCTAAATATATCGCTGAAATATTTTTCGCGTATTCCATCAAGAAAATTCCCCTTTTGTGCAAAAGTGCATCTCCCAGTGTACATTACCTAAATATGTGAAAAATCTTAATGAAATATAACAAAAAATAAAATTTTCCTAAACTATATGCCATGTGATTATATATATATATATATTATCTTTTATTTAGCAAAAAATTAACCTAAAAAATTTAGGCGTCAACACCAGTAGCTCCTCTCCGCCCGAAGCTGCTTCTTCATATGGTTTGTGGACCACCAGCATCGACGCCACCTGCCACCTCCAGCTACTCTCTTCACCTCCGCACACTACAATCTTGAGCTGCCAAGCCAAGCACGCGACGAGTTCTTGAGCAGAATTGGTTTTCAGCTCAAGCAAGGAGTTTGCGAGCCGTTTTCGGTCCGGTCTAAGTCTCCGTTGGTTTTGCCGAAAGTTCAAATTTCAACCGCTGTTGCGCCACCATTGCGGTGAACTGGTTTTGGTGCTAAACCAGTGAGTTTATGCACTAAACTCTAATTAGTACGCTAATGATGTTTAAGGGGCATTTAGATTATATTAAGATTATATTAGGATGGTTATTAGCTTGTTTAATTAATTTAGGTTAGTTAGATTAGTGAATTAGGTGGTTAGAACTTGTAATTAGTTAGTTTATTATGTGGCATTATAGTTAGAATGGTTAGTATAAATTAATTAGTTCATTAGGTGGTTAGATTAGCAATTTTTAGCCTAAGTTTGCATTTATTAATTTAATTTACATTATTTAATTAATTTTGATGATTATTTAATTATTAATTATTTTCCGGAAATTAGACTGGGATAGCCGGTGACAAGAATTTCATGCTAATTGCAATAGTGTGTTTAATTTATGCAATTGGGTGTTAATTTGTGCACATTGAGTACTAATTGGAATTTTGGTTATTTATTCCAAAATTTGTGAATTTCAATATTTATTTAGAAAATTCCAGATGTCGGATTTTGACATCGAAAATGATTTTATATACTATATAAAATAGTGGGATTTCAAAAGGAAGGATATCAATTTTTTTGATTTGATTTGATCGTCTACCCATACACGACTATTTTCACCGGGTGTTTTTAATACGAAGAAAATGAGCCTAATGCATTATTTTAATTGAGAAATTTGAATGCAATGCATAGTGTCTTTGGCCATAATTGAATGATCGTGTGCAAGTTAAGAGAACCCATCCCCAATGTGTATCGATGGACGTTAACCCTATATGGGAAGCCGGTCGCAGTAGATTTTGGACAGAAGCTCCTTCAAGTATGCCATAAGGAATACCGTCCTTGATGTGTGTCGGAGGATGCAGTTTTGCTCAAAGGAGTGAGACGAAACCTGGCTACGCTAGAGGACCAATGTGTGTTGGGTAAAACTGCCTATGCAGGTAGTAATAATCAATTAGAACACATGATTGAGTGAGATAGATGTGCTGAATTATGGGATAAAATTGTGTGGCACGGTATGTGATGTGTCATAACGATTTGGCCATATAATCAAGACCCCTGTGTTTGTTTGAAATTTGAGTGTGGTGTTCCAATTGATGAGCTTGATTACTGCTCATGCTTTTGTGCTGTCTGTGGTATGAACTGTGTTGACCTGCAGGGAGAATCTGAGACAAGGTAAGTCTCTGTAGTTGTGTGGTTGTGTGGTTAGGACGCTTCTAGGTGTATTACCCTCTTAATTGGGGTTTAGAGCATGAACTTGTTGAAATTTATATCTCATCCCGTCGTGGGCTAAACTTTTCAGGACCGTAGGGTGGAGGACCTAGAGCTGAGTTGAGGTGATCCGTGGTGTAGGTCAAATAGGACAATTTCTTTTTGGAGAGGCAATCTTTTGGTTATAGACCTTTGTACATGACTCAGTATATTTATAAAAGCATGTTTTTCTTGTAAATCTGTTGTCTTGCTTTTATATCTCGAGATGGTTACTATCAGGGGATTTGTTATTTGCTTCCGCATGTGCAATAAAATAAAAGGGTCGGCGACTCGTTCTAGGAAGTCGCATTTTTATTATTGACCACTGAGGGATGGCACACACTCGAGGATTGGGGTGTGACATCCTCGCCTGGAGTGGTATCAGAGCTAGTCAATAGTTAGAGTGATAAGGTGCGATGGGTTCTTGGGATAGTTAATAGGAAATGCCTTTTAATTATGTTGATGCATGTGAGTGATAGATGATTGGGAGCTTGTTTGTGGGGTCACTCAAATTTTTATATGGTATTGGGATTGGAAAATAGGTTTCTATAAGATCCTATAGCATGAGTGATCAGGAGCGGAGAACTCCTAGGCAAAGGATAGTAGGAACTATAACTTGGGTTAGGACGTTGACAAGGGTTGATACCTGAGGTACCCGAGGTAAAGTGTAGGCTCAGGCCAGCGTGAGTGTAAGAGTACCGCCGCAGGCCGGTACTGTGAGTGTAGCAGCACTGAGCGATCCTAGATTTGATAGAATCGTCCAGGCGCTTGAGACTTTGGGAAGCATTTTGGGTCAGCAAGCACAGAATCAAGTTGTTGTTGTTGTCACTGTCATTGTCGTCGCCAATGCCGTAACTACTGTTGTTGCCGCACTCGCTGAAGCCCAACTTGGAATTGTGATTGGGGAGAGAGCCGCCACATTTCGGTCACGGTTTAGTTCAGATAGAGTTAGCAATCGATTCGGGAAGAAACCAATAACAGAAGGAAAGCACTTCAATCGTCCCACTCAAAGGAGTATAATGGGAAAGCTAACACCCAACCAGAAGGGCATGTGTCGGGTCGGTGGGAAAAGACATGGATTAGCCTTGTGTTTTAAAAAGACAAGGGTTTGTTACAGGTGTTGCTAGTACAAACACTTAATCAAGGACTATCTGCTCGGGCAGATGGAACCATAATAGCTACCGCCACCGCTGCTGATGAGCCAGAGCAGGAAGAATGCGCTGCAGAATGCACAGTGGGGGTAATTGGGACAAATCTCTGGTGCAAGAAAGAGTGCGTGCTGTCACCCGACAGGAGGCAGCGGACTAACCGAATGTGTGACAAATTTGTAGAAGAAAGCATGGATCAACCCAATGTCTTGGTATCATGGGAGCGTGCTATGAATGTGACCAACATGGCCATCAGGTGAGGAACTGTTTGCGTAGGTTCAAGAGAGGATAAGCACCGCTACTGCAGGTAGGATGCCATTAGGATGGCGAAGGAGACAAGAATAAACTGAAGCATGCACCGATCAGAGGAAAAATGCTTTTGGGGTGATGTTATCAATGTAGCGTAGTAAAGTTGTGGTTAAGTTTGGAGAATTTTAGTTTGTTGTAATAAAGTTGTAGAAAGAAGAATTATTGGCTAGAGTTGTACTTGACTAGTTTGCTTATGTATAACTTTGATGTCATTTATAAAAAAAAGGTGTGGCTTGAGGAGCTTTTTGTTGTAATGAATTGTTGTCATAAGGTGATCCATTTTAAACCGTTAGCAAGTGAAAGCTTCGAATTTATTGAAAGTCGAGGAGGACCCTAGATCCCTTTAATCACATCGCTTGAGGCAACTCGTTTGTTAGACGGGGGTTGCCAATGTTACCTAGTGATTGTCATGGATATGATAGTTGGGGAGCTGAAGATCGATGACATCTCAGTAGTATAAGAATTTCCACATGTGTTTCCAAAGGAATTGCTAGGTCTGCCGCTAGAAAGGGAGATAGAGTTCGTATTGAGTTAGCACCCGGGACAGAGCCAAGTTGAAAGAATCACATCTCTAAGGCTCCTTATCGGATGGCGTTATCAAATTTGAAAGAATTGAAGGTGCAGATGCAGGAATTGTTGGATAAAAGATTCATACGCCCCAGCTGCTTTTATGGATCTGATGAATCGAGTGTTTAAGGAGTATCTGGATCAGTTTGGGTGTGCATGGAAACACTTCTGTTTCTTTTTTGTTCTTGGGAACAGAAACAAAAAAAAGTGTTTCTGTTCCGGGGAACAGTTTTTGAACAAAAGAACGCGTTTGGTAAGTGTAAAAAAAAACTGTTCTTGGAATAAAAAAAGAACAGAAACATGTTTTAATCGCAGTCAATTTCTGTTCCTAGAATAGAAAAAGAACAGAAATACGTTTGGTAAACAACAAAAAAATTTCTGTTTTTTTTTTTTAATTTTTTTTATTAAAGTTTGAAATTGATATAGAATTCTCATTCTTATGAAATGCTCATTAATTTTATTTTGTTCATGGTTAGTGAAGACAAACATTTTTAGCATGATCATATGGCATATTTCGTAGAAAATTTTGTAATTAAAGTTTGTATCAAATTTTTTCAAGTACATTTTTTTTTTTTTTTTAGTTTTAAAGCATATAAACTTGATATTGATTTTTTTACAAAAAAAAAAACTTGATATTGATTTCTCATTCTCATTAAATGCTTATAAATTTAATTTTTGAAAAATGGGATGTGAAATGAAAAATATTTTCAACATGCTCATATGTGCGCTCTTAAACGAAAATTTCATGATTTGAAAGTAGCAGGAAAAAGCCATCTCCTTTGCTTTAGAAAGCAGAAAACCAGCTGATGCTGGTGACATAGGTCGAAGCTTTTCCCCAGCCAGTAAGGTTAGAGATCTCGCTTGTTTGGCGTTTAAACCGTTTTCATCTGGTGCAGCAGCTAGTGTACTTGATATGAGGACTTGGCAGCCCGCGCAGGCTCCACCAAGATCCGAAGCGCGAGACAGTGGGTTCCGGATGGTTGTCTGTTCTTCCCCTTTTACGTATAAAAAGCCCGACCTGATCGAAGTTGATCAAGATCGAACCTGGCCAGGCCAAAAAGCAATACGCAATTCTCTCTATTTTGTGGATTGAGGCTTGGATGGCAAAATCTAGCTCAGCCGCTGGACGTTTGCGCATTTGAGAAGGTCCCCTGCTTCCAGTTAGTTGAGACTACTGACATCGCGTTGGCGACAAAAAGTAGACCTAACCAGAATGTGAGAAAAACGCCTACATGCTAACGAGTAAATATGTCGCCCCCATTTTAGAAAAAGTGGTTCATTTCTAGAAGCTCGTCTGCGTTTCACCTATAAAGCTCAAAGCCATCTTGGGTCCAATCTTCCTGCCCACCTACCAAACCAACACATTCATTCTAATTGAGGAAAACCTGCCATGCAAAGATAGTTTGTCTGCATAGCTTTTCCGGCTAAAAGAGTTACGTGCAGAGTAATACAGCCGGTCATCCTAGGGGTGAATTGATGGGGTTAGGTAAGATGCAAATCGAGCAAGGCTGAGCAATTAGAAGAGGAAAACACAGAAAGTACTGCTATGACATCTGCTCATCATAGTGACCCAAGTGCGACCAACCAACGCAAGGGCCTGCATGTGCACACGCACACCAATCCATCCTACTGGAAAAACAAACTTCAATTTTTTATTCCACGCTTTCCAGATAAAGAAAAGAACAATCCAATCATGTGACGGGCATCCTCTGTACATATTCCAACAGACTTGCAAGTCCGCAGAGTATAATTACAATCAACGTATGTGGGATTCGAGGCTCAGGTACCTGCAGAAGGCCCAAAGTACATGCAAATAGGTGGGTTGATCCTAAAGATAGAAAGTATTGCCGAAGGGATAATCCATATCCCGTCACCACATATTAGACCTGAAGCAACAGCTCCTGCAAAATCCTCTGCATCCTTCCTATTGATTCTCTCCCAGATGAACAATATTACGGTCCCCACAAACATGTCGATTGCAAAGTAGGCTCCAATGTAGAATGGAACAGCCATAGCCATTGGAATGGGGATGAACTGTGAGACCTTCTTGGGAGTCATGTCCCTCAGCAGGTTTATAACCAGAGCTACCACAAAGAACCCTAGACACATGGCGAGACAGTTCTTGGGAAGCTCAGAGAAACCCTGGATGCCCAAGATTGCCATTTCCCTGAATATTACAGCATACGGTGCTTTGTATGGTCCATCAGGTGCCCCAATATCAAAAGCAGTCCAAAACAACCAAAATGTGAGTGGGGCGATGATGCAACCCATGGCTGTTCCTACCAGTTGACTCACAAACATGGATTTTGCAGATGATAAAGTTAGGTAACCTGTCTTGAAATCTTGCATAAGATCAGCGGCTGTTGAGACAATGGCCATCATAACCCCACATGCTGCTAAACCAGCTACCACACCCCCATTAGACCCAACCAAAGATGCAATCATGAAGAGTCCAATCTTCCCATAAGTTGAGGCCAAACTCCAATCCGTTAAGCCAGTACCATAAGAATTGCAGAAGGCAAGTGCAGGAGCAATAATGTATGAACTTAGAACCAGATACCAACGAAGAGGTGGAAAAATCATTGGAATTGTCACAGTGGATATTGCAGCAAGGCCCACATAGCCAGATGCTGCAAACCAGGAGGGTATTCGGTCTTTCAAAAATACCCGATCTCTTTTCCTTTGATCCATCACTATCTTGGAACTCTCACTGTCTGCATAATTCACAATAATCAAACACTAGACAAGGGCTATCTAAGGGGAAAAAGGTGAGCCTATGGATAGATGTTCAAGGACGATGTTCTTCTGCAGGCACTAAATAAAAGTGAAATGAAATGACTCTCGCACTAGTAGAGCAGATGCGTTTATTTTACATTACAATTAAAAAGTGAATGCCCATTTTAAGAAAATGGAACCAAAGATCTTTGAAAAAACCAGAAGATAACATGAACATTCAGAGTATACTACTGTCCTGAGCAGGTACCCAGAGTCAATAACTGAAGCTCAAAATATGTGTTCTGATTAGATAACCTAATCTAAAGATCATTCAGCAATCAGATAAAACATCAACAGCGACTCGAAGAAGCCATAGGTCTGATACAGGGTGCTTGCTAGAATATCCAACAAATTGCCCACACTGATTATAGAAAGAATTTCTCAGCATCTTCTACCACTCTAATAGACCTTTTTGGCTCACAAATAGGTTTCAGATGCATTTTATTTTAAGAATTCATTATATAAGCAGTCATCGTAATATGAGAAAGCCCTTCCATCATGAAATGACAACAAGTAGGCCAAGTTCTCATCCACTAGCTTCAATTATAGAAAAGCAACAAAATTGATGTCCTTACCAAGAGACTCCATGATGATCGGCAGGTTGCTAGTCCGGCTGCCTTTGTTGAACATCTCTTTAACAGTTATTCCTATTATCTTGATCAAATTGTAGAGACCATCCCCGAGAATGAGCGAAATAGCAATGAAAACCTGAGAAAGAGAGGAAAGAGAGGGAAAAGTTACTCCAAAGTGAGTAAGCAACGAGAAAATTTCACAAAAAAATATGCCATCTCCTACTCATCTTCATCAGCCAAGACAAAATTTTGCAACCAAGCACATTAACAACAAAACTTGTGCTCAGTGCTTATCTAATAGTAGATACGGATCCAAGCTAGTAATTAACATAAATGTTCTTGTAAAGTACCTTATATCCATAGAGACCTTTGAAGTCATTGCTGCCAAGATCAGCCGGATACCAATCCCCAACGTGTTGTGAAATGAAAGGCCAGAGGAAACCCTATGATATAATTGCCCCAAGTAGGACAGAGCAGTTGACTATGTGGGGACAGATTAGTCCGCATCCAACATAAGTTGGGCTAAAGTCAAAATAGAATCTGCATGAAGAGCCTGACGCATGATCAGCACAAACTCCTCACGCAGTTTAGCAAGTGCTGGAAGTCCTAGAAAGCTGACAACAAACAAGAATCCAATCGTCCATCCCAAGCCTGGGTTTTTAACATCTTCTGCCCGATTACCAGGATAATCAGCACCAATGAGCTGATACGTCTTTTCATCCATTGCAATCAGGTACCAACCAAATCCACCTGTCAATAATCAAACCAGAAGTTAAGCCCACAAAAATTATGAAGTGATCATCAAGATTTAAGATTTATGTGGGAAGGAGTGCTGCTAAGACGTTCAAATGGAAAGTGATCGGACAACTTATGCATCCGTATCTCCTCGATGACCTAACCATACATTAGAATCATAACAACAATCAGTGATGTAAAGCCGATGCCATCCATCAGCAAATGATAGTGCCTCTTTTTTACTATTCTATACAGGAAACTAATTTTCCTTTTGGTTAGATGGAAAATTCTTCCAAATAGACACCCCACCAGAAATCATCACGGTCGTATAAACTCAATAAAAGAAATCACATGAAAGAACTTCCATTAGCACTCTAAAAGATATTGCCAACGATGAAAGCAACCGCCACTAAATGGACAGAAAGCGCACGGCAATTCCGCTACAACGGTAAATTTAAGCTTTTTAGCAACCATTTGATTGCCCAATGCAGCTCAGCTAACAGCAACAACAGAACTCAAGATGCAATCAGCATTTAAAAAAAAAAGCACTAAGCCAATCTACATTAGACGTGCCGAAATTAAAAAAAAAAAGGAACTGACCGCTGAAGGCCAGCCCATAGCAGGCCACCACGCAGGTCTGGATCACGGTGTTCTCCTGGCGAGTGAAGGGCGTGACGGAGAAGCCCAGCCGCGACAGGAACCCCGTCCACGACTTGACGAAGAAGAACACCAGCAGCCCGGCCGCGACGTTGAGGGACGGGATGATGCCGACGGTGAGGTTGAGCTTGTGGGTGATGATGCAGAACAGGCTCCCTAGGACGGCACTGACGGCGAGCCCCCGGACCGTGATCTGGTCCTTCCAATCCGGGATCCTCTCCTCCCCGTCCCTTTCCCCGCCCCCGCCACCGTCGACGCCGCCCTTGCGTGGATCGGGCAGCAGCAGCGGCTCCGATATCTCGGTGCCCATCGACGGCGACGTGCGGGATGGAATCGAGCGCGAGAGAAAGAGGGAGGTAAATTGACCGATCCGATAACGTTGACGACGACGATGGTGATGGAGAGAGGGAGGGAAGGGTAGATGCGTAGGGACGAAGGAGAAGAGCTCAGCCTTTGTTCTGATTTTGTTCTTTTGTTCCTTTGGTTTTTGTTCTTTTGTTCCGTCGAAGAAGTGTTTCTTTTGAAAAGAAACAACTTTTTTATGTTTCTTTTTTCTGTTCTTATTTCGTTCCAGAAACAAAAAAATAAAAAAGAAACAGAAACGCAACCAAACGCGTTTCTGTTCCTTTTTTGTTCCCGGGAACACTTTCCGTACAGAAGTGTGCCGGAAACGTTTCTTAGAAACGTTTCCATGCACGCCCTTTGTGTTCGTATTTATTGACAATATCCTGGTGTACTCAAGAAGTTCTGAGGAACACGAGAGGCATTTGAGGATGGTACTTCAGACTCTGAGGATTCATGAGCTATACACCAAGTTCAGCAAGTGCGAGTTTTGGTTAACTCATGTTGCTTTCCTAAGGCACATGATTTCAGGCGAAGGAATCTCCGTGGACTTGTCCAAGATCGAAGCAGTTATCAATTGGCCAAGATCCACAACCATGACAGAGATCAGAAGCTTTTTAGGTTTAGCAGGGTATTACAGAAGGCTTGTGGAAGGGTTTTCAGCTTTAGCCTCACCGTTGACTTGACTACTAAAGAAGGAAGAGAAATTCGTGTGGATAGACAAGTGCGAGTGTAGCTTCCAAGAGTTTAAGCAGAAGCTGACTACCGCACCTATGCTGACAATTCTATCTGGTCCTAGAGGATACGAGATCTATAGTGATGCGTCATTTAGAGGACTGAGTTGTGTGCTGATGCAATATGGTAGAGTTGTTGCATATGCGTCTCGTCAGTTGAGACCTTATGAATTGAATTACTCGATGCATGACTTAAAACTCATAGCAATTATTTTTGCTTTGAAGATTTTGAGACATTATTTGTGCGGAGAAATATTCTAGATTTTTACTGACCATCAAAGTCTCAAGTATCTATTCTCTCAAAAGGAGTTGAATATGAGATAGCATCGTTGAATGGAACTCTTGAAGGACTATGATTGTGATATTTTGTATCACCCTGGAAAGGCTAAAAAGGTTGCATACACACTAAGTCGGAAGTCTTCAATAGCGTAGATGGTACTCAAGGAATGGATCTTTCTTGAGAGGGCTCGATATTCGGTTTTCGAATTTGAGGTAGGCTACCTTTCAAATCTTATGGCCACCCTCATAATTAAGCCGGAAGTGTAGATCAGAATCAAGATGCTTTGGTCGACAGATCTAGAGATTCAAAAGATCTTGCAAGAGGATACCAAAAAAAGGGAAACCTGACTTTCAGATTTCTGATGATGAAACACTAAGGTTTTGATGACGATTATGTGTACTTGACGATGCAATGCTTAAGGAAGAGATATTGTCAGAAGCTCATTGTAGTAGTTACAACATTCATCTTGACAGTATGAAAATGTATCAGAATTTGCATCAACATTATTTGTGGTTTGGTTTGAAGGCAGATATTGCCAAGCATGTCGCCAAGTGTTTGATATGTCAGCAAGTGAAGGCACAACACTGTAAGCCGAGGGGACTTTTGTAACCTTCGAGATTCTCGAGTGAAAATGGGAACACATCACAATGGATTTTGTAACAGGCTTACCAAGGAGTCAAAGAAGGAATGATTCCATTTGGGTAGTAGTCAACGGACTGACGAAGTCGGCTCACTTTATTGTCATACAGAAGGACCTTGATTTGGACAGGCATGCATAATTGTACGTGTGTCAGATCATTCGCCTGCATGGAGTGCTAGTGATGATTACATCAGACAGAGACCCGAGGTTTACCGCTGTTTTTTGGAAGAGCCTGCAGACCGTTTTAGGAATGAAGTTGCAGTATAGTATGGCTTATCATCCTCAGACAGATGGCTAGTTTGAGAGGACAATTCAAACCCTAGAAGACATGCTGCGAGCTTGCATATTGGATTTCAAGGGATGCTAGGAGGAACAGCTTCATCTCGTTGAATTCGCCTATAGAAACAACTACCAGCAGAGCATTCAGATGGCTCCCTTCAAAGCATTGTACAATAGAGCGTGTAGAACACCAGTTTGTTGGGATGAGGTTGGAGAATGAAAGATCATAGGCCTAGAGTTGGTTCAACAGTTAGTGGATGTAGTTGTTGTCATCAGGGACAGATTATAGATTGCTCAGAGCCACAAAAAAAGCTACGCTGATAAGCGTCGGAGCTCGTTGGAATTCCAAGTTGGTGAGCACATCTTTCTGAAAGTGTCACCAATGAGAGGTACTTTGTGCTTTGGCAAAAAATGGAAGTTGAGTCCGAGGTACGTAGGTCATTTTGAGATTTTAGAAAGAATAGGGACTTTAGCGTATCGTCTTGCATTACCGCTGAGGTTGGCGCAAGTGCATGACGTCTTCCACATGTCAATGTTGAGGAAGTATGAGCCTGACCCGACTCACATGCTGAATTTTGAGGAATTAGATGTGGACGATAGAGTGTCATACATGGAAAGCTTGATTTAGATCGTGGATCGAAAAGAGCAGATTCTGCGCACTAAGATGATCCCGTTGGTTAAAATGGTCTGGCAACACCACGGCATAGAGGGAGCAACCTGAGAAAGTGAAGATTCGATGAGACGACTATACCCTTACTTTTTTGTTAAAAGATTTGTGTGGTTTAAATTTTGAGGACGGAATTTTTATAAAATGGGAAGAGTTGTGACATCTTGAATTTCGAGTTTTGTTTTCATTTTAATAAATTGGGCTTTTCATCAACATGCCTATAGTTCTTTTCTCTGAGCTGATCACTCATAGGATAATTAGCCTATCAGGTGAAGTTGTTAAGGAATCTAAATGCAATAGACTTGAGAAAACAAGTAAATGAATGTCTGAGTTGTCCCTCGATTTATGATCCTTCTAAGGAAAACACAACCTATGAGGAAATAACAAGTAAACGAACGTCTGAAGAACAGAAAGGTCGAGCCAATGCTGATTGTGGTCCGGAAAAGGCTGACTTATGTGTAGGATTGCTTGTCTTGGACGGTGGTGTGCGGTGTGTTAAGAAGTCATGTTTTCTTTTAGGGATCTTTTATTGGTGTTAAAATGCGTAGGTTGAACCAAAATGAAGTCACCAAAACATGAAGAAAACATGCGAATGTGTGGCCGTGAGTTGACTTTAGCGGTCCTTCGAAAAATGTTTAATAAACAAAAGCTTTTTGTTGTTGTTGTCGTCGTCCTTCTTCTTCTACAGTGATGGGAAAATGACGTGATTATGCGCCGGAGTGCTGCGATGTCTGGAAGTAGGAATGACAATTCATGTTGTTGTCTACAAACTATTTGTAATTACAACCTAAATTATCCGAGTGATATCACGAAAGAGTTAATTATGGCCATCATTCAAGGAGACCCTTGATTTCTGAAACATAAGCTAATTAGAGTCATTTACATACATAGTTACAAGTCTTCTGGAAGGAATACTCTATAGGTATGTTTGAATATACATTTTGTGATTTATAACCACTTGCTCTATTTCACATAAGCCAAGTTATCCAAAGGAGTATTTTGAGTAACCACACAATGTAGAGCATCTCTCATTGATGTGAGACTCTAAAACATTACAAATTCCCTTCAGTTTAATGAACTAGTGTCCTTTTTAATGTTGGCTCGTATCGTGATATTGCCCATATATTATGTGTGGTCTAGTTCATTCCTATTATCTTTGCCATCTTACAAGTCTATTAAGAGTCATGTGTTGTTTGAGCTCTCTCACCTGGTATGGCTTAGTCCATCTAAGAATCGCCCATCTATTGAAGGGGGTCTTGCTCCGATACTCAATGTAGCAATTTGACGTGTTCCATGAGGTTCACGTGTTCAAAAAGTGTATCCCCCTAACCACACAAGACATATTTAAGGAATATGGTTTGCTTATGAATCATTCAAGAGTCTCTTTTCCATTAATAGTGAGTTATCATTCTTCAGATGTCTCCTTCAATCCAATATTGGATTCTCAAGTAGACAACTTTTGAAGAAAAACTCCATACTATGTCATTCTTCTATAAAAAAAATAAATCGTCAGTGACGCATACGGAGAATAGTAGTAGTTAAGGAACGTCGACCCACGACCAAAAACCATAAATTCTTGCAGGTACTTGCATCGGATTGAGACAGAGGACTGTAATCGTTTTGGGTAAACTAAGGACAACAGAAATCCCCCGCAAAGTACAACCCTCTTCATTTTACGCTTTCATGATACACTTGAGAAAACCGTGCTGTGTACCGATGCCAACTAATGCTTTCACGTCCTAATTGAGTTGCGATGCAAACAAGACTTCCTACTCTACATGGAAGTGATTTTTCAATGTTTACCATAGCAAAATCATGAATTTCAAAATAAAAGAAAATCTTTAAGCACAAAGTCGAATAGGATTTAGATGTCTGAACACCAGACTCGACGACATCAAGGGCTCCACCAAGGAATTCGAGCCCAGCTGTTGGGGATCAAGGCATGATCACGAGCCTTGGTATTTCTATCCCAAAAAGCCCAGGTAAAAGTAGCTGGGTCATTTTACCCATGCTTCTCTCACTGGCTCCATAAATGTTAATAGAATATGTATCATTTTTGTAAATTCTAATTATCCCTTTTATCAACTTTTGCATTGTTCTTCAAGGATCGCGTAATGCTTGTCTTTTCCTTTTATTAGATATATTTTAGAATCCATAGATGATCTACTTTAGTTAAAATGAGAGAGAGAGAGAGAGATTTTGAAGTCAAAGGCCTTTCTCTCTGATGGGCTTACGAAGCCAGCTCTACGGGTCGGATTTTCCTCAAGCGAATCGGACATGAATATGAGCATACTTGAAGCTGAGCGTGAAATGGGCTGCCAGGTAGAGGTGGCAAAATGGGTCTCAGACCCATATATGACCCATTTATGGGTCACTTGTTTTTTGAGAAAAAGTAGTTAAATGGATTCAATAATTAAAGACTTTGATAGGTGGATTTTAAGTGGGTCCTAAATGGGTTGGATTTAGAACCCATTTTCACCCAAAATCACAATCTCTATTCTCTCTTTAACTTTACAAAATTATTTTTTTATAAAAACCGAAATTATAATTATTTTTTATTTTATTTTATTTTCTTTCTTCTTCCTCCGGTTGTCGGTAGGACAATGGCCAGTGACCGGCCAAGTAAGCCTCGAGCTCGCCGGCGTCGGGTGAGGCGGAGGCCTCGTCGATGCCTGGCTAGGGTCGAGCGTTGCTTATCTAGCGAGACTCAAACTCGCCAGCGTTTGGCCAGGCTCGAGCCTCGCCAGATTCGGTGAGGGGCGAGCTCAAGCTCACAAGATTTGGTGAGGTGGAGGCCTCGCCGACGTTCGAGGAGGCTCGAGCCTAACTAGATCTGGTGAGGGGCGAGCTCAAGCTTGCTCGACACCAATGAGCCTCTAGCTCGCTGAATCTGGCGAGGCGGAGGCCTCATCAATGTCAATGAGCCTCGAGCTCGCCGGTGTTAGTGAGCTAGGCGAGCTCAAGGCTCGCCTGTGGCCGGTAGCTGGCCAAAGAAGAAGAAGAACAAAAAAAGAAAAAAGAAAATTATATTTAAAAAATAAAAATAATTAAAATTCTATTTTTAAATAAATATTTTAAAAATTATAAAAAATTTCATTAATTTGTGTTATATTAAAATATTTTAGCAATGCCATATATATAAGCTTCCTTAAGTTTAGTTAAATGGTTCGTGTAAGGGTTGGGTATGGGTCAAAAATTTTGCATTGCAATAAATGGGTCATAAACGGGTTAAATAAGTCGATTTGAGTTGGACCATTTATGATCCGACCCAAACTCGACCCGACCCACCCATTGAACGGGTCTACTGCTAGGAAGGTGAGTTGGTCGGCTTGACTTGTGAGGTAACGCTGATGGACCGGGTCAAAATCAAATGGCCGGATGGGCGGATATGATGGGCCGGCTTTGGTTCCTTGCAAGCTATAATATCCCAATTGGACTCTCTCTCATCCATTTATTTATTTGTTTTTCTCTTTTTTTGTTGTATTCATTTTTTATGTTTGCAAAAATGCATACTTTACCAGTTGACAAAAATTCAGGCATCACTAATCGATAATTGCCACCGGAAGTTGAAATAGTAAGAGATTGTGCACAAAGTGTGTGTGCTAGAAAGGTGAGTGACATGCATGAAAATGATGAAATGTCTAATTATAGGATTTTACATGGCATAAATGCGCAGCTTTTGGTATTGCCCATAGGAAGCAAATAAATTCGAGAGATTAGTAAGGAGAGCAAAGTTCGCTAATGAAGCTGCAATTTTCTAGTAAAATGATAGTGAGAATATTACGTGATAATAAGAAGAAGTGTTTTGAATTGAGAGATATAGATGTTATCTAAGCATATAAAAATTTCTATTTTCATGAAAAGAATCTCCATCCCAATATGGGCTGCATATGTATAAATATACATACATATATATATGAGTAACTGATAAATTGCAGCTCACACCTCATAGATCCCCATAAAAGCTAACTAATATTCCCTAACTTCATAACTTAAGTTCTAATATCAGCTTTGTCATATCGCAAATGCATCCCAAGATTTAGAAAATGACTAGCTATCCTTTGGAAAATATAAAGGACGGAGCCTTTAACCAAAAACAATAATTTTAAATAAATGTATTGACTACGCAGAACCTTTCATTAAATAATAGTTTTAACAAAATCCAGTGAGCCATGAATAATCAATAAGTAGAAAGTAATTAATCCCCTCAGAATCGCTCTCCACGTGTATTAAAACTAAAGATGAAAATTAATGCGATATTTAAAAAATTGGGAGAGTCGCTATCAAATTGATCTGAGTGGTGGAATAATTATTGAAACTGCTTCCGAATAAGCTTAAAGAAACATAGCAAGATGAAAAAGGCCACATTCTTCTTAGAAAAAGAGACATGCAGGGAAATTTTTAATTTAATTAGGAAATTATGCACCAATAACTATACCTATTAAATAGGTTTAATTCTTGAGTAACGACAAAAAAACTTTGGAGGATTGATTGATATTGCACTTACAATTTGGTTACGACTTTTTAGGATGGTGAATAGAGGATGACAATACCTTGGAAAATGGACAAAAGTATATTGTAACTATTGAAACTTGGCACAGATAGACAATTAAATGTCAAAAATTCCAAAAAATATAGTTAAGTACCACTTCTTCTTTTTTTTTTTTGTGAAAATTGGGACAATATAGTGCCAACTTCGATGATGATAGCTAGATATCCGATGTGTCATTTTTAAGAATAAATGTGGTCTAAGTGGCTCATCGGAGTTCCCTACTCAGCAACAAAAGTGCAAAATGGCGTTGTTTTGCCCCAAAATTGATATTTAATATAAATATTAAATAAGTTAAATTAAAAAAATTATTTATTAAAAAAAAAGGTTCTAGCAAAGTAGTAAGTGCCTCGCCACTGTTGTTGCCATTGTCGCCGTCGCCGCCTTTGCCACCATCGAAAGGGTCAATGATTGTGGGGCGAGGGTTGACTGGTGTCGAGCCTTGGCCCTAGCCTACTGTTGGCAACGGCTTGCAACCCTCCCCCAAATCTAATGAGTGCCGTCGGCCCTCACCCATTTAAGCCAAGGGTCGTTGTTAGCTGGGGCAGGGTCGTCTAGCCATGCCACATTTAGTGATGGTCCTTGGCACCTTTGGCCGATGGTCGGCGACTCTCGCCACTAGTTGGCCAGGGTTGTCGGCCACTGGTTGAGGCTTGAGAACCTCGACCAACCTTTTCTCCATTGTCATTGGACCTTTTTAGTGATGGTGGGGTGGCAATAGTAGCGAGCCCTCATTGCAATGCCATAACCATTTTTTTTTTTTTAAATTTAACTTAATTAATATTTATATTAAAAATCAATTTTTGAGATAAAATGAAGTTGTCTTAGGATAGAATAGTCACGTCAACATTACATGATTTTTTTTTTGAATAATTGCCATTTCAATAAAAAAAAATATCGTCAAAAAATGTTATGTCAATATTTTGATAAGAATTTTTCATTATTGACATTTAAATATTCCTCTCTTTTCCATTTGCTTTTGGGCCACGGAAAATGTTAGATAAAAAAAAACTAATCAATAAATATCTCTGTCACTTCAATGCCAGCATTGTCATTGCCCACGCAAGCATGCTAGACTACTAAATGCTAGATGGACGCAAAGTCTTTAGACAGGCCAAAACCTTGGACCCAACCTAGGTGGGTCCCATATGCATTATTGACAGCGTCATCTTTCTATTACGCGTGGCTGAGGAGAATTTCCATCTTTAACATGAACTTGTTGTTCCTGTTAAAAAAAAAACATGAACTTGTTGTACATGTCTTGGAAGTCTCTAGCCTTATAAACGACTGTAGTAATATCTTCTGCTCCACTGATAGAGCCAGAGAGATTGACACAGGGAGATAGAGAGAACAAAATGGCGGAAGCTGTCATTGGGAACATTGCTGGAGATATCATTGCAAAGCTGGTTCCTCAAGCACTAGAAAAAGTGGGAGAGTTATTGGGGCGTCAAGCACGAACTTGCGAAGCTCAAAGACACTGTCTCCACACTTCACGCTATTCTGGACGATGCAGAAGAGCAATACTACCAGATTCACCAAATCCAAGTTTGGCTTGAGAAACTGAAAGACGCTTTTTATGATGCGATGTGCTTTGAAGAATTCAACATAGAAGTCATGTGACGTGAACTAAGGGGCCATCATGAAATGATAAAGAAGGTAAAGATATTTTTCTCAAAGTTCAAACCAACTTGCTTTTAAACTGAAGTGGAGTAAAAAAGTAAGAGAGTGTGAAGAGAATCGAAGCCATAAGGCTAATAGGGGATTCCACTTGGATGAGCGCCCAAGAGAGAGTGGAGGAAGAGAGAAGAGACGCATCCCTTTATACACGAGAGGGAGATATTATAGGAAGAGATGATGATAAGAAGACAATTATGGAATTCTTACTAGATGCGAACATGAAAGAGCACGTTCCCATCCTTCCGATTATTGGTATTGGTGGGCTTGGAAAAATAACTCTTGTCACTCGCAACCCATGGAGATGGGGTTTGGGTCGTGACAGAAGAAGTAGAGTGGCTTTGGCAATTTTAAGAATATGTTCTATTGTGGCCAAAACCTGTGTCTCTGATATGCATTCACTTTGACAATTAAGAAGTGACTGCAAGGGCACAAAATGTGATATATAATGGTAAGTCTAGACACAATCATCATAGATATAATATTGTGAGACAATTGCACCTGAATATAATAATTTCTTTGGACTTTATGAAGTCAAAGGAAAACATTGTGGATCCATTGACAAAAGGTTTGTCGAGAGGGTAAGTAAACTGTACATCAAAAGGAATGGGGTTAAAAGTTTTTACCCAATAAAGAGGTTATGAGGTGGAAACCTAACCTAGTGATTGGAGATCCCATAGACTAGGTTAAAAAACAACACATTTTGGAAACTCTACCGTGCACATTGTGTCACATTCCTATGATGCAACAGTGTCTATAATGTCTTTAGGGTATGTTATGCATTTAATGATTCATATAGCTTGGATTCCAATATCCTAGTAAAGTATGGTAGCATGCCTTTGATAAGAATGCGCCTATTTGCGTGGGGCTAGCCGACTCTATAAAAATCTTTGAAAATCTTCAAAGGCTAGATTTTCTAAAGCATGCATGAATCACAAGAGGTTCATGGCCGAAAGAATGAACATAATCGAGAACCAATATTGATTCAGAGATACTCTGTGTGAGGTCTATTGTTTGTGCATATACCTACAACTAGTGATTCAAGGCTTAATCCATTGATTGGTTAGGTAGGTCCGATAGACTTTCACTAAAGAAGGTTCAAAGCGAAGTTACCTCTCTTGATGCAGTTTATTTCCACATGCACCTTTGGATTTCTTTGAGTCAAAGTTCTGTAGAGTCTTTGATGGGGAAGATTGTTGTAATTATTGTTGTAATTATAGGTTTTAATGGCTCAACATTAGTGAGATGTCACTTCAATTCACGTGTAACCATTATGTCCCTTCAAATTATGCCCTAATTGTTGCAATTACGGTTTAATGACTCTTCACTATGGTTTTTGAATTTAATATTGTTGTTATTAAGTGTCAATGACTCAACTAATACAAGCATACCGACCAAAAAAAAAAAAAAAACTAATACAAGCATAACCGACATGATTTTTTAGTTCATTTCCTTTCAATTTTCTACGGCTGTTTCTCTCATCTATAAATACGCATGTCTTCTTAGTTCAAAATAACAACAAAAACGCCTCAAAGTACTTATCTAATTTTTTCGGTAGTCGTTGTCAAAGTGTGTCGGTTTTGAGAAGTGCTCAACAGAGTTCTGTTCATATAGTGTTGATACAAACATGTTCGACATGTTGTATCTTGGGAGACATAGTTCGTGAAGTTGTTTAGTATTGTTGGAAGGAACTAATCACCTTAAAGAGATTCACTTAGTTGTACCTCATCACTTGTTTATTTTGTTATCGCTTTTTAATATTACGACAAATAGTGTTGATACATAATTAATATTTCCAATACAGTGAAACGATTAAGGAGGTATGTACAATTTTCTCAAATTGAAACTGACATGCTTTTCAATTGAAGATGAGTTACAAAGTAAAAGCAGTGGGGGAAAGAATGGAAGTCATTAAGGTTGTAGAAGAGTGCCTTGTAGTTTTTCTGTTGACACCTAAATTTTGGTGACCCATTTAATGTATGGAAAATTGGGAGACCATCTCATCCCCTAAAAAAAAAAAAAAAAAAAAAAACACTATTAATTTGCATTTGCAAATGAGGAGCATTTTTATAAAAATATTAGACCCAAATAAGTTGCATTATAATTTAACTGGAGCAAATGGGTTCAAGTAAGGGGCTCTAAATTTAATTTAATTATTAGAATAAGTCTACAAAAGTAAAAATTCGGCCAAGTCTATCGAATAACCTAAGTGGCCAAAATTTGTATATGAGATGACATGGGAGGTGCGAATTAAGAAAAATTGCATAATCTAATTAAGTTTTTTTTTTGTTAAAAATAATCTAATTAGTTTGTATGCAATAAAAGCATTATTTTTTTTTAATTATGGGGGAAAAAAGAAAGAGAATACCTCAATATTCTATCTTGAACATATCACATAATCTCTTTTGTTTAATTTAGGAAAGTGGTATCTTAAGTAAAGCCCTAGATCTATACCTATATAAGTATTCTTTCCTTCTAATTCAAAAAAGGAGCTAGAAACTAAGAGGCACACATACAAAAGCGAGAAAATTGAGGGAACGTTTAACGAAGGTCCCGAATTTTTTCAAGGCCGCCAAGCCCCACTTGGTCGCTGAGCCTTGCCACTCGACACACTGTTTCCCCCATGCCACTCCACTTGCACCAATGCAGCAGCACCGGCCCAACTTACCGAGCTTCGCTTCGATCTAACCATCTCCTACAAGTTTCCCACCGCTGTGCACAGCATCACCATCGCTCAACCTCAGCTTCAGCAAGCACCAGCACACCCGCACCAGTCTGTGACCGACTCTGAGCAGCTTCGCATGCATCCGAGTGATTCTCAACGAGCACCAGCCCTTGTCACTGTCATCACATACTTGAACCCTGTTGCTTGACACTTTCATTGAAGGTTTCTCGGTGCTCCAGATAAGCTTCCGACGCAGCTAGCATCACTATAATGTCTAGCCATTACCCGAAAATCTTCAGGCGAGTTCCTAGCCACCTAGCTGTACCGGTGGCACTCCAACGTTTCACAGCCACTCTACGGCAACTCGAGTAACGTCTTAGCGCTAGTCAATCGGTCTGATGTTCATTTTGTCCGCTCATGTCATCACAATCTCGCCCGATTAGAACTAGTAATTAGATATTGCGTATATCCCTCGCGTATTAAGTTAAGTTAGAATATTTAGTTTCCTATTTTAAATATTTTGATTTGTAAAGAAAAGTTTAATCGGGGAAATCGAATCTTTAAGCACGAAGATTGGAGCCTCAAATAAATATTTCCATTCTTTGGTTCAGTTGGATTAATTAGGAAATCGAATCTTTGAGACTAAAGATTGGATACCCAATTAAATCTTTCCCATTTTATGTACATATCATGAAGTGATATTTAATAATCTAAGGTTAGCCTTAGTAATTATTAATATAATATAGTGATTTCATTGTCACTTAATCACTAATCATGTAGAACTTTAGGATATGCATATCATTAGATTAGATGCATCACATAAAAATGATATTTAATTTTCTTATTGGTTAAATTCATCATGTGGAATTAGGTAGTTGAAAGTTCTAGTATGAACGCATAGAGAGGGGGGTGAATAAGTGTTTAAAATAAATCTTGGCTAATAAATACGGAATAAAATAAATTTTGAGCAAAGTCTGAATAAGGATCAGAGTCTGATAAGTAAGCCACCAGATTTTTGGTAGATGTTTAGAATTTGTTATACGATGGAACATACTTCTGAAATAACATATAAGTATGCAATAGACTTAAATATAAAGAGTTAAGGAAAGATAATGTTGCACACGAAATTTATAGTGGTTTGACTTAGATCAAGCCTACGTCTACTTTCCCATGTTAATAGCCTTTTGGCGGGATTCCACTATGCGATTAACAAGAGATTACAACTTTGAGTGCAAACACTTAGTGATAGATCACACTATCTCACTAAGTCACTCTTTTGGTATTTCTCTCATGATCACAAACGTTTAAGCTCACAAGATCACAAATATTTAAGCTCACAAGAGACAAGTGTATGATCGAAAATCACTTAGACTTTAGAATTATAAATTTTACACTTCGTCTCTTACTTGCTCATCGGTCCTTAGTCTCCTTAAATACTCCTCCACTTTCAAATTAGCTGTTGGATAGTATCTAGGGAATCGTCTTCCAATCTACCCATTGGAAAGATCTGTATCAAGAAGATTTATTAGCCGTTGAGTGATAGAAGTAGAATCCTAAATTGATTCTAATCACCCATACAAACAGAATCTTGGTTTCCATAAGTAGAGCTTCTTTGTTTAGAAAGTTCTTGTCTTCATAATCCAATTGTCAATCAATTAGATTGAGTCAATCAAATCTATCTTGATGTAGAATCCAAACCATATCACTAGCCGTTATATGTTTGGGGGTTGTATTACGTTCTGTCAAGTTGTCTCATTCTGAACATGTTTTGTTCTGAATCTACTACGTTCGGAACTTGTGTCTTATTCTGGACCTTGTCACATTATGGACTTGTGTCTTGTTCTGGATGTAAAGTCCGAGAGTGTTCTGTCGAAAGTAAAGTTTGAGTATCTTCCATCCGAAATAGACTTTACAATCTGGATGTAAGTTTGAATATATTCTGCTTCTGAACATATTTAGCCTTAAGGTCTGGACACAGTCTGAATAAGTTCAGCTTCAACATAGAGTCTGTCTTCTGATTCTTCCAAGTATAGACTTTGATAATATCATTTACATGTTCTATCATCTGCATAGTCTATTACTCAACCATTAAACACGTTAGTAGCCTTTGATTTATTTTGTCATCTTCAAAACATTATAATGGATTTCCCCAACAGTAGTTTCCTATTTTCACTTTTAAAGAAAATCTCAAAAAATATTGCATCCATATCTCATATTGATGACATTCAACATTGCACATTGGAGAGTCTTCCAATGGCTTGATTTAATGACCTCATCTTGTAGATAGAAATAATTAGCATTGTATAATCATATGTAGAAATCTTGTCTAGATGCATGCATTACATAGTTGTTTTATTCTTAGTTAACATACTGCAGAATACTTTGTGCATTGGACGACAATAATGTTTGCTTAACGTGCTGAGGTTCTTTACTCTTTCCTAAGCTATTTATTTATCGCTTTGAATATTAAGTGTTAAATTCTTGCTTGCGCACCCTTGTGCGCATTACATAGTCGTTTACCTCTTGATCACCCTTGTGCACCCTCTTGATCACCCATCGCATATTAGTGGCTTAGGATTTAATGATCTAAACTGCTTCTAGACATGTTTAAAATAAAGAGAAAATGTACCAAAATGATGGTAGATTTATCTTGCATAACTGAATCCCAATTTCCATGAATCTTTGATTGGTAGAAGTAAAATGTTCTCTTACATTTTACTTGGGTTTCCAATTAACCTGTAAATATTAGTGGTGATCCCAAAATGAATTTATTTACATAGTTAATTGATTTAATTAAAACTCAAAGTTGTGACCGGTATGGGCTCGGGAGAGTCTGCGCTAGACAAAGGTACCTTCTTTAATGAGTTACCATTCGTACCCTACCTAGTAATCTATTATCTTTTCCTTGGTGGTTCACTCCTGCAAAGGTCCCAACAACTTGACAATTCCAAATGACTTAGGCCTGAATTTTCTCTTTTAAAAATTGTTTTCGTTTGAGCAGTATGGAGATAAGGTGTGCCACTAACAATTATGTTAAATGCTCTTGCATATGAGAGTTATAAGAGATGAATTATAACACTTTGTTTTGTAGAGAGATGTTGAGAACGTATGCGTTAGATCAATATTGAAGTGATGTATGCATATTATAAACTATTGTGCATGTTTTACTTTGATCTAACACCATACTTTTACATGAATCCTGCAATCGAACCTAGATTGCATATTAGGAAAAAAAAAGGATGGTGTTGAGACGATACAACCTTGTCCACAAAACTACGAGACTAAGGATTGCACTTTTCAAACTCTGAACTTTCCTTCTTGATACTTGAGATTGCAAGACTATAGGGTAGCCTTTTGATTGAGCTAGTGTCAAGAGCACCCGACCCAATCGCGAGAGTGTGAGATTTGGGCCAATTTCTACTGTTGCCTCCAATCATTGAGCCTTTTAGTACAATGGAACAATTTAAGCAAAGAGTAGGACTATTATGTGCTATGCTCTAAATTGCGAAGCATTGATCTTGTTGTCAAGGACATTATGGCCACTGGTTGGGATGATCTATCAAATAATGAGGCTGTCTGCACAAATGGAAAATGCAGTCTTTGCCATTGATGTAAGGCTGGATGATAGGATGAGTTCAAATCACCTAGAGTTAGGGCATCTTTGATTGTTGACACACTAATTTGTATAGGAGTATTTATGCTTTCTAGTGCTTGATTCTTTGTATTTGATTGCTTTCTTGGATTTCCATTTCCATACAATGTAATTTGTTTTTTTCCATTCAATAAGATGCAAGTTCATCAAAATTTTCATATTTTGATGGAATGTTGAAGTAAACCAAACTATCCTAATGATAAAATCCTACCAATAAAAAATGAGGCGAGGAGATAATTCTGAAGGCTGGCTTTCTTATGTTCCACTCAAAATTTAGTGAAAATAAAAGTTTTAAGCACCTATTTGCCACTTCGTTCCTTTTGTAATCGCCTTGCATTATGGCCCGGGAATATTTCCATTTCAAATAGAACTTGTTGTGACTTTAAAAAATACATGATGAGATAATAGAGGTATAATGCCTTGAATCATGAGATCCTCAGAGGATCTATATTTTGCATAAGCCAAGCCACAATTTGTACTTATGATTACTTACATTATATCTCTATACACTTTGTTTTGCAGGGGGGAAGAGTAAAGTTAGAGCATCCATCAAAACAAAGATCAGACTTCCATATACATGTCCTTTCCCCTGTAAATAGAGGCAATCCATAGCACTCATTTTAGAAAATGCCCCATTGTGTTTGATATCGAGTCTAAGACTCTGTCTTCGTGGGGACGTTGCCACGCTCTACTTTCTTGTCTGAATCTTTGGTATAATTAAGTGTTTTAAGGTCTTAAAATTTTTGTGATAGACTCTGTGGTGCAATAAGCTACTTGTTTTGAAATTACAAGCTTTTCTCGTGATTAAGATGTTAAAACACTCATATTCTTCCAAAAAGTGATCTTGCATAATATTTTGCCCGTTTAATTCACCAATTTCATTTCGAACTTGTTAAAACATATGATTCAACAAATGATGTGTAATGCTTGATAATGCTAATTGGGATGTTTCAAGATGATAAAATGCAAGCTTAATCCTACATATAGTCCTCTATTTATACACTATGAGATGAGTGGAATAATTTCATGTCCTAAAGGTAATTGGTTTCTGGAGGAAGGTATGAAAATTGAATGATGAGCGGCCATTCATTCCTTTATCCTAAACATTGTAGTTAAACTATTGTTTAAGCCTTTTGAGCTTGAATGATTGGAAAATTTTCTTTCGACTTAACCTTGTTAAGAACCATCTCACACTGGGCGGAATTGAGGTAAAGTTGACATTATAGGTTGAGACAAATGAAAGAACTTTTCTTGCCCTCACTTGAATTAACCTTTGACTATCTTTATTACAAATGAACTCAAACAAGAATTTATGTGCCTTAAAGTGATGAATAGCATTTCTTTCTCTATCATGCACACTTTTATTCCTTGTAAAGCCCATTTGAGCTTGCAAATTCATTTCTAAACCTAGTTGGTGATTATTCCTCATATTGCGGCAAGGCAGATGAGTTGACTTGATGAAGTAGCATGGTTCAGAGCGTCGAGTGAAGATGAAGGCCACCAAAGTCCAAAAATGTTGAATCGTGGAAAAGAAAATACAACTACAAATTGAGAAAGCATCCCAATGAGAACTTGATGATTCCAAAACTATCCTTGGTACTAATATTTGCTATGATAACTGTAGCTGGAGTGATTGTCACACCTTGATCCTCGAGCATGCACTCATCCCTCACTTGGTCAATTAAATAGCAACGTCCTATGATGCATCGTTGATCCTTTATTTTCAATACGCATGCAGAAGCATATAAATAATCCCACACAATAAAACAATGGGACAGGAAAGTAGGACCGATTTTTCACAAAAGACCCTTTTATAAACACACAGGTGGAAGCCTACAAAAAGGAGTCGGCTTTCAACAAAAGAGAAATGTCCTAGGACTAACTAGTCGGACATGCTCGCTAATTCTCCAGGCTTCACCTTCTAAACTTCGGGCCTTAGGTCCTCCACCACTATCAATAAAGAACTGAAAATGGTTATACAATAACCAGTGAGACAATATCTCAACAAGTTCTACCCCCTAAAACCCGATTAGGAAGCCAATACGCCCTAAGGGCTGCCTAAGTACAACAACGAGTCAGAGAACTTACCTTGGCCTCAATTCCACCCTACAAAGCAATATCATTTACAGATGTCTCTAATCACATCAATCAATCAATTCATAAAATCATATCAAATCATTGATCAATCGACCTAGTCGATTACATGTCATCTCGGCCTTTTCTTGGTCGGCTTATCTCATACTATCTATAAGTCAATCCGTATCAGGACTGCTCATTGCTAAGTTGATAGATAAATAGTATACCTCACTTCTGAGATGATCGGGTATACTACTCTCCGCTAAGCTGCCATATCGCCCATAGGCTGATATAGTATACCAACATTGCTCAATCTAAGCTGGTAAGGTATATTGCTTTCTGCTAAATTGCCATATCGTCTGTAGTCTGATATAGTATACCGACATATTCAATCAAAATTGATAAGGCATACCACTCTCTGCTAAGCTGTCATATTGTCCGTAAGCTGATATAGTATACCGGTATACTACTTTCTGCTAAGCTGACATATCGTTCGTAGGCCGATATAGTATACCATTCTAATCATACGATCAATTCCATCTTTTTATCATTCTCCATAAAATAGTTGTGTGTGGGTACACGATCGGTGTAGCACCCCGAACCCTTCGGTGGTCGCCACAAGCACCAATGTTACACCTTAATACCCTCTTGTACTTATACTTAGAAGAAACGTCGTTATTCACAGGCATTTTTTTTTAAAAAGCGGTCCCAGCGCGACTCATTAGCGGAAGCAAAATAAAGCATCACCATCTATCCCCCTACTAATCCATGATACCAATACACATCACTAATCACCATGATTTTATAAACAAGCCACGACACCTTATTTACATATACTTTCAAGATGGGACTCCTTTTTGGGTCGATACATAAAAAGGAAAAGCTAGGACTCTACCATGTCCAGCCTAAAATCCCAAAAAAAAAAACCTCGACCCTCTACATCACACGTGTACAATCCCCCCATCATTAGTGTCGGCTAACGATCCCCAAAAAGATCCAGCTCCTACTCGTCACGCACGGCCCTCACACCCATCCTAGTGCATCAGGCGGTGGCGGTGGCAGCATTCCATGCATCACCCCGTCGAGTCGAACATGCACAGATATAAACTCTTGGACAACAGGGCCCCCAGCCAGATCCATGTCGTACATAACTAGACAACGCACTCGAATATACACAAGACCAAGAACTGAAGGACAATCAAACTCTTCGCATTCGACCTCTATGTCCGAAGGTATGCCGTAAAATACGCCCCGCGTAATGGTAGGAAGCGGCATGCTGCTAATCTGAAATGTTGGTCCCCAAAAGGGGTGAGTACAACCACTCAGCAGATAAGGAATCCAATAACAACTCAATGCATCATACAAATCATACATGCATTACAGGCGTTACTTACCTTGAAGCCATGCGCAAACTATCATGCATCATCATATCATACATGCCATCATCATCATGGCATCATCATCATGACATCATCACATTACACATGTCATCATGCCATATCATATTTCATTATCATTATCATCATCATGCATATCATCATGCATATCATATATCATCATCATTATCATCATCATCATCATGCATATCATCATGCATATCGTGCCATGGATGATCATCATTATTTCACATCATATATCATCATCATCATCATCATCATTATGCATATCATGCCATGGGTTTAATTTCCACTTTCAGCTTTCAATTTGATTACCACATCACCCATTTCTCAAATCATCAATTTCATCATCCCCTCGGGCAAAGACCTCTGAGGCTTCCGGCATTTAGCCATCCCAGGCCACTAGGCATCTGACCCCCCACATTTCAGGCATCTCGCATCCCAACTGGCATCACGAGGCATTCCCTTCGGGCAAAAACCTTCGACAGGGCTTTCGGCATTTACACTCCCTGGCCGGGCATCCCGCACCCCAAATCTTGGCATCGTGAGGTATTCCCTTCGGGCAGAAACCTCCGACAGGGCTTCCGGCACCCCCACGTTCCGGGCATCCTAAATCTCCCAAGGCCATCCGGCAATGCATCTCTATACATTCCGGGCATTAACCTTCACCACAACCACCTCCTCACTTATCATTATCCACATTTACCATTATTTTGATCTCAATTTAACATGGCACATGGCATGACATCAAATAAGTCATACTTGACATGGAATTCACACATGCATCTCGATTCAATGTCATATATATACCAAGACTTTATCACACACGCAACATAAATTATTTATTTATTTATTTATTTATTTATTTATTTATTTATTTATTTATTATTATTATTATTATTATTATTATTATTATTATTATTATTATTATTATTTAATATCTATAAATTCCCAAGATTATAAAAATTCAAGAAATCATTAAACAAACCAATAGGATGATAATTACATGCAAAATTCATGGCCAAATTGAATTTTACACAATCTCACAATTTTCAGAAAACATCCTATGATTCTCGGATGAAACCAAAATGCACGGTTTTCGAATAAATTCAATTAAAATATCCATATGACCTCCAAAAATTATGAAATTTTACTGGGTTATAGCCAAGACATTTTAGTACAACTTTAATGAAAGACTCCAAGCCAGATTCCTTTTAGATTGTTTTATACAGTATCACGAAACTTCTGGATCCACTACCGCATCGTCCAGTGTACACATCTCCAAAATATTGAAATTTCATCTACCTATTCTCTTTAGTTTTCTCTGAAATTTGAATATGTTATATATCAAGATGTCCTTTACAAGTTTCAGGAAGATATCTAGGTCAAATAACCAGAATATAGTCATCATTTAGGTCCTTGAAGTCTCGGGTGTCTCGGAATACATCACCAGAATCATCGTCTTCAAGATCTAGTTGATTTACTAGGATATACTTGTTCATTTCACTTTAAATTTGAGTATGTTGTATTTTAAGATATCCCCTACAAATTTCATGAAGAAATTGAAGTGATATTCTCATCACAAACCAACATGCAATCACGAATCCAGCAAGAGGTCAGTAAAAACTCTCCAGATCTAAGGTCTCCGTAGGATGAGACTTTAACCCCTCAAATCTCCATCATTTTCCACTAAATTTTAGTATGTTGTAGTACAAGATGTTAGCTACAACTTTCATGAGAAATCGAAACCAAAATCGGACTCTAAACACACATGCAAGCTCAAACAACTTTCTGACTCACATGATCCGAGCAAGAACAGTCATGCGATTCAAGAATAAGCCAACCACACCTCGGTTTTTCTCACTTAAACACCCAAAAATTTAACATGCAAACAGCATACAAGCATGCAAGAGAAGCTAGAGGACTCCCACTTGCCTCTAGACTGGTCGGTCGACGGCGTAGGGCAGTGAACACGGTGGCACACGGCGGCTCCTCCTCCTCCTCTCTCTCTCGGCCTCTCCCTCTCCCTCGAAATCTCTCTCTCTCTCTCTCTCTCACCCTCTCTCTTGGCTGAATGGGAATCTGGCCACCCTCTCTCTCTCTTCCCTCTTATACCCCCAAACTCTCATCATTGATAATCATTACTTGCCTTAACCATGGCCAATGCATGGCCTTCTTCCCTAAGCCAATACATGAGTCTTGTGCCACTTGTCCTATTGCATGCATCATGAGCCTTGGAGTTGGGCTTGGGCTTCCTTGTGGTCAGTCAACCACTCCCTCTTGGGCCTCTATTGGGCCGGCCAACTTGGCCCATTAAAAGTTTAGGCCAATGGGCCTAAGGCCCATCCTAAAAATTGACCTTTTCCTCTTCTTCTTTTTTTTTTTTTTTTTGAAATTCCTTTCTATAAATATTTTCAATTTTCAATTTTCAATTTTCATCTTGGCCAAAGTCTTGGGACATCTTGTTTATTGAAATTTAATTTATAAAGTACATGGCCAAGCATAGGTTATTAATCTATCAAATTTAAATTCTCACAATCACATGCACAAATCTTCTAATTAAAAAGACTAATGGCTAAAGCATAAGCCATGGAAAATTTTATCACCTAATTAGAGACTTTAACACACCTTATGGCTTGGCTCTGAATTTTTTTTTTTTTTTTTGGGATGCCACAATCGACCTTAACTAAAATATAATAATTTCACTTTCAATCTCCCACTTCTTTTAATAGTCCAAAAAATAGATTTTTGGCATTGTAAACCGACGCCCGGTAATTTTCTAGTAAATTAAAACTTTAATTAATTTTGGAATAAAATCCTAAAATCACAATTAAATCAATTCAACATAATTTAGAATTCCAATAAATAAATAGACTACACCACAATAACCAGCTCGTGGATTGGTCTTTCTCTCTACACCTTTATGTTCTCAACTGGAACATCGACAGGTGCGGCGGTAGGTGCAGCAACAGGTGCGGCAAGAAGTGCGGCAGTAATGGTAGCATTGGCAGAGGTAGTGGCAGCGGCTTCTAAGGCGGCAACTTGATTCTGGGCCTATTGTCCCATCATTTCTCGTATGGTGTCCAAAGCCTGGGTGATCCCAATGGTTCCTTGATCACCTGGGGCTGCAATCGTAGCACCAATAGGAGGTGGTGCTATGCCACTAACACTAGCTTGTGCTGGCGCTTGACCTCAGCCTCCTCAGGTACCAACCCTGGTCGGCATCTTACCTCGAGTTATGGCCCTAGTAGTCCTCTTGGCAGGAGTTCTTGGCTAATGATCACTCATGGCTCAGCTTTCTCTATTGAAGCCTGCTTCCAATTCTAAGCCGAATTAGAAACAAAGTGATTCAAACAACAAGCAACTCTATCAATCAATTACCACAGACATGCACCAACATGAATTTAAAGGTCTTTCCTACCACTATCCTATGGTCCATCGTACCTTATCACTCCAATCCCTAACCATTGCTCTGATACCACTTAAACGGAGATGTCACACCTTGATCCTTGGGCACACACCCATCCCTCACTTGGTTGATTAAATAGAGACGTCCTAGGACACATCGCCAATCCTTTCTTTTCAATACGCATGCAGAAGTATGTAAATAATCCACAGACAATAAAACAATGTGATAGGAAACTATGACCAATTTCTCACAAAAGACATTTTTATAAACACATAGGTTTATATACAGAAGCCTACAAAATGGAATCAGCTTTCAACAAAAGAGAAATGTCCTAGGACTAACTAGTTAGCCATGCTCGCCGATTCTCCGAGCTTCACCTTCTAAACTTTGGGCCTCAAGTCCTTACTTGTTGTTAACTAGGGACCTAAAAATGGTTATACAATAACCAGTGAGACAATGTCTTAGCAAATTCTACCCTCTAATGCCCGATTAGGAAGCCAATACGTCCTAAGGGCTGTCTAAGCACAACCATGAGTTAGAGGACTTACCTTGGCCTCAATTCCACCTTGCAAAGCAATATCATTTACAGATGTCTCCAATCACATCAATCAATCAATTCATAACATCAGATCAAATCATTGATCAATCGACCTAGTCGATTACATGTCATCTCGACCTTTCCTTGGTTGGCTCATCTCATACTATCTATAAGTTCATCTATATGAGGACTGCTCACTGCTAAGTTGATAGATAGATAATATAGCTCACTTCTGAGATGATCGGGTATAGTGCTCTCCGCTAAGTTGCCATATCACCCGTAGGCTGATATAGTATATCGACATTGTTCAATCTAAGTTGATAAGGTATACTGCTCTCTACTAAGCTGTAATATCGCTCATAGGCTGATATAGTATACCGACATATTTAATCAAAACTTATAAGGTATACTGTTCTCTGCTAAGCTGTTATATCGCCTGTAAGCTGATATAGTATATCGATATACTGCTCTTTGCTAATTTGACATATCCCCCGTAGGTCGATATAGTATACCATTCAAATCACACAACCAATTCCATCTTTTATCATTCTCGATAAAATAGTCGTGTGTGGATACACGATCGGCTTTAGCCAAAATATAATAATTTCACTTTCAATCTCACTTTTTTTAATAATCAAAAATATATTTTTGGCGCTGTAGACCGATGCCGGGTAATTTTCCAGTTAATTACCAACTTTAATTAATTTATTAATAAAATCCTCAAATCACAATTAAATCAATTTAGCACAATTTAGAACTCAAATAAATAAACAGACTATACCACAATAACTAACATAAAGTTTTGATCGTCGACTATCTCGGCCTAATTTTCAGAAAATAAATAATTAATTAAATAATTACGAAAATTATTAAATAAATGCAATAAATCCAACTTAGGCTCGTAATACCTAATTGGATGCCGAAACAGACCCAGAAAAATTTCAAGATTTGTTAAACCAATAATAGCACAAGTCTACTCGCTAATGTCACTAACTAACCACCTAACATGCATCGGCAGATAATTAAATTATCTAATCTAATATAATATAATCTATCCACCTAAACCATGCTTAATTGATCTAATCAACCTCTAAGCATCATTAATTGACTAAGTGAGGATTAGTGAGTTCAACTCACTTATTTCGCGATCCATCTGGTTCAAAACGTTGGGAACGCAACAAGGACCGACTTTCCTCAAAGCGGGCCAAACTTTCAAGGCCCGGAACCACCTCAAAACGGGCCTACAAGCTTGCGGGAAACCCACCCACAAACTCTCTGTTTGAGAGGTTGAAGGTGGGCCAAACGACTGGCACAAGCTAAGGAAGCTACTAGGATGGCAAAACAGAGGGCTGGAAGCAGCAGGGGCGTCGGGTTGGGCGGTGGCGCGGTAGGGCATGCATGCGGGGTGGTGGGGTGTGCGGACGACGTTCCGATGGTCACGGTGGCATGTGGCGTAGACGGGCAACTTCTCTGGTTTTCTGGGCTCGAGCAAGGCACAATGAGGAGGGGAAAGGAGGCTACCGACTAGTTGGAGAGAGAGAGGGAATAAGGTGGGGTTGGAGGGGGTCACTTGCCTTATTTTTCATTCAAATGTCTCATTGACTTCACCCATAGCCTAGTCTTGCTTCTATGGCTGCAATTCAACCATCCATGCACTCATCTAGAAGGTTGAAGAGGTCTATAAGTTGTGGGAATTGGGGGACATACGAATTTCATGGATTTTGGCATCAAATGGACACTTAATCTTGCTTTAAACAATTCAATTTGGCCTCAATGAATATAATTAATTGTGAAACTGAGTCGACATTCCTAGAATTAATTGTGATATGATGGAACTTTCAACTTCTGAAATCAGATTCAATTTCGCAGTTAATTTCAATTTGGTGCGTTTTTAGCGTGACCTAGGCTATCAGGTAGTTTTTAGAAAATTTTTAGGGCAAATGACCCTTGGTCGGGTACCGGCCGACGAGAAAAATCTTGAGGATTCAAATACGGACACAGGGTATGAAAACTATAGAAAAATCGGTCTAGTACCGGCCGACGAGAATTTTACAATTTAATGAAGTCACCCACGATTAGTCACACATCTCAGTCGAATCGATCTATCTCTGATTTCAAATCAATTTTATATTGTGCCGTAATTGCCTTTAAAGATGAACACAGTTGAGAAGCTGATTTCTGGTCGAATTCTCAAGTCTATCGCTTTAAAATTCTTTAATGGCTTCCTTGAATAGTCTAGTTATTTCGAGAGTGATCAGTTTTGAGAATAGCCTTATAGGCGCATCGATGAAATGTTCGATTTATTCAATAGAAAATATGATTGAAAATCTGTGATGTCACAACTCACAACTCTTCCACTCTTATAAAAATTTTGTCTTCGAACTTTAAATCATTACAAAACTTAAGCAAAAAGGTGAGGGTACAACTGTCTTATCAACTCTTTAGTTTCCCATGTCGCTCCTTCAGTATTGTGGTGTTGCAAGACCACTTTGACCAATGTAACTTGTTCTTTTATGTCCACAATCTGAACTGTCACGTCGCGATCCTCGAGCGCTCACTTATCCCTCAATTGGTCGATTAATAGCGACGTCTCAGGACGCATCGCTGATCCTTTCGTATTAATATGCATGCGGAAGCATATAATAATAATCCCTAGACATTAAAGCAATGGGATAGGAAAGTGGGACTAAATTCCGAACTTTCAAAAATAACCACACTTATATATATATATAAGGCGAACTACTAAGTTAAATTCAACTTGAACAAGTTAAGAAACAAGGTCTATAAGTAGGGGTGGGGATTCCACAAACTACGAGTCCTTGTCCTCCTCTTCATCATCCTCCACACTCCAACTGGAGCCTTTAGTAGATTGCACCGAACTTCCGAGATCTTCAAAATTCAGATCTACTACATCTATGACGGAGCTCGGAGGGGAATTTGCAGTGCCTTTTCTAAAGGCGGCCTCTAGAACACACAAAGGTATCTCAAACTTCGGTAGGGGACCCTCTCTCTAGCCATCTTGAGTTGGCGGTACCACAATCTATATCGGTGGGGCACCTTGTGGATGAGACCTGCATTGACCTAAACTATAGACCTCACTAGTTCATAAGTTCAGCCCCTAGGGCACCCATGAAAAGGAAAGTAAGAGGTCTGCTTTGTGATCTTCTTAGGCCGTCGCAAAAACTCAAGAGTGGCCATCTAGAAACCTGAAATGGTTATACAATAACCAATGAGACAACGTTTTAGCGAGTTCTACCCCATAAAACTCAATTAGGAAGCCAATATGCCCTAAAGGTTGCCTAAGCACAACATGGGTCAAAGGACTTACCTTGGCCTCAGTTCATTCTTGCAAGTTAGTATATATATCAAATATACATGATCACATCACATCACATCAATCAGATCGAATTATCGATTAATCGACTTAGTCGATTACATGTTATCATGACCTTTCCCCTGGTCGGTACATTCAATATCATCTATTCTCCAAGATGGTATATCTATTCATCGAGCCCACGTGCATTCTCCAAGTTAATGTACTTAGTCACCGAGCCCACGTGCATTCTCCAAGATGGTATATCTAGTCATCAAGCTCACGTGCATTTTCCAAGATGACCTGCCTAATCACCGAGCTCACGTGCATTCTCCAGGTTGACATACTTAGTCACTAAGTCCACGTGCTTTCTTCAAGGTGATATATCGAATCGCTGAGCCAACAAAATATGACGTCTTTCTTTGAGATGACATCCTTAACCATCAAGCCGATGTAGTATGGCATTCTTTCTCACATTCTATCATACTTGTTCAAATAGCCGTGTGTGGCTACACGGTTGGTCTTAACCAAAATACAACAATTTCACTTTTCACAAGTCTCACCATTTTTAACAACCCATAACATACTTTTGGCGCTGTAACTGACGCTCAAATAAATAAATGGACTAGAATAATCAACATGAAATTTCGGTCATCGACTATCCCAGCCTAATTTCCAAAAAATAAATAAATAATTAATTAATTACATAAAATATTAAATAAATGTAATAAATTCAACTTAGGCCCGTTATAGCCTAATTGGAAGCCGAGACGAACTCGGAAAATTACCGAGATTTGCTCAATAAATACTATGACCTATTTCCTTGCTAACTACACCAACCATTTACCTAACATGCATTGATAAGTCTCTAATTAATTACTCTAATCTAATATATCAACTTAATTGCACTTAATTAAATTTAATCAACCCATAAGCATCATTAGCCTACTAATAAGGGATTAGTGAGCAAAACTCACTTGTTTAACGCGTGGGTTGGATCATACCGACAGGAACGGCGCGGAGGATGCTTTTCTCCAAATTGGGTCTAGGTTTCAAGGCTTAGAAACACCTCAAAATGAACCTTGAAGGTGGCTGAAAACACACTTCTTTATGCTTCTGTTTTGATTGGTTAATGGTTGAAACGGCAAGGGGGTTGATCGGTTGAGGCGGGGATGGCCCAAGGAAGCAAAATTGGACTTTGGCGGGGCTTGGTGGAGCTCAAATGGCGGTTGGCAGCAACTCACAGCGGTCCAAAAGGCTTGCTGAGTGGCGAAGCAAGTTGGAACGACAGCGTGAGGCGCGGCAAGGCGCGGTGGTGCGCGTGGCACTTGTGTGGGCGGAGGGCGGCTTCCGGCGATAGTGCGAGCAGTCTTGGCGGCGACGAGCTTGCTCTGGCTGCTTCTTTGGTTGCTATGGTGTTCGAATAGCAGTAAGAGATGGGAGAAGATGGCTTGGACAGTAGCTTGTGGAGGAAGAAAGGCAAGGGATAAGGTTTGGGGGCCACCATGGCCATTTTTTCCATAACTTGTTCTCCAAGACTCCTCCTTGGCCAAGCATCTTCCTTGGCTGTCCATGAGCCACCAAGGCTCCTCCTTTCAACTTTGAATTGGTCCAAAATGGTGGTGGATGTGGGGAGTTACGAATTTACAAGCAATTAGCTTCAATTGGACACCGATCTTTGCTCGACTCAATCTTAATTGGCCTCAATAAATTCAATTGACCCTCCATCGATCAAATTGATATTTTTGCTCACCGATATATCCATCATGCTTCCCAAATTTGTGATCAAAACGATCCCCAGCCTTTTTTTTTGAACAAAAACGGTCCTATGCCGACTTTTTCCTAAAAAATCTCGGGTCACAGAAAAATATTTTGAGATTGAGTCGACGTTCCTAGAATTTATTATGACATGATAGAATCTTCAATTTTTGAAATCGGACTCGAATTTGTGGTTAAATTTCATTCGACGCGTTTTTAGCGAGACCTAGGCTACCGGGTAGTTTTCAGAGATTTTTAGTACAAATGACCCGCGGTCGATTTTGTTCGAGCCACAATGAACCCACTCAACACATTGGCGACTCTCAATTATCGTGAAAATCTCGACAATTCAAATATGGACATAGAGTACCAAAACAATAAAAGAATCAGTCTAGGATCGGTCGATGAGAATTTTCCAATTTAGTGGTGTCACCCATGATTAACCACACTTCTCAATCGAACCGACCTCTTTTTTATTTGAAATCGATTTTATACTTTGCCGTAATGATCACAGCAGATGAGCACGATCGAGTAACTGATCCCTGGTTGAATTCTCAAGTCTATTACATTAATGAAATGCTCGATTTATTCAGTAGAAAACAATGCTGAAAATCTAAGATGTCACAAGAACCGGGCTTTCAACATATGACACATGGTCATCCACGTCTAATTCTTCAAAATTAAGCACATGGGTTGGGTTAGGCTCGCATTTCCTCAACATCGACACGTGAAAGATGTTGTGCACTTGCGCTAATCTCAGTGGCAACGCAAGACGATATGCTAAGGTCTCAATTCTTTCAAGAATTTCAAATGGACCTCTGTACCTCATACTCAGATTTCCTTTTTTACCAAAGCGCGAAGTTCCCCTCATTTGTGACACCTTCAGAAAAACATGATCACCAACTTGGAATTTCAAAAGCCTCTGACGCTTATCTGAGTAAATTTTCTGTCTGCTCTAAGCGGCCTTTAATCTGCCTCCAATCCTTTCCACGGCATCCACTAATTGCTAAACCAATTCTGGGCTTGTAATCATTCTTTCCCCAACTTCATCTCAACACACTGGTGTTCTGCACACTCTACCATACAACGCTTCAAAATTAGCCATTTGGATGCTCTGCTGATAACTGTTGTTGTAGGCAAATTCCACCAGATGAAGTTGTTCTTCCCAACTTCCTTTAAAGTCTAATACACAAGCTCTCAGCATGTCCTCGAAGGCTTGAATTGTCCTCTCAAATTGGCCATCCGTCTAAGGATGATATGTCGTACTGTACTGCAGCTTGATACCTAAGGCACTCTGTAAGCTCTTCCAAAAGGCGGTGGTAAACCTCAGGTCTTTATCTGAAGTTATTATAACCAGTACTCCATGCAGGTGAACCACTTAACGCATGTATAGATTTGCGTGTCTATCCAAACTAAGGTCCTTTCGAACTGCTATGAAGTGAGCCGACTTCGTCAGTCTGTCGACTACTACCCAAATCGAATCATTTCCTCTTTGACTCATCAGTAGTCTTGTCACGAAATTCATTGTGATATGCTCCTATTTCCATTATGGGATCTCAAGAGGTTGTAGAAGTCCTCCCGGCTTGCAATGTTGAGTTTTAACTTGCTGACACATCAAATATTTGGCGACATGCTTGGTGATGTCTGTCTTCATACCAGACCACCAATAGTGTAGACATAGATTCTAATACATCTTAATAATACCGGGAAGGATGCTGTAATTGCTACGATGCACTTCTGATAGAATATCCTCTCTAAACTCCACATCGTCAGGTATAACCAATTATCTTTGAAAGCTTAGCGTTCCATCATTAGAAACCTGAAAGTTAGTCTTTCTTTTCTCAATGTCCTCTTAAAGGATCTTTTGCTCATCTAGGTTTGTTGGTTGGAGTAACTTAATTCTGGGAATAAGTACACTAATGGTGCCATAAGTTGTGTACGGCGCTCACTTTGGTGGCAAAAGTTTCCGCCGGATCACTTAAGTGCCAAATTGGAGAAAAAACAATCACTTTGGTGCCACCGGCAAGAAATTCCAGCCAAAATGATTACGTGGCTTTATATTTAAAAAAAAAATCGATAAACACTTTAAACGACGTCGTTTTCTGTCTTACTTAAGAAAACGACGTTGTTTTGCCGTCCTATGTGGATGGCTTAGGAAAAACGATGCCGTATTGCTCATTTGTGATTGAAATTAGGGTTTTTTTTTTTGTTCATCCTCGCCGACCAAGCTTGCTCAGCCACCGTCGCTTGGCCACCGTGCTCGGCCACCGTCGCTCGGCCACTGTGCTCGGCCACCATCGCTCGGCCACCATGCTCGGCCACCATCGCTCGGCCAAGAAGTGATGGGAAAGTAGGAGGCGAGGGCAGAGGAGGAGGAGGAAGAAGGGGGATTGAAGGTGCAGAGAGAGAGAAAAGACGAGGAGTGTGAGGGAAACAAGGAGGACGTAGATGGAGATGGTAGATTGGGCTTTGTTCAAAGAATCGTTGGTGCTGGTGTTGTTCTTCGAGGAAGAAGACGCCGCCGCCATGGCTTCTCTCTCTCTGTTGGCGTTGTTCTTCGGGGAAGAAGACGACATCGCCATGGCTTCTCTCTCTGCTGGTGTTGTTCTTCGGAGAAGAAGATGATGCTGCCATGGCTTCTCTCTCTGTGCTAGTGTTGTTCTTCGGGGAAGAAGACAACGCCGCCGCCATGGCCTATCTCTCTCTCTCTCTCTCTCTCTCTCTCTCTCTCTCTCTCTCTCTCAATTTGGGGATTAGGGTTTCGACTTGGGGTGCCAAACGACGTCGTTTGGTGGTTTACTTGCTGACTGGACTCTCCGGCGAGCCACATCGGTATAAGAAATTAATAAAAAAAAGGCCACGTCGGATTTCTGGCCAATTTCGTCGGCGTTGGCACCAAAGTATGCGTTTTTCAAATTTTTTGGCACTTAAGTGATCCGACGGAAACTTTTGGCACCAAAGTGAGCACCGTACACAACTTATGGCACCATTAGTGTACTTATCCCCTTAATTCTGATTTGGACATCCGGTTCAATTCTGAGGGTGGCCTAAGACTGGAAAGGTGGCCTCCCTCAAACTTAGATACTGAATCTTGAGCTCTCTCGATTAAGTTACACTCTTTAATCAAAATATGAGCAACTAAAGACTTTCGACTGAAAGTATCGGCAACTTTGTTCGCCTTTCCTGGGTGATATAGAGTATCACAGTCGTAGTCCTTCAATAATTCCATCCATCGGCAGTGTGTCATGTTCAATTCTTTATGAGAGAACAAGTACTTGAGACTTTGATGGTTCGTGAAGATTTGGAATTTTTCTCCGCACAAATAATGTCTCCAAATCTTCGGGGCAAAAATAATCGCCGCGAGTTCTAAGTGATGCGTTGGATAGTTCTGTTCATAAGGCCTTGACTGACGGGAGGCGTATGCAACAACTCTGCCATGTTGCATCAGCACGCAACCCAATCCTCTGAGTGATGCATCAATGTGGATCTCGAATCCTCCAGAGCCAGATGGAATGGTCAACACAGGTGCAGTAGTAAGCTTTTCCTTAAGCTCTTGGAAAGTACTCTCACACTTGTCTATCTACGTAAATTTCTCTTCTTTCTTTAGGAGTTTTGTTAGTGGCGATGCTAATGATGAGAACTCTTCCACAAACCATCTGTAATAACCTCCCAAACCTAGAAAACTTCTGATCTTTGTCACTATAGTCAGTCTTGGCTAGTTGATCACGGTTTCAATCTTGCTCGGGTCCATAAAGATTCCTTCACCTGAAATCACATGACCTAAGAAAGCAACATGAGTCAATCAAAACTCGCACTTGTTGAACTTGGCGTACAACTGATGGACTCTTAGTGTCTGCAGCATTAGTCTCAGATGACTATCATGCTTTTCATCACTCCTTGAATACATCAGAATATCATTAATGAATACGATCACAAACTGATCTAGATATTCTTTGAATATTCAGTTCATAAAATCCATGAAGGCAGTAGGAGCATTTGTCAACCCGAATGGCATTACCATGAACTCGTAATAGCCATACCGAGTACGAAATGCTGACTTTGGAATGTCCTCCTTCCTGATTCTTAGTTGATGATATCTTGTCCTAAAGTCGATCTTTGAAAATATCGATGCTCCTTGCAGCTAATCAAATAAGTCATCAATCATCGGGAGTGGATACTTGTTCTTAATCGTTACCTGATTGAGTTGTCGATAGTTGATACACAGGCGCAACGAACCATCTTTCTTCTTTACAAACATAATTGGTGCTCCCCAATGTGATGCACTAGGGTAAATGAATCCCTTTTCCGATAGCTCTTGCATCTGCATCTTCAGTTCCTTCAACTTAGATAACACCATCCAGTAAGAAGCCTTAGAGGTTGGCTTTGTTCCAGGTGCTAGCTCGATCACGAACTCAATTTCTCTCTCTGGTGGCAATCTTGGCAATTCCCTTGGAAAGACATCTAGAAATTATTACACCACAGCAATGTCTTCCATCTTTAGCTCCACAACTGTCGTATCCACGACAGTTGCCAAGTAACCTTGACAACCCTCATCTAACAGACGAGTTGCCTTTGGCGATGAGATCAGGACAATCGAGTGTCCTCATTGATGTTCGACAAACTCAAAGCTCTCATCCTCTAACGGGTCAAACTGAATTGTCTTGCGATAGCAGTCCATTATAGCTCGTTGTTTGGTGAGCCAGTCTATGCCAATTATCAAATCAAAGTCATACATGGCTAGGACTAACAAGTCTATTTTCCCCAATCGCTCATTAATCGCTAACTTGCAACGAGAACAACCCAAAGCAACAATAACTTTATCCTTCAATGGCGTAGATATGCAAATTGCCGACTCCAACAATATATGACTTAATCTTAACAACTTAACATATTGCTCGACAATAAGGGAATGAGTTGCTCCTGAGTGGAATAAAGCATAATTAGGATGGTCGTTCAGCGAAACCATACCCGTGATCACATCATGCATAGCTTCTGCCCGACCTTGTGTGATGGCATACATCATGCCCTGAATTGGAGATCTCAACTAACCTCCTTACGGCACATTCTGAGGTGCATATCCTCTGATCTGTCCCATAGGTGGCGGCGATGGCAATTGCGGTTGTCTTCTTGGTTTGCTATGACAATCTCTGGCCTTGTGACCCTGCTGGCCAAAATAGGTGCCCATCCTTCAAAGGCATTGATTCACAGTATGTGGTCTTCCAAAAAGGTGACACATCTCGATTCGGCTTGGTCTAGACTTGCCAACTCCACCCTTCCTGTTGGGCGAGATCTGGAATCTACTTCCAGGCATGGGCCTCTTTCCCTGATGAATTCCTTCTCGGTGTGAAGTAAACCTCGATCCAGACGAGGTGACTTGCTTAGTTAGGCTCCTTTCAAGCAGCCGTGCTCGACGATAGATTTCTCGGTAATCGATTAAGTCGAATGGTACCAACGACTGCTTCAACTCTTGTCAAAGGCCATTCTCGAACCTTTGAGCCTTCTCCTCAGGGTCTTTAATCAGTCTTGAAGCATACTAAGACAGCTTCTCAAACTTGACCCCATATTGGTCAATAGTCATTGACCCCTAACGGAGTCGCGGAAATTCTTCTATTTTCTACTCCATAGCATTCCTCGAAAAGTACTGTTCATTGAACGCCCTAAGGAATGCATCCCATAGTGGGACCACTTATTCTAAAAACACTATCTCTTTGGTGGCTCTCCACCAGGTGTTGGCATTGTCCTGCAATTGATATACTACGAGGGTTACCTTATCTGCTTATGTGCACATCAGGAGTGTAAAGGCTTTCTCCAAATCCTGAATCCATAGTGAAGCGGCCTCAGGGTCTCCAGTACCCTTAAATCTTGGTGGGCTCAGTTTCAAAAAATGCTCCAGCAGCTTGTGGATCAGTCTTTCTCTCTGCACCTCTATGTTCTCAACTGGAACATCGGTAGGCGTAGCAATAGGTGCAACAACAGCTGTGGCAGCAATAGTGGCATTGGTAGCGACAGTGGCGACGGCTTCTATGGTGGCGGCAAAGGCGATAGCTTGATTCTAGGCCTATTGCCTCATCATCTCTCGCATGGCATCCAAAGCCTGGGTGATCCCAATGGTTCCTTGATCACATGGGGTTGCAACCCCAGCACTAACAGAAGATGGTGCTACGCCACTAGCGCTAGCTTGTGCTGGCGCTCGACCTTGGCTTGCTCGGGTACAAACACTGGTCAACATCTTAACCTGAGTTATGGCCCTACCAGTCCTCTTGGCAGGAGTTCTTGGCTCATGATCACTCATGGCTCAGCTTTCTCTATTGAAGCTTGCTTCTAATTCTATGTCGAATTAGAAACAAAGTGATCCAAACAACAAGCAAGTCTATCAATCAGTTATCACAGACATGCACCAACATGAATTTAAAGGTCTTTCCTACCACTATCCCATGGTCCATTGTACCTTACCACTCCAATCCTTAACCATTGCTCTAATACCACTTAAACGGGAATGTCACGCCCTGATCCTCGAGCACGCACCCATCCCTCACTTGGTCGATTAAATAGCGACGTTTAAGGACACATCGCCGACCCTTTCTTTTCAATACGCATGCGGAAGCATATAAATAGTCCCCAGACAATAAAACAATGGGACAGGAAAGTAGGACCGATTTTTCACAAAAGACATTTTTATAAACACACAGGTTTATACACGGAAGCCTACAAAAAGGAATCGGCTTTCAACAAAAGAGAAATGTCCTAGGACTAACTAGTCGGACTTGCTCACCGATTCTCTGGGTTTCACCTTCTAAACTTTAGGCCTCAGGTTCTCCACCACCATCAACTAAGGACCTGAAAATGGTTATACAATAACTAGTGAGATAATGTTTTAGCAAGTTCTACCCTTTAAGACCCAATTAGGAAGCCAATATGCCCTAAGGGTTGCCTAAGCACAATCACGAGTTAGAGGACTTACCTTGGCCTTAGTTCCACCCTACAAAGTAGTATCATTTACAGATGTCTCCAATCGCATCAATCAATCAATTCATAACATTATATTAAATCATTGAGCAATCGACCTAGTCAATTATATGTCATCTCGACCTTTCCTTGGTTGGCTTATCTCATACTATTTATAAGTCCATCCATATCAAGACTACTCACTGCTAAGCTGATAGATAAATAATATAGCTCGCTCATGAAATGATCGGGTATATTGCTCTTCGCTAAGCTGCCATATCGCCCATAGGCTAATATAATATACCGACATTCCTCAATCTAAGCTGATAAGGTATACTTCTCTCTGCTAAGCTGCCATATCGCCCGTAAGCTAATATAGTATATCGACATATTCAATCAAAACTGATAAGGTATACTACTCTCTAATAAGCTGCCATATCGCCCGTAAGCTAATATAGTATATCGACATATTCAATCAAAACTGGTAAGGTATACTACTCTCTAATAAGCTGTCATATCGCCCGTAGATTGATATAGTATACCGACATATTCAATCAAAACTGACAAGGTATACTACTCTCTAATAAGCTGTCATATCGCTCGTAGGTTGATATAGTAATAAGATATACTGCTCTATGCTAAGTTGACATATCGCCCGTAGGCCGATATAGTATACTATTACAATTATATAACCAATTCCATCTTTTATCATTCTCGATAAAATAGTTGTGTGTGGGTACACAGTCAGCCTTAGCCACACTATAATAATTTCACTTTCAATCTCCCACTTCTTTTAATAGTCCAAAAATAGATTTTTGGCACTATAGACCGACACACGGTAATTTTCCAGTTAATTACCAACTTTAATTAATTTAGGAATAAAATCCTAAAATCACAATTAAATCAATTTAGTACAACTTAGAACTCAAATAAATAAACAAACTGTAGCACAATAACCAACATAAAATTCCAGTCATCGTCTATCCCAGCCTAATTTCTAGAAATTAATTAATTAATTAATTAATTAATTAATTAATTAAAAAAATTATTAAATAAATGCAATAAATCCAACTTAGGCCCGTAATGCCTAATTGGATGCCGAACAGACCTGGAAAAATTCGAAGGTTTGTTAAATAAATAATAGCACGAGTCTACTCACTAATGTTACTAGCTAACTACCTAACATGCATTGGTAGATAATTCAATTATCTAATATAATCTAATCTATCCACCTAAACCATCCTTAATTAATCTAATCAATCCCTAAGCATCATTAACAAACTAAGCGAGGATTAGTGAGTTCAACTCACTTATTTCGCGATCTGTTCGGTTCAAAACGTCGGGAACACAACGGGGATCGACTTTCCTCAATGTGGGCCAAACTTGCGAGGCCCGAAACCACCTCAAAACAGGCCTACAAGCTTGCTAAAAACCCACCCACAGACTCTCTGTTTGGGAGGTCGAAGGCAGGCCAAATGACTCTAGCATAAGTTGAGGAAGTTGTTGGGATGGCGGAATAGAGGGCTGGAAGTAGTAGGGGCATCGGGTTGGGCGGTGGCGCGGTAGGGCACGCATGCGGGGCTGCGGGGCGCGCGGACGGCATTCCGGTGATGACCACGGCGTGTGGCATGGACAAGCAGCTTCTCTAGTTTATTTGGCTCGAGCAAGGCACAATGAGGAGAGGAAAGGAGGTTGCCAATCGATTGGAGAGAGAGAGGGAACAAGGTGGGCTTAGAGGGGGCCACTTGCCTTATTTTCCATTCAAATGTCTCCTTAACTTCACCCACAATCAAGTTTGGCTTCTATGGCTGCAATTCAGCCATCCATGCACTCATCTAGAAAGTTGAAGAGGTCCATAAGTTGTGGGAATGGGGGGACATACGAATTTCATGGGTTTTGGCATCAAATGGACACTTAATCTTGCTTCAAACAATCCAATTTGGCCTCAATAAATCCAATCAACCCATCATCAATCATCTCGGCATTTTTCTTCAGCCATACAATCCACTTACTTCCTAATTTCGCGATCTAAAACGATCCCGGCCTTTTTTTGGACAAAAATGGCCCTAAGCCGACTTTTTCCCAAAAAGTCTCGGGTTGCAAAAAAATCTTTTGAGACTGAGTCGACACTCGTAGAATTAATTGTGATATGACAGAACTATCGGATTCAATTTTGCGGTTAATTTCAATCTAGCATGTTTTTAGCGTGACCTAGGCTACCGGGTAGTTTTCAGAAATTTTTAGTGCAAATGACCCGTGGTCGATTTTCTTCAAGCCACAATGAACCCACTCAACGCATTGAAGACTCTCAATTGTCGTGAAAATCTCGAATATTCAAATACGAACACAAGGTACCAAAACGATAGAAAAATCAATCTAGTACTGGCTGATGAGAATTTTCCAATTTAATGGTGTCACCCACGATTAACCACACTTCTCAGTCGAACTAATCTATCTCTGATTTCAAATCAATTTTATATTGTGCCGTAATGGCCTCTAAAGATGAGCACGGTCGAGAAGCCAATTCCCGGTCGAATTCTCAAGTTTATCGCATTAAAATTCTTTAATGGCTTCCCTGAATATTTTAGTTATCTCGAGAATGATTAGCTCTGAGAATAGCCTTTAAGCGCATCAATGAAATGCCCGATTTATTCAATAGAAAACATAATTGAAAACATGGGATGTCATAGTGATCATCTTGTAGATGTCAATGGTTCCTAAAATATCAGTGAAGATGAGAAACTAGATAGTGGCAATGAGGAGAACAATTGCCAATATGATGAGGAGCTCATGGTGACTTGGAAGTACCAAAGTTGATATAGTGTTCTTGAAGGTCATTTGAGATTGATACAGTGGAAAGGATAATTGGTCTTGTAATCGCATGTCATTCTTTCAATATTGTCACTAAAAGATTGTCTAACGACTTGCTAATAATCTACAAATATTGATAATGAGTGTCAGACCGTGCTGATATCAATTCACCCAGGATGATGGTGAAGTATTCATTTAGATTTGATCATTAATAGTACAAAAAATGATTCGTTACAAGCCCGAAATTCACAATGCAAGTATTGGAAGACAATAGGAAAATTAACTGATAGATATCTGTGTTAGATAGAGTATCAGAGAAGTGACAACTGCAGTAGACTCTATTTCAGGAAACTTGCATTGTCAGAGGAAACGACTCTATGGCCAATCCCGATTTTGGCAAGGGTCTCCATTTGTTCTCAAAAAATCATATTGATCTTCTTCAGAATCTCTAATGAGCTGATTGAAAACTTCTATATAAAGAGGATTAGCGAAGCTTGGAATAGGTTGGACAAGAGAAATATTGAGAGTACTATAGTTGTACTTCATTATTTGAGATATGAATTCTTCATTGTTATTTATTAGATACTTTCGAGTAAAGGTTTGGTATTGCATTGTAACTGTAAATAGTCAAGTATACAAGTGTAAAAGTAGTCGTTGTGTCTCGACAATGTAATCTATCAACTAAGAGAAAAAACACTGGTTAGTTGTAACTAACATTGCTGATTACTAGTGGAATCTAGTCAATGTAACTAACATTGCTGATAACTAACATTCGCAAATTTTAGAAATCAAGTTTGGACTCTCATAGTCAATGAAACAACTACACGAGAAGACAATTTTTAGTGAACAAGAAGATTGGTAACAATGCCAAAATGATTACCAACTTCAAGATCCCTTAAATTAGGGAAAAAAAAACTTTGAGTCTAATGGATCATTTCGTTTATAAAAAAACAAGCTAATGTTACATCCCTTATAGAGTCTCTTCAAATTAGGGTAGTTACATTAAAGTAGGAGTTTCAAATGTTAAAAGCTTTACTCGAAGAAGTGCGGGTAAGAGAGTTTATCTCATTTTGCAGGTTTCTTGATTTGTAAAACCCTAGAGATAATGAATGAATAACATTTCTTTATGAGCCATGAATTATCCCTTTTAAACTGTTGACTAAGCCTACATTACAATTATATTAGAAACACTTTTAGATTGGTATGGTAATACAACTTGTGAGTAAACTCAGACTGTTATTGAGATTATAATAATGTCAAGATCTAGTGTCTCTCTTTTTCCTGCATCAATAGCTGAGATAAAAGATCTTTGTAAATGAGAGCAAGTGAAAAGCCCTTTCAAACTGAAAGTCTTATTTAGCATTTTCAAGAGATCCACGCCACGGTGGTGAAAATTGTCTTGATGATGATTCTCCTCGGTGGAAATTTAGTGATGTAGATATGGCAAAATGCCTCTGCATAACCCTCAATCAATGATGAAAATGATTGATTCTAGATATGCGTGCTCATTCAAGGATAAACTTGAACTCCTTTATCTCTTTGAATGCGCGTCTATTTGCTCTAGTCGTGTTTGATGGGAAATACTTCCTTAGAGACCAAAAAGTCCTTTATGCCCTGTAAGTGCTTCATTACCTTGGACTTACTTTCGAAATTTTTTTCCTTGAGGAGGTTTACCATGAGAAACTCGTTGAAGCCGTAAGTGCAAAACCATAGGTATTCCAAACCCTAAGTGAAAAACCTCTGGCCCTAAGTGCAAAACCTTAGGTATTCCAAATCCTAAGTGGAAAACCTTGGACAATTCAAATCGTAAGTAGAAAACTTTAGACATCTCAAGTCCTAAGTGAAGATCTTAGACAATTTGAATCCCAAGTGAAAGACCTTAGACATCTCAAGTTCTAAAGGAAAAACCTTAGACAATTCATATCCTAAGTGCAAAAACTTACATGTTTCTGGTCCTGAGTACCAAACCTTAAACGTTTCAAGTCCTAAGTGTAAAATCTTAAGTATACTAACTACTGAGATGAACAACTCTAGGTAACTTCAAAGTCTTAGGATTGAAAATTCTGAGTAGCTGCAAATATTTGAGACGAAAAACGCTTAGGTGCCTCTCTTATCCAACGACAAAATTTGAGATGAGTTCAGGTATCTGATTTGAATAATTATAGAGTGCTAAATATTTTGTCGTGAAATCTTTAAGCTCCTAGAGAGAGTTCCAGGTGTTTATTTACCAAACCTTTTCGAATATCTACGGTCATTTGTAGATATTTCGTTAAGAAATCTTTTTAACTCTTGGAGTGAGTTCCAGGTGTTTCTTGACCAACCCTTTTTTTTTTAATATTCAAGGTGAATTTTGGATATTTTGTTAATAAATCTTTAAACACATGGGATGATTTCCTAGTGTTTAGCAGATATATCGCTAAAAATTTACGGATAGTTCTAGGTGTTTATCGGTTAAATATTCAAGTTTCTAGATGAGTTCTAAATATTTGTTAAAGAGCCTTTTCAAATATCCAAGGTGATTCTAAATATTTCGTTAAGAAAATTTTCAATTTCTGGGATGAATTTGGGGTGCTTATCAGTTAAATCATTAAATACTTAAGGTGAGTTCTAGGTGTTTATCAGTTAAATCTTTTAGAGTATCTAAGGAGAGTTCTAAGTATTAAGTTAAGAAATCTTTAAACCAAATCCCTGTGATGACTTCCAAATGTTTCAATTAAATCATTAAATACTTAAGGTGAGTTCTTGGCATTTTCTGGTTAGATCCGTTCGAGTATCTGGGATGAGTTCCAGATATTTTGTAAAGAAACCTTTAAATTGTCTAAGGTGAGTTCTAGGTATTTATTGGATAATTTTTTTTCGAGAATTTGAGACGAGTTCAGGGTGTTTGAAAACTATTTAGTAATCTTCAAATCTTTCAAATGTTTGAGGTGAATTCCAGGTGTTTGTCAGGACTTTTAAAAATTTACTTTTCCGAATCTACATGTACGTATTCCATCTCTGCATTAACATCGATATTTTCATCACATGTCATAGCATTCTCATTGAGATCTATCTTTCCAACAAAACAAAGTCATCACACTACATTTGCATTGTTAAATTTTATGTCCCATTCATTGCAAAGAATATTATGAGTCAATGTCGATTCCTAAATAAAAATATTATTAATTTACATTTTCACAGTAGCAACATTTTATTTTTATTGTAATAGGCCCGCATATATTGAATTCTAATTGGGCCGGATCTAATGGGTTTAAGTAGGGCTATAAAATTAATTAAATTATTGGACTAAGCCCGCAAGAGTATAAAATTCAGTCAAGCCCCTTGAATACCGTAGGTGGCCGAAATTTGCATATAAGATGCACGTGGGGAGTGCAAATTAGGAAAGATTATCACATAATTAAGTTTGGTGGAGATAGGAAAAAGAAATGCCTCAAATTCTTATCTTGAACCTATCACATAATTTCATGGATTCAATTTTGGAAAGGGGTATCTTCAGAAAAGCCCTAGATCTATGCCTATATAAACATTCTTTCCACTCAATTTAAAAAGGGACCTTGAACATTAAGAGGCACACAGTAATGTTTTGAGTTCAAATTTTTCCAAACTCTCTAATTGCTTCCTTAATTTTGTATTTCCACACTTCAGGCTTAGGCAAAGTCCAACCTACGTGTGAAGGGGTTGTTAGAACATTCAACTATTATATCGCATCGTCATATAATGGTTTAAGCTCTTAGAACATTAGTAATGATCCTACAAAATCTCACCAAATTATTGCCTTTGCCCTCATTTTCTTGGGTGATAGGACCAATAAATGAACTATGTGCATGATCAGAGCCTAATTTATTTTTAAAATTGGACTAAATCATGTACATTACAAGTCAGAGCTTTTCGTCAGGTAAGAGGTTAATGCGCTCTTGGAAATGACCTAAGATGATGGACAAAAATTGAACTATGGTCTTTAACCGATTTTCTTTATCTGTATCAATTTTATTTGTTGACGCATTCATTTGGTATGTAGTTGATTGGTCCCAAAGAGAACTTCATTGAGTATCAGCCACAGGAAAGTAAAAGGAGAACATAATAAACTAAATTTATTGATTAGAAGTTCAAAAGCAGATTAGAAATTTAAATCCAAAGGTGCAGTAGATTCTTTTGAATTATGTATAGATAGATCTCGAATGTGAATCAAGATGGAAGTAGTATACCATATTAAAACTTGGCATGAGTGGATGCATAAGTTTTAAAACTGCTAAAATGTACACTTAAGTGTCCTTTTTTTTTAAAATTAGACACTTAAGTACCAATTCCAGTAAGACTTGCCAAAAATCCAACGTGATATTATTTTATTAATATTAGTTTACGTGGCTTGCTGGAATGTCCGCTTAGCATCCTTGTCTCAAAACAATGTCGTTTTGCCCTCATATTTTATTTTTAACATAAATATCGATTAAATTAAATTTAAAAAACTATATTAAAAAAGGGAATTAGATTTGGGGCCGTGGAGACCTAGGCCCTCACCCTCGTTGTCGTCGCCCCACCCTGGCCAGAAAGGGTTGGTGACGGTGGGGCCTTTTTGGCAAGGATGGGGCGTGGGTTGGCTACCGTTGCCGGCCCTTTCTAGCGATGGTGGGGGCAATGGTGGCAAGGGCCTCCATGGCCCCAAATTTGATTCTTTCTTTTTTTATAAAATTATTTTTTAAAATTTAATTTAGTAATGTTTATATTAAATATCATATTTGAACTAAAACGATATCGTTTTAAGCTTATCTATTCATGTAAGCGTCATGTGGATGATTTAAAAAAAAAAAGAATTTGTCACATCAGTTAAAAATTTCGTTAGAAAAAGCCACATTAGTTGTTTGGCCAGAAATTCTTGTCATTGGCACTTAAGTATTCATTTCTTCTTTGATTTTGGCATTTAAGTTTATCTTTTGGAAGTTGTGGTACTTATGTATTCATCTGTGTCAAGTTTTGACACTTGAGGTGTTCGTGCCTCGAATCAAGAGGTATCTATAGGCTTCTTTAGCAAATTTACAATCTTTTATTTATTTTAGCGCAGTTTGCAAAAGTGACAGTGCGAGGGCCAGGACCATTTCGACCGTGTTTATGTTGGTTGTGGTGCAGGTGCACGCGATCAATTGTCCATATAAATTTGACAAGATCTGAAAAGATCATACAATATTCTTTTTGTTCCTTTTCTTTCATGTCGGTCTCTCGACCTCCTTATTCTATTATTCAACAACCTAATTAAGCCTTTGCCTTCTTAACTTTGGTTAGTACTGCTCGGGGTCTCTGAATCGGGAATTTATCGTAGGCACCATAAAAGACATCCATTGTGCACTCACCTGTGGAAGCAACTTTAGATTATTATTATTATTATTATTATTATTATTATTATTATTATTATTATTATTATTATTATTATTATTATTATTATTATTTTATTATTTTTTTACGACCAGTAAGGTTTTATCGATGTCATAAAAGGAAGATGAGCTACCCTGCTACATGCTGAAGTCATACAACTTAAACAAGACCCAAATGCTAACATAACAGCTTGTAGTTGCCCGAAGACATTCGTGCAATAACAACAGCATTCTTAAGAAGTCTTCCTTGGACAGGTTTATGGATCTTGACAAAATAAGATCAGCGCTTATATACTCAGGGTAATTATATGTTGAAATTATATTCATGAAAATCTCACTTCTTGTGCTGGTTTTTGGTACATGGTATCATGTCTTGTCATTTCCTTTATTACCAGTCAATAACTTGTTACTATGTATAATATTCCAAAGACATCACACTCTACGTTTCTTAGGTACCACTTTCAAAGGATGGAGCTTCCTTAGGGTTATTCCGACCCGCTCTCTCATGTCTAGGGTCTCCAAAGTCAAACCACCACCTAGTTCCCAATTTAAATGGTAAAGCAACGTTGCAAGACCTAGATGAAGCACCCTATGCGCCAACGAAGGTCCGACGCACATTCTTCTGCCTGATCCAAATGGAATTGGCTCGAAGTTTTGACCCTTGAAGTCAGTGTTAGATCCTAGGAACCTCTCTGGTTTGAACGCCAATGGGTCCTCCCAGGCATCCGGGTCTCTTCCAATTCCCCACGCATTCACCAAAACCTATGTATCTTTGGGTATATCAAATCCCATGAAATTGGTTTCCTCTAAAGCATTTCGTGCGACAAGTAAAGGCAATGGTTGATGCAATCTTAGGGTTTCTTTCACCAAAGCTTGCAAAAACGGCATTTTTTTCGTGTCATTTTCTTCAAGCTTTCTGGTCAACCCCACAACCTGGTCAATCTCATCTTTGGCCTTTTTCATGGACTCGGGTTGGCGGAGTAGCTCCGCCATCGCCCACTCGATGGTGCTGCTTGTAGTCTCTGATCCACCGAAAAACATTTCCTACACCATCAAGGAGACCCATTTAGTATACTATAGTGTCTAGCTAGAATATCACTAATATTGATTCTTGTGCCATCATTAAAAAATTCTATCTCGCTTGAAAATCACTCTCTTGAATCGTTGGGTTAATAGTAAAAGTTCTCGCGCTTCACCTGATAAAAAATCCTGATCAAACATAGCAATTTCTATACTTCGAATTGACAAACAAATGTTGAGAGTGCCGACATATTCACAAAAGAATTACTCATTTTAAGACTTGTTTACTAAGGTCCAATGATACCTTCCACAATTGAAATAGCCTTTTCAACAACTACTTACTATTTATGAAAACATTTAACACTTTGAGTTTTTAGAGAACATTGCATAACAAAAAGTTGATACTGGTATATAGATTTTTTTATTCTATCCCGGTTTGGCCAATTCCCACTCATTTTATAATAACTAGCTCGAATGCTCTAGGAAAACACCAGATTGATTTATGGTTTATTTAAGGGTCGTGCTATTTCCACCCCTCATATAACTAACTCCACCCTATTTTTCATTAAAAAAGCAAAATTGCCCTCAATCATTAAATTGCAATTTAAAGTGGTAGACCCAAATTTATTCACTTTCCTTCTTTTTCCTTCTTATTCTATTTTTATTTAGAATCTACACCATAATTAAAATTTCACACGTTTTGTGTTTATTTAATATGGCTAGAATGTGTGTATTGGAGGCATTTTGTTTTCTTTTTATTTGTAAATTTTACTTTTGCAGAATAAGTTATGTTGAAAAAAGAAAAATTTCCAAGAAACCTGATTCTTTTTTACATTGTTGAGAAAATTAATGGATTAATTGTCATATAGAATCTAGAGATTAATATAGACAACTTTTCTAACAATCTCATCTTCATAAACTTTTATTTTTGTTATGTATATCACCATCAAACCCTTTCTTATTAGGTCCTTTTTTTTTTTCTCAGAAACACTTGATGGATGATATTAATTTTTGTTATTCCTATTTGATGAGATTTCACTTGAATTTTTAAAAAGACATTTCTTATTTAATAATAATTGTGATTTAAAATTTTACCTTTTAAAATTTTTACATTGGAGAATGTAATTATGATTTTACTTCAAAATTATTTGTAGGTTCTTTTTCTTTTTTTTTCGTCGATCATCCCATTATATGTATATGTGAACAAATTGATAAGAAATGATTTAATGGTGACATGCACAACAAATTTTTTAGACAACATTGAAATGAATTTGATTTAATGAAAATTTTCTTTATGAGTTTCTACATAAGTAAATTGTACTATTAAAGCAAAAACATAGTGCCTTTAATATACATGGGATATCCACATTATTATGATAAATAGATCCTAATAGAAGAAGAAAAACTAGAAAAAGAAGGAAAGTGAATAAGTTTGAGCCACCACTTTAAACTGCAATTGAATGATTAAGAACCATTTTGTCCTTTTGGTGAAAAGAGGATGGATTTAGTCATATAAGGGGCGGAAATAGTGCCATCCTCATTTTAATAGTAACTACTAAAATTTGTCTTTGACGCGTGATGTGATCTTACTTGTTTAAATGTCAATTAATTTTACCACGCTGTTTAATAAACCAAAATGAAACATATTAAATCTTGATAATGATGAAGTGAAAACATAGTGCCTTCAATATACATGGGATATCCACAACACACCAAAATGAAACATGTTAAATCTTGATTATGATAAGTGGTTCCTACATAGGAGAAGAAAAAACTAGAAAAAGGAAGAAAGTAAATAAGTTTGAGCCACCACTTAAAATAGCAATTGAATGACTAACATAAATTTCGCCTTTTTGGTGAAAAGTGCTTGGATTTAGTCAAATAAGGGGTGGAAATATTGTCTCCCTTATTTTAATATTAACTAGTAAAACTTGTCCTTGATCCTACTTGTTTAAACGTCAATTAGGTTTACTGCACACCTTAATAAACCGAATTTGACCTAATATCTCTAAGATGGTAATATATGATCATGCCTTTTTGGCCGTGTTAGACGTGGAAGGGAGGAGCAAACTCACCAGAATGATTATGTTTACGTTCTGGGAAGAGATTTTGCGAGGGCCTTCTTTTCCATTGCCCTCATAATCTAATACCACATCCAAGAAGTCATTTGTCGTTCTCATCTCTCCCCTTAGCTTTCGCTCCTCCAACCTCTCTTTTACAAAACCTTCAGCAATCTTCATGGTTCGACCCATTTCCTTCGCCATGCTTGCCTTGATCCCCTGCGGATCCAACCATTTCAACCATGGCATGAAGTCGGCTACGTTAGGCTTGCCGCCCCACTCCATGACTCGGTTCATGGTGTCGTAGAACTCGGGCCCTTCCTTTGATTCTGGGTCCAATAGATCTCGCGAGAGAACATGTTGCCCACCACATTAAATGTCAGGAGAAAGAGGAACCGGGATAAGTCGATTCCTTGCACTTCATAAAATGAAATTTTTTTACGATTAATTATAATAATAGACTGTATAGCAGCACGTAACATATTAGACATGAAATTTTTTTATAGCTCCAAATTGTGCAACTAGTTAACAAGAGGGATATAGTCAAATCGACCTCTAAGTAATTCATGAGCTCTACTTGACTTACTATGAATGATGCGATTGCGGTTTCGGGAGAAATTTTTACCCGCCGATTAGACCCTAAGCTTGTTCCAAAGGTTCCACTTTAATTTAAAAAAGGATAGTGGGGAGGGAAGCGCACAAGAAAGTCCCTACTCCTAACATGCGGAGTTCTACCAATTGTTTATTTCGCAATGGCTTGAATGAATCCAACGAAGAATCCCTTGCTTGATAGAGCTTGAGGTTAGAAATCCAAGATGAAATCTCGATGCATCGGATGTGGAAATTCGCCTATCAACTACCAATGTTCAACACGGAAGGTCGAATTTTTTACAAGTAAAACTTAATAAAGTGCTTGCTAAGCTTGGTTTCGACTCTGCTTCACTTACAAAACTAAATTAGCATCTAAACTCTTAAAACTTCAAGCTGACTTCTACAAATAAAATTAAGTGGAAAAGTTTATTTATGCACGCTTTTTGAAATTTATAGGGATGTACTTGATAAATGCAACGAAAGATATATAAGACCCAACTTCTCGATCATGCTCGAGTTTGGGTCAATTAAATGATGAAGCTACACGAGCTTGACATAATTCAACAGTAGAGTCACTCTACTTCAGCTCGAATTCGTAAAGAATGAAGGCGAGTTCGACTAAATAACATATTTAATCCCAATGTCTCTTGGGTAACTTGAGTTATTTACACTAGTGTTTAATTTGTTGACTTTGTCTACAATACACAAAGCAAAGGGATAAAAGTATCAGTGCTCCCTAAACTTTTACAGAAAGTTTAATTAGGTCCCTAATTTTTCTTGTACAATTAATTCCGTAAATCATATACTTTCATGTCCGATATGGTCCTTTCATTAAAAAAGAAAACAAAAATGCAGACGTGGGAGTTAAGTACCGTTAAATGATAACATGGTATCCTATGTGACATATAAAAAAACTTAAAAAATAGAATAACACAATATTCATAAACAAGGAAATTAAGAAACAAAATAAATATTAAAAAATGAAAAATAAGGAAATTTGAAAAAAAAAAAGAAAAAAAAAAAAAGAGAAACGAAAAACAGAAGTCTCGTTAGTGAACTAGGGCAGACGTCCGTGAATTGTGGCTATACTGAATTAGGGACGGCGGCGACTCGTTGCCGGTGGTCGTGCGACCTGTCGAGGTGACGCCGATGTCACGCCACCTCAAAGAGATCGAGCCTGGGGTGGCGCATGGGCGCTTGGATGGGAGGTGGAGGTCGCAGACAGCAAGCACTGCATGACCCATATCGTGCCTCGAAACTGCCACCCGCCCTAGCCAGACAGCCCTCCATACCCTTGTGCATAATTTATTAGTTAGATTTTTTATTTTCTTATCTTTCTTATCCATATTAGCACTATATTAAAAAATAATTCATGTCACCAAATAAGTTAGTATAATCAGTGCTAGAGCGACATTCCTCATAATCATTCTATCTACGTATCTATGAGGAGGGTCAACTCTAATTAGAAGATGTATGATTTCGAGGACTAATTTTACAAACAAAAAAGATTCTGGAACCTAATTGAACATCTTACAAAAGTTGACAAACCATGGTTCCTTTATCCCTGAAAAACAGGCCCAATATTTTATTTTTTTGAGTTAAATCTAGTTGTAAGTTGTATTATTTACTAAAATACATTATTTTGACAGAATGGATCCTTCTCTCCTAACTGCGCGTTGGTAGAAGTCTTAACATGTCTTAATCATTGATTTTAGGGAAAATGTCACAAATGGTCCATGGACTTCTACTTAATGTGTAATCTCATCCCTAAGCTTTTGATTTGCTTAATTTGGTCCATGAATTATTGATGAATGTCCGATCTAGTCCCTAACTATTTGAAAATTAACTAATTTCGTCTTTCTGTTAGTTAAAGTTAATGGAATTGGGCATTTTAGTATTTTTCTTCTTCTTTTTTTCTTATTCTCTCTTCCCTCCATTGGCCATGGCAGAGCTGACAGAGGGAAGCCTGCATCCGGCGAGGGTCGCCCTTGCCTGGCCTAGCTAGGGCCTCCCTCGCTTGCATCGGGTGAGGATGGCCCTCACCCCTACCGGCGTTGGGCGAGGGGTTTGGAGAGCGCACCCTCACCTGATGCCGGCAGGGGCGGCTCTCGTCGGCGTTGGGTGAGGGCCTCCCTCACCAGAGGGTTGCCCTTCCCTTCGCCATGGCCGGTAGAGGGAAGAGAGAAGAAAAAATGAAGAAGGAAAAACAGCCATCACTTAACGGTTTGAACGGAATGACTAAATTGAACATTTGTTAATAGTTCATGGATCAAATTGAGCAAATCGAAAACAAACTTAGGGATGAGATTGCACATTAAGTAGAAGTCCGGGGACCATTTATGACATTTTCCCTTTATTTTACTTATATTAATAATTGACATGTGGTTGTGACTCTAGTAGAAATATAGTGTAGGGTATATGATTTTGGTTTTACTTTGATACTTTAGAAGAAGCTTAAGAAACGTTCCCCCCTCCCTCCTTTCTTTGGAAAAAAGAAAAGAAAAGAAAGTCAAAAGGAACACCAAGCACGTGAGAAATAACCTGTTGTTACTTGTTTAGCTGCCATTTCTTCCTCTAAATACCCGATCATGCTGTCGACGCACTTCTGCCTGAGATGGGCCGTCTCGTAGATGCGCTTGGTCGTGAGGAGCTCTGCAGAGCAGAGACGCTGGAGGGCGCGCCAGTAGCTGCTGTAACGACCCACGGCGAGCGAGCCTTGTTCGTAGTCGAGAGACGTCAATGCATGGGGACACTTGCGGTCCGCGAATGCCAAGTCGTGGCCCTTGAAGAACTCTGCGGCAGCCTGAGCTGATTGGATCACCATGGTGTTCACAGAACCGAGCTTCAACCACGTGACAGGCCCGTGCTCGGCTCGGAAGCTGTGGAGGTTCTGGTGCGGCATGGTCCCGAGGTCGAGGATGTTGCCGATCACGGGCCATGCTGGGGACTGAGGGGGGAGCTTGGTGCGCTTCCAACGGTTGAGAAGGAAAAAAGAAGTGCCGGGAGGAGGAGGCCGAGCCAAAAGGGCGAAGTAGGGCAGTACTCCATTGGCCAGGCTTTCAGCTATTGCTCACCTTGCACTTATGCGATTATTGCGTGGAAAACAAGATATAAATATACACTCTTATCCTCTTCACTTCACGAGAAACCAACCCAAAACAATAAAGAAAAAGAAATATATGCCGTCCACATTATAAAAAGGAAAAAAAATTAAGATATCTTTTGGCTATGAAATGGAGTAAACGTGCTGGTCATGTTGATTCTCGTACATCCATTTCATCGAATTAGGTAAAATTAGATTCTTCGTTTTAATAATTTCAATATTGGTCCAACAACTTACACGAATTATGCAATCAAATCTTGTAATTAATTTATGCAACCGAGTATTATAACTTAAGTTTGGTATTCAGCGTAATCTCCAGCTACCAAAGATCGAAAATTCCTGTCAAAATTATGATGTCTTGTTCTATCTTGAATTTCATGGACTGCTTTGTCAACTTTTTTGTTCTAAAAAATCAAAAAATTATGCACTTACTTTTGCCTTAGTAAGATGACATGTCGTTTTTCCAAATTTACTATATAAATAATTCAATCATCAATTTGATTGAAATTTCTGATCTTCACTATCCAAAGGACTACTTCATGTTGAAACATGATTTTCACCGATGAAATCATCATGTATTTTCAAAGAAAATTATTTCAGCAGTCAAATCCACCAATGAGGACGGAGTTTGATCCTTGATATAAAAACAATCATTTTATATGACCTTGCATTCATTTTTCTCGCTGCGTCCCTTATGCACGTTTAAGCTAGAGGCATGATAGTTCATTAATAGTTTGGTTTCAATATGAGTAAGTCATCCATTTATCTTATGAAGATTAGGGATCTCCTACGCTCTTCAACTAGGGACAATGTCTCATGAGAACCTCAGGCCGATGGCTATTATTTTGATTGACAGCGACTCTATGGTTCTTACTTGGACTAAATTTTCTTCTTGATAATTTTGAACTGGCTTCTCCTGATCAATTAAAGACCAAAACAAGCTCAAAAGATTGCAAGCTAAGTATCAAGATTAGCATTTTCGAGTCTCTTTTCTAATGATATAGTTCATGGACTAATTCTAAGTAATGAAAAACGGTGATGTCGGACTTTCAAAAGTGGATTTCACAATAGCTGTTCGGCCTAAAATTTTTACGCAAGTTACGTCGGCCTTTTGACTAACTCTCTTTAACATTTCAGCTCAATTGAATAAACGAGGAGCGTGTACCGTTTCCGCACGATTGCGCGGTCTGCCCCTGTCTGATCCGAGAAACTCACTTTCCCTTATTATTTTGAATTTTAATTCCCGTTGCCATCTTCTAATTGCCCATAATTAAGCCCCTAAGCCAGCCACCATCTAATCCCAACTGGACTAGAAGCAAACAAGAATTGAACTAGAGAATTAAAGAACCAAACTAGCTTCCAAACCAGCACCATCCCTGGTGATGTCCACCTAGGATGGCGTGAATACAGCTTGAGGTTGCAGTAAACCGTCAGAGAAGGGACCGGACCTTCGCAATTATATGGACACACGAAAATTTTCAGAGAAAATAAAATGAGGAATGATAGACGATAGTCCCCATCTTGTGTGGTGTTCAGTAGGATTGTGTTCATTATTTTAACGTGTCGGTGCTCATAGATCCCGTATTTTTTAATTGTATGTGTACATTTTTCTTCCCCACAATACAGAGAATATCAATGATTTTTACACTAAAAAAGAGTTGTATGTTGGCAACTCTTCACTTTAATTCATCCCCAAACTAGATTATTCCTGGAGGGTCATTGAATGTGCGTAATCTTTGCAATTATATGGACACACAAAAATTTTCAGAGAAAATAAAATGAGAAATGAGAAATAATAAATGACACAAGAAATGGATGTGGTTCGATACAAATATTGAAACTTGTATTAGTAAAAAGAGTAAGCTGTTAATGACCAACTAGTTAATTGGAGAGCACACTGTTACAATTAATGACACACTTTTAAGTAATTTCGAGTCCCATAATTACACCAAATACCCACGGTGTTTATGGAACAAATTTCATAATATACACCAAAGAGAGAAAATCCCTTTCGGTCAGATAAATGGAAGAAAAGGAAAAAAAGAATAAAAAAGACCAAGGGGCCACCGGAACCAATGATTACACTTTCTTTTGTTTTGTATTTGCTTCTCGTGTTGACAAGATTTTCCAACAAGCTCCCCTATTTCTACTCAATCATGAGCTCCTCTTCTATAAAATTATACTACTAGAAGAAGGCTCTTCATTAGATGTTGCTGCCGCTTGTGAAGAGAATTCAACGAAAGAAGACGACAAACTTCATGTGTAGCGGTTGAACACACACGTAAGGAATCAATTGCAGGTTCGAACCAAATCGAAGTAGTTGAATTTCATTAATTCGATCGGACTTGCTTTGGACCGTGTTAATTAACTGGTTCAAACTCAAGGCCTTATTTTAATGTAAACAGAACTAGAAAAGGGCGGTCAGAGCAGGAAGTGGGACTGGCTTCAGCAAAGGAAGAGGACCGGTTTTTGCTGAAAATTTGCAGGGATCAAAGCTGGAATGGGCCCACTGTAGGCAGCCTGTTGGGTCTGAAGTGAGCTGCGTATGAGGCCATTTGACAGCATGCTATTCGTGACCACAAAGGACTCAATAATGACTTGACATTGTATTTGATATTTTCTCAACAACCCTAGGAATAGGCTCCGCTGAATTGTCTGGAAATGGCAGAGCTGAACGTGCTGGAAAAAAAGAGAAAAGAACAGAGGATAATGAAAGCAAAACTATTAGAGACTGTAATATGTTTCCTTCTTCACAGTAAAACATCATTGAAAGGATGGGCATCGATCACGTGTGGCCTTCAAAAGGGAATTTTCTTTGTCTTTCTTTAAGAGTTGGTGGAAAAAGAAATTAGGAAAGATTCTAAATAAAGGTATCAAAAGAATCTTATTGCAAATATGTGCCTCAAAAAAGGACATGACATCGTTGCTAGTCAATGGCATTTCCCCCTTTATTATTATTATTCTTTTGTTTTCTTTCCTTTTTCTTTTTTTTTTTCCTTTTCATTAGTGACTAGTCTTAAGGCCACCGACGATATGTGGAGAGGGTCAGGTGAGGATCGCTCTCACCTTACTCAGGCAAGGCCACCCTCAAAAGCCATAGGCTAAGACTCGATTTTGTGTAAAAATCGAGTTTTTCCACTAACTCCATTTAATTTAACTAACAAAAAGACCTAACTTTTAAAATATTTTATCTCTTACACTTAGTGTCCTACGTACACTAAGATTAACTAAACCACTAAAATGATATCGTTTTAATCTGAATCCTAATTTTTACACAAAATCTTAATTAAATTAAGTTTAAAAAATCCAAAAAATTTTCCATAAAAAGACAAACTCAAAAAAGAAAAAAAAATGCAAAAACATAAGAAAAAACAAAAAAACCCATGATCATCGACCCATTGCTGGTAGTATAGGTGAGCGTTGTTTCTGTTAAGGAAATCCCTTATGATGTTTTGAAGATGACAAAATAAATCAAAGGCTGCTAATATGTTTGATGGTTGAGTAATAGACCATGCATATGGTAGAACATGTAAAGGATATTGTCAAAATACGAAGACGACCAGAAAACTGAACGTAACACATGTCCAAAGTATATTATGAAGATTTCCAGACTTCTGTGTCAAAGTCTAAAAATTGCCAAACTTTAGTGTCATAGTCTGTTCTACATCAAAAGTCTGCTCACTCTGACTAATTCCAGACTGAACGTGAATGATGAACTAGAAGACAGACTCTATGCTGAAGCTGAACTGGGTACAGACCTTAAAGCTAAATCTGTTTAGAAGCAGAATATGTTCAGACTCAGATTGCAAAGTTTATCGCACTCAGACTCAGATTGTAAAGTCTATGGCTATCAGACTTTACATCTAGACTCGACAGATCGTAATTCAAGCCCAATCATATAACGGCTAGTGATCTGGTTTGGATTCCACATCAAGATTGATTTGATTGATTCAATCTAATTCATTGACGATTGGATCTTGAAGACAAGAACTTTCTATACGAAGAAGCTTTACTTATGGAAACCAAGATTTCGTTTGTATGGGCGATCGGAATCAATTTGGGATTCTGCCTTTGTCACTCAACGGCTACCAAATCTTCTAGATACAGAGCTGTCCAATGGGTATATTGGAAGACGATTCTCCGGGATACTGTCCAACGGGTAGTTTGGAAATGGAGGAGTATTTAAGGAGATCATGGACCGATGAGCAAGTAAGAGACGGTGCGTAGAATTTATAATTCCAAAGTCTGAGCGACTTTCGATCATATACTTGTCTCTTGAGAGCTTAAACATTTGTAATCGTGAGAGAAATACCAAAAGAGTGACTTAGTGAGATAGTGTGATCTACTACTAAGTGTTTGCACTCGAAGTTGTAATCTCTTGTTGATTGCATAGTGGAATCCAGCCAAGAAGGTTGTTATCGTGGGAGAGTGGACGTAGGCTTGGATTAAGCCGAACCACTATAAATCTTGTGTTCTTATTCTCTTCCCTAACTCATTTATTTTACTCGAAGTTTATTTTATTCCGCATATATTTGCCAAGGTTTATTTTATACTAGCACTCTCAATTTCAAGGTAGAATCTGGAACTTGAAAATCAAACTGGTAAGAACTTATAGATTCCAAGTTTGGATGTATGCCGGGTAGGTTCTAAGCTTTCAAAAATGAGGAACTTGTTTTGACGAGTAGGTTTTAGGTTCTTGATTAGAGGAACATAGAACCTAAAACCTAAAACCTAGAATCTAGAATGAGTTATAATATTTTTCTTAGTCCATATCTAAAAGTGCTAGTATGAACACCTAGAGAGGGTGAATAGGAGTTCAAAAGAAATCTTGACAAATAAATGCGAAATAAAATAAGTTGTAGGTAAAGTCTAAATAAGGATTAGAGTCTGACTAAACAAGCCACCAAATTTCTGGTAAATGTTCAGAATCTGTTATGCGATGTAATAGATTTCTAAAATAACCTATAAGTATGCAATATATTTAAATAAGAAGAGTTAAGGAAATAGAATGTTGCACACAAAATTTATAGTGGTTTGGCTTAGATCAAGTGTAAGTCCACTCTCCCACGCTAACAACCTTCTGGCTGGATTCCACTATGTAATCAACAAAAAATTATAACTTTGAGTGCAAACACTTAATGGTAGATCACATTATCTTACTAAGTCACTTTTTTGGTATTTCTCTCACGATCACAAACGTTTAAGCTCACTAAAGATAAGTGTATGATCGAAGTTCGCTAAGATTTTGGAATTATAAATTCTACACTCGTTTCTTTATTGCTCATCGGTCATTGATCTCTTTAAATACTCCCTCACTTCCAAACTAGCCGTTGGACAGTATCTAGAGAATTGTCTTCCTATCTACCCATTTAACAAATCTATATCTAAAAGATTTAGTAACTGTTGAGTGACAAAAGTATAATCCAAAGTTGATTCTGATCGCCTATATAAACATAATCTTGATTTCCATAAGTAGAGCTTCTCCATTTAAAAAGTTATTGTTTTCAAGATCCAATTGTCAATAAATTAGATTGAGTCAATTAAATCTATCTTGATGTAGAATCCAAACTAGATCATTAGTCGTTATATGTTTGGGGCTTGTGTTACGTTTTGTCAAGTTGTCTCATTCTGGACATGCTTCGTTTTGAATCTGTTAGGTTCTAAACTGGTGTCTCGTTCTATATGTAAAGTCTGAGAGTGTTCTGTCGGAAGTAAAGTCCGAGTGTCTTCCATCTAAAGTAGAGTCTGAGTGTCTTTTGTCTAAAGTAGAGTCCGAGTGTCTTCCATTTGAAGTAAACTTTACAATCTAGACGTAAGTTTGAACATATTCTGCTTTTAAACATATTTAGCCTTAAGGTTTGGATACAATTTGAATAAGTTCAGCTTAAGCATAGAGTTTTTCTTCTGGTTCTTTCAAGTATAGATTTCGACAATATCCTTTACATATTTTATCATTTGCATAATCTATTACTCAACCATTAAACACGTTAATAGCCTTTAATTTATTTTGTCATCTTCAAAACATCATAAGGGATTTTCTAAACAATATTTTCATGCGGATTCTATGATATTCCATGTCATTCGATGATGAATGTATAATCTAGAAGCACTAATCTGAGGACGTGCGGACCCCTAGAGTGCCATAACTTTACACAAAAAGACACTTAAGTGCCATAACTTACAAAAGGTACACTTAAGTGCCAAAATCGAAATAAAATGGATCACTTGAGTGCCAATCCGGCCAAAATCTAGCCAAAATGCCGATGTTGCATTTTTCCAGTGAACCCTGCCCAAAACGACGCCGTTTTTGCATTATTAACGTGGCCAAATAATGCAAAAATGACATCATTTTGGGCTGACGTGGTAAAAAAAATTAAAAATAAATAAATTTAGTTAAAATATTAAAAAATAAAAATTTTAAAATTAAATTTAGTTAAAATATTTTTAAAAAATTAAAAATTAACAATATTTTAAAAATTAACCCAAAAAAAGGAAAAAGGGAGGAGGCGGCTTAGGGATCAACCCTCAGCCGCCGCCGCCGCCGCCCCCCCATCGCCGCTGGGAAGGGCCGGCGATGGCGGCGAGGGCTCGTGAGCCCTCGCCCAGATCTGGCGAGGGTTGGTGGCCCTTGGCCCAGCCGGGCGAGGACACCAACCCTCACTGGATCTGGGCGAGGGCTGCGAGCCCTCGCCACTAGTCACAGATCTGGGGAGGGTCGCGGCCCTCACCCAGCCGGGCCAAAGGCCGCCGCCCACTAGGGCGACCCTCGGCAGGCGGTGGCCCTTGGCCCAGCCAGGTGAAGGCCACTGACCCTTGCCACTGACCCTTGCCAGATCTTGGCGAGGGCTGCGACCCTCGCCCCAAATCGGGGCAAGGGCTCGCGAGCCCTCGCCGCTGGTCAGCCAGGGTCGCCGGCCCTTGGCTAGGGCCCAGCGACCTTGGCCGACCCTCCCCCTGCCGTCGCCGGCCCTTCCCGGCAGCAGTAGGGCAGCGGTGGTGGCAACAGGTGAGGGCTGATGCCTCAATGCCTCCCCCGTTCCCCTTTTAATTTTTTAATATTTTTTTAATATTTTAAAAAATATTTTAATTAAAGTTAATTTTAAAATTATTAATTTTAAATATTTTAACTAAATTTACTTTCAAAATTTAATTTAATTATTTTTTTTATCACGTTAGCCTAAAATAACGCCATTTTTACATTATTTGGCATGTCAGCATGCAAAACAGCATCGTTTTAGGCACGCTTCACCAGAAAAATGCCACGTCGACGTTTTGGCTGGAGTGGCATTCAAGTAATCCATTTTTTTTTGAATGTGATACTTAAGTGTATCTTTCGTAAGTTTTAGCACTTAAGTGTCCCTTTAGGCAAAGTTATGGCACTTGAAGCATTCTTTTGCCCTAATCTAAGCTTTCATTTTATGACTAAAACTTTTACTTTATTAACATCTATATTTTTCGTGTGTTTGAATATAAGTTATGAAGTAAATTATAGTAGTAAGTGGTGATCATTAAATGTTTAATTTATTGCAATCGATCAATTGATAATATAGGTGGAACCTAGGTAGACCCTGAAACCGGCCTTCGAACTTATGATAGGGTAAGTTCCAAATTCTAGGATATGCAGGGTAAGTTTCATGTTCCAAAAATAAAGAATGTGTTCCAACGGGTAAGTTTCAAGTCTCAAGTGGAACATGTATGAAACCTAAAATTGCTTACCCCTAGCCAATAGGGCATTGAGGTTGCAGGCACCTCGATGAGGGTCGCAACCCTTGCCGACCAAAGGTGAGGGCCCACACTGCATGTATTTTTTTTTTTTGAAAAGCTTTTAGATTAATTTTTAATCTAATTTAATTAAAATTTGGGTTAAAATTGTCTTTGGACAAAAATGTCCCTTTCTAGCTAGAATATTCAGCCAGATGGTGAGTTTAAACTTTTATTTGAAATTCCTATGGCAATTTCAGGGCTTTTTTTTTTTTTTTTGAAAAAAAGATCCACTTTGAATCATTATTTAGAAATTTATAGAACCTTGGATCCTTATTTGAAAATTTTCCAAGAAAGTTGGGTTATGGGACCAAGGACAAACCTAGTTCCTCCAGAATTGGACTAGGATAGGCCAGGTTGGGCTAGTCCAAGGCCAGTCTAGGGTTGACCCTAGACTGATGCTTGGCCTTATGTGTTAGAAAGTAGAACAATCAAATAAAACCAACAAAAGTAATATCCGCAAGCATTACACAAAGGAAATCAAATGACCATATTCAAGCCCAACGAAGTTGGATGATTTAATGCAAAATACGTACATTACACAGCAAGATTTTATTAAATTGGTAAATTTACAAGTGGGCGAAGAATTGCCAACTATTGAAGGAATTTAATGATGAAAAAATAAATAGTAAATTATCAACCTGTTTGGATGTTTGGCATTATAGAAAAATCTTACCTTGGTAACATACAAAGAGATTAAGCAATTTGCATACAATTACTGTCATGCACTTCAGATGACTAATGTTTGGCAAAAATTTTTAAATGAGCATCTAAAGTGAGTTTATTTTTTCAAAAGATGGCCTAAGGTGGACATTATTTCAAATAAATGTCTAAAGTTGCCAAATTAGTCTCAAATGAAGACTTGAGCTTGCTGGTTGGCCAAATTTTCGCTAGTTGGCAAGTACTTTTTTTTTTTTTTTTTTTTTGGGTGGTCAGAAGGGTACCCTTCTAGTAGAGGAAATCACACTAATTTTTTTTCCTTTGGCCTAGAGGGTGGCCAATCAATCCGGCAATACATGAAGTTTTTGTCCTCCGAGTCCCCCTCCATGAGCATCTCACTTATGTACTTAAGAGTTGAATTGGAGTTTCACCATCTTCTTTAGATTCCACCGCTATGCTACCGGAAGCCGGTGATGCACTAGCAATCTTGTTATTGGGTTCAGCATTGTGTTTGAATCCACTAACAGTATTCCGATTTGGATGGGGATCAAAGTCAATCCATGTCAACCTTCGACCCATTCAAGGAACTAGTATTGTTCATGGTCTGTGATTCAAGACTCTATTATGGATTGGCATATATGGAGCGAGTTAATCACAATCATCCATTTATTGGACTTGTGTAGAACTAACTTTGGGGCAATTTTTTTTTCGACAAGTAAAGTTTTATCGTTGGCTTAAAAGGCAAGTGAACTACATGCTACATGCTTAAGTCATACAATTTAAACAAGACCCAAATGCTTACATAAAAACTTGTAATTGCCCAAAGATATTTGGGGAAAATTACCAAACCTTTTAATTGTGTCAATTGAGTCCTAAAGTTTTTCAAGTTTCACTAATTGAGTCCATCTAACCAATTTTGACCGACAATTATCAAAGTAAATGACATCAGACTTTTTTTTAGTATTTAATATTTTTGAATTTTTAATATTAAATATTTTTAAGTTTCTCTTTTTCATCCTTTTTTTTTCCTTCCTTTGCCAAGCCTTGGTGATGGCCGGTGATCGGCCACAAGTTATGATTGACAAGGGTTGCCCTTGCTAGCCTTAGGTGAGGTCACCCTTGTTTCCCTTGAGTAAGGCTTGTCCAAACTAGATTTGATAGGGTTGAGCTTTGCCTGAAGCTGGCTAGGTTGGCCCTTGCTAGCCTTTAGCGATGGTTGCCCTCACCATCTTTGGGCAAGCCTTGCCCAAGACCAGCCCTTGTGAAGGTTGACGAGGTTGTGCCTTACCCTCACTAGATTGGGCAAAATTGAGCCTTGCGTGAAGCTATGACTTGCCGAATTTGGCGAGGCGGCAAGATCCTCCCTTGCTAGATCTTGGCGAGGGTGACCATCATTGTTGTAGCCTATGGTTGGTCAGTAGTCATTCCCAAGGCTCGACAACCATCAAAGAAAGAAAAGAAAAGAAAAAGTGTTTAAAAAGTAATATATATGAAAAATATTCCATGTTTGTGCTAGTTGTACCATGTAGGATGCCTGACATTCATGTTAGTGATTTTCAACCAAAATTGATCATATGAGCTCAATTGGCAAAACATGAAAACATTTGGGACTAACTTGTATAATAAAAAGGTTTATTATTAAGGGTGTGTTTGTTTCATTGAAAGTATTTTACCAGAAAGTGGTTTTTGGATTTGCAGTCGTTTGGTTCTCTAAAAAAGATTTGGTCAATGGAAAATACTCTTTGGTCAACAAAAATATTATGTATTATTTTAGGAAAATGAATTCCTCCGCCTCAAAAGGTGAAAACACTGTCCCTTTTCATCTTTTTCTCTCCTACCTTTCACTTTTCCTCTCTAGATTTTCTAAGGTACAGACTCCACCGATCAGCTCGCTAAAGCAAAAGCGAGAGTGTGGAGATGTCGGGGGTGAGCATCGCCGTGCTTCGGCGAGACGAGGAGTTGAAGCTTTTTGATGACGCGAGGGTCGGCATCAAGGGCCTCATCAACTCCAGCATCTCTCAGATCCCGTCATTCTTCATCCACACCCCTTGGGAGGCCACGGTCGATGCTGCTGACCTCGCAATCCCCACCATCGACCTCAGGTTCGTCGTCGACGGTGGCAGCGGCAACGGGGATCTCTGGCGGAGGGTCGTGGAGGAAGTCCGAAGCGCGTGCAAGGGCTGGGGGTTGTTCCATGTAGTGAACCACGAGATTTTAGAGGGCATGCTGGAGGAGATGATCGGAGGGGTGTCACATCTTGAATCTCGAGCATGCGCACTTCCCTCAATGGTTGATCAAATTGCAACATCCCAAGACGCATAACCAATCCATTCATTTTATTGCACATGCGGAAGCAAAATAAAAACCTTCGACATCAAAACATGAGATAGAAAAGCAGGATAATAATTTCACAAACAAACACACTTTCATAAACACATTAGGTTTATATACAAAGTTAGTCTATCTACAAAAGATCGACTCTAAAAAAGAAGCTGTTCTACAACCTACTAGTTGAACACATTCGTCGATCCTTCAGACTCCATCTTTTAAAACTTCAGGGGCTTCGGGTCCGCCACAACCCCATCAGGAGGGTTAGTTGCACCCTTGCCTAGAGCGGTGTCAACCATAGCAGCGGGGACATCAAAACCCTAAATGGGACCTTCCATATACCCATTGAGCCCATGGCAATACCACACCCTAAATTGATGATGTACCCTTTAAAGTAGGCCCTCATCAACCCAGACAGTGGTCACCATGAGTTTAAAGACCCAGTGACTCCTGGGGATCGAGACGTCTATGCTCCACTCAGTTACTCCCTGAGGTCGACCAAAACGTTTCGAAGGGACTGCCATCTAAGGACCTGAAAAGGTTAAGCCCACGACGGGGTGAGATAATGTTTCAGCAAGTTCACCCTCTAAACCCCTATTAGGAAGGAAATATGCTTAAAGACAGTCTATACGTGATATTATGAATTTCAGGTTCTATTTTCAATTGAATGAATCGGGCTTTTTATCGATGTGCCTATAATTCTATTCTCTGAGCTGATCACTCATGAGATAATTAGTCTAACAAGTGAAGCCGTTAAGGGATTTTAACACAATAAACTTGAGAATTCGACTAAGAATCGACTGCTTGACCGTGCTAGTCTGCAAGGATCATTACGGCACAATTAAAAATCAATCAGAGATCAAAGATAGATCGATTCGACTGAAATATGCGATCAAAGTGTGGGTGATTCCACCACATTGCAAAATTATCGTCGATTGGTATTAGACTAATTTTTCTGTCGTTTTGGTACCTTGTGTCCGCATTTGAAATCTCAAGATTTTCACGAAAATCGAGAATCACCAATGTGTCGAAGATGTACAATGTGGCTTAAAAATAATTAACCACGAGTCAATTGCACTAAAAATTTATAAAAACTACTCGATAGGCTAGGTTACCCTAAAATCACGATAGATTGAAATTAACCGCGAATTTGAACCCAATTTCAGAAATTGAAAGTTCTTTCATGTCATAATTCATTTTAAGAACATCGACTCATCCTCCGAAGATGTTTCTGTAAACTGAGATTTTTTGCGAAAATTCAAAATATGGCCATTTTTTATCAGAAAATTCAAGGGACCTTTTTTATCGCGTTTTTGGAATGCAAGTTGGTTTTATTGGCAAGGAAAAATGTCAATTTGGTCAAGGGCACATTGATGGAATTTATGGGGACTGAATTGGATCCAATTGAGGAGAAATTTGATTCAATTATGGGAATTTGGCAACAAATTCGTATGCTATGGCCTCCACCACCTTTGGACCACTTCATTGGCTTGCGAGGGAAGTTTGTGGGCTGCCAAGAGGCTATGGAAGATAGCCAAGGGCTGGTGGGGCCTCTTCAAGGGACAAGAGAATATAATGGAGGCTTGATGGACCCTCTAAGTGGCTGTTGTCCCTTTTCTTTTTCAGCACAGCTCGCTTTCTCCATTTTTAGTCCACCTTGAAGCTCTAAAGAACTAGAAAACCGAGCCAGCCACCCCCTGCCATTGCAAGCCACCATTGGACCGTCTATCACCACCGCTCGCCTTTCGCATGTGTAGCGCCCTCATGCGAGCCTGCACTAGTCCGTCGTCCATCCTGCTAGTTCTGTTGCCATTTCACCTGTCCCGAGCCATCCCTGGTTGCCGTTGAAGCCTTAGCTACCGCTCGAGCTCACCTCCGCTGCTATGAAGCCCCGCTGTTGTCCGCTTAGCCCCACTGGACCGTCACCGTCTCTCCTTATGGCTTTTGGTTGCTCAAGCAGCCTCTAGGCCCATCAACTAGAATCGAAGGCCAACAAGCTTTCGTGGACTACAAGGCCCATTTTAGGACACTTTTAGGCCTTGTCAGGTGTCACCGCTTTGGAGTTTATCGCCCGTCTTCGCATTGCCGTCATCGTGGACTCACCGGATCACAAAACTAGTGAGTTTACTCGCTAAACTCTACTTAGGGAATTAATGATCTTAAGAGTTAATTAGTTTAGGCTAAGTATGGTTTAGGTGGTTAGTTAGAATGGATTAGCGATTTAAATATTCGTTTATGCATGTTAGGTTGTTAGAACAGCTTAATTAGAGACTAGATAAATCGTATTATTGATGTAGATTGGTTCGGAAATTTTTCGGGCCTGTCTCAGTGTTTAATTAGGCTTTTCCAATATAAGTTCCTATTTATTGTATTTAATTGTATTTTTTTAATTAATTTTAGTATTTATTTAATTATTTATTATTTTCCAGAAATTATACTGAGATAGCCAGTGACCAAAATTTCGTACTGATTACAATGGTATGTTTGGTTTATTTAATTGAGTGCTAATTTGTGCAAATTGAGTGGAAATTGTAAATTTGGGTATTTATCCCAAATTTGAGTCATTTTGGTATTTAATTAGAAAATATCGGGCATCGGTTTATAATGCCAAAAATGTGTTTATGAACTATTATAAATAGTGGGATTTTTGAAAAAAAAGATATTGAAATTTTGGCTCAGGCCGACGGTGTACCTACACACGATTATCTTTATTGGGTATTTTCAACTCGGTGTTTTATTAGCATATGAGACCATTTAGTATCAGCTTGTGCGAGCATATTTATCGTTAGCTTGTGAGAGTCCCTTTTGCACGTCAACTTGTGAGAGTAGTATACTATATCAGCTTATAAGCTCGATATGTCAGCTTGTGAGAGCAGTATACATTATCAGCTTGTGTGAGTTAAGATCATTTTATCAGCTTGTGGGGGCAAGATATATATATATATAATAGCTTGTGTGAGCTAAGATCGTTTTATTAGCTTGTGGAAGCATGATTTATATTTATCAACTTAAGTGAGCTATTATCTATCTATATCAACTTGTGAGAGCTATGGCCATATATTGCAATTTGTGAGAGCAAAGACTGTCTATTTCAATTTGTGTGAGTAGTGGTCATATCGAATTGATAAATAGTACTGATGATATCGACTTGAGTGGATCGATTGATTGTTGGATGATTTGACTGAGCTGATCGATGAACTGAATTGAATTAATTGGTTGAGTATATGGATTATACTAACTTGTAGGAAAGAACTGAGGCGAGGTAAGTCCTATGTCTTGTGTGTGCATAGATTGCCTTTAGGCATATTTCCTTCCAGTTGGAGTTTAGCAGGTGAACTTGCCCAAACATTGTCTCACCTCGTCGTGGGTTCAACATTTTTAGGTCCTTAGATGGTTGCTCCTCTTGAACGTTTTGGCCAGCCGAAAAAGGTCACCAAACAGATCTCTCATATTTCCTTCCATGGGAGCCTGGGAGCCTAGGTCTACGAACTCGTGAGATTCATTGTCTGGGTTGATGAGGGTCTACCCCGGAGGGTACCCCATCAATTTAGATTATGGTATTGTTACGGGCGAGGTGGACCTAGAGAAGGTGCCCTATCAAAGTCTAAGATTCCTATGTTGGTGCTGGAGATCGCTTTTGGCAAGGATACGGCTGACCCTCCTGGTGGTGTAGTGGTAGACCCGAGTTCCCTGGAGCCAGAGACCCCAGAGTCTTTGGTTGAGGGTTCGAACACTTAAAGGACTCGTAGCTTTTTTGTCTTTTGTAGACTTGTAAATATAGACTAGAATTGTATATGACTTAGTTTGCTATGTATAAAAGTGTGCTGTGGTTTTCAAAATTTTGGCCCTACTTTTTTATCCCATCTTTGTGTTGTCTGGGGATTTATTTATTCGCTTATGCATGCACATTAAATGAATGAGTCGGCTACGCGTTCTAGGACATTGCAATTTAATTGACCACCGAGGGATGGGCACACGCTTGAGGATGGGGGCGTGACACTATACACAATATAGATGACTTACCTCACCTTAGTTCCCTTTTGCATGTCAGTACAATTCATATATTATATATGTATAGTAATACCACTCAATCATTTAGAACGTCTCAATTCACATTTCAATCAATCAATCAATCAACCAATCAATCGATCACAGGAATCTCGATTATAAGGCCAAATCGTTATGCCACGTCCCATACCATGCCACACAATTTTATCTCAAAATCCGGCACGTCAATTTCAATTAATCACACGTTCCAATTGATTACTACCCGCATATACACAATCTACCGACACACATCGGTCTTCTAGCATAGGCAGGCTTCGTCTCCCCCTTTGAGCATAGCAACATCCACCGATGCACATCGGGACAGCATTCTCGAAGGAGCATTGGTTTAGAATCTACTGCGACTGGTATCCATTGTCCAGGGGCATCTTATATAGGGGCAATGTCCTACCAACGCACATCGGGGACGGGTTCACTTAACCATCACTTAACCATTGTGCTTTGCACTCGAATGCCTCAATTAAAATAATGAACTTGGCCTATTTTTTTCTCATATTAAAAACACCCAGTAAAATAATCGTGTGTGGGTATATGGTTAGTTTGGACAAAAAATGCGATATCTTCCTTTTTAAAAATCCCACTATTTAATAGAGTACCTAAAAAAAATTTGACGTTAAAAATGAACACTCGATATTTTCTGATTAAATACTAAATTTTCATAATTTTGAAATAAATACTCAAAATTCACAATCACCACTCAATTGGACAATTTAACAATCAATTGTGTAAACTAAGTGCACCACTACAATCAGCACGAAATTCCAGTCACCGGCTATTCCGGTACAATTTTCGGAAAATATTAAATAATTAAATAAATATAAAAATTAATTAATAAATACAAATTAAATAGATAAATACCAACTTAGGCCTAATAATGCTAATCTAACTACCTAAACGGGCCTAGAAAAATAATGCACCATGCTCAATAAATAATACAATTTAATTAACCCTTAACTAATCTAATCTAACCACATAATTATCATAATTAAGCAATTAAATCACTAATCTATCTAAACTAACCACCTAAGCCATACTTAACTTAAGCTAATTAACACTTAAGTATAATTAACTCCCTAAGTAAAGTTTAGCAAGTAAACTCATCAGTTTTGAGGGCCAATGAGTTCACGGTGACGGTGACGCCAAGGCGGGCGAGAACCAAGCCTACAGTGACACCAACAAAGGTCCGAAAGGGCCCAGAAAACAGCCCAACGGCTCACTGCTAGAGTTGGGCCTTTGGTTCTATCCAAGGGTTGGACCGAAGGGCTTCATAGCTGAAATAGACTGGAATGGTGAGGAGGTGGACTAGGCGGCTTGAACGAGCGGTGGAGGGGCTCGACGGCGACACTAGGTGGCTAGATTAGCTCTGATAATCGAAGAACAGGGCATGGGTGACGAGCGCAGGCGGTGGGGATGTGCGGATAGGTGCGCGAGCGGGACAGCAGATGCGGGAGCTTGGGTAGCGCTTGATGGTGCTCGGACGACTAGGAGGGGCGGTTGACGGTGTGAGGGGCTGGCTAGCTGGTTCTCTAGTTTTCTTGAGCTCAAAACACAACACTAATGGAGAAAGCAAGGCTAAGGAAGAAGAAGAAGGCTGTAGCTTGAAGGGGGGGCTACCAAATGGCTACAAAGTCTTTACAAATATCCCATTCACTCATTACCTGGCCCCCACTTGATCAGCCCTATCCACAACAGCAATTTCTACACCAACTCTTCTCATAGAAGCCATCCAAATGGTCCAAAAGTTGCTCCCCCCCCTCCCGGGTGGCTACGAATTTGGACATTTGCCTCTTCAATTTTACTTCAATTTCTTTTCAATTAGACTCAAATTGGCGCCCATAAATTCAGTCAAGGTGCCCACATCATCTTTCACATTTTTCCTTGCTAATTAGTCCAACTTGAATGCCAAAAGTCCAACAAAAAACAGCCCTATAATTTTTCCGGTCCAAAACGGCCCAACTTCGATTTTTCGCCAAAATTCCCGATTAGTCGAAAAAATTTTGGAGGATAAATTGACATTCCTAAAATAAATTGTGACATGACAGAATTTAATCGGGCTCAATTTCGCGATTAATTTCAATTATGCATGATTTTGGTGTGACCTAACCTATTGGGTAGCTTTTAGGAATTTTTAGCGCATTTGACCCTGATCAATTATTTTCGAGCCATACTGTACATCAACAACACATTGGTGACTCTCAGTTATCGTGAAAATCTTGAGGTTTCAAATACGGGCATAGGGTATAGAAATGACAGAAAAATCGGTTTAAAATTTTAAAATTAGATGGAATCACCCGCACACTAATCACATACCTCTATAGAATCGACCTATCTTCGATCTCTGATTGATTTTGACAATGCCGTATTGACCCTTGTAGATTAGCACAGTCGAGCAGTTGATTTCTGGACGAATTTGTTAGGGAAATCCTTTATAATGTTTTGAAGATGACAAAATAAATCAAAGGCTACTAACATGTTTAATGGTTAAGTAATAGACCATGCATATAATAGAACATGTGAAGGATATTGTCAAAGTCTGAAGACTGCCAAACTCAAGACTCAAAGTCTGAAAATTGCCAGACTCAAGACTCAAAGTCTGAAGACTGCCAGACTTTAGTGTCAAAGTCTGTTCTACATCAGAAGTCTGTCAACTCTGACTAATTCAAGACTTAACGTGAATGATGAACCAGAAGACAGACTTTATGCTGAAGCTGAACCAAAAGACAGACTCTATGTTGAAGTTGAACTGGGTACAGACCTTAAAGCTAAATCTGTTCAGAAGCAGATATGTTCAGACTCATATTGCAAAGTCTATCGCGCTTAGACTCAGAATTGTAAAGTCTATTGCTCTCAGACTTTATATCAAGACTCGACATATCGTAACTCAAGCCCAATCATATAACGGCTAGTGATCTGGTTTGGATTCCACATCAAGATTGATTTGATTGATTCAATCTAATTGATTGACGATTGGATCTTGAAGACAAGAACTTTCTATACGAAGAAGCTTTACTTATGGAAACCAAGATTTCGTTTGTATGGGCGATCGGAATCAATTTGGGATTCTACCTTTGTTACTCAACAGCTACCGAATCTTCTAGATACAGAGCTGTCCAACGGGCATATTGTAATACGATTCTCCGTGATACTGTCCAACGGGTAGTTTGAAAGCGGTGAAGTATTTAAGGAGATTATGGACCGATGAGCAAGAAAGAGACAGAGCGTAGAATTTATACTTCCAAAGTCTGAGCGACTTTCGATCATATACTTGTCTCTTGAGAGCTTAAACGTTTGTGATAATGAGAGAAATACCAAGAGAGTGACTTAGTGAGATAGTGTGATCTACTACTAAGTGTTTGTACTCGAAGTTGTAATCTCTTGTTGATTGCATAGTGAAATCCAACCAAGAAGGTTGTTAGCGTGGGAGAGTGGACGTAGGCTTGAATTAGGCCGAACCACTATAAATCTTGTGTTCTTATTCTCTTCCCTAACTCCTTTATTTTACTCGAAATTTATTTTATTCCGCATATATTTGCCAAGGTTTATTTTATACACTTATTCACCCTTCTAGGTGTTATTACTAGCACTCTCAATTGGTATCAGAGCAAAGTGCTTGGTTTATAAAAGTGTTTTTACTTTTGAGCTAAAAGATTCTTTATGGCTAGTATCTTTGCACTAAGACTTATGGAAGGGCAAAGCAACACAAGGCCACCATATTTTGATGGAAATGAATACGACGTGTGTAAGAACAAAATGAAAGCATTCCTAAGATCCAGAGATCCCTTGCAATGGGATGTTGTGGAAAGAGGAATCAACCCCATCGATGCGTCTACATCAAATAAGAATGGCAAAGACAAAGAAAGCAAACCCCCCCCCCCCGCTCCTATGTCTCGGATGGAGATGTCCAAAAGAGAGGCGCTTGATGCGAAAGCAATTTATTCTTTATATTGCGCTTTGTCTCCTACTGAATATAATAGAATCTCTTCATGTGAAATAGCAAAAGAAGTTTGGGATAGACTTCATGTTACATATGAATGGACTAATTGTGTAAAAGAGACAAAAGTAAACTTCCTGCTCGGCAAATATAAATCCTTCAAGATGAAGCAAGGAGAGTCGATTGGAGATATGTTCAATCGTTTTACAGAAATTGTAAATGGTTTGGTATATCAAGGTCATCCAATTTCTTCTCCAATGAAGGTCAACAAACTCTTGCGAGGTCTCTCAAAAGATTGGAACCATGTCAAGACCTCAATCCGGGAGACTCAAAGGATTATGACACTCACCGTTGATGAATTGATCGGCACTCTTCAATCCTATGAAGTACAAATCAACGATGAAGATCCCGAAGGTAAGAAGTTCATTGCTTTAATATCTAATGCTGTTTTTATGAAACAGACTCAGAAAATGATATGGACGATGAAGAACTTGCCTTTATGGTCAAGAAATTCAAAAAGTTGAGTAGAAAAGAAAGGAAATTCGATGGAAGAAAATACAAGCAGAATGGCCAAAAAAGAACAATAAAAGAAGATGATGAGCAAGGAAATTTATACTTAATGGCACATTCAGAATCTGAGTCTGACTCAGACACAAACTCAGAATCAGAGTCTAACTCAAACACAGACTCAGAATCAGAGTCTGACTTAGACATAGACTCAGAATCCGATGAGGAAATCGAGGAAATAAAGGAAAGGAAGAAGTTGTTTGTTAAGTTGATGCAGGTTGAATTCGAGAAGAGCTTGATTGAAGAAAATAATTTTTTGCCTTGAATTTCAAAATGCAAGTGATCGTTGCAGATGTTGTCGCTACAAAGGAAATAATGAAAAAATATTATGCTCAACATGCACAAACAACAATTGTTTCTATTTGCAAATATTGTCATGATCACAGGGGGAGAAAGCAAATCCAAAAGAAAATGAAAAGAATCGTGATCATTTCAAAAAGGCAACAAATTGAGGGGGAGCATTGATCAATTATGGAAAAATCTTTTTGAATTGATCGTGATCTTATTATGGATGGAATGAAAGGTAAATGTATCAGAATTTGTTTTAAAAATCCGGTTAGTGCATCTTTTATTACATTTTGTCATTAACAAATCTCTTACTGATATTATCATTTTATTATAACAAAAAAGGGTACGTGAATTTTATGATGTATCTGTGATTTTCATTGGATATTTCCTGATATATATATATATATATATATATATATATATATATATATATTATATTATATATATATGTGAGCTATATTGCATATCTTTAATATTCGACTTGTTTTATAAAAGCTGATCTTTTTGGAAATTATATATCATTTTATATTCTCTACGTGAATCTATTGTTATCACTTTTTGATTATGACAAAAATGGGGAGAATATATGAATATGCATATGTGTTGATTGGTTGATATTATCTATGGCATAATATTGAGCTGCGATTATTTTTCTATATATTGTTATGCTCAATCTATTTGTTATCTTCTGATATCCTTTGATTTAAATTAATATTTTTAAAAGCGTGTTTACAAATCTGCATATTCAGAGATTGTTTTGCCATCATCAAAAAGGGGGAGATTGTTAGGGAAATCCCTTATAATGTTTTGAAGATGACAAAATAAATCAAAGGCTACTAACATGTTTAATGGTTAAGTAATAGACCATGCAGATAATAGAACATGTGAAGGATATTGTCAAAGTCTGAAGACTGCCAGACTCAAGACTCAAAGTCTGAAGATTGCCAGACTCAAGACTCAAAGTCTAAAGACTGCCAGACTTTAGTGTCAAAGTCTGTTCTACATCAGAAGTCTGTTCTACATCAGAAGTCTGTCAACTCTGACTAATTCAAGACTTAACGTGAATGATGAACCAGAAGACAGACTTTATGCTGAAGCTGAACCAGAAGACAGACTCTATGCTGAAGCTGAACTAGGTACAGACCTTAAAGCTAAATCTGTTCAGAAGCAGATATGTTCAAACTCAGATTGCAAAGTCTAACGTGCTCAGACTCACTATTACTCTCAGACTTTACATCAAGACTCGACAGATCATAACTCAAGCCCAATCATATAACGGCTAGTGATTTGGTTTGGATTCCACATCAAGATTGATTTGATTGATTCAATCTAATTGATTGACGATTGGATCTTGAAGACAAGAACTTTCTATACGAAGAAGCTTTACTTATGGAAACCAAGATTTCGTTTGTATGGGCGATTGGAATCAATTTGAGATTCTACATTTGTCATTCAATGGCTACCGAATCTTCTAGATACAGAGCTATCCAATGGGTATATTGGAAGACGATTCTCCGGGATACTGTCCAACGGGTAGTTTGGAAGTGGAGGAGTATTTAAGGAGATCATGAACCGATGAGCAAGAAAGAGACGGAGCGTAAAATTTATAATTCCAAAGTCTGAGCGACTTTCGATCATATACTTGTCTCTTGAAAGTTTAAACGTTTGTGATCATGAGAGAAATACCAAGAGAGTGACTTAGTAAGATAGTGTGATCTACTACTAAGTGTTTGCACTCGAAGTTGTAATCTCTTGTTGATTGCATAGTGGAATCCAGCCAAGAAGGCTGTTAGCGTGGGAGAGTGGACGTAGGCTTGAATTAAGCCGAACCACTATAAATCTTGTGTTCTTATTCTCTTCCCTAACTCCTTTATTTTACTCGAAGTTTATTTTATTCTGCATATATTTGCCAATGTTTATTTTATACACCTATTCACCCCCTCTAGGTGTTCTTACTAGAACTCTCAGAATTCTCCAGTTTATTGCATTTAGATTCCTTAACAGCTTCACCTGATAGACTAGTTATCTCATGAGTGATCAACTCAGGAAAAATAACTATAGGTGTGTCGATGAAAAGCCCAACTCATTCAATCGAAAACAGAATCAGAAAATTAGGATGTCACAAGGGGTGCGGAGGTTCCATGAGAGTGAGGGAAGGAGGGAGTGGTACTTGCGGGAGAAGGGGAGGAAGGTGCTCTACTTCTCGAATTTCAATTTGTTCAAGGTGGTGGCAGTGGATTGGAGGGACACGTTGGTCTGTGAGATGGCCCCAAGCCCGCCGGAGCCACATGAATTGCTGAAATCATGCAAGTACGTTTGTTGAAAATGGTTTACTTGACTTGATCTCCGGCTTTTAGATTACTCTCAAATAACTCACAAGCCGAATCAAGTAATCAAAGATTGTATGGATACATGTATAGATGCTGCAAATAGCTACATGATGTAGTACTTAGTCTTGCAATTTGAAGAATTTGAGGTTGATTTCGAGCTTTGTGAAGTCAACCATGCTCAAGCTCGATAAATCAAGCTCAAGGCCAGGATATCAACATGCCCAATCGTTAGGTCAAATGTCATTTAATCATTTTTCTGGTCAACACAAATATTATGTATTATTTTAGAAAATCCATTTATAAAGTAACATGGATTCAATAAATTAATTTGGAAGTAAGAGGCACTATTGTCAATTGTTAGATCAAATGTCATTCAATCATTTTTCAAATACGATCCAAACACAGAAAATACTTTCAATCACGTATCACCAAACAAAGGAAAATGGTTTCCCGGAAAACATTTTCCAAAAACATTACGTTTTTCGTGAAACAAACATATCCTAAATTGATAAAAGTAGAATAGGTTTAAGAACTATTTGGTAATTTTCCTGAGGTGTTTGTGGAGTAAAAACACCATTCTTAAGAAGTCTTCCTTGGGTAGGTTCATTAATCCTCATCACAATAACATCAGCGCCAACAACCTTAGGGTAATAATATGTTGAAATTATGTTCATGAAACTTAACATCTTCTGCTTGTTTTGAATACATGACATCACATCTTGTCATTTCCTTATTAACTAGTAAGGAATATAACTAGTTACCATTAATGATATTCTAAAGACCTAACACACTACGTTTTTTAGGTATCACTTTTAAAGGATGGAGCTTCCGTAGTGTTATTCCTACCCGCTCACTCATGTCGAGGGTCTCTGGAGTCAAACCATCACCGAGTTCCCAATCGAAATGATACAGCAACTTCGCAAGACCGAGATGAAGCACCCTATCCGCCAACGAAAGTCCGACGCACATTCTTCTGCCTGATCCGAATGGAATTAGCTCAAAGTTTTGACCTTTGTAGTCAATTTTAGATCCTAGAAACCTCTCTGGTTTGAATGCTGATGGGTCCTCCCAAGCATCTGGGTCTCTTCCAATGCCCCATGCATTCACGAAAACCTGGGTATCTTTGGGTATATCAAAGCCCATGAAATTGGTTTCTTTTATAGCATTTCGTGGGAGAAGCAAAGGTACTGGTGGATGCAATCTTAGGGTTTCCTTCACCACAGCTTGCAAAAACGGCATTTTTTCCGTGTCACTTTCTTCGAGTTTTCTGTTCAACCCCACAATCTGGTTAATCTCATATTTGGCCTTTCTCATTGACACGGGTTGGCGGAGTAGCTCCGCCATCGCCCACTCGATGGTGCTGCTTGTAGTCTCTGATCCAGCGAAAAACATTTCCTGCACCATCAATTAGACCCATTTAGTACAAGATCATGTCTTGCTAGGGTTACCACCAACGTTGATTCTTTTGCTATAATTAAGATATTCTGTTCGCTCGAAAATCACTCCCTCAAATCGTGGGCTTAATAGTAAAAATCATCATGCTTCACCTGATAAAATCCTTGTCAAACATAGCAGCTCCTATGCTTCGAATTGACAGACAATTGCGCATAAAGAAAGGAACACGAATTTGATGATTGGATCCTAAAATTGACGAAATGAATACACTAATGACAACAGAAATATTTATAAAAGGGCAAGAGCAGGTGTTTGATTGGAAAAAATGAAATAAACAACCGGAATGGCAAGAATTAAGTTGCTGAGAAATAACTGAAAATAAATGGCAAGAAAGTGAAGTGTGTTCTTTTTATGTTTGTGCGTCTTTTTCCCTTAAGACGTGCTCTTTTTGTAGTCTCGCCTACAACGATTGCTTCACTGCAACCGCCGGTCAACAACCTTAAAAATTGTTCCGTCCTCGAAGTTTGACTACAATAATTGTTGGCGCTAGTTTTATCCTTGCAGTCGGTTTGATTCGACCAAATTTTGTGAGCCAATGTCAATACTTCTCGACTCGACCGACATTAACTTGACTTTCATTTATAAGTCCATGGAAAAAAACTGTTCATGCCTTGTCAACTTAATTTTATTGGCTTCTTATAACCAATGCTGGTGTTTGAGCATCGATTATGTTTATAGTCAATATTAAATCACACATCTAATCAACATACTATTCACTCATTCATTGAGGATACCCAACATGTTCTATTAATCACCAAATTGGCATCGACTTAATTTAATAAATAATTCAATGTGTCTTTGTAGCACTAGATTTTCTTTTTATAAAAAATAACCATAAATCAATCTTGTGTTTTCGTAGAACATTCTTAGCTAGTTATTACAAAATGAGCACAGATTGGCTAAATCAGGAAAGAATGGTAACATCTTTATAATAGTAGTAGCTTTTTGTTATGCAACGTTCTCTACAAATTTAAAGTGTAAAATGTTTTCATAGATAGTTGATTGGAAAAGGCTAGTTATTATAAAATCTAGTGCTAGAATGTTCTACGAAAACATGCATTTGTAGAGAATGACGCGTAATATGACCTGCTTGTTAATTGTCAATTAAGTTTACCACCCCACTTTACAAACTGAACTGGACCTAATATCCTTAAGATGTTAATCATTTCTTTTTTGCCAAGAGTGGAAGAGAGGATACCAGAATTATTATGATGACGTTCTGGGAAGAGATTTTGCGAGGGCCTTCTTTTCCATCGCCCTCATAATCCAATGCCGCATCCAAGAAGTCATTTGTCGTACTCATCTCTCCCCTCAGCTTTCGCTCCTCCAACCTCTCTTTTACAAAACCTTCAGCAAACTTCATGGCTCGACCCATGTCCTTCGCCATGCTTGCCTTGATCCCCTGCGGGTCCAGCCATTTCAACCACGGCAGGAAGTCGGCTACGTTGGGCTTGCCAGCCCATTCCATGAACCGGTTCATGGCATCAAAGAACTCAGGCCCGTCCTTCGATTTTGGGTCCAATAGATCCCGCGAGAGCACCATATTACCCACCACATTAAATGCCATGATAAAGAGGAAGTGGGATAAGTCGATTCCTTGCTCTTCATAAAAATAGAAATTTTTAACGATTAATTATAATTAGAGAATGTATAGCAGAACGTAATGAATTAGACATGAAGAAAAAAATTATTGCACCAAGTTTTGCAACTAGTTTAAGGAGGGATGGAGGAATCAACCTCCAAGCTGCAATGTTCAAGACAAAAGTTGGATTTTTCAAGCTCAAGTCGAACTTAATAAAGTTCTTGATAAGCTTGTTTTCGGATATTTTTCACTAACAAAACTAAATTAGCATCTGAACTCCTAAAAACTCCAACTTGGCTTCTACAAATAAAATAAAGTGTAAAGTTTACTTTTGCGTTCTCTTGCATAATAATGGGGATATACTTGATCAATGCATCAGAAGATATATAAAACCCAACTACTTGATCATGCTCGAGTTTGACCCAATTCAATGGTAAAGCTACTCGAGCTTGGCATAATTCAACTGTAGAGCCACTCTAGTTCGACTCAAACTCGAGAAGAATGAAAGCAAGTTTGACTAAATAACACTTTAAACACCAGTAGCTCTTGGGCAACTTGAATTATTTACACTGGTATCTATTTTATTGAATTTGTCGATTACAGCAACAAAACAAAGGGATAAAAGTACCAGCAGTCCCTAAACTTTTATAAAAAGTTCTAATTAGGTTCCTAAATTTGTTGTGCAATTAGATCCTCGAGCCGTATAACTTCTTCTTTGATTTAGTCCTTCCATTAAAGAAGTAGATATAAATGTTGACATGGCGGTTACGTCCTCATTGAAAACCAACATGGATTAGTGAATTCTTAAAAAACCTAAAAATAGAATGACATAGAAAAATTGAATAACTAGGGTGGAGGTGAGTTGGGTCATGCAATAAATTGAGGCAACGCTTGGGTTGGTGAATGTTTACTTGGATTTAGATTTCTTTATTTTTATAATCTTTCTTACCCATCTTAGCACTAAGTAAAAAAGAATTCATGTCTCCCTAATTAGTTAGTCTAGTCAGTGCTAACATATGGTGGGGATGCAATATTCATCGTAACCAATGCATTAGCATATTTAGGAGGAGGGCCAACTCAAATTAAAAGATGTATAATTTAAGAAATCAATAATAGAAAAAATAAAAAATAATAAAGAAGATTTTAGAACTCAATCGTACATTTTACAAAAAATAAATACTGCCGGTTCCTTTATCCGCAAAAAGCAGGCCCAATGTTTTCTTAGGTAGATCTAGTTGCAGGTTGCGTTCTTTACTGAAGTACGATTCTTTTGACAGCGTGGATCGTTAACTCCTAATGGTGCAGAAGTCCCAACATATCTTAACCGTTGATTTTACATATATTAATAATTGAGAACTTGTGACACTAGTGGGAATATTGTGTAGGGTATAGGCCTTCATCCTCTTTTGATATTTTATAGGGAGTTTAAACGTTCCTTTTCTCTCTCTCTCTCTTGCTTTTTTTATTTTTCCCTTTGAAGAAGAAAACTATTATTTCGGTCATTCAAGGTTACACATGAAACGCAAACGTCCAAAGTAACACGAAGCACGTAAGAAATAACCTGCTGTTACTTGTTTAACCGCCATTTCTTCCTCTAAATACACGACCATGTTGTCGACGCACTTCTGCCTGAGATGGGCTGTCTCGTTGATGCGCTTGGTCACGAGGAGCTCAGCAGAGCAGAGTCGCCTGAGAACGCGCCAGTAGCCACCGTAACGACCTATAGCGAGCGAGCCTTGGTCATAACCGAGAGCTGTCAATGCATGGGGACACTTGCGGTCTGCGAACACGGAGTCATGGCCCTTGAAGAACTCTTCCGCGGCCTGAGCTGATTGAATCACCATGGTGTTCACGGAACCGAGCTTCAACCACGTCACAGGCCCGTGCTTGGCTCGGAAGTTGTGGAGGTTCTGGTGCGGCATGGTCCCGAGGTCGAGGATATTGCCGATCACGGGCCATGCGGGGGGCTGAGGGGGAAGCTTGGTGCGCTTCCGGCTGAGAAGGAAAAATAGAAGTGCCGGGAGGAGGAGGCCGAGCCAAAAGAGCCAAGAAGGGCAGTACTCCATGGCTAAGCTTTGAGCTATTGCTCACCTTGCACTTATGCGATTATTGCGAGGAACAAATGATATTAATATACACTCTTATCCTGTTCACAAGAAAGCAACCCAAAACAATAAAAAAAAAAAGCGGGAGATGCAATTATTTGCCGTCCACAATATAAAAAGGAGAAAACATTAATATATCTTTTGGATATGAATAGGAGTAAACGTGCCGGTCACGTAGAGTCTGATCCATCCATTTCATCGTATTAGGTTAGATTCGATTCTTATTTAATTGGAATAATTTCATTTTTGGTCAAACATCTTACACGAATTATGCAATCAAATCCATAACTCTTAATTTGTGCATTTAAGTCCTACAACTTTACTTCAGTACCACAAAATTATGATGTCTTGTTCTTTCTTGGGTTTCACGGATTGGTTTATCAACTAATTTGTCCTATCAAAATTGGATAGTTATGTATTTACTTTTGTTGAGAGTGTATAACAGATGTCCAATATCTTTACCCTAGGAGATTGCTAAGAAGGAGCTCAAGTCTAAGCCTATTAATATATCTAATTGGACTTATCTTCACTCAAAAGTTTAAAGCAATGAGTTATTGACCAACTAGATATATTAATTACTTTACACTACAACAATTCTCCATTGTGGGACTTCCTTAACGCAACTTACATATGTATCTCAACAATCTTCCCATCATGTATGAGCTCAATGTTAAGTCTATTCCCTCTTAATTCATGTATCTTTCTATATTAACTTATCTCAACTTGAATCTCCAACGTTCACCTTCATCCATGTTCTTTTTCATCGGACCGTACCATGAAAACTACCATTGGATTGCGTTGCAACAACACAACACACATTGCCTGGAAACTGTGTTAGTCACTAGATTCCTACTTACATATGTATCTCAACAATATCCCCATCAAGTGTGAGCTCAATGTTAGGTCTGTTTCTTCTTAATTCAAGTATCTTTCTATGTTAACTTATCTCAACTTGAATCTCCAACATTCATCAACATCCATGTTCTTTTTCATTGGACCAAACCATGAAAACTACCATTGGATTGCGTTGCAACACCACAACACACACTACCCGGAAACTATGTTAGTCACTAGATTCCTACTTACATATGTATCTCAACAATCTCCCCATCACGTGTGAGCTCAATGTTAGGTTTGTTCCCCCTTAATTCAGGTATCTTTCTACATTAACTTATCTCAACTTGAAGCTCCAACATTCACCTTCATCCATATTCTTTTTCATCGGACCAAACCATGAAAACTACCGTTGGACTGCGTTGCAACACCACAACACACATTGCTCGGAAACTGTGTTAGTCACTAGATTCCTTTCTTTGAGATAACTCACATGTATATCTCAACAATCTCCCTTTCACATATGAGCTCATTGTTAGGTTTGTTCCCCTTAACTTAGGTATCTTTTTATATTTAACTAATCTTAACTTGAACACACACTGCCTAGAAACTGTGTTGGTCATTTTCTTGAGATATCTAGAACAGACTGGGGCCACCAATATACTATTGGCTCTAACACCAATGTTTGGTAGTCTTGCGCTTTTCTCGCCTCAAATGTTTACTCAAAGGGTGAGACTTTCTCTCATATTTATAAACTAACCACTAGACAATACCATAATTGATGTGGGATAACTCCAACAACTTTTGCCTTAGTAAGATGGCTTGTCTTTTTCAAAAACATCATATATATAAGTCCAATCATCAATTTGATCGAAATTTCCAATCTTCACTATTTAAAGAACCTTTTGATGCTGACACCTCAATTTCACTCATGAATTTATCATACATTTGCATCTCATAAATTTGACCCATGATAAAAACAAAATAATCAATTTTTACAACATTACATTCATTTGTCTCGTGGCATTCCTTTTGCACATATAAACTAGAAGCATGATCTTTCATTAAGAGTTAGGTTTCAGTTCACATAGGCCATCCGTGCATATGATGAATATTAGGAATCTCTTATTCTCTTTGACTAGGGACAATGTAGTATGAGAACCTCGGGCTCCATGGCAAAAATTATGATCACTCCAAAGAGCTATAACAGCACCAATTCACACTTCGACTCAATTTTCTTCCTAGTAATTTATACCCAACTTCTCTTGATTGATTGAAGACCCAAACAAGCTCAAAACGATTGCAAGATAAGTATCATGATGATTTTGAGAAAAAAAAAAAAAAAAAAAGTATCACGACGAGCGTCTTTACATCTATTTTCAAACAATATATGACTCATGTGCTAGTTCCAAGAATAGTTCCTAAATTTGCCTTTTTTCAAGGAATGTTGGATGATCTTGCACCAGGATGCCTGGACAAAAAGACAATGTTGTCAAGCCTTCAAAACTGAACTTTTCAATATCCGTTAGGTCTAAAAATTTTACACAAGCTTCGTCTGCTTGTTGACTAACTCCCCTCAACATTTTAGTGCAATCGGATGAATGAGGAGTGTGTATTCATTGTTTCCATGCGATTGCTCGGTCAACTCGTCTCTAATCCAACAAGCTCACTTTTCCTTCTTTAATTTAGTTGCCACTCTCTAATTGCCAATTGTCATGACCTTCTTAGAGTTGGACCACTAAGAGAAAGTTAATGGATTATCATGCAAGTACGAATGGTTACTCATTAAAAAGATGGTACCATTGTCTAATGCGGGCTCTCTCAAACCCCCAACAATCACAACTTTGGGGTTTTAATTAAATTATTTAGACATCCAATTCAATTCATTTAAGAATTGCTATTAGTCTACTATGGTTGATTAAAAACCCGAGTAAAATGTGATAGAACACTTTACTTTTGTGAACTAGAGATTGATTTGATATTAAACCACTAACATGCGATGGATGATCATACAGGTATGGAAACAAGAAAGTAATAGTCTATCAGAATGATAAATAAAATGCTTAGCAGACAGAAAAACCTTGATGGGAATGATCTCTTCTTTTTTGTTTTTTTCTTGTTCGTTTTCTCTTTAACGTTAATCACCTTTTTGCACTCTTGAAATCCAATTTAGAGCTTGCAGAACTTCGTATTTTTCGTTACCGGCTGGGAATGAATATAGAAATTTCTTCAATTGTGCCCCCTACTTGGGCATGATCAAGAATTTGAGGAACCTTCAAGGACTTCCAAGTCAATGCAAAAACCCATTCTCCAGTTCTTTTTCAGAGAATGATGTAAGCGAGACAAGATAGTTTTGTTTCTCCGCATCTTCATAATTGTGTCACTTTGACCTTCATTTTTCTCCCTTTGTGGTGTGGTTCCTGACGGGATAGTTTCAAATTCACTTTCTTTTATCTTAAGTAAGTTAATAATGAATATCTGTACCGTTCAGGGCAAATGAACTAGAATGCCCCCCGTTATTGCGATATATGTAATCTTCGCAAGTGATTTGTCAAATGAGATGTGCCACAGTCGTGTTAGGGCTGTGCTTGGAATGCGGTTGCCTTGTGTCCTCCCAGGATTGTCCATTAGGTCCAATGATTGGACTTTCAGTGCTCGGAGTAGATTCCCCCAGTGAGACTCGTTCTTCGTTTACATGTTTCCCGCGAGTAAATATCTCAAATGGGAATACGGTATACCTGCAATTTGCAGCAAAAAAGGCTTCTCTTTCTTCTCAAAAAAAAGATATCCCTTTCATGAAAAGGAGTGACATGCATAAAATGTCTAAAAACTAGGAGTTTACAAAATGTGCAAGTTTTGTTATTGCAATGTTTGGGAAGAGATTATTCACAAAATGTATGGGAAGATATTATTCATTTATTTAGAGAATAGGAAAAGCTAAAGAGAGAAATAAACTATATAGAAGCATTTTACTCATAGGAAGCAAATAAATCTGAGAGGTTAGCAAGGAGAGTGAACTTCCGTAATCAAATTGCAATGTTTTAGTAAAATAATAGTACTAATGTCTTGTGACAATATGAAGAATAGTTTCAAACTGAGAGGTCGATCTTGTTACCTACGCATATAGAACTTTATATATTCACTAAAAGAGTAGCCATGCGTGATGCATGAGCGCATATTGTGTGTGACGACGCGCGTATCGTCTAGTTACTAACTAATCGCACGTCACAGTGCCCAAATTAATGCTAGCTAATATTCACTGGTTTTATAACCTAAGTTGTGATTCCAAACTTGTCATACCCAAAATTCATCCCAAGAATTTATATAATGATTCCCTATTACTTGGGAAAAATAAAAATAAAGAACGAATCCTTCCACGAACAGCAGTAAGCATATATATCGACTAAGCAAATTATTTCATTGAATGATAATTATAACAACATCCATTGTATCATGAAGTAACCAAAAACTAGAGACGCATTAACCCTCTTCAGATCGCTCTCCACGTGTATCAAGAGTAAAAGTTGAGAATTAACGCAATGTATAAAAATTTTGGAGAATAGTTTTCGGAACAGTTTCCAAATAAACCTGAAGAAAAGAATAGATGAAAATGGCCATATTCTTCCTAAAAGATTGATATGTGGGGAAAGTGATTTCATTACAAAATGATGCACCAATAATTATACCCATTTTAAATAGATTCAATTATGATTTTTTACACTTGATCGGTATTGCTTATAGCACGTGGTTAGGACATTCCAAGGAGGCGGCTATTTTTATGGAAAAAGAGTGAACGTAGGCAACCTAGTCCAATCCTTCTAATTTATTACTCTTAATTTATTATTATTATTGTTAATTTAATCTTATAAATAAACATGGATTTCAATTCAACGCCAGCCTTTTCATTGCCTTTGCAACTTGCAAGCGTGTTAAACGAGTAAACTCTAGAAGCACGGAATATCTTAGACAAATCAAATCGGTGGGTCCTATATGCATTATTGACATAGGTTTGCGTGGATGATGAGAATCCTACCTTCAACAACTCAACTCCATCGAAGAAGTTAAAAAATAGGTCACATAAACTTGTTATACATACCTGATGTGACAACTTAGATCCGGAGCAGTACGAAGGGATGGACTGAGATCGCCTTGGCAATACACAAATGAGGCCAAGGACATGTCTCCCGTCCCACATCGCTTAGAGGAGAGTCCTAGGCTAGTTTATAAAGGTGAGGGTCCCTTTAATCTGTATAACTTGTTTTAAAGCCGTAAGGATTCAGTATCCAAAGCGAACAATATTATACAGTGAGGCTCAAGTCGTTACACCTGAAATCTCTTACCTTGGAATGACTTGACTAATATATTATGAGAGAGAGGGTTGTTACACCCGAAATCTTTGGCCTTGGAATGACTTGATTAATATATTATGAGAGAGAGAGAGAGAGAGAGATGACAGAGGAATGACTTGACTAATATATTATGAGAGAGAGAGAGAGAGAGAGATGGCATCTGTCATCATCAACACTGCTGGAGATATGGCTCCACAAGCACTAGAAAAAGTTGGAAATTTATAGGGCATCAACCATGAGATCGGGGCGCTCAGGGACACGTGTATAACAAGTATATGTGACCTAATTTTGGCTTGAGCAACTGAAGGATGCTTTTTATGATGCACATGGCGTACTTTTTTTTTTTTTTTTTGGGTCGACACATGGCATACTTGATGAATTCAATTTAGAAGCTCTTGTGACAAGAACTAAGGGGAGCACGGTGTGTTGTAATTATTATTGTAATCATAGGTTTTAATGGCTCAACGTTATTGAAACGTCTCTTTAGTTCACGTTATTGAAACGTCTCTTCAATTCACGCCTTTGTCAATTCACATGCAACTGTTATGTCTCTTTGGATCATGCCTTAATTGTTGCAATTATGGGTTAATGGCTCTTTGTTCTCCTGTAGTTTCTGACTTAATAATGTTGTTATTAAGGGTTAATGGCTCAACTAATGTGAGCATAATCGGTGTGACTCTTGAGTTCATGTCCTTTAAGTTTTCTACAACTAGTTCCCTTGTCTATAAATAGGTGTGTCTTCTTAATTCAAAATAATAGCAAAAACTCCTCAAAGTATTCCTCTAGTTTCTTGGTAGTTTCTTTAAGTGTGCTGATTTAAAGAAGTGTTTGATAAAATATTGTTCATATAGTGCTTATACAATCGGGTTTGAGGTATTGTATTTTGAGAGGCATAGTTCGCAAAACTAATTGGCACCATTGACATGAACTAATCGCTTTAAGGAGATTTGATTAGCCGTACCTCACCTCTTGTTTATTTTGATATTGCTTTCTCGGAATTATTATTATTTTCCCCAATACGTATTAATGTTTCCCACAATCTTAAGGCTATTATCTTTTATTGTTTGTTAGGTTTATCAAAAAATTGAGATGAGTAATAACAATCAAGTACCTAATGATGTTGGAATGTTTGTGAGAACGTTCATATGGTCGTTTCAATGAGCGAGGTTCAAATCTCATGGCCTAGTGTTGTGACAACAAATGCTACAAACTTTCGAGCCGAAACCATCTATGATGGTACTGGTAGAAGTTGCTTGACCGATACACTAGGGACTGTTTTTCAAAAAAGTACATATCTAATGGTGTATGGTTCAATTTATGGAGAGATGGTTGAACAAACTTTGCCTAATCTGATGATACCTTCTCCAATAACACCAAATGAGAAACCATGTGAGTTAACTAGTGTGGGCTTTAAGCAGCGGTAATAGAAAATGTTCTTTTATTGACCACATTGAATTTAGTCAAGTACCCATTAGAGTGTACACAATAATTAGTCCAGATGAGCAAAATGTCATGACACTTAGGGAGCCAGAGCCTTGGAAGCACAGGGATTTTCTATGTTGAAACTATATCCTTAACTATCTAGCAAATTCCTTATATCATGTTTATCGTAACATTGAAACTACTAGACAATTATGGGAGTTTTAAAAAAAATATACAAAATTGAGAAATTTATGTCAGTCAAATTCTTGGGCTCAAGATGGTGGATTCTAAATTTGTCATGAACTAGGTCCATGAAGTGCAAGTGATTTTGAACGTCTCTGTTGAAGAAATGTTCTTAGTGAATCATTCCAAATGGTGTTTATTATTGAGCTAAGTCTAGGCTTGCAAATGATTTAAGATGATGGACAAAAGTGGAACCGTGGTTTTTAACTGATTTTCTTTGTTTAAGTCAATTATATTTGTTGATGCATTCATTTTACGTGTAGTCGATCGGTCCTAACAGGAATTTAATTAAGTAGCCACCACGGAAAAGTAAAAGGTGAACTTACTAAAGTAAATTATTGGTCAGAAGTTCAAAGTGGTATCCGAGGGGTGTCCAAATATATCCTTTTGGATTATATACGGATGGATCATGATAATGAATCAAGACGTATCTACAGCCTTCTTCAGCAAATTTGCAATCTTGTGTTTATTTTAGAATAATTTGCAATAGTGACAAAACATGTGAACCAACACCAATCGTGTTTATGTGGGTCCTACTGCAGAGTCAACGTGATTAATTGTCCATATGGATTTTGACAAGATCCGAAAAGATCATACGGTACCTTCCTGCTACTTTTCTTTTATATTGCTCTCTTTCATCTCTGAAATTTGGCCGGTCGAGTAGCTCCACCATCACCCACTCCTAGTATATGATTCGGGAATCTATCGTACAATCTTGCTTCTAGTTAATGTACACCGACCGGGTTTATGTGGGTCCTACTACAGAGTCCCACGTGATCAATTGTCCATATGGATTTGACAAGATCCGAAGAGATCATACGGTATCTTCCTGCTACTTTTCTTTTATATTGCTCTCTTTCATCGTACAATATTCCGAAATTTGGCTGGTCCAGTAGATCCACCGTCACCCACGGGAAACCGCTCATGGTATATAATTCGGGAATCTAATGTTAAGTCTTGTATCTAGTGAATCCGATTTATCGCAAATGTCCATTTTGTGAATTCTAAGGATGCGAATAATAATCGTTTTAATCAGAAATTGATTTTTGAAAAAAATATTTCTAGATGAGTTTCTAAATAAAAATATTTATTTGATAACGATACAAAATTTTTATTTTAAAAATATAAATTTGTTTAATAATGACATAATTTTTTTCATTTTGGACGGGGTAATCGTCGACGAGTAGTGATGGCTGGCAACCAGTGAGGGCCAGCGATTGGTGGGTGGCGAGCAGCAGCTAGCAATTAGTGGGTGGCAAGCAACGGCGGCGAAGAATGGCGGCCGATGATCGGCAGACGACGGATAGTAGATTGCGAACGGCAGTGGCAACGGTTGGCGATGGGCGAACGGACGGCGATGGCAAAGGCAACGGTTGGTGATCGGCGGATGGACGGAGGCGGCCAAGTCAATGGTAGGCAACCGATGGATGGACGGCGGTAGTGACAGCAATGATAGGCGACTGACGGACGGACAAAGATGGCGTGGCGACCAGCGGACGGTGGTCGTGGTGACGGATGGACAACCGATTCATAGTGAGGTCGAACGATAAGAAGAATTTTTATTTTTCATTTCTATTTCAGAAATAAAAAAGTAGAAAATTTTTATTCCCGATTTTTATTTCAAACATATTTCTAGAATAAAAATCTATTTCAGAAATAGAAAAATGGAATAATTTTATCAAATGGATTTATATTCAAAAAAAAAATCTGGAATAGAAAAATTATTTTTGGAGCATGAATTGTAGTTTGTCATGCACCTCTTGATGGTAATTTGTTTATGGAACAAATGAAAATGTGTCTTGTCCCACATCGAAAAAATGTGAGTGCGCACGTAGACGAGATTTGGCATTAACCTTAAAAAAAGTAATATCATGCCTCAAAGTCCGATTTGATTACTCTAAATATTCGACTCCATTGTTTTACCCAATTCGAAGCCATATTTTCCAAATAATTTTAAGGATTTATTTGTGAAACAATGGAGTCGAAGGGAAGGAATTGATGGCAGAAAATGAGAGAGTTTGATCTGCGCCACTACCAAGAACCAGGTTGCTATGAATCCCGCCGACACCATCTTTGATGCGAAGCGATTGATCGAAAGGAGAATCACCGACCCTTTGGTCTAGAGTAATAGGAGGCATTGGTCGTTCAAGGTCATTACTAGTCCCGGCCACGAGCTCGTGATTGTCATCAATTTCAAGGGAGAAGAGAAGCAGTTTGCTAAGTAGGAAATATCATCCATGGTCCTCACGAAGACACTTGTTTCCAAGTCGAACGCTTTGCTTTCCAAGTGCTCCACACCACAGTTCTCCGCCGGATCACTTATCTGCACCTTCGAATTGACGCGCTCTCCCAAAGAATCAACAACAAATGCTGACAGACTCTCAAATATGTGACTACCTCCCTGGCATTCAAATGCCAAAAAAGAATTCTCTAACCCTACAAGCGAATCCAAAGGACAAATTCGAATCCCCAAAAACCAGCAACTGGAGGGTTGTCTACCTTCATGGTTGGTTTGTTCAATGTGATTATCACTGAGAACAGTTTCAAAGTGATGGATTTGTGTCTCCATCTTGAAGTTGTTCGAGTGATTATTTGGAGACGCCCCATGCCTAAACTGCAACCGTGACTCTGGCATCAGATCACACCCACAATTGCTCCTTGTCGAACAGCCACGATACTTCACCATACCCACGCCATCGCTGCTGGGTCTCACCCCATGCCACTCCCTGTTTTTGGGTTTGCACCAGCGAGCTTTCATTGTTTTGCAGGTTCGTGGACGGACTCAGCGACCTTCGACAAACCCCTTCAGTGCCTTGTCCGTTTTAGTCCAGTTTCGTTGGTGCCGCTCCAGTTGTTCACCAACAATTTACTGCAATTACGGAAAATGGATTTTACACCTACACCGCAGTTTGTGATTGGATATCGCCAGTAACATGTGACAAATACTGGGCGTCGGACCGTGATTCACCATACTCAACCCATGGAGTGGCTTCACATTAGTGAGTTCACCGACTGTTTTAAATTAATGTTGATGATTGGATACTCCATCTCTAACAATGCAGAGCTGACATGATCGCCATCAATGGATACAAGACAAAACTATGAATGAAGAGTCTTGGGTGGGTTTATCAATCAGCGAACTATTTATGGCGTTGAGAAGGTCCTTTCCCCTAGTACCTTTCCGCTCACTACAAGTATCGTCAATTTATGGATGAATTTGTTGCAAAATAAAAAATGAAAATTTGTGTGGGTTTGATCAATAGGAATAAATGATCTGATAACCACCGACTGCGGTGGCTTCGCTGGTTAAGTCTTCCCGATTGTGGGGAGACCCACCGACCCCTTCTAGAGAGAGAGGATTCGACTCTCCGCGGAGACGCTTGGCGTCTTACCTGTTCCACGGGGGTGGTGGGTCCTCTCGTGGGGCCCCAGGGTTTACCCCCCCGTCACCCCGGGTCTACCGAGGCTGTCCGTGTTGGTACGGTGTGCGGGTTCCCAAGATCATAAAAAAAAAAAATGATTTGATAAGGCTATCTAGATAAAGATACAAAGTTTTTCCCTTTTCTGATATCATTTATTTTTATGCATCCATATTTATCTTGATTAGAGGCAAACAAACTAGACTTTGACACTGGCAACTAGAAAGAGTTTGTGGCATGTGTCGAACCATCATTTAGGTTGGTTATGTTAGAGCAAACTCTATGGTTTATGTCCAATGTTCAGTGAAGGGTGTTCCTTGTTTGGTTCTAATGTATTCCATTTGCTGTCCTTGCTTCTCATATAATTGATTCTAAGGAATAGTATAAATGAGCCAAGAGAGTAGGATTGCATCGGTCTTCTATTTTGATATTTGTATTTCATTGAGCATGAAAATTTGAGGATGCATAGTCTTGATTGGATGCCTCATGGAATATTCTTGTGGTGGGGTATCTGAAGGGGACTTCAAGTCATTGAGACTAATAAGTATTTAACTTTCATTTTTTAATGAAAGATTTGGATGAAGTAAGTACTATCTTAGGTATTAAATAGTGGGGGTTATTCTTTGAGTCAGAGTGATTACATGGAAAAGATGTTGAATAAATTCAAACATCTTGGCTTCAAAGAAATGTGTACTCCATTTGATTTTAGTATTAAAACAAATTATAATATTGGTAGAGCAATAGCACTATTTGAATATATGAGTACTATAAGGTCTTTAATGTATTGATGTATTATACTAGACCCGATATTACTTATTCTGTATAAGTTGAGTACATATATTTGTAATCCAAGTATAGAATATTATAAAGTTATTACTTGAAAATTTGATTATTATTGAGAACTAAAATTTGGGATTGTTCTATAACAATTATCCAAGTATATAAGAAGGATATGCTGATGTTAGTTAGATCACAAGTGTGAGAAGTAAATGATCCATTACTAGATGGATTTTCACATTACATGAATGAGTTGTTTTTTGGATGAGCAAGAAACAAATGTACATAACTTACTCAATGATAGAATTTGAATTCATTGCTTTAGTGGCAACTGGAAAATATGCCAAATGGATTAGGAATTTGTTGTTGGATGTCAAATTATAGCTTAGTCCTATGTCTCATAATTCTATTCTTTGTGATAGTCAGACCACTTTAGCAAGAGCTTATAATAGTATCTATAATGGTAAGTCTAGACATATTAATTTAAGACATGAGTATATGAAACAATTGATTAAAGATGGTACCATAACAATTATCTACATGAGGTCAAGTAATAATTTTGCCAATCCTTTAACGAAGGTTTTACCAAGACACATGGTAATAATGACCTCACAAGAAATAGGGCTAAAACCCTTTAATTGAAATCACCAATAATGGTAACCCGACCTTAATCTAGAACATCACTAGTTATAAGATTTAATGGGTGAGAACAAGTTATTGAATATAATTGTTTGATACTGACGTAACCCTAATATGAGAAATCAGTATCGTTTGTTACGTTTTATAGGTTGAATTGTATTCCTAATGAATTATAGTACAAATTTGTAATGTGTTAATAGTAACATAAGCATATTGTAAATACTTTACCTATATAAGCTTAGAAGTGGTGCCTTTTTTTTTTTTTTTTAATGAAAGTTAGGGTTGTTTTCTAGAGAGCTCATGAAAGAGAATCAAGCACAATGCCATAATAGTGTGGAATAATATAGAACTTATCGTTGAAACAAGAGATTAGTGTATATGCGGTATGTTCGGTTCTATTATATAAAAGTACAAGTTTAAAGTTAAGCTACTTGTCACTTTGGTAGAACTTTGAGATACTTGTACTAAATAAAGGTTTAACTCGAAAGAGACCTTTATGTATGTATATTAATCTCATGGAAATTTTGGCTTTATAAGTTACAATTATTTTTTACTTATTGTTTATTTAATTTTGAATTTTTTTAGCCTGAGACATACTTGTTCATTTTGCAACATTTCTTGAAATATTGCCTTTGTTCTTTTTTGCAACCTTTTGAAAAGTTGTCTATATTCAAAAGACAAAGATAAGTACGTTTGATTTGAGATCAAACAAAAATCTTCTTCCATTTTTTCGTTTTCTTTCGAAAGAAACTACAGCTATTGTTTTTAATCGTTTCCCATGAGAGACTTTAGAGAAATACTATAATTGTTATCTAATATTCTCATTTGAGACTTTGTTGTATCCTTAAAGAAATTTGCCGGTAATCATTAGCAATTTTGTGGGGCAAATAAATCTTTAAAGAAAGTGATATTACGCCTAAAAGTCCGACTTGATTACTCTAAAGATCCGATTTCATTGCCATATTTTTCCAACACCCCTAAGTGTGGAGCCAAATTTAGAGTAATTTATTGATGGTCTAAAGGGCAAGTGAGCTACCTTGCTACATGCTCAAGTCATATAATTCAAACGAGACCCAAATGAAAACATAAGAATTTGTAGTTTCCCTAAGATATTTGTACCGTGATGACATTATTCTTAAGAAGTCTTCCTTGGACAGCTTTTTTTAATCCTTGACACAATGACATCAGGGCTAATAACCTTAGGGTAACTATACCTCACACGCTACGTTTCTTAGGTATCGCTTTCAAAGGATGGAACTTCCTTAGCGTTATTTCCACCCGCTCTTTCATGCCGAGGGTCTTTGGAGTTGAACCGCCGCCTAGTTCCCAATCGAAATGGTAAAGCAGTGTTGCAAGACCAAGATGAAGCACCCTTTGCGCCATTGAAAGTCCGACGCATATTCTTCTGCCTGATCCAAATGGAATTAGCCCAAAGTTTAGACCCGTGTAGTCAATTTTAGATCCCATGAACCTCTCTGGTTTGAATGCCAATGGGTCCTCCCAAGCATCGGGGTCTCTTCCAATGCTCCATGCATTCACGAAAACCTGGGTATCTTTGGGTATATCAAAACCCATGAATTTGGTTTCCTTTAGAGCATTTCGTGGGATAAGTAAAGGCATTGGGGGATGCAATCTTAGGATTTCCTTCACCACGGCTTGCAAAAATGGCATCTTTTCCGTGTCATCTTCTTCGAGCTTTCTGTTCAACCCCACAACCTGGTCAATCTCATCTTTGGCCTTTTTCATCGACTCGGGTTGGCGGAGTAGCTCCGCCATCGCCCACTCGATGGTGCTACTTGTAGTCTCCGATCCGGCCAAAAACATTTCCTGCACCATCAAGTAGACCCATTTAGTACAAAGATTAGGTCTTGGATACCACAAGTGTCCGAGTCTCGTCCTATAATTAAGAGATTCTCTTTGGCTGGAAAAAGTCACCCTCGAATCGTCAGCTCAATAGTAAAAATTATCATGCTTCACCTGATCAACAATCCTGATCAAACACAGCAGTTCCTATTCTTCGAATTGGCAGAAAATTGGCACACAAAGAAAGGAACAAGAACTTGAAGTTGACGAAATGAAACCACTAGTGACAACAGAATTATTTATGAAAGAGATGGGGCAGGTGTTTGATAGACAAAAGGAAATAAACAACTGGAATGGCAAGAAATAGGTTGCTGGGAAATAACTGAAAGAGATTTGCAAGAGAGCAAAATGGATTAACATAAGTAAAGCTTGTTCTTCTTATGTCACGCCACTTAATCAACCGAATTAGACCTAATGTCTCTAAGTTTGGTCATGTTAAACGTGGAAGAGAGGAGCAAACTCACCAAAATGATTATATTGATGTTCTGGGAAGAGATTTTGCGAGGGCCTTCTTTTCCATCGCCCTCATGATCCAATACTGCGTCCAAGAAATCATTCGTTGTTCTCATCTCTCCCCTTAGCTTTCGCTCCTCCAACCTCTCTTTCACAAAGTCTTCGGCAATCTTCATGGCCCGACCCATGTCCTTCGCCATGCTTGCCTTGATCCCCTGCGGATCCAACCATTTCAACCATGGCAAGAAGTCGGCCACGTTGGGCTTGCCGGCCCATTCCATGAACAGGTTCATGGCGTCGTAGAACTCGGGCCCATCCTTCGATTTTGGGTCCAATAGATCCTGTGAGAGCACCATGTTGCCCACCACATTAAACGCCATGAGAAAGAGGAAGTGAGATAAGTCGATTCCTTGCTCTTCATAAAAATAAAATTTCTTTATGATTAATTCTAATCTGAGTATGTATAACCACAATTAACAAATTAGACATGTGAAAAATAGATTGTACCAAGTTGTGCAACTAGTTAAAGGAAAGATGCAGTCAAATCAAGTGGAACCAATCTCTAAACTGCTCGTAAGCTCCACTTGATTTACTGTGTATGCTTCAATGTCCAACACGAAAGTTTACCTACGCAATTCAATGATAAAGCCACTCGAGCTTTACATAATTCAACAGTAGAGCCACTCTAGTTCGACTCGAACTCCCAAAAAAGAAAGCGAGTTCGACTAAAAAACAAATTAAATTCCAGTAGCTCTTTGGTAAATTGAGTTATTTACACTAGTGTTTAATTTGTTGATTTTGTCAATTACAGTACAAAAAAAAAGGATAGAAGTATAGGTAATCCCTAAACTTTTACAAAAGGTTTAATTAGGTCCTTTTTTTTTCGGTGAAATTAGATCCCTAAATCATATGCATACTTGTCTGGTTTGGTCTTTCCATTTAAAAGGAAACATAAATGTTGAAATGGCAATTAAGTCTCGTTGAATGTCAACACGCTATCCTATATAAGTTTTTGAAAGGATTGTGAGAATAACAATCTATTATGAATTATAAATTCTTGAAAATGTGAGTTTCACAATAATTTAAAATTATTTATGATTTGATTTTTTGTGATTTAAAGTAGACCGTTATTCTTACTAAATATTAAATATTATCACGCAATCATTTCTTTTAAAAAAACTTAAAATAGAATAACAAAAAAATCATAAATAAGGAAATTAAAAAATAACATAAATATACAAAAATCAAAAATAAGGAAATTTGCAAAAAAAAGAAATGAAAAACAGAAGTGTCGTGAGTGAACTAAGGGGAGACTTTCGTGAATGGAGGCTATGCTGAATTAAGGATGGAGGCGACTCGTCGCTAAGGTGGCAAGGGTGTGCTTGGACGGAAGGTGGCGTTCGCGAACGGCCAGCACCCAACGATCCATGTCGTGCCTCGAAACTGCCGCCCACCCTAGGCAGGCAGCCCTCCATTCCCTTGCGCATAATTATTAGTTAGAACTATGTTTAGAAAAAAAAAATTCTTTCACCAAATAAATTAGCTTAGTTAGTGCCAACGTATTGTGCTGGTGCGACATTCCTCGTAAATATTAAATCTACATATTTAAGAGGAGGGAGGAGGGCCAACTCGAACTAAAAAATATATAATTGAACATTTTGCGGAAGTGCGAGAAGTTAGATCTAGTTGTAGGTTGCTTTCTTTACTGAAGTACATTCTTTGACAGAATAGATCCTTCGCCCCTAACCAAACCATCAATTTGACCTATCATAATAGGGCCATGCTAAGTAGACGGTGTTGTCAAGTGACGGACATACTGATCACCTATTCCAAGGGTGGGAAATTTTGCAATGAAAGTATATAACTTTCAAAATCAATTGTCAAGATTGCCTCTTGTGATGTAAACCACAAAAATTAAGGCCATTAAAAGAAGAATAATAATATATAGAGTATAATCATTTAGCATAATAAGAAATCAAAGTTAACGCAAAACCAACCTTTTATATCAATTTTAGATTCTGTGCTTGTACCAAAATTAATCTGTAGAATGTCTTGAATGATTCTCAAAGGAAAATAAAAATTTTAATTGAATTTTAGAAGTAAAAAATTACATGAATCCAATGCTATCTAGATAATGACTTCAAATATATAGGGGTAGTACACTTCAAGATGGCAAATGAAGAACCATCGCCTAAAAGGCAAGATAGAATGTTTTCTTAAATAAAAACTATGTATGTTTTGATTCCCCATCATCTCTTTGCTTTCATGTTAGCTCACGTTCGAATTATTGCTTCATTAGCCGTAGTCACACCTAAACCAAGAACTAGTAGCACATAGTTTAAATTTGTGTAGACATCGATCATCATGAGAGAGTAGATAATTTCGTGCGAGTGACAAATTAGAGAAGGGATATGAAGATGTTATATTTTACCTATTACAATGATTTAGTAATAATACGAAATGAAACACAAACCTTAGAAATTCTAATTTGACAAATCTTAAACAAGCTTTGGTCTCCTACAGTTGTGTAGTCATGGGCTAAATGTATATTATGTTTATATGGTCTAACTTTTCTGATTTTACTCTATGAAAGTCATTTTTTGGCAATTGAATTTTGAAAATATTATATTATTGTTGCTAATATCCCACAATTGAGGTGGGCCGTCTCGTTGACACATAGGACACAGAGTCAGCAATGACACCAAGTACCTAAGAAATAACCTTTTGTTGCTTGTTTGACTGCCATTTCTTCCTCTATATACATGATCATGCTGTCGACACACTTTTGCCTGAGGTGGGCCGTCTCGTTGATGCGCTTGTTCACGAGGAGCTCCGCGGAGCAGAGACGCCGGAGAGTGCGCCAGTAGTCACCATAACGACCAAGAGCGAGCGAGCCTTGGTCATAGCCAAGAGCAGTAAACGCCTGGGAAACCTTGCGGTCCGCGAACACGAGGTCATGGCCCTTGAATAACTCCATGGCCGGTTGAGCTGATTGGATCACCATGGTGTTCACGGAACCGAGCTTCAACCACACGACAGGCCCATGCTCGGCTCGGAGGTTGTGGAGGTTCTGGTGCGGCATGGTCCCGAGGTCGAGGATGTTGCCGATCACGGGCCATGCTGGGGGCTGAGGGGGAAGCTTGGTGCGCTTCCGACGGTTGAGAAGGAAAACTAGAAGTGCCGGGAGGAGGAGGCCAAGCCAAAAGAGCGAAATAGAGCTGGACTCCATTGGTTAAGCTTTGAGCTATTTCTCACCGTACGCTTCTGCGATTATTGCACGGAAAACACGATATAAATAGACACTCTTTATCCTGTTCACAATAAAGCAACCCAAAACAATAAATAAAAGGAAATACAGGAGAAAACATTAATTTATCTTTTGGCAATGAAAAGGGGTAAACATGCTGGTCTCGTTGATTCTTGTGATCCATCCATTTCATCGAAATAGGTAAAACTCGATTCGTACATCATCATAATAATTTCATTTTTGGTCCAAAAACTTACGTAAATTATGCAATCTATTCTTCTAACTCTTAATTTATGCAATCAAGCCCTATAACTTTAATTCAATATTCAATATATTGATGTCTTGTTCTTCCTTGGATTTCACGGATTGATTCATCAATTTATTTGCCTTAACAAAATCAAATAGTTATATACTTACTTTTTCCTTGGTAAGATGGCATGTTATTTATCAAATATATATATAATCCAATCATCAATTTGATCGAAATTTCTAATCTTCACTCTCCAAAGGACTACTTGATGGTGAAACGTGAATTTCACCAATGAATTCATCATGGATTATCAAAGAAAATCATTTCAGCAATCAAACTCCCAGATAATGGCTGGAGTTTACCCTTGATCAAAGAATAGTTAGTTTATATGAACTTGAATTCATTTTTCTCGTGCGTTCCTCCTGCACATATAAACTAGAGGCATGATAGTTTATTAATAATTAGGTGTAGTTTATATGTACTTGAATTCATCTTTCTTGTGGCGTTCCTCCTGCACATATAAACTAGAGGCATGATATTTTATTAATAATTAGGTGTCAATTCATTTGAGTTATCCGTTTATCTCATGGAGATTAGGTATCTCCTACACTCTTCAACTAGGGATGAAGTAGCATGAGAACAGCGGGCTTGACAGCTAAAATTTTTTATTGATGGTGACTCTAGAGAGGCTTGAGTAGGAAACGGCTTTGGCTAGTATGTAGATTATGCGCACCCAGAAATTGAATGCGAGAGAGATTTATAGTTGATGATCCCCCCAATGCGAGAGAGAAATTGATAGCTAAATTTTTTATCAATGGTGACTCTAGAGAGGCTCAAGTAGGAAACAACTTTGACTAGTATGTAGATTATGCGCACCCAGAAATTGAATGCGAGAGAGATTTATAGTTGATGGTCCCTCCCATAGTGATGGCGAAACCAAAAAGAATATGACAAATTTTGGAAGTTTGGAACAAGGCACAAATGAAGACTAGAGAGAGAAAAAATGGAAATGAAAATGCTCTTTGCTTTTGTATAACTACATATTGAAGTCCACAACCTTTTAAAGTGGTTAGATGTGTGCATAGCTGGGCTAATTCCATAAAAAAAAATATTAACTTTAGATCGATGGACAAATCTGGTCAAAACTTTTTTTTTCTCTCATGAAATAGCATAAACTTTAGGTCAAGGGACAAATTTGGCCCGAACTTTTTTTTGTCTCATAAAAAAGCACAAACTTTAGATTAATTGACAATTCCGGCCCCATTTTTGTTTTGTCTCATAAAAAATAACAAACTTTCACTTCTATCCAAAATCTAACCCTTACCATTAACTCTCTATTTGAAGTTAACCTTATTTCAAGAGAAAATGTTCTAGCTGTGAGGTTGTTGGATCTCATCCATGGTTTCTCTTGACATGTGGTGATCTACAGTTTCATATTACGATAAAACAATAAAGTCTAGCGAGAGAAATTCAATCGAGAGATTTTTTTACTTGCTAGTGAAGTATAGGACATGGCATAGTTTCACTGTTATTCTTCAAGCTATGGCTCAAACAAGAAGAAAATGGATGGTGTTAGCCAACAAGTACACATGGATTAAGGACAATCCATTAATATAAGTTAAGGGTGGCTAGATTTAGGATTTAAGTGAAAGTTGATGATTTTTTTTTTCCAAACAAAAAAAATTTGGGCCAAAATTGTCACTCGACCTAAAATTTGTGCTTTTTTACGAGACAAAAAAGAGTTTGGGCCAAATTTGTCAATTGACCTAAAGTTAGTGTTTTTTTATGAAACAAAAAATAGTTTGGGCCAGATTTGTCCATCGACCTAAAATTGGTGTTTTTTTTTTTAATTAACCCGTGCATAGCTTAACTAACATCAAATAGAAAACAAGAAACTCCACAAAGTGAAGAAAAAACACATGAACAACAAATGAGACAAAGACATGAAGTCCTTGCTTCTTACGACCGAAGAAACCTCCGGTTCTTTGACAAAAAAAAAAAAAAACCAAGAGCTTCCCTTTTCATATGAAAGCATTTACTTCTTGTTGAATGATAGTGGGGCTACTCAAACATAGCCCATCATAAATCGTGTCAATATTTTTTCGTCTTCAATCTCCTTCTGACACACCCACCAGAGATCAAGCATTTTGGAGAAAATATTGGATGGTCCGAGACCTCCACGTCAGCATGTTTCTCGGCCACTCACGAGATGCCATGTGGAGGGGTGGGCCCCACTTGGTGACTTCTACCTTCTTCTCCTCTCTTCTCTTCCTAGCCTGCCGATGCCCTCTCTCCTCCTAGCCTGCTGCACGCTCTCTCTCTTGTCAGAGCATTTATTGCGGAAACTTTTCTCTTTCCTTCCACATCCCTCTTCCATTTCTTTCCTTTCGAATTAAAGCCCCTGCCGTCGCCGAGCACCAAGTGGTCGTTCCCCCTGTCGTCGCCGACGAACCACATTACGGCCGCTGCTACTCCGGTGCTCACTCGCTTCTCTCTTCGGGCTCGTTGCTGCTCCGCTGTTCGCTCTGGCGTTCCCGGGATCGCAGATGCAGCATGTGGAGGAGAAGCAGGCCTCTTCGAGCTCCCCTCAACATCGGCGAGCGTCGCCTGCTGAGCAAGATCCCCACACACCGGAAGGCTTGGAGGCGAGGTTGTTGGAGAAGTTGGTGCCGTACGCAAAACGCGACGCCAACGGTCCTCCACCTCCACCTCCGCCGGTTGACTCCGTTGCCCTCGACTCCGACGCCGACGCCCCTTCGCCTCTCTCTCGCGACCTTTGCTCTGCTCTCTCCCTCTTTCCTCTGCAAAGCGCCCTTACTGGCCAACCCCGCGAGCAACCTCTCTCCGAGTCTCCATCTCCTTCGCGGCTAGGTAGACGTCGTCCATCTCTCTCTCTCTCTCTCTTGCTAGTGTCACAGATTCTTCTTTCTTATTTCTGTTCCATGTTGATTAGCAAGTGTACGCTAGCTACACTGGTGTGGAGGTTGTTTGTAATGGGATGTGCGTCTCTTGTGCCGGATAGAGTGTTGGGTCGTGCCTTGGAAGCTCAAAAGATGAACTTTAGTTGTTTCCTTGTTCTGATTATGCTATTAGTCTGTGATATCACAAGTTCATTCGATGTTGTGATTGAAGTTTCGGTGTCGGGTTATGTTAATATTGGGAAGGTTCATGCTCTGTGTTAGTTTTTGTTCACACACTGGATTCTCTCTATGGTGGGTTTGCAGCTTCAGTTTGACCAATCGGCTGCGGCATGCTCGAGGAGCTTTGATCAACTCGATTCTTGCTCTACTGGCCATCCTCTTAGAAAAAAGGCAGCTCGTAATTAGTTGTTTCTTGGCTTTATAATGGACCAAGAGTCCCGAGTGGATGAGGACTTCCCCCTCTTCCAGAAATGCTCCAAACAACCTAAAGCGCCACCATCATCATTGATAACTACTTCCTCCTCCTCCAGTCTTGCAGTCGAGACGTCAATAAAGCAAGTGGAGAAAGTGAAGGAGGATACTAGCCTTACTAGCACTAATGTCTGGGTAACAAGATTTGAAGCTTTCAATCAGAGCAAGAGTGAAATCACATGGAGTGTTAGATTTGAGGATGACATCTACTTTAACCGTTCCTGCGTTAAATCTTTTTGACATTGCATTCGGATTGGCTTTTTTGTGCCTATGTACTTTGTCGTAAGTTTTTATCTTCTGATATTCAATGGTAGGATGTGAGAAGGCTGAAAATGAAGTCTTGGTGCTAAAGAAACAACTGGAGGCTGCAACACAAAGGAACTTGACACTAGAAGATTGAATCAGTCATCTTGATGGAGCACTTAAGGAATGTGTGAGGCAGCTCAGACAGGTGAGCGAAGAGCAAGAGCAGAAGATCCAAGAAGCTGTGGTCAAGAAAACTCGTGAGTGGGAATTAACAAAGGCCGAGCACTAAGCTTTCCAATGTCCATGCCCGGCTTCAAGCAGCCAAGAGTGAAGCTTCTTCAGTTATATGTTCTGATCTCAGCCTTAAGCTTGATGCTGCTGAAAAAGAGAATGTGGCCCTCAAAGCCTGTCCTTTCTATGTCGGAGGAGCTATAACTTAGGATTATTGAGCGTGATTTGAGCACCCAAGCAGCAGAAACAGTCAGCAAACGGCATTTAGAGAGCATAAGAAGGTAGCTAGGCTGGAAGCCGAATGCCGCAGACTCAGATCTTGAAAAATAAAGCAAGTGTGACAAACGATCTTAAGTCTTTCTCTGCATCATCGGTTTGTGTAGAGTCCTTTGATGATAGCCAATCAGAAGTAGGGGATAGGTTGGTAGTAGTTGAGAATGACATGTAGAAAGCAAGTTGCTTGGAGCCAAGTGATTGTGAGCCGTGTCACTCTGAGTCATGGGTATCTGCTCTAATAACTGAACTCGACCATTTTAAGAAAGAGAAATCCTCCGGAAAGAATCTCATGGTCTCTTCAGGAGAACTTGATTTAATGGATGATTTTCTGGAGATGGAAAGGCTTGCAGCTTTACTAGATGCAGAAAGTGGAAGCTGCAGCCATGGAGTGGGGCCTGCTCTGGATCAAAACAGATTTGATGAAGTCACTCTCAAATCTGAGCTTGAACCCATGATCAATAGAACCGCAGAGCTGGAGGAGGAATTAGAGAAGAAGGAAGAAGAAAAGGAGAAGCTAGAGATGGCTCTAAGTCAATGGCAAAAAAGCAACTTGAAATGTCAAGGAGTCAGCTCAATGAGGTTGAGATGGGATTGACAGAACTCAACATGTTGTCTGCAGCAGAAAAATCAAAGCAAGTTGCAGAGGAAGCAAGGATTACCCATGAGAGGATGGAAGTAACAGAGTCAAGACTAATGGATGTTGAAGAGGAGATGAAAAAAACTTGCTCCTTAATGACAAATTACTACAAGAAGAGGTTAAAAGAGAGCGTGCTTTGTCTGCTGAAAATGAGGCAAAATGTGGGGAGCTGGAGGATGAAAATCTAAATATGAAAAGGGATGCTGAACTGCAGCATGAGATCGAGCTTCAGCGTGTGGCTGTCTCTGATGAGCAGCTAAAAGTAAAGCAGGTTAGTTCTCTATGGCTTGTGGATGTTAGTCTATATCTAATGGAAAGCATGATAACATGAGTAAATTATTGAGATGGTATTGCTCCTTTTACATAATTTATCAAGTTTGCTGACAAACCCGCTACTACATTTTGAGTGGCAATGTTACAGTTGCATGTAGAGTGAGTTCCATCTGCATGAGAAAAGAGAGATGCCTTTCTTGGTACATTCACATCCTGTGTCTGGACATCTGATTTGGGTGCTTTTTTATGAGATATGACTTCAATCTCCCAGGTGAATAGTCATTTATTTATAGCCATCTCAAGGAAGATGAAATGATTATTTTCCAGTAACGCACTATGGTTTTGATCTTCATATTGACATATAGCTATATTAGAAACAGGAGGGCCGCATCAGCATCTTGTACTTTATTAGTACAAACTGTATGATTGGGGCACAATCTAAACAAATCTCAAATTTCATTGTAGCATTGAAGACATTCAGAGGTTAATATAGAATTTCATAGCACTTGACCTTTGATGTAATGTAATTTTCAAGCTTAAAAAGCACTTACAATGTTGCGATAGGGTGCTTCTAAACTAACTTAACCAGAAAATTCTCATGCTAGGTGAACTTTTTTTTTTTTTTTTTTCTGTGGGTTGTGGTGCTTTGAGCAACACTGCGCTTGCTGACACCATCGACTATCTGATAAGATAAGCTTACCAATGTTTTATTCATGCTAAATGGGTGATCATGACTTAGTCTGAATTTAGTTTCCTCTTTAAGTTCTCATTTAGTTTTGTTATGTAAAACAGGAGCAAGAGCTAGCAGTTGCTGCTAGTCAGTTTGCAGGTGCCAGAAGACTATTTCATCTCTCGCTTAGCAATTAAAATCTCTAGCTGCAGTTTACGACTTCTTCACAGATTCTGATCCAATGTGCAATCACACGGATGAAGGATTACTAAGCCCCAAAAACGAGCTGCACCATTTAAACAGCCCACTGGTCCTCATTTCTACTGAACAAAGATGAAATAATCATGGTTTAAGAATTTGATTATTCAACTAGCTAAGGCAGGAAGATGAAATGAGTGAGGTGAGATAGGAAGAGTGTCTACTTTGATTTTTTGCCTTGTGAATAAACAACCACCATTGTAAATGCATTCATGACATCTTTGAAACCAACACTCGTGAATCTCAAGTATAGTGGTACATAGTCAGATTTTTGAATGATATAAGGTTTCAATTCCTTTATAGCATGTGGATGTCCAAATTGCTTAAAGCTGCCAATTGTCTTGTTTGGTGTTAGTGAGTTGTAGCAGAGGTCGTAAGCTCATCTTGGCCCCCGGCAATCCCATGGCGGGCCACCTAGAAGAGTACACATGCCCCAACTTTCTCCGCCAGACAAAATAATTAGCGACTTTCGTGACCATTTTAGTTTGATTTTTTAAAAAAATTTCTTAGGAAAAACCTTTAGCTAGACCGTTTGGCAACTTGGCATTCAATTTTTCCACTAAATCAAATCAGAGCTGGAAAATAAAATGAAAAAAGAGTTGCGTAGGAGCAATACGAAAACTAAGCAGAAAAACAGTTTATCCTTTGAAACTTACCATTCGTACAGCTCTACATCTTGCAATTTATGTATTCTTACTTGTCCTTTGCTTTCACAATATCAAGTCCTCTAAGTGAATTTTCAATTGTGAGTAGTTCATAAACCATTTCATTTTGGCCTAAGACACCTTCTGTACGTGCAAAATGTGGATGGAACTGAATTTCCTTTGGAAAAGAAGCACGGCCAACCAACTCTTTCTAACTTATTTTACATTATAATCTAGTAGGTCCAACATCTCGTATTGACGTTAATTTTTTACAATTTGCGAGTATGTGTCTATAGTCATTTATCCTAGTGATGTCGTGTAACAGTTGATCTATCAATCTACTTTCATATTTCAATGGTATGTAAATCTCTATTCCCTTTAAAAATGAGTAGGTCTCAATTTCCTTTTATCTTCACTAGTCGTATGATTTGCCATCCAACACAACCCAATATTATATCCAAAAAGGGTGGTTGGGCAAGAAAATAGAAAATAAATGGGGCGTCAGGTTTGGACACTAATTTTTTTTTCTCAATAACAGAATGAGGTTTTAAATTAGGTGCATACAAAATTTGATGGATTAATTTTGAGTACGGAAACACGTACGAATTTATTTCCGAAAGTTTTAACAAAAAAAAAAAGAGTTGGAAAAGGGTTGTTGAGCAAGAAATAGAGAAAAAAAATGAGGTATCGGGTTTGGACGCCAAATTTTTTTTGCTCAATAACACAATAAGGTTTTAAACTAGATGCGTACAAAGTTTAATGGATTAATTTTAAGTACGGGAACACATACGAATTTATTTCCGAAAGCTTTAACAAAAAAAAAAGATTTGGAAAAGGATTGTTGGGAAAGAAATAGAGAAAAAAAATGAGGTATCAGGTTTGGACGTCAAACTTTTTTTTGCTCAATAACACAATAAGATTTTAAATTAGGTGCGTGCAAAGTTTGATGGATTAATTTTGAGTACGGGAACACGTACGAATTTATTTCCAAAAGTTTTAACAAAAAGAAAAAACAGTAGTAAAAGGGTTGTTGAGCAAGAAATAGAGAAAAAAAAAATAAGGTATCGGGTTTGGATGCCAAATTTTTTTTGCTCAATAACACAATAAGGTTTTAAACTAGATGCATACAAAGTTTGATGGATTAATTTTGAGTACGAGAACACGTACGAATTTATTTTCGAAAGTTTTAACAAAAAAAAAAATTGGAAAATGATTGTTGAGCAAGAAATAGAGAAAAAAAAAAAAGAGGTATCGGGTTTGGACGCCAAATTTTTTTTCGCTCAATAACACAATGTGATTTTAAATTAGGTGCGTGCAAAGTTTGATGGATTAATTTTAAGTACGGAAACACGTATGAATTTATTTCCGAAAGCTTTAACAAAAAATAAACAAGAGTTGGAAAATGGTTGTTGGGTAAGAAATAGAGAAAAAAAAATGAGGTATCGGGTTTGGACGCCAAATTTTTCTTACTCAATAACACAATAAAGTTTTAAACTAAGTGCGTGCAAAATTTGATAGATTAATTTTGAGTACAGGAACACATACAAATTTATTTCCTTAAGCTTTAACAAAAAAAAAAAAAAAAAAAAAAAGAGTTGGAAAATGGTTGTTGGGCAAGAAATAGAGAAAAAAAAATGAGGTATCGGGTTTGGACGCCAAATTTTTTTTGTTCAATAACACAATGAGGTTTTAAACTAAGTGCGTGCAAAATTTGATGGATTAATTTTAAGTAAGGAAACACGTACGAATTTATTCCTGAAAGTTTTAATTTGTTCAGCACCATGCCCTTGAGTAGTTCTCACTTGAAGCAATGCACTAATTGAGCCAGAGCAAGCTTCACTTGTATTGGGCTTAACTGAATTTCGGGGCACCCCCTACATCCTAAACTGAAAGGAAGCAGCTCAAAATGATGCCCTTTCACGTCTATTCTATTGTTGGCGAATCTCTTGGGTACAAAGTTTTCGGCATTTTCCAACCACACACTAAAATATAGGTGCTCAACAATTGAACTTCCTTAACAACACTGAAGACAAGGGAATTCTTACAAGCATAAAAAGCACTAATCGTGTTGGTAGAAGCATATGCAATTATACACTAAAACCACATATTTTCATCAACTTATGACTTTTTAACACATCATCCTATATACTCAATGAACTGCTCGACATAAAAACATATGCCTTATTCATTATCATTCCACTCTCAAGCTTTCCAAACATGAAAGACAAAAGAATTCTAATAAGCATAAATAAATAAATAAAAAACGATTATGTTGCTATCTTTCGCCTTCTAATGAATTTTTGTGTGATCACGCATTGTCTCTTCCTTCAAAATCGTTTAATTCATTTAACTTAAGATGTTGAAAAGAATTAGATGACTCCCGTATAAAGGAATAAAATATATTTTGATAAAAATGCATAATTTTCTAAACAATGGGCATGCATAAATATTATCTCAAAAAATGCAAGTCAACAAAAGTGAAACGACTAGTACCTGACTCAAAATGTTTTGATGGAATCTATTATGATACTCCACCATCTATTAATAAGAAAACATTATCAATAAGCATTAAAATAGTTTACTAAAGATGAAATAATACTACTATATCAAATACTTTCCATAATAGATACCTAACTAGTGAATGGGGAATATCCATTCATAATCCTTTTTGGCATGATATATAATTGTTGCATCTATATAAAAAAAAAATTACTTCATTAATATAATGTAATATAATGCTTTCATGGGACATTAAATTTCAACCAAAAATTAAATTAGTAATCCAAACCACTATATACCTAATTAGTGAGCACGAAAAACTCATTCATAATACCTGGCGGCATAATGTATGATGGTTGCATCTATGTATATATAAAAAATGTTGATCAAATTAGAAGAATGTAAAAATAAATGTTGAACTCAGAGAGACACACCTGATTATGAAAATTAATATTTACTAAAGGACCACCAATGTTGCCAGGATAAAATGCATTTTTAATTTGATTTGCATTTCTTGAATAATCCGATAAATGAGTTTCAACGTGTGTTACTTGAACAATCAGCTCTACATTATAAAATAAGAAATATATTAATTGACATTATGTAACATAAGAATAAACTAAACATATTAACTAAAACTCTACGTCAATCAGAATCAGCTCACCTTGATTTTCTACTAGCATCGAGAATATTATTTTCTTAGTTTTTTTTTTCTTTTTTTCTCACAGAGGCTTTAAGCCTTTCATAACTTGTTCCATTTCCTTTTTTCTGAAGGGGGTCCAATACCAACATCTCATACAAATAAGCATCATTATCATTATCATCACTAGCACCATCTGTCATAGTCACGCTTGAGTTGTATGATGAAATTTCATCTACTGTTGCATTTAAGTTCTTCTTCGTTATTCTCATTATATTTTTATCTTGGACTCCCAAACTCATCACTTCAAAAGCATTTTGCATTAATGTGGAAAATTTATTAGAAGTAGATGGACCTGTTGACATTTCATAAGATTCATCATTCATATGCCCTTACTTCGTACCTTTAGTCAATCTTTTCAAAATATAAGCAGATGGAATGACTGAAACTGATGGGTTTGCATTCAACACGTACAAAGCATAGCGACACAATTATCCTTTTGATTCAAATAACTTGCATTTACAAGAAATGGAAAAGTCAATAGGATTGAATCTGACAATATGTTCACCTTGAATCCCCTTACACTTGAGAGTGTATTCATAAACCAACCCATTGAAAGTAGTACTTGAAATTTGTTGGGAGACAGTCTGCAAAAATTCATCATAAAACCTCTTTAAAATGGCTTGAGTGTACACCGAAGCGGCATGCGTCAATATCCCATTATGCATAATATGCAATCTAGGCTGTCCACGAGAACTATAATCATCTTAACTTTCAGTCTCTTTCATATGTTTCAATTGTTCTTCATAGTAATGGATAAATAATACAAGACTCGATGTCTTAGCCGACATTTGTTGGAAGACATTATTAGTACTCTCGCTTCTTTGACTTGATGTTATACCACAAGTAAAAATATCGCGACCAAAAGCTGAATTTCATTTATATCTCAAGTCGTACAACTTCTGAAGCCAACTCTTATTCTCAGTGCCCCACTCCTCATTTATTTTTCTCCAAGTAGATTCAAATTCATCTTCTAATTTGCATCTATACATAAGTTTTGAAAAATATTTATCCTTAAACTTCGGCTTGTGATAAAGATGTCCAATGTTTTGATTAACATTTTTCTCAATATGCCAAGTACATAAACGATGTTGAGTATTCGGGAACACCATTCGAATGGCTTTTGCCATTGCTTGGTCTTGATAAGTGAAAATGGTTTTTGAAGCCTTATTTCCCATAGACTTCAAAAACACCTCAAATAACCATATAAATGAATTTGCGGTTTTATCCGATAAAAATGCACAACCAAACAAAGTATTCTTCCAATGATGATTAACTCCAACAAAAGGCCCATATATCAAGTTATACTTGTTAGTACGATAGGTGGTATCAAAAACCACAACATCACCGAAACAGTTATAATCAATTTTTGACAAACTATCTCCCCAAAATAAATTTGTCAATCTACCCTCTTGATCTACCTGTTGTGCATAGAAAAACATTGGATTTTGTATTTACATACAATGAAAATGAGACAATCACCCCCTTCGATAAGATTTGATCTTTCACTTTATAGAAAATTTTGACAATCATGTAGGATGAAACCTAAGTTTTCGCTTCCTCCGGCTTCGTTGGCCAAGAATTTATATGCCATTGTCCCCCCAATGCCAACTTTAGCCATGTTAACTAAAACCCCTTTACATGTATTAGAAATTATCCTTCTATATCTTATTAAGTGCTTTTGATGTTCTGGTATAAACTTATGATTGTGCTCTGAAACATACTCCACGACTTTATGAACGTTATTCTCAATCTTAAATTTGATAAAAGCAGGACAACCATATCTAACTTCAGGTCTTTCATATTTTTTTTTTCTTGATCAGATGAGTTGACAGAATAGCCCACACAATTACACACAAAAATCCGTCGAGTAATTTCTCCTTTGTCGTTTTTTCTAGTCTTAGACTTCTTCACTCCAAAACCTATGCCTATAGCATAGGCCACATATTTATGATATGCTTCAAGTTCACTTGCAAAAACCATTCCTATCGTAAACTCAAAATCTTTTTCCAAATCACGGGTTACATGTGCAAGATGAGAAGTTTCAAGCTGCAAGCAAAGAACAAAAGGTTTTTAAAATGGTGCTTTTACGAGGAAAATAAAATTTCTTCCATTTTTTGAGAAAACAAATATCTTTCACATGGTATAAGTTTATAATTACCTCTAATTCAGCCATCGGATAACCTTATACTCTGAATTTACGGGTGCAAAGGCTTTACTTGATCAGAAGGGATCTAATGGGCAGAAGCAAAATAACACCAAATCAGTTCAATGACTATAGCCATAAAGCATCAAAGCATGATATCACTTAACCATTTAAAATAGAATTCATGGGAACATATATACAAAAATAGAATTACGCCAAACCCATGAAACTAAAAGGATCGAGCTCGTCACATGGAGTGTGGAATTAGGGGAAGGAGAATAGAAAACAGAGTTCCAAGGAGAGCCTCCTTCTCCATACTGATGTCTTATTACCACCACCCAAAATCACGTCCACAACACTAACTATGCCGATCAAATTACGCCAAACCCATGAAACTAAGAGGATCGAACTCATCATAGGGAGTGTGGAAACAGGGGAAGGAGACCAGGAAATAGAGTTCTCTACCGAAAATAACGCCGAAAACAAAGCAATGAGCTAATGAGTACACAACTTTTCTGTCGAACCCCAACAAACAAATTTTGCATCGTGAAAGCCCTAAACACACCTTAAATGAGGGAGTTTAGCCAGTCGACGACCTCCCTTTGGGGCTTGAGTCTCGAGAGCGGCGTGAAATCACTGAGCCCAGTCACCGATTGGCTCCGCAGCGTGCAATGGTAGGATATGTGCCTCAGGCTTCGCTCCCACAAAACCACGGCCAAATCTCTGTCCTCGTTCCTTTGTCTTAGGAAGAAATGGCCCTTCCTCCTCCTCCGGTCACTTGACAAATGCTAGAGCAGCGCGGAAAGAGAAGCAAGTTAGCGTCGTAGTAAGGGCCCTGCTTCGCCGGCGATAGCGGGGGAACAACTGCTTGATGAACTTTGAACGAATGTCGGAGCAGCAAGGAGCGTGCAAAGAGAAGCAATCGAGCGTCGAAGATAGGGCAGTCGTAATGTGGTTTGTTGATGTTGACAGGGGGACGACTGCTTGATGAACATCGGAACAAACGACGGAGTAGCAATGAAAGCGGACAGAGAAGCGAGCAGTGTACGATCAGGGCGCTCGTAATGTAGGTTGTCGACAACGGCAGGGAACATTGACTTGATGCACGGTGGAGCAACGACAACCGTCGGGTGAAAGAATCGCAACTGTTGTAGAGTAACCGTGTGGAGCCTTTGTTGCTTCTCTTTCCTTCGTTTGAAGAGGAAAGAGAAAAGTGCCTCTGCTTCTCTTTCCCTCGTTTGAAGAGGAAATAGAAAAGTCCTCTACTTTTCGAGAAAATATTGGCTAGGTTTTACCCTCCACATAGACCAAATGTAAGACCACTCAGGAGTTGACACATGGCTCCATGTAGGCGACGGCGTTAGAGGTTCAAAATTGGTGCACGTTGCTCCTGGGGCCCACCACTATAATGCTCTCTAACCTATGCTCTCCTTTGTGACCTGTCGACTCATCCTCTCTCTCTCTCTCTCTCTCTCCCCGTTCTTCATTCCGTTGTAGGGGAAGAACAAAAACCGAACCTTTGCCTTCCATTTGCTCTTCCCCTCCTCTGCTCTCTCTCCCCGTTCTCGCCGACGCTCCTCCGCACAGTGCCAACACCCCTCCACCTCCGTCTCTACCTCCACAGGTTGCCTGTGATGCCAATGCCCCTCCACCTCTGCCTCCGCCCCCGATGCCGTCGCCAATGCCCTTTCGCCTCCCTCTCACAACCTTTACTCTGCTCTCTCCCTCTTTCCTCTGCGGAGTGCCCTTGCTGGCCAATCCTGATGCCGACGCCCCTTCGTCGCCCCCGACTTCGACGTTGAAGCCAACGCCCCTCTGCCTCCACCCCCAGGCCTCTGCCCTTCCTCTCCCCCGTCGCCAACTCCGTTGTGTCTTGTTGTTCCAGGTGAGCGCCACTTTTGATTCCTTTCTCCGCTTGCTCACTCGAGACCGACCGGCCTGAAAGTGAATGTGCTTTCCTGGGAGATTCGAACTCTCTATCGAGTGAATGCACCTCGAGGTGTTGGCAGAGGTTTGTGTTGCTCGATGTGCAATGTTTGAAAGAGCGGCGGCGGCTTTAGGTTCGGACTATGCCGCGATATGCATTTTGTTTTTTGAAAATTTAGTGTGAACTTAGGAAAGCTTGTGAAATTTGAATCCGTGATGGCAGCTATAATGTATGATGGCTTGTGCCGACTTGATTGGGCTTGAATGGTAGTTTTGATATTAGGCCTATGTTAGAATCGGGCAGTGACTGAAATCGTACATGAGCTTGTCTATTGTAGTTGCTACCAAAATGTTCGCATGAGATTGTGAGGAGCCTATCTATTGTTCACGCTTGCTTGATGTTTAAGGCATGTAATTGATGGTTTCGCTCAACAAGATGCCGATGAGAAGTGTCTGTAACTGAGTGTTAAGTCATCTGTCCCTTTGCCTTCGATCTTTTATTTAGTGGTGATTAAACAATGATGAACTTGGAGAAGATGAAAAATATTCAGGGAATCAGTTAGCTGTTTATGATGTGCACATGCATGTGCGCACGTGAGTGTTTCCATGTGTTTTGGACAAGCAGTCAGTAGCTTCTTGCTTTTTGATGGTTTTGGGCAAATATTCTGGGGAGAGAAGTGGTTTTTGATCGGGTGTGGCAGTACATACTGTTACTTTAGTATTGTTTCAGATATAGAGCTTTAACTTAATCTTGGAAAGTTGCTCGAATGGAATATTTGATATTCCTTAATGCTTAGAATATGCCACTACTTATCTTTTAGGATTGTAGTCTTGCACTCGTGTAGCTACCTCGATCTAACTATTAGCCTGATTGGGTGCTTTTTCTTGTATTTCTTATAAATTGATTTGATTTATCTACTTGCTTATATATTCAGGATCCTTAAAGTTTCCACTGAAGAACTATGCCATCATTTTGATGAAGAGATACCTGAAAGTGCTAGGCAACTTTCAGTCTACCCTAAGAATTTTTTAGAGTTTTGCTCATACAAGGCAATGAATGCGGCAACAAAAGCTCCTGATTCCTCTTCGTGTGATGTAGCATGAGTAATAGGTAGAGATGGTTGGTGACAAAGCTGGAGGCATTTGTTCATCTAGTTTTATTAAGTGACTGTTTGTTTTTCATGTGGAATTTAGTCCCAATGTCTCTCATTATTAGCCCATGCATATTAGTAGTAGGATTATGTCATTTTACTCATAAACGATAATGATTGGGATATTTTATTCCCTTAGAATATATAGTTAATTAGTGTAGGTGTCAAACAAGATGGGCTAAATATTGTAAGTTTAGTTTTCTTAGAACGTTTTAATAAATTGGATATTCCATCTTGACAATCACATTTGACAATTTCATAGGAGAAAAAAATCTCATATACTTATGTTTGCTAAAGTGCTATTATAATAAAGCTGTCTTCATGTATAATGATGTCTTAAGTCTAATGGGAAAATTACCAAAAAAGTCCTAAACCTATTGCAATTGTACCAATTCAGTCATAAACTTTTTTTTTTTGTTTAATTTAGTCCTGAACCTTTTATAATTGTGTCAATTTAGTCCATCCGACCGGCGTTGACGTGGACGCCAGCCGGCGAGATAAATTTTTTTTGAATTTTTAAATATATAGTTTAAATTTTTAAATTTTTTTATTTGGCCTTCTCTCCCTCCTTTGGCTGGCCGGTGCCGGCCAGAGGTGAGGGCTGGCGAGGTCAGCCTCGTCGACCACTGGCGAAGGCAAGCCTCACCTAGCGACGGCGAGGTCGGCCCTCGCCGGCCACTGGCGAGGGTGAGGCCCCGCCGCGCTGCGTGGTGTAGTCAAGGAACCCGCAGAGAAGCTCGATCTCGTCCTCGTCGGTCTAGAGGCATTGGAACAGGGTTTTGGCGACGGTCACGGCCGGGGAGGGCTGCTTGAGCTTGGAGGGGGAGATCGTGTCAATGATCGAGGGGACGGGGGAGGCGGCGGGGGCGGCGATGGCGATGGCAGCCTCGCCGGCCACTGGGCGAGGTCAACCCTCGCCACGCCGTCGCTGGGCGAGGCTCACCTCTGCCAGTGGTCGGCGGGGCGAGGCTCGCCAGTGGCCGACCAGGCTAACCTTGTCGGCCCTCACCTCTAGCTGGCGTCGGCCGGCCAGAGGAAGGAGAAGAAGGCCAAAAAAAAAAAAAAAGAATTATAACATTTTTAAAAAATATTTTAAAATGTTAAAAAATTACCTCGCCGGCCAGTTGTCCCCCGCCAGCATCCACGTCAGCACCGATCGGCCAATTTTGGCTAGATGGACTAAATTGGCACAATTATAAAATGTTTAGGACTAAATTGGACAAAAAAAAAGTTTAGGACTGAATTGGCACAATTGCAATAGGTTTAGGAATTTTTTTGTAATTCTCCCTAAGTCTAATTAAATGCATCATCTAATTGCAGAGCTACAAAGATATTAAGTGCTTCACTCTCTCTCTCTCTCTCTCTCTCTCTCTCTCTCTCTCTCTCTCTCTCTCTCTCAGTCCAAATGTGCACACATGCACGAAAAGTTTGTTTGAAGCTGGAGATGCTTAACATTTTAGTCAGTTTGGTGCTTGAATGGATATTTGTCAATATTGCCTGAAATTATTAATACTCACAATTGGTTACTTCACTTGAGAGGTTCATATATTGCATTTTTCTTACCTTTTTGTGATCATGTTATTTTTTTCTATTTGGGCGGTAATCCAACAGTAGACCATCATTGTAAGTTTGCAATGATGGTCTACTGTCGTATTTCTTGAGTTTTGCAAGGTCTGCCGCTTGTTCTGCCGAAATTACATTTTGTGTTATTGGTGGTGGTGGTGGCGGTGGTTGGTGTTCTTTTTTTTTTTTTTAGGGGGGGTGTCTGTGGTTTAATAGAGATTTGAATTGATTATTTCATTATTCTCCCAAAGCTATTTGATATGCGCACCGAGAAAATATTCGTAATGTTCTAGTGAAGATTTATGCATCTGAAGGGATGCTTTGGGAAGTTATTATTAATGAAAGAGATAAAAATGTTACAAGAGAAGATATCGAGAGGGCATTTGGAATGTAGAGATAGTTTAGAATAGGTTGGCATAATGAATCAATTTTATCTAACAACAAAAATGTCAACTTAGTGTATGAATAATTGGGTTTACAAATTGATGTGTGCCCTTGCTAATTTTATTATATGGTCACTTATTTCGAGCATCTTGTTCACCCTTTAAATAATCAAGTATTCTGATTTGTATTCTTCATCATGGATGCTTTTACATGGTGTCTCTCTCAGCATTGTAGAGCATCTCTTACATCGGATTGATTCTTAAGCTGAAAGGATTTGAAATACATTAACTGCAAATCTCTGGATTCTGTTTCTGATGCTAGTTGTAACTTTGCAGGGAGCTCGAGCATGGATGCTTTTGGTGGAAAAGCTACTTCGTTTATCTAATCATTGTTCGTTGAGACTAATATGCTTGAGCATAATTGCAAGGAATATTGGTACCTTCATCCTCTCTGAGTTTTGTTGCTTTTGTCTCAAGTTGTAGAATAAAAGGAAAATTAATTGCGATTGTACATTATCTGGTTGGAGTCTTTTCTTGCGGTTAGCATTTTGTCTTTTTGGACTTCCATGGAAATAATATTTGGAAGACTTGGTTGTGTTGTCTCTCCGCTAAGGTAACAATGGTATCTCATATTTGATTAGTTTTGTGTTGCTTAGTTAAGGAAGGTGAGAATAAATTCCCATCTCTAACAGCTCAGTTTCAGTGAGGCTTGTTTTCTCCCGTCAAGATAACTTGGTTTGACCAAGTCAGTCATACCAGGTCATGCTAGTTCCCATTTTATAGCGTGATGCTGATCAGTGACGGATATACTATTGAGGTAGATGTTAGTATATCATCAAGCTAAAATGTTGCACTAAACTCTCCCTTGGGATATTAGATTGACATTTTAAGTATGGAGGTTTCTATGCTTTTCTTTCGGTACTTTTATTCTTCAATCATGAGATCATGCAATTTAAGCAGGTCCCCATGCCAGGACTGGAATTTTTTTATTTTTATTTTTAATAATGAGGTTGTACAGCTGAACAAAAAATCTTGCAAATCAACGTTCAAAGCATCGAGATTGTTCCTCATTACTTTAAAAGCAATGATGCAACATCGAAGTCTTTCTGAGACGATCACGCATTTTCCTGAATTGTCCGATTTTCCACCAGAACATGCAAGCTTTTTAAGGTAATTCATGTGATCTCCAATATAATCCAAGTCAATCAGGTGAGAAAATTTTCCTAGACCATCCAAACATGGTCCAAGGAGTGGGGGAGCCTCAGTCACAAGAGTTGTACCAGTATCTCCATTAGGTCTGTAAAACAAACAAAAAGAATGAAGTGATCACAGTATCCTATTAGATACCATTCACAAAGACAATTTCTAATTCAACTTTATGCACATATTTTAGGTTGATTATAGAGAAAGATTAAATCAACACAGCAAACGGACAGCATCACTTATAATTAAGAACCACACCTTAAATTTGTCCTATGAATTTTTTCATGTCAATCTGAAGACCTGACCAATATTGAAACCCCAGTTTCGGTGTCTGATAAAACATTTGCTTTGACACGGTACTACGCACCAAGACCAATATGCCCTACCATGTTCAAATATTTCACTATAGTGTCAAAACCATACAAAACGACACATGAAATCACCTAGGCACAACTGACTGCATAGTATGCTTCAGAATATGAAAATATATCTCAAATACGGCAGAAAGTGTCTCTGACTGCATCCTTCAGTGCTCCATAATATCTAGATCGAAGCTAGCTGCCTTATAATCAGCAGCAACCTGTTTACACCACCAAGCACCTTAATTTTATGAAATGAAATTAGAAAATCAGAGAAAGTAGGCAGTTGTTGCATAAGAATCCCTACCTCTTCCCTCATTTTCAACATCATTTCTTGCCTAGATTTCTTTCTAACATTCGGTTGTGGATGGCTTCATTCCTCTGGTCCGTTTCCTTTCTTATAATTCTTCTTTTTAACTTTTTTATCTTTATCTGGTGCTTCAGATCTATGAAGGTCCTCGTCAAATGACAGAGATATAAGTACCTGAAAAGCATTTTGATACTTATAACAGAGAGAGAGAGAGAGAGAGAGAGAGAGAGAGAGAGAGAGGGGTGAATTAAACAAAATAACAAAGTAATTGAAACGTAAAAGTTCAAAATAGTGACCTATTAAACATATGTGGATATTTGACCAAAAAGAGAACATACTTGAATTGAGTTAGGATGCATCTGACAATTATGAGCTTTCACATAATTTGCAATCAATCGAACAGCTGCTCCAGTTACTTCACCACTGTGTTTACCCTCATTTGTAAAGAGTGACTTAATAGTGTCACAACAAAGTTTCCTGATGATATACATTCACATCTTTTATTCAAGAGAAGAGTAGAGAGGAAAAGAGAAAAATATAAATGCGAAGAAATGCTCAAGGAATATGACCAGAAAACTAGAAGTAGAATTGTCTATCACGTGTCATCGGAGCACTTGACTCTTTAAGGAGTAGCTTGTAGTCCCAACTTTTCTTAGAAGGAAAAGTCCCAACTCCTAATGTACCAAAAAGTGATAAAATTTGGTACAATAAATAGAATGTTATCTACTATTTTTCAGACTTATACATAAAAAAGATCATACTACATGGCATGCATGACTTCATACAAGGGCACATGCACACATGCTCACAAATTTACATAACCACAAACATAAGCCATTGCATCTCTAAATGATTGCTAAGCGATGCTTCATCTATTTCCCGTAATTTTTTTTTTTTTTTTTGTTTGGGCAGGGAACTTAAACCAAAAGCAAGCAACAACTTATATTCATAGATAAAACAACATCCTAAATAGGTGATCTTATTTTTCAGACTTATACATAAAAAAGTTCATCATGACTTCATACAAGGGCAAGCACCCAAGCCATTCACAAAATGAGAATAGAATTCTAGATAAAACACCCAAATGACCACATTAACAAAAGACTATTCTTCGAAGTTCTCAATTATTCAACCATTCTCCTCATCTAGTCAACCAAAGGTCTTATTTTTATTGCAAACTCTTAACATAAAAAGAATAATGAGAACTTATGTTTCTGACAACAACTTCAACCAAGCTCTCGCGATAATTGAAATGAGGAACAGCATCTAGCAAAGTACAGATGCAGCGAACCACCGCATGTTGATACAAGGAGACTTTTTCTAAAACCATCAACTTCTGCAGGTAGGCCTGTTAAATAAATTTTGAAATAGCTCAGAGTATATAAAATTGGATTGAAACAAATTCTTAATCAACATTAAACTAACTAAAACAGGAATGTGTAAACCAAGATCTGTGGTATTTTTTGTCCCATTTCTGGTGAGTGCACTTCATTCAACAATCACAAGAAAATCAAATAAAACCTTGTATGCAAACAGAAGTGTCGATTCATAATACCGCATCTTCTTGACATCCTTTGAAACTTTCATCACCAGCTCCTTCTTAGTAGGAAGTCTAATGTGGTAGCTATAATATCACAACAAAGGAAAACATCACAACAGTGCCGAGGGAAAACATGGAGAGTAGATGTAACGGTACAGATCACATCAAAATAAACTCGGCAACATACCCAGGAATGATGTCTTTGAACACAGCCAACAAAGAAGCCCAAGCTTAACGATAGCATGATTGTGATTATTGTACATCTGCAGTATTTCTTTTAACAGTTTAATATTAGACTCTGGGTCAGCAAGCAGAGCAATTCCCAGTTCTGCAAGTTTACACTTCTTAGTTTCAAATGACTCTTCTGCAGTGATGTCCTCTTTCAACTCAGCCTAAAGAAAACATGAAATTGCATAAAGATCAGAAGAAATGTATTGATGTTAAAGTACTGTATGATAACTGTACAATGATACTAGCAAACTTGTGATAAACATCTAGGCATAATATCAAGTCCAAATCTTCATTGCATCTAAACCAATGGCTCAGTATAAGCAAGCTAAAGTGATCCCACAAGATATATGCACAAGTTAAAGCAAAGCTAAGTTAAAGCAAAGGTTACTTTGACATAAATTGGTAGATGACTGATGTAGGTATACCAAGAATGTGTCAAAATGGGTACACTAAATTATGTTACATGAATTAAATTGGTGATGACAGGAGTAGATTCAAATCACAAGATGGTGACTTATTCATATATCCAATGTTAGCATCATTTAGTATGATGGCAATTGTATAACTTTAGTATATCTAGAATTATTCTTGACAACAATGGAACACCAGTAAATTTTCTAGAAAGGATCGGGCCCTATTTCCTTTCTACTGAATTTAAAATACACGATAAAAATAGAGCATAGGAATTTAAAAGCTTGTCTTAGCTACCATAGAATCCTAGTTAAAACAACAATATCACACAATCAATGAATCAATGGAGTGAAATTGGTCTTAACAGTAATCGCAATAAAAAAGCTACCTCGGAACAACTCAAGGTTCTGCATAGTGGCATGATCAAGATTAACAATTGAAGGCAACCCCTTGCTTGCAGCGGCCAATTCCATCAACTCCAGCTGTTCATCCTCCATAAGCTCCATGGATTCCTTGGCAATTCTGCGAGCAGTGGCCTTCTCCACTGCAGCTTTTCATCTCTCTGCTTCTTTTTCTCGATGAAGCTCTTCTTTTTGTCTCTTTTTCTCCGCCTTCCAAACAAAAAACCAGAGAAGTTGGTAAAGAAAAGAGAAAAGAAGAGATGCTGCTTAACCAATCAAATAAAGCAAAAGAAAATAACTAGTGAAAATGCAATACCAAGCTCAAATACTTACCTTAATAGATTCTTTCTGTAAATACTTCTCCCGTCACTCTGATTCTCGCCTTTGCTCACGTAGCAATCTCTCCTCCTCTCTCTGCTGTTCACGCATCAACCTTTCTTCTTTCTTCCTTCTTTCACGATCAAATCTTTCCATCTCTTTCCTCATTCGTTCCTCAGCCTGCAATAGAAAAATACAGGATATCAGTACATGCCAAAGTTTTCTCCACAAAACTCACATATCCTTAAGTGATAAATGAAAACCTTTCTCCTAAAAATATTTTCTTTCTCTAGTGCTTTGCGAATTCGGTTTTCATTAGCTTCAACTTCCCTAGCCATCTGGGCTTCTTCAATCTGCAACAAAATGACATTTTTGGTCACCCTAAAGCTATATCAAAAAGTGATGACGATACTTGGCTCTCAGAAGCATCAGAATTACCTTGTGTTTTCTCTTGACATGCAGGTCAGAAGTATCATGCAAAATTGTCATGTCAGGCATGGTAGAAGAATCTTCTTGACCGATAAATGGATGGCTTCCTTGGTGAGCATCCATTTGAATGTTAACAAAAGACTCTCTCGGCTGAAGGGAATGATCATCTCTCAGAGGGGATAAAACACTGTTTCGCTCTCTATCTTCTTGTGAGACACGGCATACTTGTAGTCGGTGACCTTGAACACCATCAACACTAGGCATCTTCTTACTTCCATGAATAGATGACACTCTGGTAGTTGGCCCATCCACCAGGACATCAAGATAGTGAGTTTGGGCAATCCATCCATGGGTATGGTATCTTGCAAGCTGGTCATGCAGCAACTGACACTCATGGTGGAGAAGTCTTGAAGCAGCCTGGATAATCACACATAACACAAATATTGGCAATGCACATATGACTTCGAAAATTGAATGTTAACAAGCGAAACTATCATCATAATTTTATTAGATTCTTCTAAGAGCAGTAAAAGTTCTTAAAATTAAAAAAGACAATTCCAGTTTTCATACAGAAAGACAAGAAGAACAAACTTGTAAAAGTATCGAGAAAGGACATGTAGGGTGTAAATATATAGGCAACTACCTACATCAACCTCTCAAAAGAAAATTGGCATGAAAAGGTAAGTTTGAATTGAGACTTACATCCCCTCCAATTTTCAACAAAGTATTAGTACCAAACAGTTCTTGATAACTGCACTAAAAGAGACTGAAACTATTCAATATTTTTTTTCCAAGCAAAACACTCACGTTATCATAAAAATATTTGTGATGACATTTCACAAACATATTCTTAATTCACAAGCACGAAGAAGTATGATCCTTGTAAACTTCCATTAACCCATGCAAGTGTTATCACAATAGAATATTTGCAATAGTTAACCACAAAACAAGGGGGAAAAAAAACATCACACAGGCAGAATAGCAGGTAATACAAAATACATAGTAAAAGCCAGCCAAGAGCACTAGGACTCATTTTATAGAGATATTGATGCATAAGTACCTTTCCTTTAAGTATAGTATGCACCTGTCTCAGCTAGCCTAGATTCATTTCATGGAACTAACATTTATCATAATGAGCACCTTAGACTCTTAATGGATTATAACCCTATAACAGTCAGCGCAACTCTTCAAAAAGATTGAAACTTTTGGAAGATGACTACATCAAGGAAATAGCAGCAAATAACAAATTAAACGTCACACAATCTCCATATGACAAGTAATGACCAACATACTAGAAGGGGTTCCTCGTTCTGTACAAAATTGCATATGTGTGGCTTTTCTTTTGCAGCCGTTTTGTATAGGGGCAGTACCCCCTTTGTACCTTCTTAATGGAATTTTCTTTATTGTTCAAACAACAACAACAAAGACATCTCAACAGGGAAAAGAAGCCACATACTTTATTTGACATGGCATCCCGTCGAACATACACTTTCCCATCATAAGGATTCACGGGTCCTTTCTGCTCCTCATTTGCAACTACATAGATAACATGTTAAAGTCAGATAAGTGATGGAGTAAACATGAAATGAGAACTAAGAAGAGGAAGAACTCAGATAGATAGAGAGAGAGCGACCTTCGTTCAGGAGCAGGGGGCGCTTCGCAGGAGGCGATGGCGTCGGCGTCGTCCGCGTTCAGGAGCAAGGGGCGCTTCGCGGATGAAAGAGAGAGAGAGCGACCTTCGTCCGCGGAGACGGAGGCCAAAACGCAAGCAGGGGTTTGTCGGTGTTGGGGTTGGCCAGCAAGGAGCTCCGCAGAGGAAAGAGGGAGAGAGCGGAGCAGAGGTCGCGAGAGGGAGGCGAAAGGGCATTGGCGACGGTGTCGGGGGCGGGGGCGGAGGCGGAGGGGCATCGGCGTCATGTGGAGGGGCGTCGGCGTCGTGCGGAGGAGCGTCGGCGAGAACGGGCAGAGGAGAGAGAGCGTCAGAGTGGTGGGCCCCAGGAGAGGCGCGCACAAATTTTGAACCTCTAATGTCGTCGCCTATGTGGAGCCAAGCGTTGACTCCTGAATGATCTTATATTTGGCCTATGTAGAGGGTAAAACCTAATCAATATTTTTTCATTATATATGGACACACAAAAATTTTCAAAGTATGGTAGAGAAAGGTGACATCCACCGAGGAGGCCTTGGATCGAAGCTCCTGTGAAGCAGGGGGTTGACGTGCTGTGGTGACATACCAGGGATATGTGGGTGGTGGTTTCCTACGTGCCTCCCTAATGTTTACTTCTCATCTATCGGCTGTGTGGAGGTTCCCTGGGTCACAAAAAAAAAATTAAAGTAAATAAAATGAGAAATGATAAATGATGGTCCCCATTTTGTGCGGTGCTTAGCAAAATTGCGTTCTTTATTTTAACGTGCCAATGCTCACACGCCTTGCATCCTCAAATTGTATTTGTATATTTTTTTCCCCACAATATAAGGAATATAAACTATTTTTACACTAAAAAAAAGAGCTGAATGTTGACAATTCTTCACTTCAATTCATCCCCACACTAGGTTTTCCATGGAGGGTCATAAAATATGTGTAACCTTCGCAATTATATGGACACACGAAATTTTTTAGAGAAATGATAAATGACACGAGAAAATGACGTTGTTCGAAACAAAGGTTGAAACTTGTATTAGTGAAAAGAGTAAGTTGTTAATGACCTGCTAGTAAATTAGAGAACACACGATCACAATCAATGACACACTTTTAAGTAATTTCCAGTCCCATAATTACACCAAATACCCACGGTGTTTATGGAACAAATTTCATAATATACACCAAAGAGAGAGAATCCCTTCCAGTCAGATAAACGGAAGAAGAAGAAAAGACGAAGAAGAAGAAGAAGAAGAAGAAGACCAAGGGGCCACTAGAACCAATGATTACTCTTTCTTTTGTTTTGTATTTGCTCCTTGTGTTGACAAGATTTTCCAACAAGCTCCCCTCATGAGCTCCTCTTCTATAAAATTATACTACTAGAAGAAGGCTCTTCATTAGATGTTGCTGCTGCTTGTGAAGAGAATTCAACGAAAGAAGACGACAAACTTCATGTGTAGCGGTTGAACACACACGTAAGGAATCTATCGCAGGTTCGAACCAAATCGAAGAGGCGGTATCGGACTTGCTTTGGACCGTGTTAATTAACAGGTTCAAACTCAAGGCCTTATTTTAATGTAAACAAAACTAGAAAAGGGCGGTCAGAGCTGGAAGTGGGACTGGTTTCAGCAAAGGAAGGGGACCGGTTTTTGCTGAAGATTTGCAGGGATCAAAGCTGGAATGGGCCCACCGTAGGCAGCGTGTTGGGTCTGAAGTGAGCTGCGTATGAGGCCATTTGACAGCTGCTATTCTCGATAAAACAAAAAAAAAAAAAAGGGCTCAATGACTTGACATTGTATTTGATATTTTTCTCAACAACCCTAGGAAAAGGCTCCGCTGAATTGTCTGAAATGACAGAGCTGAACGTGCTGGAAGAAAGAGAGAAAAGAACAGAGGATAATGAACGCAAAACTATTAGAGACTGTAATCTTTTTCCTTCTTCACAGTAAAACACCATTGAAAGGACGGGCATCGATCACGCGTGGCCTTCAAAAGGGAAATTCCTTTTTCTTTCTTTTAGAGTTGGTGAAAAAAGAAATTAGGAAAGGTTCTAAATAAAAGAATTAAGTGAATCTTATTGCAAATATGTGCCTTAAAAAAGGACATGACCTTATTGGCTAGTCAATGGCATTTCACCCTTTATTTTCCTTTTTGTTTTCTTTCCTTTTTCCTTTTTTCCTTATTCTTATTTTTTCCTTTTCATCGGTGGCTAGTTGAAGGCCACTGACCATACGTGGAGAGGGCCAAGTGAGGGTTGCCCTCACCTTACTCGGGGCAAGGCTACCCTTGAAAGCCACAGGAGGACTTGATTTTGTTTAAAAATTGAGTTTTTCCGCTAACTCCATTTAATTTAACTAACAAAAAAAGTTGACCTAACTTTTTAAATATTTTATCTCTTCCATGTAGCGCTACGTATATTAAGGTTAACAAAAAACCTTAAAACGATATCGTTTCAATCCGAATCCTAATTTTTACACAAAATCTTAATTAAATTAGGCTTAAAAAATCCAAATTTTTTTCCATAAAAAGACAAACTCAAAAAAAAAAAAAAAAAAAAGAGAGAGGCAAAAACATAAAAAATAAATAAAGAAAGAAACATACAAAAAAAAAAAAAAAAAAAAACCCCAAGGTTGTGATTGCTGACCTATCGTTGGAAGTGGAGGTGAGCATGGTTTTAAGGTAGAACTTGGAACTTGAGAATTAGACCAATAAGAAATTGTAGATTCCAAGTTCCAATTTATGCAAGATAGACTCTAGTCTCCCAAAAATGAGGAATCTGTTTTGACGAGTAGGTTTTAGGTTCTTGATTAGAGGAACTTGGAACTTGAAATTGGAACCTATAATCTAGAACAAGTTTTAATATTTTTCTTAGTCCATATCTTCATGCGATTTTGTGATATTCCATGTCATTCGATGATGAATGTATAATCTAAAAGCACTAGTCTGAGCTTCCATTTTATATTAATGTTCATATTTTTCGTGTGTTTGAATATAAGTTATTAAGTAAATTGTAGCAACAAGTGTTGATTATTAAAGGTTTAATTCATTGCAATCGGTCAATTGATAATATAGATGGAACCTAAATAGACCATAGGATCGACCTTAGAATTTATGACATGGTAAGTTTCAGGTTTTAAGATATGCAACTTAAGTTTCAGGTTCCAAAAAATAAGGAATGTGTTCCAATGTGTAAGTTTTAAGTCTTAAGTGGAATATGTACTGAACCTAAAATCTTTTACCCCTAGCCAATAGGGCGTTGAGGTTGCAAGTACCTCAATGAGGGCCGCAACCCTTGTCGACCAAAGGTGAGGGCCTACACTGCATGTATTTTTTTTTTTTGAAAAGCTTTTAGATTAATTTTTTAAACTAATTTAATTAAAATTTGGTTTAAAATTGTCTTTGGAAAAAAATGTCCTTTTTCGGCCAGAATATTTAACCAGTCGGTGAGGTAGACCTTTATTTGAAACTCCTATGGCAACTTCAGGTCTTTTTTTGAAAAAAAAAAAAAAGATACACTTTAAATCTTTTTTTAAGAAATTGATAGAACCTTGGACTCTTATTTGAAAATTTTTCCAGAAATTTGGGTTCTAGGACTAAGGACACAAACCCAGTATTGGCTGGGTTGGGCCAGTCCAAGATTAGTCTAGGGTTGACCCTATACCAATACTCGGCCTTATTATCATGTGTAAGAAAGTAGAGCAATAAAAAAAACACCACCAACAAAAGTAATATCCACAAGCATTACACAAATGAAATCAAATGAGTCATATTCAAGCCCAACGAAGTCGGATGGTTTAGTGCAAAATACTCATACATTACATAGCAAGATTTTATTAAATCGGTAAATTTACAAGTGGGTGAAGAATTGCCATCTATTGAAGGAATTTAACGATGAAAATATAAATAGTAAATTATCAACCTGTTTGGATGTTTGGCACTGTAGCAAAATCTTACCTTGGTAACATACAAAGAGATTCAACAATTTGTATACATTTACCATCATGCACTTCAGATGACTAATTTTTGGCAAAGTAAGAAATTTTTTTGAATGAGCATCTAAAGTGGGTTATTTTTTCAAAAGATTGCCTAAGATGGACATTATTTTAAATAAGGGTCTAAAGTGGCTAAATTAATCTCAAATGAAGACCTGAGTTCGTTGGTTGGCCAAATTTTTGCTGGTTGGCAAGTACTTGATTTTTTTTTTTTTTTTGGTGGTCGGAAGGGTACCCTTCTAGTAGAGGACATCACGCTATTTTTTCTTTTCTTTGGCCTAGAGGGTGGCCAGTCAATCCGGCAAACATTTAGTTTTTCTCCTCCAACTCCCCCTCCTTGAGCATCTCACTTATGTACTTAAGAGTCAAATTGGAGTTTCACTATCTTCCGTAGATTCCACCAATGTGTTACGGGAAGCCGGCAATGCACTAGCAATTGGGTTATTAGGTTCAACGTCATGTTTGAATCCATTAACAGGATTCCGATTTGGATGGATCAAAATCAATCCATATCAAGCTTCGACCTATTCAAGGAACTAGTATTGTTCATGGTCTTTGATTTAAGATTATATTATATGGATTGGTGTCTAGTGGACTGAGTTTATCACAATCATACTTTTTGTGGACTCTTGTGTAGAATCAACTTCAGGGCGATTTTTTTTTTTTTTTTGACAAGTAAAGTTTTATTGTTGGCTTAAAAGGCAAGTGAGCTACCTACTACATGCTTAAGTCATACAATTTAAACAAGACCCAAATGCTAACATAAAATCTTGTAATTGCCCAAAGATATTTGGAGAAAATTATAAAAAAAAAATCATAATATATTGTTCTTTTGCTAATTCAATCATAAACTTTTTAATTGTACCAATTGAGTCCCAAATTTTTTCAAGTTTTACTAATTGAGTCCATCTAGCCTTTTTTGACTAGAAATCGTTAAAGTGAATGCTAGCAGACTTTTTTTTAAAAATAGTATTTTAATATTTTTGAATTTTTAAAATTTATTATTTTTAGTTTTCTTGTCTTTTCATTTATTTTTTTTTCGTTTTCTTCCTTTGCCAAGCCTTGGTGGTGGCCAGTGATTGGCCACAGGTTATGATTGATGAGGATTGCCCTTACTAGCCTTAGGTGAGGTCACCCTTGTTAGCCTTGAGTAAGGCTTGTCCTAACTAGATTTGACGGGGTTGAGCTTTGCTTGAAGTTGGCAAGGTTGGCCCTTGCTAGCCTTTAGGGAAGGTCAGCCACGCGATCTTTGGGCAAGTCTCACCTAAGACCAGCCCTTGTGAAGACTGACGAGGTTGTGCCTTGCCCTCGCTAGATTGGGCAAAGTTGAGCCTCGCATGAAGCTATGACTTGTCGAATTTGGCAAGGTAGCAAAGTCCTCCCTTGCCAAATCTTGGCGAGGGTGACCATCATCGGTTGTAGCCTATGGTTGGTTAGTAGTCATCCTCAAGGCTCAGCAATTAGCAGAGAAAGGAAAGAAAAGAAAAGAAAAAATATTTAAAAATTAAAAAAATATATTAAAAATTTTCCATGTCTATGCAAATTGCACTGTGTAGGATGCCTGACATTCGTGTTAGTGATTTCCAATCAAAATTGATTATATAAGCTCAATTGGCAAAACGTGAAAACATTTGGGACTAATTTTTATAATAAAAATATTTATAACTGAATTGGTAAAAGTATAATAGGTTTAAGAACTTTTGGGTAATTTTCCTAAGGTATTTGTGGAGTAGAAACACCATTCTTAAGAAGTCTTCCTTGGATACATTACATCACGTCTTGTCATTTCCTAAATAACCAGTCAGGAATATAACTAGTTACCATAATATTCTAAAAACCTCACACACTACGTTTTTTAGTTATCACCCTTAAAGAATGGAGCTTCCTTAGTGCTATTCCCGCCCGCTCTCTCATGTCGAGGGTCTCTGGAGTCAAACCATCACTGAGTTCCCAATCGAAATGGTAGAGCAACTTCACAAGACCGAGATGAAGCACCCTATCCGCCAGCGAAAGTCCGACGCACATTCTTCTGCCTGATCCGAATGGAATTAGCTCGAAGTTTTGACCTTTGTAGTCAATTTTAGATCCTAGAAACCTCTCTGGTTTGAATGCTAGTGGGTCCTCCCAAGCATCTGGGTCTCTTCCAATGCCCCATACATTCACGAAAACCTGGGTATCTTTGGGTATATCAAATCCCATGAAATTGGTTTCTTTTATAGCATTTCGTGGGATAAGCAAAGGTAATGGTGGATGCAATCTCAGGGTTTCCTTCACCACAGCTTGCAAAAACGGCATTTTTTCCGTGTCACTTTCTTCGAGTTTTCTGTTCAACCCCACAATCTGGTTGATCTCATCTTTGGCCTTTTTCATTGACACGGGTTGGCGGAGTAGCTCCACCATTGCCCATTCGATGGTGCTGCTTGTAGTCTCTGATCCAGCGAAAAACATTTCCTGCACCATCAATTAGACCCATTTAGTACAAGATCATGTCTTGCTAGGGTTACCACCAATGTTGATTCTTTTACTATAATTAAGATATTCAGTTTCGCTCGAAAATCACTCCCTCAAATCGTGGGATTAACAGTAAAAATCAGCATGCTTCACCTGATACAATCCTTATCAAACATAGCAGCTCCTATGCTTCAAATTGACAGACAATTGCGCATAAAGAAAGGAACAAGAATTTGATGATTGGATCCTAAAATTGACGAAATGAATCCACTAATGACAACAGGAATATTTATAAAAGGGCAAGAGCAGGTGTTTGATTGGAAAAAATGAAATAAACAACTGGAATGGCAAGAATTAAGTTGCTGAGAAATAACTAAAAATGAATGGCAAGAAAGTGAAGTGTGTTCTTTTTATGTTTGTGCGTCTTTTTCCCTTAAGATGTGCTCTTTTTGTAGTCTCGGCTACAACGATTGCTTCACTGCAACTGCCGGTCAACAACTTTAAAAATTGTTCCGTCCTAGAAGTTTGGCTACAATAACTGTTCGCGCTAGTTTTATCCTTGCAGTCGGTTTGATTCGACCAAATTTTGTGAGCCAATGTCAATACTTCTTGACTCGACCGACATTAACTTGGCTTTCATTTATAAGTCCATGGACAAAAACTGTGCATGCCTTGTCAACTTAATCTTATTGGCTTCTTATAATCAATGCTGGTGTTTGAGCATCGATTATATTTAGTCAATATCAGATCACACATCTGATCAACATACTATTCACTCATCCATCGTGGATACCCAACATGTTCTATTAATTAGTCAAATTGACATCAACTTAATTTAATAAATCATTCAATGTGTCTTTCTAGCACTAGATTTTTTTTTATAAAGAAAATAACCATAAATCATTCTTGTGCTTTTGTAGAACATTCTTAGCTAGTTATTACAAAATGAGCACAGATTGGCTAAATCAGGAAAGAATGGAAACATCTTTATAATAGTAGTAGCTTTTTGTTATGCAACGTTCTCTACAAACTTAAAGTGTAAAATGTTTTCATAGATAGTTGATTGGAAAAGGCTACTTATTATAAAATCTAGTGCTAGAATGTTCTACGAAAACACAAGTTTGTAGAGAATGACGCGTGATATGACCTGCTTGTTAATTGTCAATTAAGTTTACCACCCCACTTTACAAACCGAACTGGACCTAATATCCTTCAGATATTAATCTTTTTTTTTTTTTGCCAAGAGTGGAAGAGAGGATACCAGAATTATTATGATGACGTTCTGGGAAGAGATTTTGCGAGGACCTTCCTTTCCATCGCCCTCATAATCCAATACCCATCCAAGAAGTCATTTGTCGTTCTCATCTCTCCCCTTAGCTTTCGCTCCTCCAACCTCTCTTTTACAAAACCTTCAGCAATCTTCATGGCTCGACCCATGTCCTTCGCCATGCTTGCCTTGATCCCCTGCGGGTCCAACCATTTCAACCACGGCAGGAAGTCGGCTACGTTGGGCTTGCCAGCCCATTCCATGAACCGGTTCATGGCATCGAAGAACTCGGGCCCGTCCTTTGATTTTGGGTCCAACAGATCCCGCGAGAGCACCATATTACCCACCACATTAAATGCCATGAGAAAGAGGAAGTGGGATAAGTTGATTCCTTGCTCTTTATAAAAATTAGAAATTTTTAACGATTAATTATAATTAGAGAATGTATAGCAGAAAGTAATGAATTAGACATGAAAAAAAAAAATATTGCCCCAAGTTTTGCAACTAGTTTAAGGAGGGATGGAGGAATCAACCTCCAAGCTGCAATGTTCAAGACAAAGTTGGATTTTCAAGCTTAAGTCGAACTTAATAAAGTTCTTGATAAGCTTGTTTTCGGATATTTTTCACTAACAAAACTAAATTAGCATCTGAACTCTTAAAAACTCCAACTTGGCTTCTACAAATAAAATAAAGTGGAAAGTTTACTTTTGCATTCTCTTGCATAATAATGGGGATGTACTTGATCAATGCATCAGAAGATATATAAAACCCAACTACTTGATCATGCTCGAGTTTGACACAATTCAATGGTAAAGCTACTCGAGCTTGGCATAATTCAACAGTAGAGCCAGTCTAGTTCGACTCAAACTCGAGGAGAATGAAAGCAAGTTTGACTAAATAGCACTTTAAACACCAGTAGCTCTTGGGCAACTTGAATTATTTACAATGGTATCTATTTTATTGAATTTGTCAATTACAGTAACAAAACAAAGGGATAAAAGTACCAGCAGTTCCTAAATTTGTTGTGCAATTAGATCCTCGAGCCGTATAACTTCTTCTTTGATTTAGTCCTTCCATTAAAGAAGTATATATGAATGTTGACATGGCGGTTAGGTCCTCATTGAAAGCCAACATGGTGTCTTAAGTGACTTCTTAAAAAACCTAAAAATAGAATGACATAGAAAAATTGAATAACTAGGGGTGGAGGTAAGTTGTCGCCCGGGGTCATGCAATAAATTGAGGCAACGCTTGGGTTGGTGAATGTTTACTTGGATTTAGATTTCTTTATTTTTATTATCTTTCTTACCCATCTTAGCACTAAGTAAAAAAGAATTCGTGTCTCCCTAATTAGTTAGTCTAGTCAGTACTAACATATGGTGGGGATGCAAATCGTAACCAATGCATTCGCATATTTAAGAGGAGGGCCAACTCAAATTAAAAGATGTATAATTTAAGAACTCAATAGTAGAAAAAAAAAAAAAAAAGATTTTGGAACTTAATTGTACATTTTGCAAAAAAGAAAGACCGCCGGTTCCTTTATCCGTAAAAAGCAGGCCCAATGTTTTCTTAGGTAGATCTAGTTGCAGGTTGCATTCTTTACTGAAATACGATTCTTTTGACAGCGTGCATCATTAACTCCTAATGGTGCAAAAGTCCCAACATATCTTAACGGTTGATTTTACATATATTAATAATTGAGAAGAACTTGTGACACTAGTGGGAATATTGTGTAGGGTATAGGCCTTCATCCTATTTTGATATCTTGTAAGGAGTTTAAACGTTCCTTTCTCTGTCTCTCTGTTGCTTTTTTTTTTCCTTTGAAGAAGAAAACTATTATTTCGGTCATTCTAGGTTACACATGCAACGCAAACGTCCAAAGTAACACGAAGCACGTAAGAAATAACCTGTTGTTACTTGTTTAACCGCCATTTCTTCCTCTAAATACACGATCATGTTGTCGACATACTTCTGCCTGAGATGGGCCGTCTCGTTGACGCGCTTGGTCACGAGGAACTCAACAGAGCAGAGACGCCTGAGAACACGCCAGTAGCCACCGTAACGACCCACAGCGAGCGAGCCTTGGTCATAATTGAGAGCTGTCAATGCATGGGGACACTTGCGGTCTGCGAACGCGAAGTCATGGCCCCTGAAGAACTCTGTGGCGGCCTGAGCTGATTGGATCACCATGGTGTTCACGGAACCGAGCTTCAACCACGTCACAGGCCCGTGCTTGGCTCGGAAGTTGTGGAGGTTCTGGTGCGGCGTGGTCCCGAGGTCGAGGATATTGCCGATCACGGGCCATGCAGGGGGCTGAGGGGGAAGCTTGGTGCGCTTCCGGTTGAGAAGGAAAAATAGAAGTGCCGGGAGGAGGAGGCCGAGCCAAAAGAGCCAAGTAGGGCAGTACTCCATTGGCTAAGCTTTGAGCTAGTGCTCACCTTGCACTTATGCGATTATTGCGGGGAAAAAATGATATTAATATACACTCTTATCCTGTTCACAAGAAAGCAACCCAAAACAATAATGAAAAAGCAGGAGATGCGATTATTTGCTGTCTACAATATAAAAAGGAGAAAACGTTAATATATCTTTCGGCTATGAATAGGACTAAACATGCTGATCACGTGGAGTCTGGTGATCCATCCATTTCATCGAATTAGGTTAAATTCGATTCTTATTTCATTGGAATAATTTCATTTTTGGTCAAACAATTTACATGAATTATGCAATCAAATCCGTAACCCTTAATTTGTGCATTTAAGTCCTACAACTTTACTCCAGTACTCAATATAATCCTCCAGTTTCCACAAAATTATGATGTCTTATTCTTTCTTGGGTTTCATGGATTGGTTTATCAAATAATTTGTCCTATCAAAATCGGATAGTTATGTATTTACTTTTGTTGGGAGTGTATAACAAATGTTCAATATCTTTACCTCAGGAGATTGCTAAGAGGGAGCACAAGTCTAAGTCTATCAATATATCTAATTGAACCTATCTTTACTCAAAAGCTTAAAGTAATGAGTTATTGTCCAACTAGATATATTAATTACTTGACACTGCACCATTTCTCCACAGTGGGACTTCTCAAATGCAACTTATATATGTATCTCAACAATCTCCCCATCACGTGAAAGCTTAATGTTAGGTTTGTTCCCCCTTAATTTAGGTATCTTTCTACATTAATATATCTCAACTTGAATATTCAACATTCACCTTCATCCATCCTTTGTCCATGTTCTTTTTCATTGGACTGAACATGAAAGCACAAGTCTAAGTCTATCAATATATCTAATTGAACCTATCTTTACTCAAAAGCTTAAAGTAATGAGTTATTGTCCAACTAGATATATTAATTACTTGACACTGCACCATTTCTCCACAGTGGGACTTCTCAAATGCAACTTATATATGTATCTCAACAATCTCCCCATCACGTGTAAGCTTAATGTTAGGTTTGTTCCCCCTTAATTTAGGTATCTTTCTACATTAACTTATCTCAACTTGAATATTCAACATTCACCTTCATCCATCCTTCGTCCATGTTCTTTTTCATTGGACTGAACCATGAAAACTACCATGGGATTGCGCTGCAACGCCACAACACACACTGCCCGAAAACTATGAATCGAACCATGAAGACTACCATTGGGATTGTGTTATACCACAACACACATTGCCCAGAAATTGGGTTGGTCACTAGATTCCTTTTATTGAGATATCTAGAACAGATTAGGGGCCACCAATCTACTATTAGCTCTAACACCAATGTTTGGTAGTCTTGGGCTTCTCTCACCTCAATTGTTTACTCAAAGGGTGAAACTTTTCTTCATATTTATAAACTAACCACCAGACAATTCCATAATCGATGTGGGATAACTCCAACAACTTTTGCCTTAGTAAGATGGCTTGTCTTTTTCAAAAACATCATATATATATCATCATCATCAATTTGATCGAAATTTCCAATCTCATAAAACTATTTAAAGGACTTTTTTGATGCTAACACCTAAATTTCACTAATGAATTTATCATGCATTTGCATCTCATAAATTTGACCCATGATAAAAACAAAACAATCAATTTATACAACATTGCGTTCATTTTTCTCGTGGCATTCCTTTTGCACATATAAACCAGAGGCATGATCGTTCATTAAGTTAGGTTTCAATTCACATAGGTCATCCGTGCATATGATGAATATTAGGAATCTCCTACACTCTTCGACTAGGGACAATGAAGTATGAGAACCTCGGGTCCCATAGCTAAAATTATGATCACTCCAAAGAGCTTTAACAGCACCAATTCACACTTGGACTCAATTTTCTTCCTAGTAATTTATACCTAACTTATCTTGATTAATTGAAGACCCAAACAAGCTCAAAACGATTGCAAGATAAGTATCACAACGATTTTGACCCAAAAAAAAAAGTATCACGACGAGTGTCTTTACGTCTATTTTCAAACAATATATGGCTCACATGCTAGTTCCTAAATTTGCATTTTTTTTTCAAGGAATGCTGGATGATCTTGCACAAGGATGCCTGGACAAAAAAACAATGATGTCAAGCCTTCAAAACTAAACTTTTCAATATCCGTTTGGTCTAAAACTTTTACACAAGCTTCGTCGGCTTGTTGACTAACTCCCCTCAACCTTTTAGTGCAATCGGATAAATGAGGAGTGTGTATTCATCGTTTCCATGCGATTGCTCAGTCAACTCGTGTCTAATCCAACAAGCTCACTTTTCCTTCTTTAATTTAGTTGCCACTCTCTAATTGCCAATTGCCATGACCTTCTTAGAGGTGGACCACTAAGAGAAAGTTGATGGATTATCATGCAAGTGCAAATGGTTACTCATTAAAAAGATGGTACCATTGTCTAATGTGGGCTCTCTTAAACCCCCAACTATCACAACTTTGGGGTTTTAATTAAATTATTTAGACATCCAATTCAATTCATTTAAGAATTGCCATTAGTCTGCTTTGGTTGATTAAAAACCCAAATAAAATGTGGAAGAACACTTTACTTTTATGAACTAGAGATTTCATGGATAGGGGACTTGATTATGCTAGATAAATCTCTCCCTTTGGCATCTTCACTTTATTTCACAAAATGTTTTGCAAGTAGCCCTGATTGATTCGGTCTTAAACCACTAACATGTTATGGAAGCAAGAAAGTAACACTATCAAATTGATAAATAAATTGCTCGAGCAGACAGAAAAACCTTGATGGGAATGATCTCTTCTTTTTTTGTTTTTTCTTGTTCGTTTTCTCTTTAACGTTAATCACCTTTTTGCACTCTTGAAACCCAATTCAGAGCATGCGGAACTTCATATTTTTCGTTACCGGCTGGGAATGAATATAGAAATTTCTCCAATTGTGCCCCCTACTTGGGCGTGATCAAGAATTTGAGGAACTTTCAAGGACTTCCAACTCAATACAAAAACCCATTCTCCAGTTTGCTTATTCAGAGAATGATGTAAGCGAAACAAGGTAGTTTTGTTTCTCCACATCTTCATAATTGTTTCACTCCGACCTTCATTTTTCTCCCTTTGTGGTGTGGTTCTTGACGGGATAGTTTCAAATTCACTTTCTTTTATCTTAAATAAGTTAATAAGAATATCTGTAGCGTTCAGGGTAAATGAACTAGAATGCCCCTCGTTATTGCGATATAGTACTCTTCGCAGGTGATTTGTCAAATGAGATGTGCCACAGTCGTGTTAGGGGCTGTGCTTGGAATGCGGTTGACTTGTGTCCTCCCCGGATTGTCCATTAAATCCAATGATTGGACTTTCAGTGCTCGGAGTAGATTCCCCCATAAGACTTATTCTTCGTTAGCATGTTTCCCGCAAGTAAATATCTCAAATCGGAATACCTGCAATTTGCGGCAAAAAAGGCTTCTCTTTCTTCTAAAATTTTATATATATAAAAAAAAAAAAGATATCCCTTTCATGAAAAGGAGTGACATGCATAAAATGTCTAAATGTTAGGAGTTTGCAAAATGTGCAAGTTTTGTTATTGCCTAGTATGGGAAGAGATTATTCATTTACTTAGAGAATAGGAAAAGCTAAAGAAGGAAATAAACTATATAGAAGCATTTTACTCATAGGAAGCAAATAAATCTGAGAGATTAGCAAGGAGAGTGAACTTCCCTATCCAAATTGCAATGTTTTAGTAAAATAATAGTACTAATGTCTCGTGACAATATGAAGAATAGTTTCAAGCCAAGATGAATGACATTTGCATCAGAATGCTAACAAATCGATCATGTTACCTATGCATATAGAACTTTATATATTCACTGAAAGAGTAGCTACGTGTAATGCATGAGTGCATATTGTGCGTGACGCACGCATGCACACACGTCCAATTACTAACTAATTGCACATCACGGTGCCCGAATTAATGCTAGCTAATATTCACTGGTTTTATAACCTAAGTTGTGATTCCAAACTTGTCATACCCAAAATTCATCCCAAGAATTTAGATAATGATTCCCTAGTATTTGGAAAAAATAAAAATAAAGAACGAAGCCTTCCACGAGCAGCAGTAAGCATATATATTGACTTAGCAAATTATTTCATTGAATGATAATTATAACAACATCCATTGTATCATGAAGTAACCAAAAACTAGAAACGCATTAACCCTCTTCAGATCGCTCTCCACTTGTGTCAAGAATAAAAGTTGAGAATCAGCGCAATGTTTGAAAATTTTGGAGAATAGTTTTCGAAACAGTTTCCAAATAAGCCTGAAGAAAAGAATAGATGAAAATGGCCATATTCTTCCTAAAAGATTGATATGTGGGGACAGTGATTTAATTAGAAAATGATGCACCAATAATTATACCCATTTTAAATAGATTCAATTATGATTTTTTACAATTGATTGGTATTGCATGTATCACGTGGTTAGGACTTTCCAAGGAGGCGGCTATTTTTATGGAAAAAAAGTGAACATAGGGAACTTAGTCCTATCCTTCTAATTTATTACTGTTAATTTTTTTATTGTTAATTTAATCTTCAAAATAAACATGGATTTCAATTCAACACCAGTGTTTTTATTGCCTTTACGACTTGCAAGCACGTTAAATGAGTAAACTCTCGAAGCACGAAATATCTTAGCCAAACCAAATCGGTGGGTCCTATATGCATTATTGATATAGACTTGTGTGGATGATGAGAATCCTACCTTCAACAACTCGACTCCATCGAAGAAGTTAAAAATTAGGTCACATAAACTTGTTATACATACCTGCAGTCTCTGGCCTTGGAATGACTCGACTAACATATTATGAGAGAGAGATGGCATCTGTCATCGTTAGCATTGCTAGAGCTATGGCTCCACAAGCACTAGAAAAAGTTGGAAATTTATAGGGCATCGAGCATGAGATCGGGGTGCTCAGCGACACATGTATAACAAGTTTATGTGACCTAATTTTGGCTTGAGAAACTGAAAGATGCTTTTATGATGCACATGGCGTACTTGATGAATTCAAATTAGAAGCTCTTGGGACAAGAACTAAGGGAGGCACAGTGTGTTGTAATTATTATTGTAATCATAGGTTTTAATGGCTCAACGTTAATGAAACGTCTCTTCAATTCACGCCTTTTTCAATTCACATGCAACCGTTTCGTCTCTTTGGATCATGCCCTAATTGTTGCAATTATGGGTTAATGACTCTTTGTTCTCCTGTAGTTTCTGATTTAATAATGTTGTTATTAAGGGTTAATGGCTCACCTAATGTGAGCATAATCGGTGTGACTCTTGAGTTCATGTCCTTTCAGTTTTCTACGGCTAGTTCCCTTGTCTATAAATAGACACGTCTTCTTACTTAAAAATAACAACAACAAAATCCTCAAAGTATTCCTCTTGTTTCTTGGTAGTTTTTTTAAGTGTGCTGATTTAAAGAAGTGTTCGATAGAATCTTGTTCATATAGTGCTTATACAAACGGGTTGAAGTGTTGTATTTTGAGAGGCATAGTTCACGAAACTAATTGGCACCGTTGACATGAACTAATCACCTTAAGGAAATTTGATTAGCCGTACCTCACCTCTTGTTTATTTTGATATTGCTTTCTTGAAATTATTATTATTTTCCCCAATACGTATTAATATTTCCAACAATTTTAAGGCGATTATCTTTTACTGTTTGTTGGGTTTATCAAAAACTCGAGATGACTAATGACAATCAAGTACCCAATGATGTTGGAATGTTTGTGAGGACGTTCATATGGTTGTTTCAATGAGTGAGGTTCAAACCTCATGGCCTAGTGTTGTGACAACATATGCTGCAAACTTTCGGGCCAAAACCATCTATGGTGGTACTAGTAGAAGTCGCTTGACTGATACACTGGGGACTGTTTTTCAAAAAGTACATATCTAATGGTGTATGGTTCAATTTCTAGAGAGGTGGTTTAACAAGTTTTGCCTAATATGATGATACCTCCTCCAATAACACCAAATGAGAAACCATGTGAGTTAACTAGTGTGGGCTTTAAGCAGCGGTAATAGAAGATGTCCTTTTATTGACCACACTGAATTTAGTCAAGTACTCATTAGAGGTGTGCTCAATAATTAGTCCAAGTCACGACGCTTGGGGAGCTGGAGCCTTGGAAGTACAGGGATTTCCTATGATGAAACTATATCCTTAACTATCTAGCAAATTCCTTGTATAGTGTTTATTGTATCACTGAAACTACTAGACAATTATGGGAGTCCTTAGAAAAGATACAAATTTGAGAAATTTGTGGTAGCCAAATTCTTGAACTCAAGATGGTAGATTCTAAATCTATCATGAACTAGGTCCATGAAGTGCAAATGATTTTGAAAGTCTCTGTTGAAGAAATTTTTTAGTGAATCATTCCAAATGGCGTTTATTATTGAGCTAACTCTAGGCTTGCAAATGATTTAAGATGATGGACAAAAATGGAACCGTGGTTTTTAACTGATTTTCTTTGTTTTGGTCAATTATATTTGTTGATGCATTCATTTTACGTGTAGTCGATCGGTGCTAACAAGAATTTAATTAAGTAGCCGCCACGGAAAAGTAAAATGTGAACTTACTAAAGTAAACTAATTGGTCAGAAGTTCAAAGTGGTATACGAGGGGTGCCCAAATATATCCTTTTGGATTATATACGGATGGATCATGATAATGAATCAAGACGCATCTACAGCCTTCTTCAGCAAATTTGCAATCTTGTGTTTATTTTAGAATAATTTGCAATAGCGACAAAACATGTGAACCAACACCGACCGTGTTTATGTGGGTCCTACTGCAGAGTCCACGTGATCAATTGTCCATATGAATTTGACAAGATCCGACAAGATCATACAGTATCTTCCTGTTACTTTTCTTTTATCTTGCTCTCTTTGATCGTACAATATTCTGAAATTTGGCTGGTCGAGTAGCTCCACCATCACCCACTATAAACCGCTAATGGTATATTATTCGGGAATCTATTGTACAGTCTTGCGTCTAGTGAATCCGGTTCATCGCAAATGTCCATTTTGTGGACTCTAAATGTGGAGCCAAATTAAGAGTAATTTTCTTTTTCGACAAGTGAGGTTTTATTGATGGTATAAGGGGCAGGTGAGCTACCCTGCTACATGCTTAAGTCATACAATTCAAACGAGACCCAAATGCTAACATAAGAACTTGTAGTTTCCCTAAGATATTTGTGCAGGGATGACATCATTCTTAAGAAGTCTTCCTTGGACAGCTTTCTTAATCCTTGACACGATAACATTAGCGTTAATAACCTTAGGGTAATTATACCTCACACGCTACGTTTCTTAGGTATCACTTTCAAAGGAAGGAGCTTTCTTAGTGTTATTCCCACCCGCTCTTTCATGTCGAGGGTTTTTGGAGTTGAACCATCGCCTAGTTCCCAATCGAAATGGTAAAGCAGTGTTGCAAGACCAAGATGAAGCACCCTATCCGCCAATGAAAGTCCGACGCATATTCTTCTGCCTGATCCAAATGGAATTAGCTCAAAGTTTTGACCCTTGTAGTCAATTTTAGATCCCATGAACCTCTCTGGTTTGAATGCCAATGGGTCCTCCCAAGCATCGGGGTCTCTTCCAATGCTCCATGCATTCACGAAAACCTGGGTATCTTTGGGTATATCAAAACCCATGAATTTGGTTTCCTTTAGAGCATTTCGTGGGATAAGCAAAGGTAATGGGGGATGCAATCTTAGGGTTTCCTTCACCACGGCTTGCAAAAATGGCATCTTTTCCGTGTCATTTTCTTCGAGCTTTCTGTTCAACCCCAAAACCTGGTCAATCTCATCTTTGGCCTTTTTCATTGACTCGGGTTGGCGGAGTAGCTCCGCCATCGCCCACTCGATGGTGCTACTTGTACTCTCCGATCCGGCGAAAAACATTTCCTGCACCATCAAGTAGACCCATTTAGTACAAAGATTCGGTCTTGGATACCACAAGTGTCCGAGTCTCGTCCTATAATTAAGAGATTCTCTTTGACTGGAAAAAGTCACCCTCGAATCGTCAGCTCAATAGTAAAAATTATCATGCTTCACCTGATCAACAATCCTGATCAAACACAGCAGTTCCTATTCTTCAAATTGGCAGATGATTGGCACACAAAGAAAGGAACAAGAACTTGAAGTTGATGAAAAGAATCCACCAGTGACAACAGAAGTATTTATGAAAGAGCAGGGAAGTGTTCGATTGACAAAAGGAAATAAACAACTGGAATGGCAAGAAATAGGTTGCTGAGAAATAACTGAAAAAGAGCAAAATGGATTAACATAAGTAAAGCTTGTTCTTCTTATGTCCGCGCGTTTCCTTTAAGATGTGCGCTTCTTATAATCTCAGCTACAATAATTGCTTTACTGCAATTGTCAGTCAACGGCTTTGAAAATTATTCCCATCTAAGAGTTTGATTGCAATAATTATTTGCACTGGTTTTATCCTGGCAATCAATTTGATTTCAGCCAAATTTTGTAAGCCAATGTCAAAATTTCTCGATTTGATTGACATTGACTTGACTAACCTGGTGATTTTATAATAACTAGTTAAATTGCTTGACGAAGACGTAAGATTGATTTTAGTTTATTTTAATGAAAAGAAAAATCAGTGCTTAGACAGCACCATGATTGATTTATTAAGTAAGCTACTAAAACTTCTCCGTAATGCGTGATGTGACCCTAGTTGTTTAAATGTCAGTTAAGTTTGTCACGCCACTTAATCAACCGAATTCGACCTAATGTCTCTAAGTGTGGTCATGTTAAACGTGGAAGAGAGGAGCAAACTCACCAGAATGATTATATTTATGTTCTGGGAAGAGATTTTGTGAGGGCCTTCTTTTCCATCGCCCTCATAATCCAATACTGCGTCCAAGAAATCATTCGTTGTTCTCATCTTTCCCCTTAGCTTTCGCTCCTCCAACCTCTCTTTCACAAAGCCTTCGGCAATCCTCATGGCTCGACCCATGTCCTTCGCCATGCCTGCCTTGATCCCCTGCGGATCCAACCATTTCAACCATGGCATGAAGTCGGCTACGTTGGGCTTGCCAGCCCACTCCATGAACCGGTTCATGGCATCGTAGAACTCGGGCCCATCCTTCGATTTTGGGTGCAATAGATCCCGTGAGAGAACCATGTTGCCCACCACATTAAACGCCAGGAGAAAGAGGAAGTGAGATAAGTCGATTCCTTGCCCTTCATAAAAATAAAATTTCTTTATGATTAATTCTAATCAGATAATGTATAACCACACTTAACAAAATTAGACATGAGAAAAATAGATTGTACCAAGTTGTGCAACTAGTTAAAGGAAAGATACAGTCAAATCAAGAGGAACCAATCTCTAAACTGCTCGTAAGCTCCACTTGACTTACTGTGTATGCTTCAATGTCCAACACGAAAGTTTACCTACGCAATTCGATGATAAAGCCACTCGAGCTTTACATAATTCAACAGTTTAGCCACTCTAGTTCGACTCGAACTCCAGAAAAAGAAAGCGAATTTGACTGAAAAACAAATTAAATTCCAGTAGCTCTTTGGTAAATTGAGTTATTTACACTAGTATTTAATTTGTTGAATTTGTCAATTACAGTACAAAAAAAAAAAAAAAAAAGGATAGAAGCATAGGTAATCCCTAAACTTTTACAAAAGGTTTAATTAGGTCCCTTTTTTTTTCGGTGGAATTAGATCCCTAAATCATATACGTTCTTGTCCGGTTAGGTATTTCCATTTGAATGGAAACATAAATGTTGAAATGGCAATTAAGTCTCGTTGAATGTCAACACAGTAAACCTACATAAGTTTTTGAAGGGGTTGTGAGAATAATAATCTATTATGAATCATAAATTCTTGAAGAAATGAGTTTCGCAATACTTTATAATTATTTATAATTTGATTTTTTGTGATTTAGAATTGAACGTTATTCTTACAGTTTATTAAAGACTGTCACGTAATCATTTCTCTTTTTGAAAAACTTAAAATAAAATAACAAAAAATTCACAAATAAGGAAATTAAAAAATAACATAAGTATCAACAAATCAAAAATAAGGTAATTTGCAAAAGAAGAAATGAAAAACAGAAGTGTTGCGAGTGAACTAGGGGAAGACTTTTGTGAATGGAGGCTATGCTGAATTAAGGATAGATGCGACCCGTCGCTAAGGTGGCAAGGGTGTGCTTGGACGGGAGGTGGCGTTCGCCCCTCCGTATGTTTAGAAAAAAAATTTCAGTTCACCAAATAAATTAGCTTAGTTTGTGCCAACGTATAGTGCTGGTGCGACATTCCTCGTAAATATTCCATCCACATATTTAAGAGGAGGGCCAACTCAAACTAAAAAGTATATAATTGAACATTTTGCGAAAGTGCGAGAAGTTAAATCTAATTGTAGGTTGCTTTCTTTACTGAAGTACGTTCTTTGACAGAATAGATCCTTCGCCCCTAACCAAACCATCGACTTTACCTATATTAATAGGGCCATGCTAAGAAGACAGTGTTGTCAAGTGACGGACATATTGATCGCATATTCTAAGTGTGGGAAATTTTGCAACCAAAGTATATAACTTTCAAAATCAATTGTCAAGATTGCCTCTTGTGATGTAAACCACAAAAATTAAGGCCGTTAAAAGAAGAATAATAATATACAGAGTATAATCATTTAGCATAATAAGAAACCAAAGTTAACGCAACACCAACTTTTCATATCAATTTTAGATTCTGTGCTTGTACCAAAATTAACTTGTAGAATGTCATGAATGATTCTCAAAGGAAAATAAAAATTTTAATCAAATTTTAGAAGTAAAAGATTACATGAATCTAATGCTATAAGATAACGACTTTAAATATATAGGGGCAATACACTTCAAGATGGCAAATGAAGAACCATCGCCTAAAAGGCAAGATAGAATATTTCTTAAATCAAACTTATGCATGTTTTGATTCCCCATCATCTCTCGTCTTTCATGTTGCTCACGTTCGAGTTATTGCTTCAGTAGCCCTAGTCACACCTAAACCAGGAACAGTAGCACATAGTTTAAATTTGTGTAGACATCGATCATCATGAGAGAGTAGATAATTTCGTGCTAGTGACCAATTAGAGAAGGGATATGAAGATTTTATATTTTACCTATTACAATGATTTAGTAATAATACAAAATAAAACACAAACCTTAGAAATTCTAATTTGACAAATCTTAAACAAGCTTTGGTTTCCTACAGGTGTGTAGTCATGGGCTAAATGTATATTATGTTTATATGGTCTAACTTTTCTGATTTTACTCTATGAAAGTCATTTTTTGGCAATTGAATTTTGAAAATGTTATATTCTTGTTGCTAATATCCCACAATTGAGATTTGTGGTCAGCGTGTCCTCGTCGTTTCCTAAATAGTGATCGGACCGTCTTCTTAGCTTTTTCTTCATATTAATAAATATTTAAGGGTTGTGACCCTAGTAAAAATATTGGGTAGGGTATAGGACCTGATCTTATCTATATGGAGTTTAAGATAAGTTCATCTCTCTCTTCCTGTTGCTTTTTTACTTTTTCAAAAAGCTATTACTCCAATCATTGGAGGAGTGACACATAGGACACAGAGTCAGAAGTGACGCCAAGTACTTAAGAAATAACCTTTTGTTGCTTGTTTGACTGCCATTTCTTCCTCTATATACATGATCATGCTGTCGACACACTTTTGCCTGAGGTGGGCCGTATCGTTGACGCGCTTGTTCACGAGGAGCTCCGCGGAGCAGAGACGCCGGAGAGAGCGCCAGTAGTCACCATGACGACCAAGAGCGAGCGAGCCTTGGTCATAGCCAAGAGCAGTAAACGCTTGGGAACACTTGCGGTCCGCGAACACGAAGTCATGGCCCTTGAATAACTCCATGGCCGCTCGAGCTGATTGGATCACCATGGTGTTCACGGAACCGAGCTTCAACCACACGACAGGCCCATGCTTGGCTCGGAGGTTGTGGAGGTTCTGGTGCGGCATGGTCCCGAGGTCGAGGATGTTGCCGATCACGGGCCATGCTGGGGGCTGAGGGGGAAGCTTGGTGCGCTTCCGACGGTTGAGATGGAAAACTAGAAGTGCCGGGAGGAGGAGGCCGAGCCAAAATGGTGAAATAGAGCAGGACTCCATTGGCTAAGCTTTGAGCTATTACTCACCTTGCACTTCTGCAATTATTGCACGGAAAACACGATATAAATAGACACTCTTTATCCTGTTCATAAGAAAGCAACCCAAAACAATAAATAAAAGAAATACAGGAGAAAACATTAATTTTTTTGGCAATGAAAATGGGCAAACATGCTGGTCACGTTGATTCTTGTTATCCATCCATTTCATCGAAATAGGTAAAACTCGATTCTTACATCATCATAATAATTTCATTTTTGGTCCAAAAACTTACGTAAATTATGCAATCTAATCTTCTAACTCTTAAATTGTGCAATCAAGCCCTATAACTTTAATTCAATATTCAATATATTGATGTCTTGTTCTTCCTTGGATTCCACGGATTGCTTGATCAATTTATTTGTCTTGCTAAAATCAAATAGTATACTTACTTTTGCCTTGGTAAGATGGCATGTTATTTATCAAAAATATTATATGTATAATCCAATCATCAATTTGATCAAAATTTCTAATCTCCACTCTCCAAAGAGGACTACTTGATGGTGAAACATGAATTTCACCAATGAATTCATCATGGATTATCAAAGAAAGTCATTTCAGCAATCAAACTCCCAGATAATGGCTGGAGTTAACCCTTGATCAAAAAACAGTTAGTTTATATGAACTTGAATTCATTTTTCTCGTGGCGTTCCTCCTGCACGTATAAACTAGAGGCATGATAGTTTATTAATAATAAGGTGTAGTTTATATGAACTCATTTTTCTCGTGGCGTTCCTCCTGCATATATAAACTAGAGGCATGATAGTTTATTAATAATTAGGTGTAGTTTATATGAACTTGAATTCATTTTTCTCGTGGCGTTCCTCCTGCACATATAAACTAGAGGCATGAAAGCTTATTAATAATTAGATGTCAATTCACGTGAGTTATCCGTTTATCTCATGGAGATTAGGTATCTCCTACACTCTTCAACAAGGGATAAAGTAGCATGAGAACAACGGGCTTGCCAGCTAAAAATTTTATCGATGGTGACTCTAGAGAGGCTCGAGTAGGAAACGGCTTTGGCCAGTATGTAGATTATGTGCACCCAGAAATTGAATCCGAGAGAAATTTATAGTTGATGATCCCTCCCATAGTGATGGTGGAACCAAAAAGAATAATGACAACTTTTGGAAGTTTGGAACAAGGCACAAACGAAGACTAGAGAGAGAAATAATGGAAATGAAAATGCTCTTTGCTTCTGTATAACTATAGATCTGAAGTCCACAACCTTTTAAAGTGGTTAGATGCGTGCATAGCTTAACTAACATCAAATAGAAAACAAGAAAGTCCACAAAGTGAAGAAAAAACACATGAACAACAAATGAGACAAAGACATGAAGTCCTTGCTTCTTACGAAAAACCTCATGTTCTTTGACAAAAGAAAAAAAAGACAAGACCCTCCCTTTTCAATAAGAAAGTATTCACTCCTTGTTGAATGGTAGAGAGGCTACTCAAACAGGGCCCACCATAAATTGTGCCGATAGTCCACAAAGTAAAGAAAAAACACATGAACAACAAATGAGACAGGGACATGAAGTCCTTGCTTCTTACGAAGAAACCTCATGTTCTTTGACAAAAGAAAAAGGAAAGACAAGACCCGCCCTTTTCAATATGAAAGCATTTACTTGTTGAATGGTAGAGGGGCTACTCAAATATAGCCCACCATAAATCGTGCCGACATTCTTTCGTCTTCAATCTTCTTCTGACACCCACCAGAGATCAAGCATTTAGAAGAATACTAACAACAAATCCAATATGCTCAAATCTTCAACAATCAATTTTATATTATTCTAACAAGTGAGGGATCACAATAAGGACACACGTAGGTAGTACTTTAGTACCAGATCACAATAAGGACATACGTAGGTGGTACTTTAGTACCAGTCCACGACTACCATTTCTGCAACTTCACTTCCCTGCCTCCTATTCACTCGGACTTATAAAGGACATAAACATGCACGAAGGTTGTGCATTGTACGCGGGACGATGTTTGGCTATGCTTGTTTCATCCATATTCTTTATTTGCGCGATTTTTTTGAACCATCTTCTTTCGATGAACTAGCGGTGTTGTTTGGTTCGCAGGCTCCATCGGACGCCTGGGAAGGAACGGAAGCGCGCATGATTTCTTATGAAATAGAAGTATTCGTGTGTCTGAAAGGTCTGTTCATGCGGTACTCCATGGACATTGGATCCCACGAGCGTGAGAAACAAAACATGTGGACATCAGCATTGATGCTGCCGCCGCTGTTTCTTTTTAATAAGCGACAACTCAGAAAAGATTAATTAATAAAAAAACCTAAATTGTGTTCAGTATACACAAATATCACACTTTCCTTTTTGTTACTAAAAATTCTAAAATTGCCAATTATGATGCAAGTACTCTAAACTGTTTTTAGTCATAAAAAGCCCAAATCTTATACCAATGTGACAATTCATACATGTATAAGTTTGAATTTTGTTGTGAAATAAAAAAAAGTTGGGAGTATTTATATCAAGTTTGGAATTTTTGGTGACAAAAAATTAGGATATTTATGTCATAATGAGTACAATTTGAGTTTTTTTTATTAGTATTCGCCCAATTAGAAATGAATTCGAGAAAATCCATGAAACTCAAGAGATAAAGATGAAGGCTTACCAATGATCCTTCTATGGTGTTAGTTATGGGGACTGTTTGCGACATTCCAAAACATCACGCGATGTGTCTTTTCCGATTTATAAATTATATTTTTTAAGGGTTAATACCCTAAAAAACTCCAAACCGGTACATTTGTGACAAATTTACCCCAAATTATTTTTTTGACCATAAAAAACTTCCAAACCGATACATATGCGACAAATTTATCCCGACTGACTATAAAAAACCCTAAACTGGTACGTTTATGACAAATTTACCATAAACTAATTTATTCGACCGCAAAAAATCCCAAACTGGTAAATTTGTAATAGATATATCATCCGCTAAATTGGATTAATATCACAAAAAAATCATAAAAATTGTAAACTATGATGAATAGAGTGTAAAATCCTAAATTGGTATACTGGTCAACTGTCACATGTTATTTAACTTAATAATTTGACAGTAAAATTTAATGAAAACTAATAGAGGGTAAATTTGTCACAAATGTATCAGTTTGGGGTAAATTTGTCAAAGGTATACCAATTTTGCATTTTTTATTATAAAAATATATATAGTTTTGGGTAAATTTGTCATAGGTATACCGGTTTGGGGTTTTTCAAGATATTAACCTTTATCATTAACATGCGGAAGTACAATAGAATTTTCACAACATCCCCCACAAGAAATCCCCTGAGTTGAATGATTCACAAAGACAAATTTTCCTTTTATAAACCTTTTCCAAGTATTAGTACAAGTACCAATAATAAGCATAATACAACACAATAACTTTCGGAAGAGGGTCAAGTTGCATTCATGCTACTATACTATGGATTGACAAATTTGCCAATTGGCATGCTATTGTTGTCGAAACCGGGAGGACCATTGAAGTCCCTAAGTGATCCAACCAACTCCCCATCAATGTTGGTGTACTAGGCAACAAATTGACGAGAGATCTACCTCGGTACACCTATGTCAATTCGTACCACTGATGTCACAACCCCTTTTACTCAGAGGTTGAGCTGCAAGTTATTTTGTGACATCCCAAGCTTTGTCACCGTCCCGAATTCATTTGCTTCTTATTTATGCAGATGTGGAAAGTGTAAACATACAATCCCTGAAACAAATAACATGGGAACATGAGATACAAACACCACTAACATACTTCATATATTACATGAGTAGTGATGATTACAAGCTTTCTTACATACAAAAGTGGCTTGGGGTATCCTTGTCTTTGCTATGGCTGGTAGTAATCAAAAGTGAGAACCCTACTTCTTTTTTATGGGCCGATACGCCTAAACTTAGTCTAAAGCCTCAGACGGTTCATCCATATCACTAAGATTCGGGTTCAGATTGTCAAACCCACGGAGAGGTCCTATCCATATGTCCTCGTATTTCCTATACCAGGCTTTGAAATGCAATGGGACAAGCTCACCCAGGCCCTTTTCTATCCATACAATGGATGACACTTTACAATAAGTAATATCAGTTTCTACATCTATCATGTCTGTCGTAATAGTATCTATCTTTACAAGGCAACCAAAATGCATTGTAGCCATGGTTCTAAGTACTTGTAAAAGAAACAGGAATGAGTACTTGGAATACTCTTGGAATACTCAGTAAGTATAGCTTCTAGCCTTTGAATAGAATATTAATTCATCATCAACACTAGTCAATCATTTCGTGCAAACCATGGTGAAGGCAAATCAATTGCAAGATGCAACCAATCTTCAAGTACAAATAAATGACAATTCTTGTAATCATTCATGCATATGATGCATGCCCTGAGCTTATGCATTCTAGCCTTTCTTTCTTGCTCAAGCATGTCATGCTTATTAAGCCTTTCTCTTGTGCTCGAGACTCGAAGCCAATTCTTTCCGGAGCCGTCTTGGAACTCGAACCCAATTCAATTAAGGCTTTTAAACCGAGCTTCCTAGAGCCGTCTTGGGACTCGAACCCAATTCAATTCGGGCTTTTTAATAGGGCTTCTAGCTTTTCGCTGGCTTTTGGGACTCAAACCCAATTAATATGCTCACGACTTGAACCCAAGCCTTATGCCAGCTTTTGGGACTTGAACCAGTTCTTGCCATGAATTTGGGGACTCAAACCCCATTCTTATATCTTCTTATCTTTGCTCGAGCACAAATTCCTTCTTGAGGGTGTACTCAAGTCTTATGCATGTACCATGAACTATGCACTTTATGTTCAAACATGATGCACGTGCTATAAAATCATGGATTTCCTTGTCAATAACATCACAAATGAGCCTAAGCCCAAAGCTCTGCTCGAGTAGGAAGAATAAATGAATCCCGCATCAATCCAAGACATGAACTCAGTACCCCTCAATACTGAATCACATCTTATGGCTATGGGCGGACCTCGACTTATACCACTCGAAAGCTATGAATCGCGACTTCATTCTAGTCATACAAGAAATTCAAGTATATGAACAAGTCATAAAATACGTCAAACGTCCAAAAATCAATCGACCTACCCTTGGCTTCTTCGCAAGAGGATTTCCTAGAGTTGAAGACGTCTCGAACGTTACTAAAAGAAGGGATAAACTACACTTACCTAGATGAACCTCGAACTAAGGCTCGAACTACACAAGATTGGTGGCTTGCCTTGAAGGCCGAAGGAGAGAGAGAGAGGATGTGAGGAGGAGGGCGACTAAGGAGGAGGAGGGAGGAGAAAATGGGAGTAAGGTGAGGAAATGAGAAGGGCTCCTCCTATTTATAGCCCTTTGTGTCATTATTTCTAAGTGCTCCTCCATTCCAATGTTTCCAAGTGTCTTGCCTAAATTCCTTGGGTGGCAAGTCTACTTTGCTTCTTGATGACACCTAAAAGATGAGTTGGCCAAACTAAAGGCCCTGCTTGGCAATCTTAGCTCCTAGGTGTCATCAATTATGGCTCGCTTTTCGCTCTTTCATTGGTCTACATATATGCCGCATTTAATGGACATTTAATGAAATTTGACAATAATTGTACTATAGTTCCCAACTTGGCAATTCTAGAACATTCGATCATTAATGAGGGCTCACATGTCACTCTTTAATTGGTCCACTTAAGTGCTGCCTTTTTCTAGAATATTCAAAGATATTTTGGTCGCCATCATGACTTTTGACTATTCAAAGAACAACCCACCCCTTCATTTAATGAGGGGGTTCTAGAATTTTCCTTACTTTTGCATTTTTCTTCATTAATAAGGTGGTTTAGAGAAATTCTATCATCCAAGTTGATTTTGGGGTCAAAGAAGGGATCATTAGATACACCTCGAAAAATTAAATCACGTACACCTGAGGTTTGGCCATCATGCTCCATATTCGCCCAAACCATTCCTTTGGATAGTTGCTCAACCAATAGGGTCAGTTGTCCTTTGATCGATTCAAGACTAATCCTAAGGATACGTATGGCCTAGTACTAAGCCAAGACACTCATGGATCTTAGAATTAGTGATGGAATAGCTGGGTTTATCCCTAGGCTCATTCCAGTCGGCACCCGATCCACCGGTAGGGTTAATGGTTAGTGCATTACCGATCAATGATCGGACATCACCAATTCAAGATTTCGTTCGAATCACTAAGGGTGCACATGACAAAATTTCTAGAACATAAATTGATTTTTGGCCAGAAATTGAGAAGTTAAAAATTTTAACTTCTGATTTATTCTTAAAATCAATTTCGGGAATAGAAATCTATTCTAAAAATAGAAAAATCAAATTGCATTACCAAACGAATTTCTGTTCCAAACCTGTTCCGGGGAGCAGAGAAACAAAGAAATAGAGAAGTAGAAAATTTATCATGTATGGCCTAAGAATCAAATAGGGAAAGATGCATTTTTTGTTGGAAGACAATTGCATTTGATCAATTCGGATCGTCCGTATATCAATACATAACCAGGCGGAATCACCCGTGACCAAAAACTGTGACCGGTCAGATCAACTTATGACCATCTATCGATTCAAAATCATCTTGTGACCAATTCTTGTGATAAAAAAGTCATCTTATGAGCTAATGATTCTATTCGATCGGTATGGTTGGTAGAAATTCACAGCCTACATCTTGACCAATTCATGACCGGTCGGTTGGTCGGTCGGACCATGACTGATATGTGATTCCTCGCCGATCGAACCAATCGATCCATGGCCAACTGCCCATGATCGATCCTTTTAGGACCTTAAGGCCGATCCTTATGGGGTTGGAATCAAGGATATTATATTTCTACCCCCTTTAAAATTGTATCCTCGAAATTTCATAACATGCCTAAGTACTTAAAATAAGTGAGGGTACTTGCGCTTCATAATTTCTTCAGTTTCCCAGGTAGCCACTTTTGTTCCGTGGTGTTTCCATAAGACATTGACTAAGGGAATGACCCTGTTTTTGATTACTTGCTCACATTTGTCCACGATCCGCACTGGCTCCTCAATATACAACCCTTGGTCGTTTACCTCGATCTCTTCGAAGTTGAGCACATGTGTTGAATCTGGCTCGTACTTTCTTAACTTAGACATATGGAATACATCATGTACCTGTAACGTCCTCAATTCCAACCTGTAAGGATCTACCATAAGCTCCTAAAAGGATTGATAATAGGCCATTGGCCATAGATCGATTGATTCGATCAGCAAGGAATCAAGGATTGGTCATGGTTTGACCGACCCATTGACTAACCGATAAACCGATCATGAATTGGTTGAGGTATTGACCATGAATTTCTACCAACCATACCAATGAAATAAGATCACCAGCTTATAAGATGAATTTTTGATCACGAGAATTGATCATATGATGATTTTGGATCGACGGATGGTCATGGGTCGATCCGACCGGTTGCAATTTCTGGTTGGGGGTGATTTTGCCCGGTTATGCACCGATACACGGATGATCCAAATTGATCAAATGCGACCGTCTTCCAACCAAAAAATGCACCCTTCCCTAATTAATTCTTATTGATCATAACGGAATCTCGAATTGGTGATGTCCGATCATGGATCGGAAATGCATTAACCATGAACCCTACCGGTGGATCATGTGCCGACTAGAATGAGCCTAGGGATAGACCCGGCTATTCCATCACTAATTCTAAGGTCAATGAGTGCTTTGGCTTAGTGCTAGGCCATGGATAGACTTAGAATTGGTCTTGAATCAATCAAACGACAACTGACCCTATGAATCGACCGACCATCCAAAGAAACGGTTTGGGCGAATATAGGGTGTGATGGTTGAACCTTGGGTGTACATTTTTTAATTTTTTGAGGTGTACCTAATGATTCATTTTCCAGCTCTGAAACCAACTTAGATGATAAAATTCTCTAGACCGCCTTATTAATGCAGAAAAAGACAAAAGTAAGAAAAATTCTAGAACCCCCTCATTAAATGAAGGGGTGAGTTGTTCTTTGAATAATCAAAAGTCATGACGGCGGCTAAAATATCTTTGAAGATTCTAGAAAAAGGCAACACATAAGTGAACCAATTAGAGAGCGACACACGAGCCTTCATTAATGATTGGATGTTTTAGAATTACCAAGTTGGCAATTATAGTACAATTATTGTCAAACTTCATTAAATGTCCATTAAATACGGTATATAGGTGGATCAATGGAAGAGCGAAAAGTGGGTCATAATTGATTACGCCTAGGAGCTTGGATTGCCAAGCAAGGCTTTTAGCTTAGCCAACTCATCTTCTAGGTGTAATCATGAGGCAAACTAGACTTCCCACCCAAGGAAATTAGACGGGACACTTGGGATCACTGGAATGGACCATTTGGTTTAGTAATGATGATACCAAGGGTTATAAATAGGCGGAGCCTCTTCTCATTTCCACCACCTTGCTCCCATTTCCTCCTCCCTCCTCCTTCTTAGTTGCCCTCCTTCTCATGCCCTGTCTCCTTCAGCCTTCAAAGCAAGCCACCCATCTTGTGTAGTTCGAGCTTTAGTTCGAGGTTCATCTAGGTAAGTGTAGTTTCTCCCTTCTTTTAATAACATTCGAGACGTCTTCGACTCTAGGAAATCCTCTTGCGAACAAGCCAATGGTAGGTCGATTGATTCTTTGATGATTGATGTATTCTATGACTTGTTCATGTACTTGAATTTCTTGTATGATTAGAATGAAGTCATGGTTCATAGCTTTTGTTCGATATAAGTCAAGATTCACCCATAGCCATAAGATGTGATTCGGTATTGAGGCGTACCAAATGTGCATAAATAAGAAGCAAATGTGGAAGGTTCATTTCGAAGCCTAGTCTAGGAAATACGAAGACATATGGATAGGACCTCTCTGTGAGTTTGACAACCCAAACCCGAATCTCAGTGATATGGATGAACCGTCTAAGGATTTGGACTAAGCTAAGCGTACCGGCCCTATGTAATAGAAGAAGGGTTCCCAATTTTGTTAGTACTCGCTTTAGTGGTGACAGGGATAGCCCAAGCCACTTTTGTACGTAAGATAGGCTTGTAATCTTCACTACTCATGTAATTTATGAAATATGTTAGTGGTGTTTGTATCTCATGTTCCCATGTTATTTGTGCCAGGGATTGTATGTTTACGTTTTCCACATGTGCATAAATAAGAAGCAAATGAATTCGGGACAGTGACAAAGCCTGGGATGTCACAAAATAACTCGCAGCTCACCCTCTAAGTAAAGGGGGTTGTGATAGCGTTGTGTTTTCCTTACCAAAATTTAGTTGAGATTTGCTTGGAGGACTATGCATTATGTAAACATCTCTCACAATTGGGCCAACTACCTCACCTTAAGTCATTAAAGATTTTTAGGCTGGCTGCATTGGAATATATTGAGTCAAACCATTCATCTACTTTAATTGCATCATTTCCTAGTCTACTAAACTTTCAGTGATTGTGAAAACTTGAAAGCCATGCCACTAATTCCACAGCTTGAGGATTTAATGCTTATTAAAGTCAACATAGAGTTGATAAATCATATATTTTGCCTTCATAAGTTGAAGGCTCTATCTATCTTGGAGATGTGGTTTTTAGAATGTTTGCCTGAGAAGTGTTTGAAAAGTCTCATGTCACCCGAAATTCTTTATATCTATGATTGTCCTCGGTTAACTTCCCTCTCACTTGGCATGTGATATCTATCAAACCTTGTGCATCTCAATTTAGAGGGTTGTGAGAAGCTTGATTGCTGACCTACAATCACTTCAATGGCTTGAAATCATCCAATGTCCCCCATTGGCATCATTACTTGAAGGAATGCGAAGGCTTGCATCCCTTAGTCACCTAACAATTGCAGCTTGCCCAGATTTGGAGGAGAGGTGGGAAGAAGATGCAGGCAAGGACTGGTACAAGATTGCTCATATCCCGCACATAACTCACCAGCTCGAATATTACGAGCAAATCCTATACCTTGACTGGAAATTTTCCACTTTTCTTTCTGTAGGTATGTGGACCCTTTTTCCCAGAATTTACATGTATGGTTTCGTTCAAATTGGGCTTCGATAATTGATTCTATTGGGGAAGATGGACAAATCGCTGATAGTTTGGGACATATCCTTGTTTGTACCCCGTATGCAGGCATTTGCAAGTAGTGAAAACACTGATGTCGACGTTGTTCCTTCAGGATCTATATTTCTTGAACTTTGTGTTCACATCGAATCTGAAAAATCATCCAATCCCGGCGAGTAATTACTTTGTCAAGATATTCAGTAGCTTTAATTACTTTAATCTCGCATAAAGTTATAATTACTGTTGGAAAGGAAGCAAGTGGTTGCCCTACACATTGTAACAAGAGAACTCACGTCAATTCTTAATCTAAAACTTACATATAGCGTCTATCAAATGACACATTAATTTATTTAACTAAGTTTTGTATATTTTATGATAATAATTACTAGAAAAAGTGATAACTGGCGAAGGCAAATCCATCCTAAAAGCAAGAATTCCTCCTCCAATTGGGCATTAGCGAAGGCTCAAGGTCCTAAAAGAGTGAATGAATTTGGGGCCAGCTTCTATCAATCTACAATTAGTCTTCCATTATGGTTGCTCTATTATTGTCTGGGTACATTTTTTCGTCCCATTCCAAATGTTGCCTGACAAATCAAAATTTAATGTAATGGAAACAATTATTATATTATATCTACATGGATTTGCAGAATAAATCCATGTTATGCAAACATCATTAGTATATCATATCTACAAACAATAAGTAAATATACTATGTTGATATTTTGACTGTCTTGCATTAGCTAAAAAAGAAGAATGAGATACACAATAGATTGCCTGGAGACTAAAAGATCAAAGCTTGCACAAGATGCACTCCTATCACGCCTCAAACCCCAAGTGCATGAACATCCCACGACAATTGAGTAACGGCCTAAGCCCCGATTAGGACGCAAATTCATATCGGAGGCAGCCTAAACATGCAACGACATACAATCTTATCTCGCCTTAGCACACCCTACATATTAATATGCCACATATGCCATTATCAATACAATAAGCATAATCAATAATCATAACACATAACTCTTATGCACTAAGCATTCACATGGGTCCCGATTATAAGGTAAAACCCATTTTGGCACGTCACATACCATGCCTAACAGTTTTACCCCATAATCAAGTGATGCATCACAATCATTCACATGTGTTCCGATTATTATGACTCATCGGACCACGGCCAACACACGAGTTAGCAGTCATCGTCCCATCCCATCAAGTATGACATCGTCTAAAATCCCTGCCTAGACAACATTCCATAAAAGAGTATCGGTTTGGCCTCAACTACAACTCGGCATCCAGACCCCCGCCGGGCATCTAATCAAAATCAGGCATCGTCCCCAAACTCTCGTTGGGTGATGAGTTCACTTAAATGATTACACAAGCACACTAACAATCAAACCAATTATTATTGTCATTAATTAGCCCAGAACAAAATAGTTCATTTTCAAATAATCAACTTTGGCAATTTTTCATACTTAAAAATCCCAATAAAATAGATCGCGTATTTGAAATCAATCCATCAAACTTTGCACACTTCCATTTTAAAACCCCTACTATCGTATTTAGCACGTAAAATTTGGCGTCCAAATCCGACACCTCAAAATTCTCTATTTTCTTGCCCATAAACCCTTTTTTTAAATAATAAATAAAATATATACTTGAGCAATCAATAACATAGCATCATAAGTTTAAACAATCGAAATTAATCACAATTTCATCCAAGAAAACAGGCATAAAATTCTACTTAACATTTAATCCATAATTAATTACGCTAATAGCAATTAATTAAGCTAATCACGATTAATTAGGCTAATTATAATTAATTAAACTAAATTTGATTGATTAGTCTAACTATAATCAATTAAAAAATAATCGACATTAAATAAAATAATTATGATTAATTTAAAAAATCATGATTAATAAAACTAAGCTCAATTAATTAATTTAATCACGTGTAATTAATCTAATCGTAATTAATTAAATTAATCACACTTAAATTTAATCTAAACCATCCTTAATTGCAATTAAGGCTAAATTAAAATTAACTAATACTACTCACCATTAATGTTAAACTAATCTATCCCCTAAACGTAACTAACGCTTTAATCCACGATCAAGAGGTTAAACTCATGGATTTTTGGTGATAGCAAGCCCGCAGTGACGGCAAGCTCGCGGCGACAGTGGCATGACGGCAACGAAAACACGAGTCTCACGGCACCGACGGCTGCACGAACTGCACGGCAAAGACGGCGGCAACTCCTCAAGCTCACAGTCTGTGAAGGTGGTTCGACTTGGTGGTGAACCAGCAATGGTGGCTAGCAGCGGTGAGCAGGCCATGGTAATTATGGTGGCTCATGGTGGTTGTGGTTCGGTGATGGCGGCGCTGTGGTCAAGCGGTGGATGACGGTGGCAAGAACGGTGGTGAGGAATGGCGTGACTTGCAGCAAATGAGGGAAGAAAAAACAAGAATGAGAAGTTGAAGAAAATAAAAGCAAATGGAGAAAGTGTTTTGGGGGGGGGTAGGTTGAGTTCGGCTGAGAAGGGGGAAAGGAAATGGGGAAGCCAAAAAGGGGAGAAGATGAAGATGAAATGCTGAAGAAGCTGAGGGAAAATGAAAGCAAGCAGAAGGTGAAAGCTCGGCTGAAGCTAGGGGAAAGGAGACGAAGAGAGAGGAAGAGAGAGAGAGAAGAAAAGACAAAGGGGAGGGGGCTGCAGGGGATGGCGTGAGGGAAAAGGAAAGGGAGAGTGAGGGAAAGAAGAGAAAAAAAAATAAAAGAAAAGGGAGGGAATGATTCGGCTGAGCAGGGAAAATGGAGGGGGGTGGACGCACGGGGAGAGAGGGCGAGAGAGGGAACTTGAGATTTTTACTTGATTTTTCTCAACAAAACCCATGATTTCTCTCACCCACTTCCCTTAAAACTCTCCTAGCGTTATGCTTTGTCTCCTCTTATTTTCTTTTGTTTTCTTTTTCTTAAAATTAAGCTTTTTGGTCCAAAAATCACCATTTTGCATTGGATCCGAATTTTCCCTATTTCCGATCTCCAATTTTTCGTCTGATAATTCATTTTCTAAAAATTTCAGACTTGCTGATAATTTGACAGACGATGAGATGATGTCCAATAATTAAATCTCGATATCCTTGATAGTTCGATACCCAAAATTGAATTAAATTTCGTAATTAAAAATCTATCAAATACAACTTTAATACGACTTAATCTATTGGGTGGCTTTTAGGGGTTTTCAAGCGGTTGACTTGTGGTCGATAATTTCGATCCACGTTTGTACCTCTTCGAATCGCGAACGACCTTCGGTTGTCATGTAATTGCAAGAGTTCAATTACGTCTGAATATAATATCAATAGAAAATCGATTTATCGTCGTTCAATGCGAATATCATAACCATGCGGAATCACCTGTGAATCGACTACGTACTTCCGTCAAATTGATTTATATTCGTTCGCTAATTGATTTATATAGCGTAGTATTGACCTTTATCGATACTTATGATCGAGCAGTCTATTCTTCATCCAATTCTCTAGTCTTTCGCAATTAACCCTATACGGTCTCGCCCAATAGATCAGTTAATTTGTAAGTGATCAATTCAGAGTAAAGTAATTATAAGTGCATCGACGAAATAACCATTTAATATATTCGAAATAGGGCTAAATTTCAGGATGTCACAACTCATAAATAATCTTTTAGAAAGTCCCGTTATTTTGGCCTATCACTTCTAGTTTTAACTATATATCGTCATGTGATTGGAGCTTCTACATTATTAGTAATCCATCAAAATGATAAAAGTGTAGTTCTCTCCATTTGATACAGACACATCAAAACATTATTTAGGGCGATTGCATACCGTTTTTCACAATCAAGCACACAAGCATAGAGTTTGGCTACTTAAGAGGCCCATGAAATATCCTAAAAGCTTAGACTTTTAGCCTATACAGGTGGTCTTGACTAAAAGTAGTTGCATGCAGTTGATAGGATTTGGAAAGTGACAATTTTTGAGCTGATAGGCCCCTCATACCCCAAACAATCGGGCCAATTTTGCAAGACACTTCTCACATGATTTCACATAATGGTCCACTGCTAATAGATGTGCATGCCAAAGTTCAAGCGACGAAGAGAGTTCCTTTTGCTTGCATCTCATTATATTGAGAGATCGAGCCAAACAAACAAAAGCATCACATAAAGGAAATACAATGTGTTCATATGGCACGAGGATACTTAGTACCTTGATCATTCTTAGTAGTTGTCTCCTATCCTTTGGTTATCGTCTGATGGTACTTCATGCTTCTCTCCCTTTTGTTGATTTGCAACGTGACTTCGTAGATTCATACCCATCTAATGTTCAATTGTTATTGCTCTTAACTTAACCTTTGGATATTTATTTTTTTCCCCTCAATTTATGATGCTCAATCTGATAATTGTTTCGAGCATTTAAATGCCTTTAGCATTATTTGCTTTAGCAAACTTTCATAAGGTGAGCTAAGTCATATTCAAGCCCCATGAATGAATTGGCTTATTCAATGCGATGCACCCGTGCCTTTTAAATCATGAGTTTAATTAAAAAGTTAAATATATATCATACGAGTGATCAAGATGTTTTTTTTTTTTTTTCCTGAAGGAACTAGCTACAGCCGCGCCGTAAACCCCAGGTGACATGTAAGCAGAAGGACCCACCATCCCTGGAGTCACACTTCATACACCTAGCACCTCTCCTGGGTTTTGAACCTTCACATTTTGGCTGAGGATCAGTAGAACCTTCTCCAGCGAAGCCACCGTGGCCAGTGGAGTGATCAAGATTTTTTTTTTTTTTTTTTTTATTCTGAATGAACCGGCTTGCAGCCGAAAGCCACGTTGTAAACCCTCCGATGACACATAAGCAAGAGGATCCACCACCGCTGGAGTTACACTTCATACACCTAGTGCTTCCCCAGTGCTTTCCCTAGATTTCGAACCTTTCATCTTTAGGCTGAGAATTAATAGAGCATTATCCAGCGGAGCCACCGCGGCCGGTGGTGTAGTGATCAATATGTTATGTCTCCAAAAAGTGTGAAATCTCAAGTTTAATTCTCCATCAGAATAATTATTTAGGTCGTACCATAGAAGAGTAATTCTTCCAAAATTTCCTAATCCTGACCTTGATAATTTGTCTTTTGACTAAATCGAAAAGATATATTTAACCTCTGGTGCGAGAAAATTTACCAAGACACCACCTGGCCAAGCAAAAGAAAACAGATCAGATCCTTAACCAAAGAAAATGGTAGAAACAACAAAGAGCTACCGGGTCGCGCGAGTCCCTCTGCTCAGCGCAACGGCTCGTCGTTTAACGTCGTCCAAATTTCCTTCGCTTTCTCTTCCGATCCGGCGAAAGCTGATCGCAGCGTAGAAGAAGGCTCCCGAAACCACGCCCACCGATTGCGGCATCAGAGCTCTCTGGATCCTCAACAGCCACGACGCCATCGTCTTCTCGAGGTCGCTCTCTCTCGTGGGTTTTCGTTTTTGCGTTCGAAACTGTAGGTGGGGTCACCGGTTTTTCCGATACTAATGCTGTTTAGCAACTGGATCGCTTCGATTGTGTATGCTTGTTTTGATGCCGGTGTTTAATGTTATTTATAGCGAGACTGGTTCAGGAATTTGGTTTTACTGAGTGGTTGATGGGGCAGAGACCCCTGTCGGCCGCTTGCCGTGACCCACTCGCTTGAATTCTCGGTTAAAGGGTGTAGTCATTGCTTTACCGTGTGAATGTGAAAAGTTGTTTCAGTAGCTCTTATATTGTACTTAGAGAAGGGCTTGGATTAGTGTTAACCTCTGTGCTTTGTAGAGTGGATGGTGTTGGGGAACCGCGACAATGAGAAAACCTTCTCCCTGCAGAGGCTTGAACTATGGAGTGCCTGGCTTACTGCTGTGGATTGTTTATTGATGGGAGTTTTATGTTTCTTCTTTTGATTGGATGAGCTAACAGGAGGTTTCTGGAGGTGGGGAAACAGTGGCGGGCGGCTTGCAAAAGTGAGATTGAGCACAATGGTGGCAGTGTTGACGGCATGGCATCACCGTATTTGCCGTCTGATTCAGAGTTGGCGTCTTCATTTGCAGAGAGAAAGAAGAGGTTTGTCAAGATGTCACTACAACGAGTTGAGAGCCTCTTGGTGTTTCACTTGATGAGTTTACTCGGATTTTTGCTTATATTTCTACACGTATTGAACACTTCTATTAATTCCCTATGTCAAAACTGCATTTGCATGTTGTTTGCTGATGTATGTCTGACGTAGATAACCTCCAGGAACAATCATTTACACATTATATCTCTTGTCTTGTCTCCAAGAATTGATGCTTGGCATTTGTTCTCTTAAGTCGCTGTAACATTGGTTCATAATTTGCCTACTAACAAATGTGGATGTTTAGTGGATGCTAGAGTCACTCTTGTTCAAATGCCATGGGTTTCATTATTGAGTATATGAGGAAGTGGTTGCATTCTTGAGAAAAGATGCTTTGTGAGAATTGACAAAATATGTGAGCTTTGGTTGTTTAAAGTTTGGGAGTTAAGTTGGTTGTGATCTGTTAATAGCAAGTGCTTCACTCTATTTATTATTTACTGATATTACATACCGAGTCTAAATAATGATAACTGGTTCAGATGGTTATTAGTCTTGCATAGCTATTGAGATCACATATTGCAGTTTACGTGTTTCTACTGTCATGTGACTTCAATAATCTTCTATTAATTTACATCATTTATCTATGTTTAGAGAAGGATCTATTTGTGGATTTGGGATACGTGTTTCTCAGTCTGCTGAAGGTTCAGATTCTTGGGTAGATGATCCAGTGACACGTCATGTCATTAGCATTTACATTATCAAAGAAGAGGCAAGAGAGAATTATCTGTTGTGGCCTTTGATTCTGCATATGAACAGCCAGTTCTGCATCCTTGTACTGCATTTGGTTGAGCTTCGACATTTAATTCATATAAGGAACTATGCAAAAGATCTGATTGTGGTAATGCTGTTGGAGGAGTAGATGGAAGTTTGTCTTCACTCCTGCTTGATCTTCCATCAGTCACAGGATATGGTAAGTTACTCATTTTATTAGCTAGGAGGCATTAGAAATCTCTCTCTGTTCTATGGCATCAAAGCATCAGTATACTTTGCACTCTCTTCCCTAACTAGATTGTTCTAAAAGTTAAAGGAAACAATTGAAGAATGCTTCGTCATGGTAAAAACATTGCATGCAACTTGAAGACTGGTTTCGATTTATGGGAGTGTCTTTCTCATATCATGTCCATTTGTGATATGCCTAAGTTTTATCACCTATCTTAACCAAAAGGTAAATTTATCATCACACTGTAAATTCAGTATGATTTCCTATTCATTTGTCCTTTGTGAGGTTCTCTTTTCCTGTCGAGACAGATATAATTCAGATTAACAGGCATACTTGTGCATTCGGCTTGTAGCAATGGAGTAATAGTTATAGATTGTGCTGGTTTGTAATTTATATCATCTAGAATCATTTACACGCCTTTTTCTTTCAGTCTGACTACCCTTGAATTACTGAATCCTATTTGAAGCGTTGAGTGATGGTGACCCAGCATTATCCATTGTCTCTTCTTTAATGATTGTTGTATCTACTCTCATTGGCACTAATTGTTTCCTTGTTATCTATTTTGCAGGGCATTCATGGTAGCACATACCATTGGTGAGATAATTTCTGGGGATATGGCTGAACCTGAAGTGATTGTGAATGCATCCCCATCCGTGGGAGGGTTATTGGATTCCTTAACTGGCAGCATAGGTATATCATCAAGAGCAAACCCTGTGGCAGCTCCAGTTGCATCTTCAACTCCCTCCAACACTTCTGTTGGTGCTGTCTCATCGGATGCTTTGAAAGTTGGTTCAAGGCCATTGAATAAGGATGCACTAAGGACTTGTATTAGTAGCTCAATGCCCCTTGGTCAGTGATGTTTACTCTGCTTATGGCAGCTGCTTTTATCGCCTTTTTCTTCTGACCTGTGCTTTTCCTCTTTCTAGGATAGGCTAATGGTTTATTTGTTTCTATTCTTTAAATATAGGTACCCCTTTGGATCTCAATGCTTCCAATATTTTCTCTATCAAGCTTAATGGGTTTTCTTCAGCAGATCTGTCTCCTGCAGATGTCAAACAGCCTGCATGGAAGCCATATCTTTACAAGGGGAAGCAGAAAATACTTTTTACTATTCATTAAACTGTTGCTGCTGTATAATTGTGATGAAATTCCGGACAGCATTTCAGTTTCAGGTCAGGTTAATTGTTGAGCAGAATTAGAAGGACTGCCCGATGTGTCCCTTCCTTTGACAGGACTGAATAGCAGCCACATTGAATCTTTATCATTCCATCCATTTGCTCAAGTTCCAGAACTGGGGGCGGATAAGCAGTCAAGGATGTTTTCACCACCGTTGGGTAATTTTGTCCTGATGCATTATCAAGCATCCTGTGGGCTTGGACCTCCCATAAAGGAATTCTATCAACTGTCAATGGTTTCTGAAGATGAAGGTGCATTTTTGTTCAGACTAAGCTTGATGGAAGGTTACAAGGCTTCTTTGACAATGGAGTTCTGTACTCTAACAATGCCTTTTCCTAGGAGAAGGATTATTGCTGTGGATGGAACTCCTTCAGTCGGAACTACTTCAACTACAGAGTATTCTGTCGAGTGGAGACTTTTAGTGAGTGGACGAGGTCTTGTTGGAAAAAGCATTGAAGCTACCTTCCCGGGGACAGTTAAGTTTGCACCATGGCAAATCCAAAGGTTACCTTTTACAAAATCATTTTTTGGAAGCATGGCATAGGAAGATAGTGATGTTGACAGATAACCCACCAATAATATGGTCATTGTAGAGGAATTTCTGATGGGGAAAGTGACCAAGGATCTCCCTCCAGTTGATTTAGAGGAACCATTTTGTTGGCAGGCATACAATTATGCTAAAGTATGAATGTCTGAGCTCACTTGGGTGTTAGTACGTAGTTTATTTTCTTGTGACGCATCATGCATTTATGGCTTCATGTATGTGGTTCTGTGGGCATAGACAAAAGCTGTACCTTTCTTAGAGAGTGGAGTTCACTGGTTGTCTTTCTTCTGCCAAGAGAAACCATAGTCATTCTTCCCAGGATAGGTATTCATGAAATGGTTTTCTTAGCTTAGTATAGTTTGTCTACTTGAAACTATGTTGGTGCATTCTCGATGGTACTGGACTGTTCAACTAATTATACTTGTTCGTAGTGTGAATGGAAAAGGAAACCCATTCATCATTGAACTACTTATTCAGCCAATCCCATGCACCTTCTGTTGGTTGATATGTCAGGTGGGTAATTATCATAGAGGACCTTTGTTAGAGATGTCTTAGAGTCGGCACGCTACAAAATAGTTTGGCATCAGCAATTTGGTTGCAAGAATAGCAAATGTTCTAGAGAGGACTACTCAAGATGTTTTATTAGGTTTACTGTTGATGCACTACTAGTGCTTGCTTTTACATTCCCATTTCAAGTAGTGCTTCACATTTTTATCTCTCGTAACTGATGTGGGAAATTCTGTTATGAGCTACTGTTTGCATGATTGTAGGTGTATTTTAGAATTGCTGGGGCATCATTGTCTGGGATATCCATTGATCCTAAATCTGTAAGTTTCTTTCCTACAACTCGCTAAAGTCCTTTTGGCTTACAGTAGAAAAGTGACTTTGTTGCTCTCCTGTTACAAATAGCTTGCTGTACCTGTAAGACTTTAATTTCGGAGAGAGGTGCAGAAATGTAACGTGTGCTTTTTGAATACCTCTTCAAAATGTATATTTCATTCTTTTATGGTCGTCATGTACTAAATAGTTGAACTTTCAATTTGAGAGATTCCCTGGCTTGGTATGTCTGTCTTATACATGTTCTTCTTTCTATGAGGCACTGTGAGACTGGAATGGGCTGTCTCTGAATGAATCTGAATCATATTATTCAATAGGCAGCTGTTCAATTTGGAAAAGCTGACTTTATCTGCCCATTTGTAGTTTTCAATTATTTGAGAAGACTGGCGCTTCAGTTTTACTGCTGTTTGCAGATAAGGGACTTCTAAATATTCCTTTTATTCTCTCTTACAATCATATAGAACTTTATAGAATTAGCAGCTCAAAAATCTTGTCTAATTTTTAGTCAAATAGTAGGTTATCCTGTTCAATATTGTGAGGCATAAGAAACAGCCACTATGTTTTCTCTTTGTTACCGTGTCTTCCATAAATGCAGGTGAGCATCTATTTTTCTGTTAAAGCACCAGTGGAGTTCTCAATTCAGGTAGCAGTCCTCTTCTTTCCAAAAACTTAAAATTGATTTTTTTTTCCCGAATTTGCTTGAGAGGGCCACCGTGTAATAAAAAGCAAAGTAATACACATTTCTGTGCATGAAGATGATTACGTTGCCGAAGTTTGGTTCAAGTAGTTCAATCAAGCTTAAAGCTTGAGGCTAGTGGCTGTGACTCTGCGTTCTATTCTTTTGCATGCTTGCACTTCTATATATGATTTTGTGGAGTGGATCTAGTGCATTGCAAAGAGTATGGTGAAATAATCTAACTGTTTTAGAAAGTACCCATTTGGCTGTACTAATGTGTGCTTTGGTCAAAATATGAGTTGCCCATGTCATATTCTTTGACCAGAAAATATGTGCAAGTGATTAGTGCAGTGATAACAGAAATTAAAATTTGTTCTGGTATTTTTCCTAGGCCAGTAACCCCAGTCTCTTGCTTTCTTTCCTCTTCCTCTCTATGGTCATTGTATAGAGTGGGTATCATTGAATGAAATCAAAGGTTTGCTATTTGAACGGATGCATGAAATTTCTCATAGTTGAATTCAAGGATGCCAAATTGTCGTGTTTTAGTTGATTCATCAATCACCATATGGTCCTTAATCTTATCACTTCCTGATTCGGTCTTTAAAGTCTAAATTTTGTTGTATTAGTGACTGAAATATTCGTTCTGCCTTATCTTTTAGCCTCATTTTGGAAGAATGCTAGCCGTGATCTTCTTTTTCAAGTGATACTACTGCGAATTATAGCTTAGCAGGATGTGATAAGAGCCCAGATGGGCCATCTCCATGATACACATTTAGGGTGCCGCTGTTTCTCCAAAAATTTCATGATGAAGGAAAATACTTTCTTGAAAAATATTTTCAAGGAAACTGTTTAGTTTTCATTTGTTTGGTGATATAGGAAGAGTTATTTTCTTATTGCCTGCCAGAATGGGACGTCGTTTTCCCAAATCTAAGCTTAATTTCAGTTCATGAAAAATGTTCTATATAAATCAAATAATTTTCTGTCATAGTCGGAAAGTCGGATAATAATTTCTCATAAATAGTTCTTTTTTTCGAAACACACGGATTGTATGTACTTCTGTTGCAAAGTTTGGCCAACTAGAAGAAACCCATGACCTAGTTTCATACCCCAAAAACGATGAAGAAAAGAAAAATATAGGCTAAGACTCTTGAGTAAATTTGGCAAGGATAGGGCACCCTCCGATCAAATAAATTACTTACGAGGCTAAGGAGAAAACAAGGAACACTTGAGTGAGTTCAAACCCTAAGTTTTAGGGAACTGGAGTGAAAGCTGCAAAATCCTTAGGTGGATGGCTTGAAAGAGGAATTGCAATAACTGAGTTTGAGAACATGGGCATTTTTCCTTATAGTTTAGATAAACCTATACCTTAATCTATACTGTTATATCAAGCAAAGATGATCTCTTATTTTTTAAGGAGTCAACTATCTTCACAAATATCCTGCATTACTCATCTAACAGATATTGTGCCCGTGAACAAGTGTATAAATTCATAAGTTTATTTTATTTATTGCCATATTTCAATATAAAAAATATACTTACAGTTTCTTTGCATTATTATCCATGATCTCTTTTCATTATTAAATGATTGAAATATTTCTTAAAAAAGCAATTTTGTTTGATCTTTCAGATTTTATTTTTTTTTCCCACGCACATCGCTTGTGGGTGTGCACATTTGCTAGTCTGATTTAAAAGGAACATGGGCATTTTTCCTGTAGTTTAAATCATCCAGTAACTTAATCTAAATTAAAAAGAACTAGACCAGCTAAGACAATCAACATCAACACCTTCAAAGAATAGCATACTCTTTTTCATCATGAAGTTTAGAGAAATTCGCAAGTGACATGCAATCATATTTCCAGTATTTAAACAAGTTGCTTCTTGAAATTGTGCACTTTTTCACCAAACCCATCAGTGCTAACGATTCCATTCCATTAGAGGATCAAATTTGCCAGACAACTTAGGATCTCAAAATTGATTAGACAAAGAATTACATGGCGCATGCGAATTTTTTAAGTAAAAAAAAAAGGGCTACTGTTTTTGTTGTCTACTTACTTTTCATGCTCAGAGCATATCTACTGTAGATACAGTAGATTGACAAACACAGGTACATGGGTAATCGACCTACTTTGATTAACTAGATCAGGTTTCAAATACCGGATGGAAAATTTCTTTTTTCTTGAGACTGTTTGTTTTCGTGAAAATTAAATGATTTGTAAAATATTTTCATAAAAATGATGGCTTGTATCATTTAAGATAATTAGCTGATGAAAAATATTTTTATTATTGAGAATAATTTAATTTTAAACATAATAGTGGATGAGGAAAATATTTTCACTTGTTCATATACTTTTGTAAGCTATATGAGCAAATATTTTTAGGAAAATATTTTTCAAATTATTTATTTTTCCACTAAATGAAAGGAGTTTGAGACACTTGAAATTCCCTCCCACCTCTCCCTCTCTCTTAGATTTGCGCATCGGGCGCCGTTCTTAAGTGACAACCCGCAAATGGCCTCTCCCGTCTTTTTTCTTTACAGTAATTTAATTGATTCCTTCTATTTTTTAAAACGCTATTCTAAGGGCACCAAACACTTGATGGTATATTCTATGTTCACATCTTCAGTGCTTGGATATTTTTTTCTTTTTATGGGATCTTTATCATCTCCCATCGAATTCTAATCCCTGTCTCGACGGATGAACATGGATATCGATCACATATGTCCTAGATCTTTATCTAGTGTGGACAAGATATAGTAAAAGGACTGAAAATTCAACATTAGTAAAAAGGAAATGAAGCAGATGGAGCTCGACAAACCAGAGAAAAGGAAGAGGAGAGAATTGGAGACTGGCAACTACATTGCATTAATGGTCATCCATGTTATAGGATGACGTGAACTTTTTAATTGCTCTCTCTCTCTCTCTCTCTCTCTCTCTCTCTCTCTCGTCACACTGATCGACCATGATTACCACCATAGACGCAACCACCAAAGTGGTGGTTGTTGTGCATAAGCGACTGCCTTAAGAATACAGCCATTTCCACCACTATATTTTTTGTTTTTGCCAACGAGACATTTTAGTTAAAAGGTACAGGTGACTACTATCAATTTGATCAATCAAAACGGAGCCCCTAATTTTTCTTTATGAAGATTGAGTAATTCTGCCAGCTTCCTTGCTTTGTAATAAGATGATTTTCAAGTCAATTTTATGCTCCACCGATAATAGTTTCTTCCCCGATCTTTTCTAAGGCATATCAAGAAATTTCGTTGAAAAAGACATTCTAAATAACAAGTAGTGAAATAAAAAATAAAAAAAAAGCCATAGATATATAACCTTTATAATATTTGTTAGTTCATTTAACTTGTCCAATCTCTTTATTAAATGAGTATTTCATGAAATTCTTCCATATCTGATGAGTGCCATAAAAAATTCGAGTCTTTCGGGTCACATCTTAACCATACTTATCAAGTAAATGCTGTCATCTTCAATACATAACACAAATTTCTTTAGTTAGATGTTTAATGAGTGTCGTGCAGGACAACCTTAGATTAATTGGTATATAAAACTCCCGGGGCACACCAACTGTCCTTAATAAGTAGAGTCGCAAGACAGGGACCATTAAGGGAAAGATCACCAAATCCTTTCTAGTTTTAGAAAACATCAATGCAATCATTTGACTCGTACAATCGCAATCTAATTCGTCGGGCCAAAAGTACTTAGAAAATTTGTTTGAGAGTTCCAAGATGTCAGGTTTTCCTAATCCTAGTGAACCAAAAAGAATGAATTTTAATAACTAAATGTCAAAATTAGATGACAAATCCTATATTTCACCGTCCTCCGTTTCACTTTTACCCATAAGAGCAAGAGACCACCTTGATTTCTTAAGTAATTTCATATTATGGATGAGGATCTGGTGTAATTCTGACATATTGTCTAGGAAATGAGTTCAGCAATGACTTGAATTCAATGTTCATCACTCCCATATGCTTTGAAAGTGCAATGTAATCATAGGAGGTGTACAACTAGAATTTCATTGGCTGCTTTGAGCTATTGGTGGAAAAGAAAAAAAAAATATTTGGGAGAGACCCGAGAAGTCTGCAATATTCCTTTGGTCTAGAGATCTAATTACACCCTCTTCTCTCTAATCACTTCGTAATGTGAAGAGAATTTGTGAGGTAATAATTAGTGGTTATCCAAGCCAAGTCCCTGGTGAGCAACTGGAGATCAATCCATCTAAAGAACTAGAAGTAGCTCAGCAGTTAAACTCCAAGCACAACTAGTATTGAAAATATTTCACTCGGTTAAGTAGGTGAAGTTATTTCATCATAATTATAGCAGTTATTTATATTTCGATGGCATTTCAAAAGTTTCACATAGTTGTGCTTAGACTAAATTTCTTTGGTAATCAAATCATGATCAAGTCCCATTTAAAGATTTGGATATTTGAGCTCTCCAACTTTTGAGATCTAAATATTTGAGATTTTAATGGCACAACTAGGTATGGCCTTTTTGCACAGCCATATCTCAACTCTAAGAATAAGTACTGATGTATAAAAATCGATTTCCAAAGTCAATTAATAAATTATAGGATGAACTTTTGATTTTGCTCCCTCACAATTTGTTGCATCAATCTTTAAACTGATTATCCTTAATTGGGTTTGGTGTCTATAATGCTCTTAACTTCAAACTGAAGACAGATGACCTAGCTGTCACCTTCGAGAAACAATGAGCATGAAACTCCTAAGAGGGATTAGACCACCGAAGAAACGTGTCAAAGAAATGGGTCAAGCTGAGATATGCTTCAACCCCATATCCATGTTGGTTTCACAAATGCAATGATTAGAGGTGTACAATTAGAATCTAATTGGCTCCATTAATAATGTATCATGTGCAAGAGTTTCAAGATGTCAGCAGACAATCTTTTGGTCCATGTCCCAAAATCAATTCTCCCACCCTCCCTCTCTCTCTCTCTCTCTCTGTGTCATACATTCTGTCTGGAGGAAGTGAAAAAAGAATCCTAGAAGGGCTAGAAGAAAAATAATAGGAAAAAATCTCTGGGGACATGGAATTTCTCTGAAAAGTTAAGGTACAAGAAAGGGAGATGCATTTTTAGTGTAAATGACAGGGTTTGAAGCAGAGGAGACATGATGGCTTCCATTCTTACATATCCATGCCTGAACCTGACATTATCAGTACTTCAAAAAGTCTCTCTCTCTCTCTCTTCCCCCCTCCCCCCTTCCCTTTTGGGGCCAAGTGTGAGGTTAGAATGACGCATGGCTCTATCAGCATTATATTGGCAGCTGGCAAGCTACTTTGGACAAGAGCAAAAGGGTTTTTCGTGGAACGTTGGGAAATAACGTTTAAGAGCCGTATAAAAGGGTAAATCTTGCTCGTTCATAGTAAAATTTTTAGATTTGTGTGATATGATCTTTCATATAGAAATTAGAAAAAAGTAAGAAGTGACATCGGGAGATCCACTCTCCGGAGGGTCATAGCGAAATGGGGAGATAAGGGCAAATAAAGAGGAGAAGAAGAAAAAGGCAAAAAAAAGAAAAAGAAGAAGAAGCAAGCTCATTGTGAGATAACACTTAAATCTACCTGATTAATATGCGCTCAATATTATAAGTCATCATTTTATACGTGAACTTAATACAAAGTTAAGTAGCCTAATCCTTAAATTGCTATGTCTCAAGCAAAAGGAGCATTGTGTCAAGTCAAGGAGGATTAAGGCCTTATAGATTCTTGGAGAATGAGATACAATTGTAATTTTTCTTGCTTAAATATCATGTTACTATCAAATGTCAATCATTCATGACGCACTTTTTAGCACATTTTTCGCATCCAGAACTATCTTTAGGCATTTATTGGCACGCCCTTATGACAATTTTGATTGTATGCATTCACTCTTCCATATGTAGTGATAGTCTCAATTACAGCCTCATTTTCTTCTACCTCAAATTGTAGCATTACCTCTATCTTACTCATACTTCTACTTGTTTTTAAGGACGAATTTGACAATTGATATCAATCCTTGTACAATTTTGGCATTGGTACTTTGGACAAACCAAATTGGCATGGCAATTGGATTATCCATTTGATTAAGTTCAGTTGACATTCCTCTTTTCCTACAGCTCACCGCTCAATTTATCATTTCATGCCAAACCTGTCTAGTACGGGGTGTATACCATCTAATCAATTAAGCAATGCCAATCAGCACTTAAGGCTAAGTATAAAGATCACATATACAATATATTTCTCACATTTTGAGATCTAATGCTGACTGTACTCGAGCCAAATAGTACTTGGTTCATATGCAAAGTGTAAACTACTTCGTTCTCAAAGATCAATTTGCTATTCTCTTCAAAGTACCACACAAGGTTTTGTTTTCCTTTCTTACAACTTTCCGCATAGAATAGTCAAACAGAGAGGGAGGTCATGTTAACATTATCTGAATGAGCAAATATCTTGAGTTGAGCAAATGAGAGAGAGAGAGAGAGAGTTGTAAAGTAGCAAATCAGCTATTGGAATTCCACATGCCATCTACCCTAGGACAGAACAACGCCCATTGGCAATTGCAATTGGAATTGGAGACAGGGAGCCAATGAGACAACAGAGTAAACGATAAGGGTCACAGGTCACCGGGAAGAATGATGTTTGTCGTGGAGCAACTGGGAGGGAGAGTTTGCCATTCATTTCTTTTCCTTATTTTACATTCTTCCATTCTTTTTCCTTTTGAGGCGAAGCATGCACAGCATGAGGAATGATGTGGCGTGCCAATCGAGATAGATTTTGTTTTTTAATTTCCCTCCCTTGAAGGGCTCGAGGAAAATGAAATTATTTGGTCACTCCCGAGTAGTGTCAGTGTGTGAGTGTGCGTTCTGGTTTTGTGGGGGCAAAGACTATTATGCGCACTTAAGAGCTTGCCCTCCAAACATGCCTTGTTTGGATCAAAACCTTTTGGCATAGTGTGAGGCATACATGATTCATGTGGGAGCTCCTCCAAGTAGATTCATTCATTCGACGTCTCTTTTTCTAAAACGTTTGGTTCCACTTTGTATCACCCATGGTGGCCCCCCCACCAAGAATGACACCCTTAACCAAAATGAGAGAAAAGAGAAGAATACAAGTAACTGCACCCCAGCTTATGAAAGAGAGAATTCGAAGATTGTGGATTGGATTGGCCAAGCAATTATGCACTTGATTGGATGACGGTGGATTGCGTGTTCGAATCATGATGTCTTCTATTTAGAGTAGAATGAGGGTTTTGCCTATCGGAGCCTTGCCGGATGCACGTGGACATGATAATTTGTGTGCATTCTTATAGGGATAGTCAAGCCAAATGTTGGCATACCCCATATTATTCAAAAGTAGAAGAAAAAACAGATGGAGGAATTATGTAAGGAGTTGGAGAATTCGCATTAGGAAAACAAGAAAAATATTAGTGGTGGTCTCACCTCTCTCTAGCCTTTAAATAGTCTATCGAGATGATAGTTTAAGGGAATTAGATCTTGAATGCAACCGAGAATTGGTTTACTTCAAGATTTTAAAAATCCTAACATGGAATTCACATAGGTTTTACTCGCCCAACTCTTTGAAGAACTTGCAATCTCGAACGTCTATATGAGATGGTAGTAATAATTGTAAGACGTGACTTAAGTTCAATAAAGAGATTGCTACCTCGCGGTTGAGCCAATTTGACTAATGATCATCCCATGTGAAGATGTAATTAATAGTGAAGTTCCAGGGAGAAGTTTGAATGGGACCAAACTATATGCATGCATGAACATGTTGCTAGCATATGTATATTAAAGTAGCATACTTATCCAGATTGCCATGATAAGCCATCGATTCTTTCAAAGGCATTTTTTGGGTCCAGATGTACTTTGTTTTTAATGCTTTTTGATGATTTGTGACTCGACATGTGCCGTTCAAGTCCTAATCAGATATGTCTTCTCCATTCCAGCCAGTTGATGTCTCTTCATGTTAATGAAAAAGTGTAGGACTGGCTACATCAACAGCCTTAAGGCATTTGATTGTCCTAAGTTTAAATCTTAGTTCCACAAAGGACTCGGTGAGTTAAGAAATTTATATCTAATCTGGGAAAACAACCCTTCCCCGAAAATAAGACAATTGTTTCTAAATTTGCCTCAAGTCATTATGCAATGTGAAGCTTTACCTCATTCTACCTATTTGCTCCAAACAAGTACCCAACCGCATTAGTTTCTCAATCAAAACTTACGAACTTAGCTGAAGTATGCATTTAGTTTCCTCTTTCGTTATTTACACCGGGTGTCTTGACCTCTTAGAACACTAGATAAATCTCTATCAAGTCGCCACAATCCCTCATCTCATTGTAATGGGTAGGTAAATTAATCAACACCACAAGAGGCTCTTAGTGGAGAGAGATGTCACGTTTTCTCGTATTAATGGAAAATAATCATACGCATCTTTGATGTTGGTATTTCCCAAAATAAGACTAAAAAGGTGGGTTCCATCCACAATTCAGCGAAAGAATTGGGTGCGCATGGAACAGTAGCACTCAGGATTGTTCATTAGTGCCCCCAAAAGATCAACTAGCTATCCGGCTATAGAAATGTATAAAAGTGCGTATCAATCTGCTACGCACACTCACATGTGCGGGAATTGTGCGCGTGCAAGCATGCTTGGCGGCTAAAAGGATTTTGTGGTTCGATGCCAACAAGAATTGCCAATGTCCCTCAAAGCAACGACCTTGTGGGGACTCCCATGTTTCTTACAGGCTAAAATAATGACAAGCAGATGGAATATCGAAACCCTAGATCAAGAATGGCCCTTGTGCTGCCAAGAAGTTGGGGCACATCCTAGATTATGCTAAGCTAGTGTGGGACCTCCTTGTGGTGGTCTGACGAGGGCACAATCACAGTTGATTTAAAAGAGTGGGGTCCAATTATGGTTTTGGTCCACCGTTTGCGTAGGAATAAAATCATTTTGATTTCTTTTCCCTTTTGGAAAATCACTTTTACAATTGAGTGATTTTTTTTCATTCTAATCCGACGATGCTACCGTATAAGATTGTAATAAAATAAGTCACTTTTCTTAAGATCCTATGAAGGTCTCATTAGTTTCCGATGCGTGATAATTAGATATGATAAAATTAGGCTGTACAACAATTTGGTGATTGGTAGGAATTAAAATACACTCTGGAAATACTCAATACTTGCAAAAGGCCTCTTCCACTTTGTGGGACCAAAAAGCCCACTGGCTAGCTCGTAGCTACTAGCTTGTGCATCTACTCTACAATTGCTTTCCTTCCAGCTTTAAGTTTCAAAGTTGAAAAGACTTGATTTTATAATTGTAAGGAGATAAGATTTCGTCAAACTTCTCTTTATGTGAAAAGGCGGGTTTAGGATTTTAGTGTGGGAGTTCGATTTGGGGACTTTTTAGGGTAGATTCGATTCAAAAAAATATGCATGCATGGTTCCACACTTTGGAAAGTTGTTGACCGAGGGAGGTGGAGAGAGATGATGCGTGTGCTGGCTTGCGTGTAAGATGTGGGCTTATCTCTCTCATGGCGATGCGCGTGCAAGCCAGGGGGTGCAATGTGTGGTCATGATAGGTCCAGCATATCGCCCACACATAGTTTTGAGCGACAAGAAATAGCTGTTTCCCGATTCTAACAGGGTTGATGGGGGCGTCACACTAGAAAAAATTGAAAGGCTTGGAAATAGACAAGCAAATAATGCCTATCCAATCACCGATAAGGATGGACAATTTTAAATTGAGTGAAAGTCAATGAACCTTACCCTAAGTCTAGGACGAGGGTGAATTGGACCCTCACTTGAATTTTAGCAAGGAGTCTACGATCGCCATTAAGGGCTAGTAATAGTTACGGTCAGAATTTTAAGTGTTACTTTCTTAATATATATATTTGAAAGTGAGGTTTGATTCAATATGGTCAAATAGTATAAGATTGGATAGCTGTATGTGATTGTTTTAACGAATCAAGTTCTATACATTTTGGAGTTTTTAGGGAACTTTATATCCCAAAAAACTGTGTTGCTTAAAAAATGCGAAAAGTACCAAAAAAATCATAAACTTATTGCATTGGTACTAATTCAGTCCTAAACTTTTCAATTAGACCAATTCAGTCCTAAACATTTTAATATTGGTACCAATTCAGTCCATCCGGCCAATTTTGGCTAGTTGACACTGACGTGGACGTCGGCCGATGGCCGAACGATGCATGGCAATTTTTATGATTTTTAATTATTTTTTTTGAATTTTTTTATGAATTTTTATTAATTTTTTTCTTTTTTCTTTTCTTTTTCCTTTTCTTTTCTGCTTTCTTCTTGGCAGTGGCCAGCGAGCCTCTCACCGGCGAGGCTCGCTTGCCACAGGGCAAGGGCCACTAAGCCCTCACCTATTGTCGACAAGGGTCGCGGCCCTCGCTCGGCCTCTCCCTAGGCCGCTGGCGAGGCCATGGCGGCCATCGCTAGGGCAGAAGCGAGGGTCGTAAAGCGCTCGCCAGCCACCGACGAGGGTCGCGACCCTCGCTCGGCCTCACCCAGGGCCGCGGGCGAGGCGGCTTAGCCCAAATTTGGGCTAGGCTAGCCTCGCACTAGCCTTGTTGCGGGAGGAGGGAGAGGAGGGGGGATGGATTGTGGGACTGGCACCATCAGAAGAAGGAGAGGAGGGTGTTGGGGTGGCAAGCTAGGGTTTCGGAGGCGAAGATCAGGCGGAGGAGCGGCGGCTTGAGGCACAGGAGGTGGGGGACCAAGGCCTTGAATTGGGATTTCGTGGAGGTGAGGACAGTGGTGACTAGGTTGAGAAACTCCGAGGTCGATAGCGGAGGAGGCACCTAGGACTCAGTGGCAAGGCCACCTCGTCGGCAAGCAAGGTTGGCCTTGCCCAGACTCGGGCGATGGCCGCCATGGCCTCGTCAGCCACGGGCGATACTGGCCTTGCCTAGATCCAAGCGAAGTACCTCACCGACGGCCTTGGGAGAGGCCCGGCGAGGGCCGCAACCCTCGCTGGCCACCGCCAGGAAGAAGGTAGAAAATAAAAGGAAAAAGAAAAAAAAGAAAAAACAATTAATAAAAATTTTGAAAAAAATCATAAAAATTGCTACGTCAACATCCGATCACCAACCAACGTCCACGTTAGCGCCGGCCGGCCAAAATTGACCGGATGGACTGAAATGGTACCAATATTAAAAGGTTTAGACCTGAATTGGTACCGATGCAATAGGTTTATGACTTTTTTAGTACATTTCCCCTTATTTATTTTTTTTAAAAGAGTCTTTCAGCATTTCTGTGTATTTATTGAATCTTATTATTTGTCTTTGGTTCTTGGATCCATGTTGGGTCAAGAGTCAATATAAGTGTTTGATTTTCTCTAAGGAATATTGTTGTTATATTTAAAAGTTGAAAATAAATTATCTTGATTTTCCCTATGCTTGAAGGATCTTCCAAGTTAAGTTTGTTGAAATCCCCCTAAGGAGTTGATCTTGAGGGTGTGAGAGTGTTTCGATTAATGACTTTTGTATTTGAACTCCTAGATTGGAGTTTTACCTTAGGCAAAATAACTATAAAAAAAATTATAAACCTATTATATTTGTGCTAATTTAGTATCAAATCTTTTAATTATACCAATTTAGTTTTCAACATTTTCGCATTGTCAATTGAGTTTATCTGGACAATTGTGGCTATATAATTGCTAATGTAAATGCCAACTATTTTTCATGGCACAGTCGACACTAACATGTACAATTTTAAATAATATTTTAATAATATTTAAAATTATTTCATTCTTTTTTGTTCCTTTTCCTTTTTCTTTTTCTTTTATTATTATTATTATTATTATTTTATTTTCTTTTCTTCACTTTTATTATTATTATTATTATTATTATTATTATTATTATTATTATTATTATTATTATTATTATTATTATTATTATTATTATTATTTTGGATTGAGACGGGCAAGATGTCATGCACAACATCCATCTTGTCCATTTATTATTCATAATTATTATAAGCATGCGAAAGTGCAAATATTCAAATCGCACGAGAAACACAAATTTGGCAAGTTTGAATAATTTACGTATGCATTTTTCCGTTATCTGCCCTTTTCTAAGTGTTAATACAAGTACAAAAAGAAGCAGAGCACAATGCATTAACTCTAGGAAGAGGTTGGGTTTCATCAATACTATCCCATACTCATATACCCAAAAATTTGCCTGCACAATGTCACGCTACTATGTTTTGGATTTACAACTTCACCCATTGACATGCCATCATCGTCAAAATCTAGGGATAGTCGAAGTCCCTAAATGGTCCAACCAATTCCCCATCAATGTTAAAGTACTAAAAACAAATTGATGAGGAACCCACTCCAATATACCTACATCGATTTATGCCAGTATAAATTATCTTTGATTCAAGTACTAACACATCTTGATACTCGTAATCAAAATATACGGGAACTCCAAAATGCAGTATGGAGAGTGATCCATCCTACAAACCTTAAAAATAAGAAATGAGTTAAAGCCTAATAAATGAAATATCTAAATCTAAGGTAGGAGCTCATCTCCACACTTAACCTAGTATCTAGTACCCAATGTTGAATCAAGACAAGTACAAATTAGTTATGGGAGGCAATTTAAAGAATAAATGTACTATTCTTCCTATCACAACATGTCAATAGGAATTGATGAACAAATTTGCATAAGATTATTCACTTCATTGCAAGCAGATGGTATAATACATTTGATGCACGACTACCATCGATTAGCTCGTTAATAGGCACATATGAACATATGCATTTATATATACACATGCACTGACACATATCATATTCATTTTTAGCATATCATCTCATCGAGAACACTTGCAAGGCATCTTGACACATAGGGCATCTCAACTCTGAGGCATCATCCCTACCAATATATGGGTGATGAAAACATAACATTACTTTCCATATTTACATAACATTAGTGCACATAACAACACTCAAATCTTGTGATCTTCCTTACATCAACAATGAATTCAACATTTATTTATCATTTCTTGCATAGCCGCTCTCAAAATGAACATTTGATACACAACATCATCTTATACAAATCATTACCGAAATATATTTGATACACAACATCATCTTTTCCATGCATTACTTACATAAGTAGTAATAACACCCTTACGTCTTTTCCTTTCTCATGCATGGAATGATAACATTCTTAGAGAATTGACAGCATGAATATCAACAATTCAATTAATCAACAATGCAAACATCAACAACTTGGTCTCAATCAACAAGTCAACTTGAAAATTGACAATGTCTAAAGTCAACCAATACTTAGTGGGTATTACAAAAGTATCAGTTTCTAGTTTAATTTCACTATTTCTACTTTTTATACTATTGATTTTAACGGAAATTGATAAATTGCAATCTCAGCATGTAAAGACTCATCGATTCAAAGCAAAGGGATATAGCAATTCAACATGCAATTATTACAACTTTCTCACACTTAACATCAACATTCAAATTAAAATTAACAATCATCAAACAAACAAATTAAAAGTGCTAAGTAGATCAACCTAATTTGTCCCCTAGAGTTTCACTTAATTAGATAAAAGGCTTGAGCAAAATCAAAATTTTACTTACCTTCAATGCAAAATAATTAAGAACATGAGTAAATAACTTTCAATCCTTTTAAATAAATAAAAAACTAGTTTAATAAATGGGAATAAAGCCCACAAAATCATAAATGCTAGAAAAATCAATAAGAAAGTTTGATCAACGTAAGACTGGAACCCTTGCTTCTACTCAAAAGATTGGAAGTGAATTTTTTTTGTTTTTTTGGAGGGGGGGATAGAGAGAGATGTATTTAGAAACTCAATGAGGTACAAAAGGAGAAGAACAATTAACTTAGGGTTACAAGTAATGCTAACTTGAGTTAAAAATACTTGGTGGTGGATGAGGGAGAGGTGCACAAATCATATAGTGACACTTGGCTTAACTATGGCGTTTCAAGGTAGATATATTAAATAAATTGCCAAAAGATCTAGCAAATCAGTGCGTAAATAAAGAAATCAATGTCTGTTCTAAACATTAGTAATACAAGAAAATGATTTCAACCTATTAAAACATTTACCAATAATTACTCAATGCTAGAAAGGACTCAATTCAATAAATTTCCAACCTACTATTTATCCGATATGTAATTTTCAAAGCATATCGGTCTCCATTAAAAACTAATATGGCGATACGCATATCATCATCACTCTAAATGGTCGACCCGAGATGAAATATTTACTAATTTGATCCTTATGATATCATTTTCCAAGAAACTACTAATAAGAACACAATTCAAACCTTCCTCTACTATATCATTAATAATATAATATGAATTTTCACTGGTGACATCTATCTTCTTCACATTCCTACATATTATTTGATGGAAGAATTTTATGGAGGTGACGCAAAATGCTCTTGTCGGATTTGGGTAAGCGCCACAACACCCGCACCAAGCAAGGGCATGTGGGTGTTGCAGCCCTCACCAACCTCAACACCCAAATTACGCAAGGTGGTTGCGGCCCTTGCCTAAAACCATCTAGGGTTGGCCGGTGACCCTTGGTGGCCCTCAGTCTAAAAACAAATTGAAGAAAATAATACAATAATAAAGATATAAAAAAATCAAAAAATAATTACAAAATTATTTAAAATGTCTACATCAGTGCCGACCATGTCATGTAGGATAGCTGATGTTCACATTAGCGATTTCTAGTTAAAATTGACAAAAATAGAATCAATTAAGAAAACATAAAAATGTTTTGAGACTAATTAGCACAATTGAAAATTTTGAGATTGAATTAAAACACTTGTAATAGATTTATCTTTTTGGGCAATTATCCCCTTTATCTTAAACCTATATCTCCTGTTGAATTCAATTATATGTAGAGTTATATCCCATGTATCCTCATGTGAATTTTTTAGGTCAAGAGCATCTTGCTTGTTGCATTGTTAATTTAATGCCTTCCATTAGTTTTGATTTTGTTAAGAAAAATATATATTAAAAGCAATAACATATCTATCCTAATCACATTAACAATATTTTCAATTACATCAAGTAGACCGGATTGCACAAATCAAACAATTCATTGGAGAACCTATTTATATGGAAAAAATTAAAATTTAAAGGGAAAATTCCAAATAAATACCTAAAATTCTCTCATTTTCTCAAATAAGAACTTGAAGTGAATCTTATTTTATATAAGAACCTAAAGTGGCTATTTCAATCTCAAAGAAAAACCTGAAGCGATTATGTCATTCTCAAAGAAGGACTTGAAGTAGTCATGTCAATCTCAAAGAATGGTCTAATCTCACCAACTAGTCAAGGGAACTTTCATCATTCATTTTTTTCTTCTCTTTTTCATTTTTTTTCCATAAAAAAGACACTCAAAACCAAAAAAAAAAAAAAAAAAAAAAAAAAAAAAGGCTAAAACATTACAAAAAATACACTAAAAAAAAACCTAGACTAGCCTGGCCACTGCCTCCATCGTTAGTGGGGTGTTGGCAATGGCCAACAGGGTTGCCGATACCTTGGCAAGTGCCAATGACCTTTGTCAACTGGAGGCAAATGCTTGCCAAACCTTGCTGGAATCGGAGAGGGCCATGACCCTCTTCCAAACTGAGTAAGGGTTGCTACCCTCAGCCACTAGTCGATATGTGGCCTTTTCAATCTCATTGATAGCCATGGCTTCTTGGAACAGTGCTCTAGTAACTCTCTCAAAGGAGATAATACCAATGTTCCTACTTCTTTCTTCGTTTCTCTTCTTTCGTGAGACTTTTCTTCTTTTCTATTGTTTTTCGATATGATAGCATTTCTATGTGAGTTCTTCAATTCAACAATTCCAACAAAGGACTATGCTCTTGAATGATCAGCAAGTGACCGTGTGCATTGGCGATATTGCTCCTCGACATACTCGAAGCCTTGTTCATGAATATCTTGCGCTACTTCGACTCCAATTGTCTTTGGGATATCTCTCTTTCATGATTTGTCCTTGTATTGTCATTGTATGACAAGGGATTAGTCGAGAACATTGAGTTGATTTAGCATCATTTTGTTGTTTTTTTCTTTGCTGCAGTTTTTAATAATGTGATCGGAGCACTACTTGAGCTGTATAAGAAGTTGGGGGCCAGCGACCCTCGCCTAAATCTAGGAGAGGATTGCACCCCTCTCCTAGCTCTAGCAAGGGCTAGTAGGCCCTCACTGAGGTGCCAATGACCCTACCAGCCATTGCCAACACCTCATCAGTAATGGAGCGGCGGCCACAGGTAGGCCTATTTCTTTTTGTGTTTTTTTTTTAGCCCTTTTTCTTAGTTTGTCTTTTTTATGAAAAGCAGACAATTGAAAAAGGGAAAAAAGAAACAAAAAAAGGAAAGAATATAAAAATTAAAGGACAAAAATGCCCTTAACTAATCGGTGACATCAAGCCCCTTTTTTAAAATCAATATGGTTACTTTAGGTCTTTATTTGAAATAATATTCACTTTAAGTCTTTACTTGAAAATATGATGGTACTTTTGAGAAAACAAGGCAATTTCAGCTCTTATTTCGATTTTTTCCAAATTTAGAGGATGAAACCAAAAAAAAAAAAAAGGACTTAATGTCAATACAATATATATATATATACGTATCATTTGATGTAATGCCTGGGAGGGAACTTCATTTGAAATTTGGAATCTCGAAAACGCAATCGATGTGCAACTAAGGAGAACAAAAGGAGAATGATATGATAATGCCACCACTTGAAACTGCATTGGTAAAAGTTACTGGTCAACTTTTTCAATTTCATGTACGATCCTCCCGATATCAAGGAAAATGTTGGAAATTATCGGCTGTCAATTTTATTATATATGATTTCTTTTCTTTTACATATAATATAAACGTTATGTAGGTGTAACAAGAAACAAAGGCGTGACAATTTTCGAATTAATTTTTTTGTCCACTAGTTTAAAATAGAGCTATTTAAGGGGACCTATGAAGAAGCAAATTATCTGGCTAATGATATCGGAATCTACTAATTATGAGCGAGATGCAGAGATTGCCACGCATAAGGGACACTTAGACTTATGTATGATTGTGTTTGTGTTTTGGAGAGAACTGTCGTGCGAATGATTTGGACACTTATAATTTCCTTACACTGTGCATGGTTAGGGTTTGACCAGATGCATGCCCGACTTTCTTTGAGTGTTGCCTCATTTCTTGCAACATGTATGGTCTCCAATCTATTTGAGCGTGATTGCTTACTGAAAAGATAGAGATAATTTTCTAGGGACACGAAGTTTCCTGCCGAGTAACCTTAATTAAGATGGCTAATTAGGATGAAATGTATCTGGTTCACGAAAATAGTGTCAATCAAATATCTTCCAACGTATAGATAAATTGATGGGTGAATTGGCAAAGGTTGTAAATGGTCTTTTGTTGAATTAGACAACAAAGTAAATGGCAAGAAAATTAAAGGTACGGAGGCTCGAAGCAATTGTGGTTGACCATGTAAATAACACCATTGTGAAAATTACAATATAGGTTTGCGAGGACATCAAGTTTTTTTTTTAATTTATTAATTGAGGGGGTTTACAAAGAGTACACTTGGGGTATTTATTTTTGGAAAACATCCCTATGATATTTTGATGATTACCAAACTCTCTCTGGATTCTAGCTTTTATCATGATGAATGCAAATAGGGAAATTGGTTGTACATCATCAATGATCTTGCTTATTAGCAAAGATGGAGAAACTAATCCTTGATAGTTTGAGTTTAAGGACCAGTCAAGATAGTGTTCTTGAAATCTTTGGTACTAATAAGAATTGAAGAATCATTAATCTTAATATCTCATGTCATTCAGTTGGGATTGTCATTAAAAATAGCCAGTAAAGTTACTAATAATCGGCACCGGAGATAGTGATAGTGATGGTGATGCATTACGTTTGATAGTATAGAGCGTAGCCATTACAGAACTGGACTTTGTAGTTAAAAAACTAGGAAAGTAATTAGAAAAGTAGCTGAAAGTTTATTATTTTGACAATTGCAGCAAGCCTACTTCTAGAAGCCTCGACATATATGACTTCATCCTTAGTGAAGATTCTCGTTGATAACTGATGTTTGTTAATTGATAAGTTTATCAAAGTTATCGATTCTTTTCAGGTTGTTGACGGTTTAGTTCATCAATGACTCTATACACCACACACTACTATTATCAACTAAAACTATCACTTATCGATAACAACAATCAATTTTTTGGTATCAAGAGTAAGTAAGTATAAATCGCAAATTGCAAATTACTATGTTGGTCATCACGTCATTCTCTCATATTAGGAAGAACTGTAGTTACATGTCTCGATGATGCTTTTAATAATATTATTCATTAAATATGAGTTTAATTTATATTTGTCAACTATGGGCCCAAGATGATATTTGATCTTTTACCATAAGTACTTGTTGAATATGAATCAAATATGAAATAGGCATCTCTAATTGTCGAACTCTTTTCAGAACACCATCATAAAAAATAATTTTCAAAATTTCTTAATAAGATGTGCCTGATTCTACTATTTCTTGTACATCAATTGGAGACTAAACACGCACAATCCATTAATTCTTGTACATTCGATCATATATTTATTATCAAAATATGCATAAATATTAGATATGCAGATTGGAGATTTACTAAAATTAAAGATTTGCTAAAGTGGCCAAGAAAACTAAATTATCAGGTTAAGCTTACTTGCGGACAATCAAGTGACTAAATTATCAGGTTAAGCTTACTTGCGGACAATCACGTGACTCAATCCCGGACAAGCTTTACTCATAAATAGGTTTGCATTTGGCAAGGGGGAACAAGAAAATCCGCGTGGCCAGAAATTTCGTTTTTCTGTTCTTGTCCGACGAATCAAGATCTCACAAAAGAAAAAAAGAAAAACCGAAAACCTGAAAAATTGGACACCATCGTATTCATTCCATAATGCCTGCAATCATTGTTCTTGGTTGCTTCACCCGCATGCCCCCCCTCCTTCACTTCCCCTAACCCACTTACTCTCTCACTCGCTCTCTTCCCCCACCTATAAAAACTGTCCACTTCCCACTTCTCTCTCACTTGCAATCCTTTCACATTTCACACTCTCTCTCTCTCTCTCTCTCTCTCTCTCAAACCTTACCTTAACTTCCCAGAAAGAAAAAGAAGAAACATCTTGTCTCAAACTTTTTTTATATTCTTTCTTTTGAGCTGAAATGGCTGTTTCTGGTTTTGAGGGCTTTGAGAAGCGCATAGAGCTCCAATTCTTCGGCGACGACCCTTTATTCACGGGCTCAATGGGTCTCAGAAATCTCGACTTCGAGTCGTTGGAGGAAATACTCCATGCGGTGCAGTGCACGGTGGTGTCGGCCGTGGCCAATCGCCACTTCGACGCCTACGTTTTGTCGGAGTCGAGCCTCTTCGTCTACCCGACCAAGATCATCATCAAGACATGTGGGACCACCCAGCTGCTGAAATCCGTCCGTCCGTTGGTCCACTTGGCCAGCGATCGCCTAGGCCTCACGGTGCGCATGTGTAGGTACACCAGAGGTAGCTTTATCTTCCCCAAAGCCCAGCCTTTCCCCCACACAAGCTTCGAAGAGGAAGTCATTTTCTTGGAGGAGAATTTGCCAAGCAGGCTTTGCTTTAGAAAGGCGTGTGTCATGCCCTCCAATGTGTCCTCTCATTCATGGCATGTCTTCACTGCTTGTGATGGTGATGATGATGATGATGACTCATCTCATCATCATGAGCTAGGGGAAGATCAAAATGATGCCCTCTACACCATTGAGGTGTGCATGACCGAGCTCGACCAGGCTTCAGCACGTAAGTTCTTCCGTCGAGGGGCTGGCGATGATGAGAAGTACTCCGGGGACTCTGCCGGGAGGGAGATGACAGGGCTCAATGGCATCGGAGACATCAATCCGAGGGCTCTCATTTGCGATTTTGGGTTCGACCCATGCGGGTACTCCATGAACGGAATCGACGGCGACCGTTACTCGACAATACATGTGACCCCTGAGGAAGGGTTCAGCTATGCGAGCTATGAATGTGTCGGGTCAATCTATGATGACCCACATGAAATTTCTAGGGTTTTGAAGAAGGTGGCACAGGTTTTCCGACCCGGGACCATGTCAGTGGCAACCACTTGCGCCAGCCACGACCTGTGGAGGAGGGTGGCCAAGGCCCTAGAGGTCGTTGGGCTCAAATGCCGGAGTTGCTCGGCCGATGAATTCCCTGCTGCTGGGACCGTCGTCTTCCAAACGTTCACGACGACTCGCCGGAAGTGAGAAGCGCTGGCAAAGTTATCCGGTTAGAGTGTAGAGACTATGAAAGAGATAAAAAGGAGTAATTATGAGAGAGGGAAGGGGCAACAATTAGGGTTTTAGAACAATTGGGGGGTTATGGATTGATTAAATATGTTCATGGGACTTGAGATGGGTAATAACGTTATTGGGTGATGGGTTATGTAGTTAGAGAGGGATAAATATTTTGGGAGGGGGGGGGGGGGGGCGAGGGGAGAGAGAGAGAGGAGTACTAAGAAGATAGAGAGATGATGTTGAAGTTGAGAGAGAAAATGGGAGGATCATGTATATCATGATAATGCTCCCACTTAGGTTTGTCACGCCTAAAAGATCATTTGAGGTTCTTTGTGTAGTGGCGAAGTGCCGATGTGGAGGAATTGTAAGAGAGGAATTTGAATTTCCCTTCCCTTTCTATTTTGATTAAAGCTTTCTTTTTCCTCTCTCTTGCACTTTTTCTTCTCTTTCTTCCTTTTCTCATCATTTTTTTTCTCCCATCGTGCCTTGTGCTGTCATTCGCTCCTAGATTCTTCATAAACAGAAGATCCAAATTTTCCAGTATTTAAGAACGTCAGTTCTATGACGATCCCTTGGAATGTCTGTTTCTTCCACCTGTTGCATAGTTGGAGCCATAATCAACCCGGAGAAAGCACAAGAGTTTTTAACGAGTTTCATCGCTACCAATGGTGTTTCTTGAACTTGTTGTGGATATTTTTTCAGGATGACATTCTTTTTATAATTAAAAGAGTGAGAAGGGGAGATCAATCGGATGACCCTGCATGTAAACAGGTGCTCTCTTCATAAAACCAGACAGATAAATAAGTACTTAGGTCAAGCTTCGTTTTTGTGGGCCCTGGGAGGTGTCCAACTCGTTGCCGGTATAGTTTAAATAAGTACTTAGGTCAAGCTTCGTTTTTGTGGGCCCTGGGAGGTGTCCAACTCGTTGCCGGTATAGTTTCATGATGTGGTTTGAATTCTTCATTGAGCTTTGGGTACTAAGAAGCTAGAAGTTCATGAAAAACTTGTTCACTAGATATATGATATGACGAGATAAATTGGATAATTAAAACAAGACCCGTATTCAATTGTTGTCGGATCACCCATTAATTTAACCTTCTTTGCACCTAGTATTACTCTATTACATACTCGAATTTTGTAAATGGGGTCGATGGCAGGCCCTCCTATTCACATTTCTATCCCTCTTTCTAATGTGGACATCTGCTTCAAGTTTCTTCGCCCTCATATTCATAATCAAACCTTTGGCAAGATTTGACATCTAACGATCCCGTAAAGATTTATTTATCTAGGTTAAAAAGTGACCAAAAGACCACAAGGCCATAAAGGCCCCAATGAAAGCAACCGAAAGGTCACAAGGCCCAAGACCGAATACAAGGCCATGGTGAACCTCAAGGCTGCCAACCACGTGTGTAGGAAATCAATAAAAGACGGGAAAATGACATAGATAATCCACGAACTTTGGTTCGATGTGTAATAAGGTCCATGAATTTTAAATTTGTTTGATATGGTCTTGAAACTTTAGCCTAACATGCAATACCATCCCTACACTTTAAATTTATTCAATACAATTCATATATTTTTTGTACATATTCAATTTAATTCCTAAACTGTATGAAAATGTTCAATATTATCCTTGAATTTAAATCACTAGAAGGACAACATTAAACATTTTCATACAGTATAAGGACTAAATTGAACATTTACTAAAAGTCCATATATCATATTAAATAAATTAAAAGTTTAAGAGTGACATTACACATTGGACTATAGTTCATGAACTATATTAAACAAATTTAAAGTTCAGGACCACATCGCAAATTAAATTAAAATTTATGGACCATTTGTGTTATTATCCCACATAAAAGACCTTAAAAACTTCCTTATTGATAGAGAAAATATTCAGTGCTTATTATATCACGTGGAGAAATCAATTTATAACAAGTGAGAGTTTCAAAATTTGAATATATTTGAGTTCTATGACCGTCATATGAAACGCATTTTCCACATTGGCGAAAGTGGCAACCATCCGGGAAATTGAAAGTTGCATTCGACATCGACAAGCAAGGTCAAACGATGGCAATACATGAGCAAGGTCACTCGACCACATTAAATGATGCAGCAGTGGCATACTTCCAGGGGTTCCAGGGGATCGACTATGCGTGGAAAAGCTATAAACCATTGCGGAGGGTCGAGGCGCAGTGGGGATGATATGGGAAGGATTGTGGTAATAACTGGGCCCAGCCCAAAGTTTAAAGCCTCGGCCCATTATTTGCCTCTACCACCTTAGAAGAACGAAAGGGAACGATAAAACAGAAACGCTACCGGGGGGGAGAGAGGGACTTCTTCGTAGTTTGTACGATATACAGAGAGGGAGAAGAGAATAGAAAGGAAAATTCGTGCGAACTCGCCTCGGACTTTCCGGCAAGTCCGACTCGCTCCATTTCGCAGCATTTGGTGGGGGGATCAAACCCTTTGTCCATTGGAGAAATTTTCAAAGTTAAGCCATAAATTCAGATATTTGTAGATATCAGTTTTATGGGTTAATTTTAGAGCAAGCTACAAAATTATACAGAGATGATGATTTAGGGTACGGCCCCACAACAGTAGTTTCGGCCCAATTCTACCATAATCTTTTTTCATTAAAAAAAATTCAATTTTCATTCTAGTTATAAATCTGCCTAGATGTTAAGAGAAAATATTTCAGTGCCAAATCTTCTATGCACTAGCCCATTCAATGGACGACAAGTAGCACGATGGGGGCCCACCGTTAAAAAAATTGGAAAGTCTCTCTCTCCCTCTGTCGATTCGATAGAATCTCTTTGCTAATCTCTTTGCAACTCGATAGAACCATGGATCTCTCGGGTTTTGCCGCCACTCACTCCCTCCCCAACCACCACCAAAATCCCCGATGTGATAGCCAAAAGCAAAATAGGGACTTCCTCGTCCACCTCGAGGCCTACCTTGCCAAGCAAGATGGCATCGACAATGCCCTCAAGATCTCCAACTACGCCACGAAGATCATCCTCTCCTCCTCCCTCCTATTCAAAACCTACCCCCCTCCATCATTTCAAGAGCTTTGAGTCAAACGTCGGCTTGAGCCGGAAGGCCCACGAGTTCATCCAAAACGTGAATGCTCTTTGGTCTCACACCTCGACTTCGAGCAGGACTTGATCCTCTCCGTCGTCCAATTGATGGCCATGGCTCGCATGTTCTATTGAAGATCAGAGCATGGGCGGAGTTTGTCGGTTAATAAGGTGTGAATTTGAAAATTAGGGATTTGAGGAGGCTGCGAGAGGATAAGACATGCATTGAGTCATGCATCAAGATCGCGACGTCGATGTGGATTAATTCTAAAGGAGGAAGAGTTGAAGTTGAGGAATATATATATTTGGTCAAAAAGTTGATGACGTGCGTTGAGTCAAACATTTGAGCTAGACTATTTATCGTCTTCCACATCTCCATAGCTCAAATGTTCATCGTCTTCAACCAAGATTCTATTATGATTTTTTTTAAAACACGTGCATAGGTAAAATTTAAATAAATAAAAAAATTGCAGCGGATGTAGAAAAAACCCATAAACATATCTTGTGACGGCCTGAATTTTTAGATTTCATTTTTGATTAATTAAATCGGATAGTTCGTCGACGCACTGATAGTGCTATTCTCTGAGCTGATCACTCACGAGATAACTGGTCTATCTGGGGAAGCAGTTAAGGAATCTAAATGCAATAAACTTGAGAATTCGATTAGGAATCGACTACTCGACCGTGTCGATCTGCAAGGGTCATTACGGCACTGTCAGAAATCGATCAGAGACCAGAGATAGGTCAATTTGACTGAGATATGTGATCAGAGTGTGGGTGATTTAACTTGATTTCAAAATACTCATCGATCGGAACTAGACCGATTTTTCTATCATTTTGGTACCCAGTGCCCGTAATTGAAATCTCGAGATTTTCACGACAATCGAGAGTCGCCAATGTGTCGAAGATGCACTATGTGACTCGAGATAAATCGATCACGGGTCAATTGCACCAAAAATTCCTAAAAACTATCCGGTAGACTAGGTCACACTAAAATCACATCGGATTGAAATTAACTGCGAATTTGAACCAGATTTTAGAATCTGAAAGTTCTATGGTGTCACAAGCTATTTTAGGAATGACGACTCATCCTCCAAAAAGTTTTTGGAGATTTCGAGATTTTTATGGAAAATCGATTTGGACGTCGCGGAAAATTAACAGAAATTCGGATGGTCCAAATTAAAGGAAATTTGGACTTCTAAAGCCAAGCTTTTGAGTGTCAGGGACTTTCAGAAAATTGTACGGTATTTATCTTTGTCGAAATTGGACCTCGATTTGGAGATTTGAGTGAGGAATTGAAGCTATTTGGTGAAATTCGGAATAAGGCATAGGGCAGCAACTTTGGCTTCAAAAAAATTGGATAATTGATGGAATTTACTTTGCTGGAAAGTAATAAAGGACAAGCTTTTAATGGGTTAGATAATATTTTGACTTTTGGCCCCCATCCATGGTTTTTTTTCTCCTAATCTACTCGAGTGTCCCGGCTGGCCTCCATCTTCTTTGCGTGAGAGATTGCTTCACCAAAGGTCTCAGCTGCTTCTATCTCTTTTTCTTTTCAATTTCCATTCCTTCGCATGCCAGCGATGCCTCACGCCTGCACCTCCAATTCAGCCACCATCTTATGTCTGTTCTTCATCCCCCGAAGCCACCAATCCAGCCGCCCGAGACGCTGCTTCCCCATCGAACAACCGCACTTGCCATCTTTCTCTCGGCCCAAACACCAAATTCCAGCATTGAAGACATTCCCACGTGGCCAGCTCGCCCACACCTCCATCCTCCAGCAGCAAGCGAAGTCTCTTCCCGTGTCTTCCCTTCCTCGGCCCAAAACCAAGCTTCAGCCCAGCGAAGCTTCCCCACCAGGCGGCCTTCTTTGGTGCCGCGCACGAGTCAACAATCCGGCTGAAGACACCCCGAACGTTGACTCCGAAGCATCTCCTCTCTGCCACATTCGTCTCCACCATTCAGCCAGCAAAATCGACCGAAGCTGCCCCGCGTCGTCTCTCTCCTTCGCTCGTGAAATTCCTCGCCCGAAGCAAGCTGCCAGCTAGCCGTTTCTCCATCAAGCCCGGCCCAGCAACAGTCCATGCATTATGTTCGGCCAAGTCCAGCCCGTGAGCAAGCAGCCCACGTAATTGTTCATTGGCCCATCCGCTTGCAATTTCCAGCCCACCAAACCGAGTGCAGCAAGCCCAGCCCGTGAGCAAGCAGCCCACGTAATTGTTCATTGGCCCATCCGCTTGCAATTTCCAGCCCACCAAACTGAGTGCAGCAAGCCCAGCCCGTAACTTCAGCATCTCAGCCCATAGTCAGGCCAGTATCAGCCCAATTCCAGCTTACTTGAAGCCCGCAAAGCGGCCCAACTTAGGCCCAGTCCAAATCAAAAACAAATCTCAGCTTGGGTTGAGATTTGTTGGGCCAAGTTTAGGCCCGGTCTGAGCTCCATCGATGCCGCCGCAATTCAAGTTTCGGCCGCCGGCGCGCCGCCGTCGCAGTAAACCGGTCTTCGTTTTGCACCGGTGAGTTTATGCACTAAACTCTTCTTAGTAGGCTAATGACGAATAAGTGGTGTTTAGTTTAATTTAATTAGGAATTATGTGGTTAGTTAGATTAAATTAGAAATTTAATTATTTAATTATGCATGTTAAGTGGTTAGATTAGATTAAGTGAGGTCTAGATAAATTGTGCTATTTATCTAGAAGGGTTCGGGAATTTTTTGAGCCCGTATCGATATTTAATTTAATTTTTTTGGCCTAGGTTGGTATTTTTAGAATTTAAATTGAATTATTTAATCAATTTTCGTATTTATTTATTAATTATTTTTCCGAAAATTAGGCTGGGATAGCTAGTGACTGAAATTTCGTGTTGATTGCAATGGTGTGGTTAATTTCTGCAATTAGGTGTTAATTTATGCAAATTGAGTGCTGATTGGATTTTTGGTATTTAATTCCAAAAATTGTGGATTTCCATTATTTATTTAGAAAATCCTAGGTGTCGGATTTTGACCCCGAAGATAGTCTTGAGTACTATACAAAATAGTTTTAAGTACTATATAAAATAGTGAGAATTTAAAAGAAAGGATATCAAATTTCTGGAATGAATTGACCGTGTACCCACACACGACGATTTTCATGGGTATTTCTAATATGAAGAAAATAGGTCAGGTTCACCATTTTAATGGAGATAATTGAATGCAATGCACGGTGCCTTGGACCGTGTTTGAGTAATCATATGTTGGTTAAGAGAATCCATCCCGAGCTATTAAGCTAGACATTACCCTTATATGGGATGCCTTACCAATGGATGCCCTACTAATGGATGCCGGTCGCAGTAGACTTTGGACCGATACTCCTTCATGGAATGCCGTTGACGTAGTGACGATGTCGTGCACAATAGTGTGAGACGATGCCTGATAATGTCAAAGGACCGCCAAACAAGAAGTAGGCCGTACTATATGCCGAGAGCAAAACTAGGAGCGCATGATTAATTGAGTGTGACGTTCTAGTTGTTGGAGCTTAATTGTTGCTCACATTTGTGTGGCTGTCTGTGATACGAACTGTGCTGACCTGAGGGTGGATCTAAGGCGAGGTAAGTCATTTGTGCTAAATGTGTGATTGTATGGTTAGGACACTTGTTAGCGTATTTCCCTCCTAATCGGGATTTAGAGCATGGACTTGCTGAGACATTGTCTCACTAGTTATTGTATAACTATTTTCAGGGTCGTCGAGTGAAGGACCTGGAGCAGAGAGGAGGTGATCTGAAGTGTAGGTCAGTTAGGACCGCTCCTTTTTGGAAAGCCAGACCTTGTAGTCTTTTGGCAATAGACTTGTACATGACTCTATGTGATTATAGAAGCATGTTTGTTTTGAATATGTTATCCTGTTTTTCTATCCCGAGATGATTACTGTCAGGGGATTTATTTTCGCTTCCGCATGTGCAATAAAATGAAAAGTTCGGCGACTCGTCCTCGGAAGTCACAAATTATTATCGACCAGAGAGGGATGGGCACGTGCTCGGGGTTCGAGGTGTGACATATCTCCAAAGTATTGTTCATGCATTTTAATAAGAAGCATGTGGAAATGAAAATGAGGGCTAATTGCATTACTATTGTATCCTACCCAAAGAAATTTGGTTATGACATTCTTCATATCCACACCACAAACATATGATTTCCTCTTAGTGTGCCTAAAGTATTATGGTTCTAATATTCTTCAATTCTAGTGCCATAAATGTTAGACCTCTAGTCCAAACATACCACCAATCACACATCAAATGGTAGAGAGAAATTTTGAGAGAGTTCACCGTTTCAATTATGCTAACAATTATTCTTGTGTGTCACTAATTTGATTGGTCTCTACCATCACATAACCATCTCTTAACCACATCTTATTATGAGTCTCACATCCCATTTATTTAAATCAATTCAGCTCATTAACTATGAAACCATTTCATAGCATTAATTCAACCATTGAGTCTGAATCCGCTTCAAAGTCTGAATCTAAAGATTGATTCTGAAACCATTTCAGATGATTAATTCGAGCATTAATTCTATGACCATTACATAATATTATTATGGGTATTAATTTTATAACCATTATAAAAATTTAATGCGATTGTTAAGTTTGAAACTATTTTAGAACATTAATTTGGTTGTTTGATTCTAAAACTGATTTAGAGCATTAATGTGGCCATTGATTTGAAACTATTTCATATTATTAAATTAGAAAATGGTTTCAAATTTGGCATTAATTCTGAAATCGTTTAAGTCCATTAATTTGGTCGTTAATTCTAAACCCATTTCAAATCATTAATGTGACCATTGATGTTCCCGTTTCAAATCACTAATATGGCTATTGATTCAGAAACCGTTTCAAATATTTAATTTTTCTGTTGGTTTTGGAACCATTTCAAAGCTTTGAGTTTCAATCGACGCAATTTGATTGCAACACTTGTAAATGCATTTGCAATATTATCTCTCCCATTCAAACACAATTTTGTGTATGACATCCCTAGGCTCATTATTGAACTGACAATAAGACTTATACTAACACATTAATACAATCGACATAATTGATTGTCTTATTCAATCTCCGATTTCCACAAACCATAAGTAACATCTAACAATATGTCATGGCTACCTAAGTTGTATAAATGTTTTAAGAACACAATGAACCCGTCAGCTTTGGCTACCATTGTAACAACCCAATGGGGTTATTGTTGTGACGTCTATTGTTGTGACGTCGCCAGCGCATCGCCAACCCATTTCTTTCGATTATATCTTGTTCTTGTGAGCATGCAAAAGTGTGCACAACAACTATCTCCCAAACAACACAACAATCAAGCAGCCAAAAAAACACACCATGAAACGTATTACTTCTATTCAACATAAATTTATTTACAAGCCCTTTTCTACAGGTACTTTCTTATTTATGTTAATCTTCTATCAATTGTAGGCGGGGGGGATTCCTATCTTCTCTAGCGTGGCCTTGTCTCCAAAGGGGTGAGACTTCCATACCTACAAATCTAAGGAAAAATAACGAAGTGAGTCGAAGACTCAGAGAGTAAAAGCACTAAATCTCGGTTAAGAGAAGATCTCGTCACCGAATCAAGCATATGAATCTCAACCTCATTAAGGCGTCGATGGCAAATCAATAACAAATCCATTGCATGTGAACAACTCGGCTTACTTGTGATGCAAGCACTACCAAAATCATTTAACCAAAACATAGAAACATGCACACAAAATTTCATTTATTAACTAAAATGAAATCCATCGGTTCATCCGAAATCCACCAGGTATCTCGTTCTCATGAAGGAGGTAACATCATGTGTCGTTTCGGTAGATGCATGCTTTTAGACCATCTCTCATCCCAAACCAATATTGTCCTTTTCAGGGCATGCTCCTTGTGACGTCCTGGCAGTGTCACATACTAAACGCGAACGGAAGCTATATAGACAGGACTTGTTTTATTCAATAATCGCACTAAGATATTGTGACCTAATTGGTTAGCATGTATAAGATGAATATTACATGGTGTTGAACTCTTCTAAGGCATGAATCATCATGTCATATACCGTCATATACTATGAGCTATTCTAGTTATAAACACATACAAAGGATCATAAAAGAATTTCATTTCACTTCTTGTTAGAGTCATCACAAGCTTTACTTACATTGACCTAAAAATTTACATGTACTACGCATATATACTGAGATTATTACAAGTCAATGCCCAAAAGTATAAGTATCAGGCCTGGGAAAGAGTCAAAAGGGAGCCTAACTTCACTACTTCTTAAACTAACCCGCGTCAATCAAAAAAACAAAAAAAGTCTTATTCAGCTTCAACACAAACTTGATGCCCTAAGCACCACTCACCCCAGCTCTAGATCCTCCATATCTATATTCAAGAGGGCCAAACAACTCCTCTTAATGGTTTATAAACCAAACTTCCAACCTCATAAGTATCTAATCGACTCGTCCATTGTCCAGCCAAAGAGTGGCTTCATAACACGTGTATATCATGTCTTTGGCTTCATAACACGTGTATGTCATCTTGATGTTAGCGTCATACACATCATGGAAATACATTTCTACGTAAGCTATGACCTCATATCGTGCCAATGGCGATACATCTATTCTAATGATCTGAGAAAAAGAAAGAAATTAGCCATACCCAGTAAAGTAATGATAGGGTCCTAAACTAGATAATCTAGCAGTCATTAAAGAATGCAAGATGCATAACCAGACAGCATACATAAACTGGGGCAAAATTTTCACACGGTCCACTTTATTGTCACCTCAACTCACATTTCTATGCCCCATATGCAAAGTACACCACTATCAGCATGCATGTTTTATGCCACTGACCAATGCTATGATGTGATGCAACAACATGCAAACACACACGCCAAGTGGAATTATTTTGTAGAGTATTTCAAAATCTACCCTTGATCAGTTCTCCCATCGGATTACAAGCCGGCCCAATCGAATTACTTTTGAATCTCTCATCCGAACTTCCATAATATTACTATCATGGACATTTCACTCCAAGGCATCCTAGTATCACACAACTGAGGCATCCCATGAACACACAACAGGGGCATCTCATTCTGACGTATCCCGGTATCCCATAACAGAGGCATCCCTAATGACACACATGGACATTTCACTTCGAGGCATCCGGTATCTCACTCAACTGAGACATCTAAGAATACACCACATGGGCATCCCACTACCCGGAGCATCACCAGTATCACAAGACCAATGGAAATCTCTTAAATTCAATTTGTTCCACACATTTCATCCATCATGCTTTAGAATCACAACACCACAGCACAATGTATATCCACTGAAATGCATAAAACCATTCCAAACTAAGAATCAATGCTTGCACACACTATCTCAAAGCATGCTTCACTCATTTCACTCGTGAGACTCAATTAGCAACAACTTAAATCATCTCATTTCAAAAATGGAAGAAAGACATGTATATGCATCAACTACCAATGAATAAGAGGCTATTGGACTTCCAAAGGTCCCCAAAAGAGTAGACAAAAGAACTACCGTCAAATGCATAAATTCGGACCAGGACAAATTTGAGATTGGTTTGAATAGTTCGTAACATAAAAGCGAAAATATAGTAAATCTTGTCGAAATATTATGAAATTTTACTATGTTGTAGAAAAGACATTGATAAACATTTTCTATGAAGGAACCTAAGCATATTTCTCGTTGTACAAATAGTAGCAATTTACTGAACTAACCTCTAAATCTGTAGCGTTTTCAGAACTAGTGCCCGCAGAAGAAAGGTCATGTTACTACCCAAACTTCGATCTTTTGCTCTCAAATATTAATATGTCATTCCTAAAAATGTGCTCTACAACTTTCATTGAAGTGAGTAATGCCTAACTATGCCTCGAAAAGTGCAGAAAATTCACAGAACGCCCTAAGGTTCTTCTGGTTCGCACAAGACAGCTCGCTATTATAATGGAAAGATACTCACACTAGTTAAATTTATGCAAGAAAACTCTAGTAAACAGTACGTTGTAGCTTAAAATATTTAGTATACTCTTAAGTAGATTATTTGTCCCAATGACAGCATGTCTAAACTCAAAAGAAACTCATAAACCAGCAACTACTGTACTCTTCTTTCCCATACAGACCACACCTAAGTACAATCCTCCATACTCTGCCACTCCAAGCTAGTTAATTCACCTACGACTACATTTAGAGCCTCGACCACACAACCATAGTGCCGAAACAAGTCTCGACTACCCACTATTCCCCGTAGTGACTTGATAGTCTCAATCCGAACCAAGATCGACTCACGGCCGCCCAAAACTAACATGCAGCTCACTTTACTGCCTATACGAGCCTCCTACGCAGCAACCCTGATGCCCATAGCTTCTTCTCACTCTGTACTACATCTCTCCCACCTTAATCCTCACATGCAAACTATCTAGCTCTCATCTGGCCTCTCGACTAACCTGTACATGCTAAAAAAAAGACATCAAGCCTTATTTCGCTCTTGTCCAATTCACTTCACAATTTCTCTCGACCACCAACGGATAAATCAAGTTTAGCACCCCCACCATTTCCTTACCTAGTGGCTTGGTGGTGCTCGCATGTCGCTACTCTTCAAGAAATGGCCTTCGTAGCTCGGATTTGGAGAAGAAGAAGCTGCTGAGGATGATAGGATTTTGCTTTGTTCAAGCTGAGGGAGGAAAAGAAAGAAATGGAGAGAGAATGGAGAAAAATGGGTCGGTGAGGATGGCATGAAGGTTGAGGAATGTTTATGTGTGGATTTTTGTTATGGATCCCAATGAGGAGTAATCATTATGGAAGGCAATGATGGTGTTCCCTACGAAGATTTTGAACTGAAGGAAAACCTTGAGGAGATGGGAGGACGCGGTTTCTTGCATGAATTTTTTTTTTCATGCACGACACTTGGCATCCTAAAAAAAATGAAATTAAGTCCTAATCCTTATTGTAATTAGGTCACTTGTTTCTAATGTTTTTCACTTAGTTTCGTCTTGAACCCTGCCAATTTTGGTCCCCTCACAACCACAAGGGTCTATTAAGCTCATGTGGACTAATTAATACTTTAATATCTCGACGTTAGCCTATGATTGAAAATAAAGGAAGAATTGTGAGAAAATATTAAGGTTAGTGTTTAAAGAATTATAGTCACTAGTAAATTCTAATAAGATCTTAATTAAATTCCATGTATAACTAATCTAAAATATTAATTGTAAAATTAAAGTTCTTAGACCTTAATACACGTCACTAATCCATTGAGCTCATTTCATGGCCTATTGGACCTAATCCATGGCCCTACCGTGCCCAAACCTTAGCCTGTCCCGTGCCAGGCCCAATTTATAGCCCATCTTGTGGCCCATCGAGCCCACGCTTGTTGTCCCTGTTAATTCCTTAAATCATGCTTTCATTATGGCCCACCAGGCTTGTCATCTAGCCTGCTTTCAATAATCTAAGACCATATAAGTCTATTTATAATTTTAGGGTCGGAAAATCTAGGATGTCATACTCTTGAACCATCCCCTTCAAGGATTTGCCTTGGTGTAGTGGAAACTATTACCAAGACGCGTCAATGACTTTTATCTTTCATTAATGTAACCACACATCATGTATCACACAATATGGTTCATTATCTTTTTATCTTAGCCAATGCAAATAATACCTGAAAGTGTACTCATGCAATTATGTGTATCATGACCTAAGACATCATAACTACTAATAAGTTGAGTGCAGCATGAACTCGTGGCTTGAACCTACACACCTAATTTCAAACCAAAGTCAAGCAAGATTCAAATCGACACGCCTCAACACCAATCCAAAACCAAGTAAGGCTCGGATCCATCATGCCTTAACATTGATCCTAAAGACAAGCGAGACTCATTCATGACTTGGGGCATGAACATACTTGTGCATGCAAAGACATGAACTATATTAATATGCTAAGCACGGCACATGACTCGTGGCTTAAACCAACAAGCTTAAATGCTGATTCAAAGTCGAGCGAGACTCAAATCGACATGTCTCAATGCTAATCCAAAGCCAAACAAGGCTTAAACCGTCACGTCTCAATGTTAATCTCAAAATCGAGCAAGACTTGTCTATGACTCGGGGCATGATCGTACTTATGAATACAAGACATGAGGAAACCATACAAAATTAGTCCTCATCATGCACACGACTATATAAAAGCGAGTACATGACTAAATCCAACAACTCACCCTAGCCAAGGGTTAGAAATTCTATTTACAACTTGACAATGTGGCAACAAAAGGACAAGAGCGGCCAACCAAAGTGCGAAGTACCTCTCATTGGTGACACTTTTAGAAAAACGTGATCACCAACTTAGAATTCCAATGGTCTCCGACGCTAATCTGCATAACTTTTCTGACGGCTCTGAGCGGTCTTTAGTTTGCCTTTGATGATTGCAACTGTGTCCACTAATTGTTGAACCAACTCTAGGCCTATGATATTTCTTTCTCCGAACTTTGTCCCAATACACTGGCGTTCTACACGCTCTGCCATACAACGCTTCGAAAGGAGCCATATGAATGCTCTGTTGGTAGCTGTTGTTGTAGGCAAACTCAACAAGATGAAGTTGTTCCTCCAAGCTTCCCTTGAAATCCAGCACGCAAGCTCGCAGCATGTCTTCGAGGGTTTGAATTGTCCTCTCAGACTGGCCATCTATCTGAGCATGATATGCTGTACTATATTGTAGCTTTGTCCCTAAAGCAGCCTGCAAACTCTTCCGAAAGGTAACTGTGAATCTTGGGTCTCGGTCTGAAGTAATCGTCACCGGCACTCCATGTAGACGAACTATCTGGCACACGTACAACTCTGTGTGGCTATCCAAATCAAGGTTCTTCCGTACTGCGATGAAGTGAACTGATTCGTCAGTCTGTCGACCACTACCCAAATGGAATCATCACCTCTCTGACTTATCGGCAAGCCTATCACAAAATCCATAGTGATATGTTCCCATTTCCACTCGGGAATTTCAAAAGGTTGCAGAATTCCTCCCGGCTTACAATACTGCGCCTTCACTTGCTGACACGTCAGACACTAGGCGATATGCTTGGCGATGTATGCCTTCATACCAGACCACCAATAATGTTGACGGAGATTCTGATACATCTTCGTACTGCCAGGATGAATGCTGTGATTGTTACGATGAGCTTCTGATAAGATCTCCTCCTTAAGCTCTGCATCGTTAGGTACACACAATCATCTTCGGAACCTTAGTGTCCCGTCCTCAAAAATCTGAAAATCGGCCTTTCTCTTATCGGTATCCTCTTGTAGAATCTTCTGAACATCTGGGTTTGTTGATTGAAGCGTCTTAATCCTAATCTGCACATCCGGCTCAATTCTGAGGGTGGCCATAAGATTTGAAAGGTGGCCAACCTCAAACTTGAAAACCGAATCTCGCGCTCTCTCAAGTAAAATCCATTCCTTAACCATCATCTGTGCGACTGAAGACTTCAAACTCAAAGCATCGGCGACCTTGTTTGCCTTTCCCCAGTGATACAAAATATCACAATCGTAGTCTTTCAGAAGTTCCATCCAGCGACGCTGTCTTATATTCAACGCCTTCTGAGAGAATAGATACTTGAGACTTTGATGGTCAGTGAAGATCTGTAATCTTTCTCCACACAAATAATGTCTCCAAATCTTCAAAGCAAAAATGATTGCTGCAAGTTCCAAGTTATGTGTCGAGTAATTCAGCTCATGGGGTCTCAACTGGCGAGACGTGTACGCAACAACCCTACCATGTTGCATCAACACGCAACCCAATCTTCTGAACGGTGCATCACTATAGATCTCGTATCCTCCAGGACCAAATGGAATGGTTAGCACATGTGCGGTAGTCAGCTTCTGCTTAAGCTCTTGGAATCTACACTTGCACTTGTCTGTCCACACAAACTTCCTTCAAGAGTCAAGTCAACGGCGATGCCAAAGCTGAAAATCTTTCCTCGAACCTTATGTAGTAACCTACTAAACCCAAAAAACTTCTGATCTCTGTCACTGAAGTCGGTCTTGGCCAGTTGATCACTGCTTCAATCTTGGCTAGGTCCATGGAGATTCCTTCGCCTGAAATCACGTGACCTAGGAACGCAACACGAGTCAACCAAAACTCGCACTTGCTAAACTTAGCATACAACTGATGAATCCTTAGGGTCTGAAGTACCATTCTCAGATGATTCTCATGCTCCTCAGCACTCCTCGAATACACTAGAATATTATCGATGAACACGATCACAAATTGATCCAAGTACTCTTTAAATACTCGGTTAATCAAATCCATAAAAGCAGTTGGAGCATTCGTTAAACCAAATGGCATTACAGTGAACTCATAATGGCCATATCGAGTATGAAATGCGAACTTCGGTAAATCCTCATTTTTTATCCTCAATTGATGGTACCTTGTCCTCAAGTCGATTTTTGAAAATATCGACACTCCTTGCAACTGATCAAACAAGTCATTGATCCTCGACAGTGGATACTTGTTCTTGATCGTCACCTGATTGAGTTGACGATAGTCGATGCACAGGCACAATGAACCATCTTTCTTTTTCACAAAGAGAACTGGTGCTCCCCAAGGTGATGCACTAGGACGTGTGAATTCCTTATCCAACAATTCTTGCATCTGCACATTCAGTTCTTTCAACTCAGACAATGATATCCAATAAGAAGCCTTAGAGATTGGCTCATTCCAAGGTGCTAACTCAATCACAAACTCAATCTCTCTTTTTGGCGGCAGGCCTGGCAATTCCTTCGAGAATACATCTGGAAATTCTTGCACTACTGAGATATTTTCGATCTTCAGCTCCTCAACTATCGTATCCATGATAGTTGCCAGGAAACCTTGACAACCCCCGCTTAACAAATGGGTTGCCTCAAGTGACGAGATCAAGGTAATCGAGGGTCCTCCTCGATTCCTAACAAACTCGAAACTTCCACCCTCTAAGGAGTCAAACTGAATCGCTTTATGATAGCAGTCCATCTTAGCTCGTTGCTTGGTGAGTCGGTCCATGCCAATTATCAAATCAAAATCATACATACCTAGGACTAATAAATTTATTTTCCCCTCTCGCTCTCCAATCACTAACTTACAACCAGGACAACCTAATGTAGCTAACTCCTTATCCTTTAATGATGTAAATATGCTAACCACTGACTCTAACAATTCAGGACTTAATCCTATCAGCTTAACATATTGCTCATCAATAAAAGAATGGGTTTCTCCAGGGTCGAACAAAGCATAAGCAGCATGGTCGTTCAGCGAAACCATACCTATAATCACATCAGGTGCATCCTCTGCCTGACCTCTTGTGATGGCATACACTTGTCCTTGAGCTGGGGGTCTGTTTTGTCCACCCTGCGATGCAAATTGCGGCGCTACACCCCTTATTTGACCGATTGGTGGCGGGGGTGGTATCTGCTGTTGTCCCCTCAGTCTTTTGGGACAATCTCGGACTTGGTGACCCTGTTGGCCACATTCAAAACAAGCACCCATCCTCCGAGGGCATGGGGTCGTACTGTGTCGCCTTCCACATAAGCGACATACACCATTATGGTTTGGCGCTAACTTTCCCATTCCACCCTTCCTATTGGGCGAAATATGGAACCTTCCTCGGGTCATGGGCCTCTTCCTATACCGGTTCCCATCTCTGTTAGAATTAAACCTCGATCCAGACGAGGCGGCTTGTTCATTCAGACTTCTCTCTATCAGTTGGGCTTGGTTGTACACCTCATGATAGTCTTTTAGATCAAACGGCACCAGCGGGTTTTTTAGCTCTAGTTGAAGGTCATTCCTGAACCTTCGAGCTTTATCTTTTGATCTTCTATCAATCTCGAAGCATACTGAGAAAGTTCCGCAAACTTGACCTCATATTGGTCAATAGTCATCATCCCTTGGCGGAGGCGTTGAAATTCCCCATCTTCTGTTCTTGGGCACTACCCAAAAAGTACTTGTCATTAAAAGCTCTGAGGAAAACGTTCCACACCGGGATTATGCCTTCCGGAAATACTGTACCTCTAGCAGCCCTGCACCAGGTATTCGCGTTACCCTGTAGTTGATATACTGCCAGGATAACTTTTTCTGCCTCAGTGCACATTAGTAATGCAAAGGCCTTCTCCAGATCTTGAATCCAAAGTGATGCGATCTCTAGATCTCCGACACTGGTGAACCTCGGCGGGTTTAGTTTCAGGAACTGCTTTACCCACTTATAGATTGGTCTCTCCCTCTCCACGACTATGTTCCCAACTGGAACTTCGGCAAGTGCGGCAACGGTAGCAGCAATAGCAGTAGCTTGAGCAACGGCGGCAGTGGTGGCAACTTGATTCTGGGTTTGCTGCCCTATAGATCTTTTATCGCTTTAAGCGCCTGCATGATCCCTTTGAACTTGGGATCACCAAGGGCTGCTGCCCCAACACCAATAGGAGGCGGTGCTACTCCATTAACGCTAGCCTGAGCTGGCGCTCAACCACGACCTCCTCAGGTACCGACCCTCGTCGGCATCCTACCCCGAGTAATAGGCCCGATGGTACACTTCCTAGGAGTCCTTTACTCCTGATCACTCATGACGCAAGTTTTCTACTGAAACCTGCCTTCCAATTCCACATGGAATAAGAAGCTGAGTAATCCCAAACAAACAATCTACCAAACAACTAACACATACTTGCACCAGCATGAAATAAAGACCATTCCTACTAACTATCTCATTATTTATCACATCTTATCATTCCAACTATCAACCAGCTCTGATACCACTCCGGGCGGGGATGTCACGGCTCGATCCTATGAGCGCGTGCCCATCCCTTGGTGGTCGATTAAATTGCGATGTCCTAAGACGCATTGCCGACCCATTCATTTTAATGTGCATGCGGAAGCGAATAAATAAATCCTCAAATAAGAGAAAGATGGGATAGAAAAGTAGGGCCACAAAATTTTCAAACCACAACATGCTTATATACATATCAGACTAAGTTATATACATTACTAGCCGATATATACAAGTCTACAAAAAGGGGTAGAAGGCTACAAATCCTCCAAGCATTCAAGTCTTCAACTGAATACTCCGGGGACTCTGGATCCGAAAGATTCGGGTCTACCACTGAACCACCTGGAGGGTCAGCCATACCCTCACCAAAAGCTATCTCCAGCACCGACCTAAGAATCTCAGACTCCGAAAGGAGGCCTTCTCTGGGTCTATCTCGCCCGTAACGATACCGCGATATGAATTGATGGGGTACCTTCCGGGGTAGACCCGCATCAACCCAGACAGTGGATCTCACGAGTTTGTAGACTCAGACTCCTTGGCTCTTAGGGAGGGGAATCTGAGAGTGCTGTTCGGTGACCTTCTTCAGCTAGCCAAAATGCTTAGGAGGTACAGTTATCTAAGGACCTGTAAAAGTCATCCCACAATAGGGTGAGACAACATCTCAGCAAGTTCACCCCCTAAACTCCAACTAGGAATGGAATACGCCTAAAGGTTACCTATGCACACAAGAGATAGGTGACTTACCTTTGCCTCATTTCCTTCGTGCAAGTCAGTACAATTCATATATTCAATAAATCACTTCGATTCAAATCAAATCATCAAACCAAATCAAGTCATCGATCAATCGATCTAATTGATTCCATGCCATCAATACCATCTCTCAGTCAACCCATTCAATATTATCGATAAAATTCGATTACAACAAGGAATGTTCACCTTAAGCTGAAGATAGATAGTATAGCTCACCAAAAACTGATAATGGAGTATACTGCTCACCCTAAGCTAATATATCAAGGCTCGCAGGTAGATATAGTATACTCATAATGCTCACCAAAGCTATGTGATACTTAATATCTATTATACCCGATAAAATAATCGTATGTGGGTACACGATCAGCCTCAGCCAAAATACAATAATTTCCCTTTTAGAAAATCCCACTAAATATAATAGCCCACAAACATATTTTTGGCGCTGTAAACCGACGCCCGGTATTTTCTAATTAAATACCAAACTTACTCAATTTTGAGATAAATACCCAAAATTATAAATCTCACTCAATTAGCACAAAATAACATTCAATTAATTAAACCAATCACACCATTGCAATCAGCACGAAATTCTGGTCACCGGCTATCCCGGTATAATTTCCGGAAAATAATAAATAATTAAATAATTACCAAAATTAATTAAATAAATACAATTAAATACCATAAATAGAAACTTAGGCCGGAAAAGCCTAATTAAATATTGAAACGGGCCCGGAAAATTTCCGAACCTATCTAGATAAATAATACGATATATCTACATGCTAATTAAGCTAATTTAACCACCTAACATGCATAAACAAATAATTAAATTGCTAATCCGTTCTAACTAACCACATAATCCCTAATTAGCCTAAACTACTCAACCCTTAAGCATAATTAACTCCCTATGCAGAGTTTAGTGAATAAATTCACTGGATTTGCGAGCCGGTGAGTTCACTACGACGGGGACGTGAAGGCGGCGACAAACTCTGAAGCGGCAACACCAAGCGAGACCGGGAAAGGCTTGGAAATGGGCCTTGAAGCTTCAAGATCCTTGATGTTTTCAGTTTCTGGTCTGCCGGTTGAGGAGCAGAACCGAACGGCTGGTTCGGCAAGAAAGGATCGGCAGAGCTACTGCAGCCTAAGCGAGTGACGGCGGTGGCTGGACGGCGGTGGCACGGCTCTGAGGGTGGCTTGAGGAGGCTCGGGCTGGTAGGGGACGCGAGCAAGAGGCTCAAATGTAGGCGGGACGGCGGGATGATGTGCGACGAGTAGGCGGGCTTGCGGCTGGGCGTGATGAGCAAGAAACGGCGGTCCGGCGGCTTGGCTGGCTGCTCGACGACAAGGGGGCTCTCCTCTGGTTTTCTTCTGCAACTTTGGAGCTCTCTCTGGTCTGGAAATGGAGGAAGCCAACTGAATTGAAGAAGAAGGGGGACAACAGCCCTTGGAGGGGGCCACCTTGACCTTTATCTATCCCTTTGTCCCCTTGACCAAGGCCCAACCGGTTTGCTAGCTTTCTCAGCACAATTTCCAGCCACAAAACTTCCTTTGGAAGTCTTGGAAGTGGTCCAAATGTTGAGGGACCAAGGGGCTACGAATTTTGCACATTTACACATCAATTCCATTCAATTCTCCTTCAATTCACATCCAATGGAGCTCAATTTGTTGTCCAAAAATCCAACCAAGGTGTCCACAATCAAATTGACATTTTTCCTCGCTAATAAATCCAACTTGCATCCCAAAAGCGCGATAAAAAACGATCCCCCGAATTTTCTGGTCGAAAACGGCCCTATTTTAAATTTCCGTAAAAAATTTCGGTTTGTAGAAAAATCATCGGAAGATGAGTCGACTTTCCTAAAATGACTCGTGACATGACAGAACCTTCAATTTCTGAAATCGGATTCAAATTCGCGATTAATTTCAATCTGGCGCAATTTTAGCGTGACCTAGCCTACCGGATAGCTTTTAGAAATTTTTGGTGCAATTGACCTGTGAATGATTTATTTAGAGTCACAATGTACCTCTTCAACACATTGTGACTCTCGGTGGTCATGAAAATCTTGAGGTTTCAAATATGGACACAGGATACCAAAACGACAGAAAAATTAGTCTAGTGCTGATCGACTAGAATTTTGCAATCTGGTGGCATCACTCACACTTTGACCACCTATCTCAGTCGAAACGACTTATCTTTAATCTCTGATCGATTTTTAACTGTGCCGTAATGATCTCTGCAGATGAGCACAGTCGAGTAGTCAATTCCTAGTCGAATTCTCAAGTCTTTTGCAATAAAATTCCTTAATGGCTTCCCCAAATAGTCTAGTTATCCCAAGAGTGATCAGCTCTGAGAATAGCACTATAGGCGCGTCGATGAAATGCCCGATTTATTTAATTGAAAACAGGACTGAAATTTCAAGATGTCATAGAAATGGACTGTGTCATCATAACATTGTAATTTATTTAAAAAAAAAAATCTCAAATACTTGACTCCTCTTGCAACTTTGACCTTTCTCTTTTATCATTGTACACGCTCTGCAGCCAAGTGGCGATATAACAATTTCATCGAGCCTGGACTTTGGTTAATTTTAGTCTCGATGTGATTGGGCAGAAGATGTTTTTCGAAACTCACGCTAATCGTGCTCCATGTACTGAAAAGTCAAAGAGTTTATATGCACGGAAAAGACCAAAGTCGTTGCCTTGCCCGACGGCATGGGCAATTCAGAGATTCGAAGGTAGATCTTAGCCTTGTAGGATAAGGACACAAATGATAATGCACGAAAGCAAGCCACATGATGTTTTGGCTTTCATTGGCTGACTTGATCATCAATAGTTTCCTTGTAAGTTGCAATTCGCAGCCTTGTATTTTTCTCAACTTGAGAGGCCCATAAAAGATCTGTCTTGACTATTCTTGCATTGATGACATCCACATTTCTTAGTATCGAAGATCATGTTGGCCATTGATATATTTCGCCGATTGTTTCGAAAGAATCTCACAAGAAGACCTAAAGAGACTCAAGCTGATAATGCTTTGTTACTAATACTCATGGACCTTCCTTATAGAGATTGGGTTTGGTTCGGACGCTTAACTACCATCTACCATCATTCTTTTGTTTGGGAGTGTCCTAGGTTTAGCGAAAACTGGATAGAATGGCTTGCTTCGCTGGAATTCAAGGTCCAAATAGCTGATTCGAGGAGGGTTTTGAGCTTGTGGAAGGATAGTAGCCACATTTGCGAATGGTATGGTGTCATATGTGGTCATAGACACTGTAGAGTCGCTATATTGGGCCTCAGCTCCGAAAACCTGTCCAGAATCATGTCACCTCATATTGGTAACCTGAGCTTTCTGAGGGAAGTCTATATGAAAAACAACATTTTCCGCTCTAAAATCTCCCCGCAATTCGGCCTCCTGTTTCAGTTGTAGAAGTTGTTCCTTAATAACAACTTGTTTCATACTCCTTGTATGCATTATAAAAATGTGAATAATCATAATATAACAGTATGACTTTTTTTTGTCATTGATTAGTATCATTTATGAGCATTTAAAATGTAAAATATAATTTGCATATTAATATAATAAGCTGGTCTGACATTTATCTAAAATGTAATATTTTTGAAGGGGATTCTTCTTCACCATAGCGGAGATTTTGCTCTCTTTTTCGGCATAAGCACTATTTCAAACTTTATAAAAACAAACGATATTCTGACTGCATAAGGTGGGGCATTACAAATGTGTGAAATTTATTTTCCAATATTCTACAAGTTCTTAAATATTGTGCGCGGAAATGGACTGTGTCATCATAACATTGTAATTGATTAAAAAACAAAAAAATCTCAAATACTTGACTCCTCTTGCAACTTTGACCTTTCTCTATGTTTATCATTGTACACGCTCTGCCGCAAAGTGGTGATATAACAATTTCATCGAGCCTGGACTTTGGTTAATTTTAGTCTCGATGTGATTGGGCAGAAGATGTTTGTCGAAACTCACGGTAATCGTGCTCCATGTACTGAAAAGTCAAAGAGTTTATATGCACGGAAAAGACTAAAGTCGTCGCCCTTGCCAGACGGCATGGGCAATTCAGAGATTCGAAGGTAGATCTTAGCCTTGTAGGATAAGGACACAAATGTTAATGAACGAAAGCAAGCCACATGATGTTTTGGCTTTCATTCGCTGACTTGATCATCAATAGTTTCCTTGTAAGTTGCAATTCACAGCCGTGTATTTTTCTCAACTTGAGAGGCCCATGAAAGATCTGTCGTGACTATTCTTGCGTTGACGACATCCACATGTCTGAGTATCGAAGATCATGTTGCTAGTTCATATATTTAGTCAGTTGTTTCGAAACAATTTCGCATGGACACATAAAGAGACTCAAGCTGAGAATGGTGAGATAACAATTTCATCAAGCCCGGACTTTTGTTAGTTATAGTCTCAATGTGAATGGGAAGAAGATATTTTCTCAAAACTCACGTTAATTGTGTTCTATGTACCATAAAGTCAAAGATTTTAAATGCGCGGAAAAGCCTAAAGTCATTGCCCTTACTAGATGGCACAGACAAATTAAAGGTTCGAAGGTCGGTTGTAGCCTTGTAGGATAAGAACACAAATGATAATGATCAAAATAGGCCACACGATGTTTTGGCTTTCGTTGACTTGATCATCATTTGTTCCCTTGCAAGTTGCAAACCACAGTCTTGTATATTTATCAACTTGAGAGGGCCGTGAAAGATCTGTCTTGACTATTCTTGCATTGATGACATCCACATGTCTTAGTATCGAAGATCATGTTGCCTGTTGATATATTTCGCCAGTTGTTTTGAAAGAATCTCACAAGAAGACCTAAAGAGACTCAAGCTGATAATGCTTTGTTACAGATACTCATGGAACTTCCTTATAGAGATCGGGTTTTATTCGGACGCTTAACTACCATATACCATCATTCTTTTGTTTGGGAGTGTCCTAGCTTTATCGAAAAATGGCAAGGACGAGATCGAATGGCTTGCTTTGCTGGAATTTAATGCCCAAATAGCTAATTCGGGCAGGGTTTTGAGCTCGTGGAAGGATACTAGCCACATTTGCGAATGGTACGGTGTCACATGTGGTCGTAGATGCCATAGAGTCACTGTATTGGACCTCAGCTCTGAAAATCTGTCCAGAATCATGTCACCTCATATTGGTAACCTGAGCTTTCTGAGGTTAGTCTTTGTGAAAAACAACAGTTTCCGCTCTAAAATCTCCCCGCAATTCGGCTGCTTGTTTCAGTTGTAGAAGTTGTTCCTTAACAACAACTTGTTTCATTCTCCTTGTATGCTTTAATAAAATGATAAACTATACTTTCGATTCCTAAGTTTGCGCATTTTTTTCCAATCAAATCCTCTTAACTTTTGGTTTGTCTCATCAAGTCATTGAATTTGTATAGCTTTTTCTAATTAAATCCCTTCAGCTCCAAATCTAATTAATTGGAATTGACTGCCTTATTCGAGAACTTTTGCAATTTTCAATATTCTATTTACATCACTTACATATTCTTTCTATCCTCAATTTGTTTTGGCACACTAGTTAATTACTACAAACATGCATACAAAATTTTAGCACATTACACTTAATTAGTATTTCTCTTCTTACAAATTCAACGGTCTAGGGGTGAGTGTACAACTTTATATAAAGAGTAGCAAAAATCTATTCCGATATAAAATTTAAATTTGTTGCAGAAGACTTTACTTAAAAAAAATGCATAGTTAGTACAAAGGCAAAAACTAATTTCACGGGTCACCTTCACCCATTAGGCACGGGCATGTAGCCAGTCATATCAAGCAAGGACAGGTGATGAGTATATAATAATTAGCTAAAAACAGGTATTGTGACTTTTTATAATTGGGTTCTTTTAATAATTCCTTGATCCCAAGTAAATAAGAGCCAACAGAAGTTGGATGGATGAAACAGATTGATGTTCCCACGATTTTTTCCATGTGAACTGTCTCGGTTACACCCTATGAAAAGAAAGAGGAGAAGAAGGATCGTTTAATTGACTCGACTTGAGCTATCGCACTTTCTCGATTAAATATCATATGCCAACTACAACTTATTTACTTTTTTGACTAGCTATATACTTTTGGGATTAAATACATAACTAGTTTTTTTTTTTATATATAATTCCAATATTTTTTCAAATAACAATATTACTATACTAAAATGTTAAAAATCACAATATAATAGCGTGGACTTTGTTTCTTTCAATTAATAGTTCATCTATAAGTACTCAAGAAGCAAAATTCAATTTGCATGTCAATATGACAAGTTAAATGCTGGTGCAGTATTAATATCAGAGTCAATATCTTGAAATAAATTCTTCTTTACCATATTAGAGATTTTGCTCTCTTTTATGTATAAGCATTAGTGTCAATTTTAATAATAACAAACGTTATTCTAAAACGTATAATTTATAGAAAAGATGGATATTATAATTGACAAATGAAAGTAAAGTTGATTATAAATTGTGAAATAGACCTACTTACATGTACGATTAATAATACTAAGGTTAATATCACAAAAAACCCCAAACTATGCCCACTGTGAAACAAATACCCTGAACTTTTTTTTTTTTTGTGATCACTAAAAATCCTAAACTTGCTCACTGTGACACAAATACCTCATATTTTTTTTTTTTTGTGTCATAAAAAAACCTTAAACTTATATCAGGGTATATATGTCGCACATGTAAGTTTTGGTTTTTTGTGACAAAAAAGAAAGTTGGGGATATTTGTTTCATAATGGACAAGTTTAAGTTTCTAGTGACACAAAACAAGTTTGGGATATTTATGTCACAGTGAGCATGATTTTGGGAAATTGTGATATTTGCCCTTAATACTGATTTGCCTTTGAGAACTAGTAATTCCAGATTTTATATGCGTGAAAAAGACTGAAGCCACGGCCCTTGCTATACGGCCCAGAAATTCAAGGATTGAAAAGACACAATTGACGATGAATAAAAGTAGGCGCCCATGGTGTTTCACCTTTCATTGTCTTATATCTCACTTGTCACGGCCAAGGGCGATGAAAGATCTATCATGACTATTCATGCATTTGATGGCATCAACGTGTCTTAGAATGGAAGATCACGTTGCCCGCTATTATATATTTGCGAATTGTTTTGAAACAATGTCACAAGAAAACCGAGAGAGAATCAAGCTGAGATTGCTTGGCTACAAATCCTCATGGACCTTCCCAATAGAGTTCAGGTTTTATCCAAGTCATTCTTATGCTTAACTAACATCATTCTTCTATTAGGGAGTGTCCTTGCTTTGGTAGAAGCCGGGGGGGACGATACCGATTCGCTTGCTCTACTGGAATTCAAGGCCCGAATAACTGATCCCGGCGGGGTTTTGAGTTCTTGGAATGATACTAGCCACATCTGCGAATGGCATGGTATCACATGCGGTCGTAGACACCACAGAGTTACCGTATTGGACCTTAGCTCTGAGAACTTGTCTGGGGTTGTGCCGCCCCATGTTGGTAACCTTAGCTTTCTGAGGGAAGTCTATCTGCAGAATAATAGTTTTCACTTCAAAATTCCGCCACAATTCGGCCGCTTGTTTCGGTTGCAGAAGTTGTTCCTTAATAACAACTCGTTCAGCGGACAAATTCCTTTGAATCTCTCGCATTGCATTAATTTGCTTGTTCTTAACTTAGGCCGCAACAGGCTCGAAGGAAATTTGCCTACAGAACTTGGCTCCTTGTCCAAGCTCCAAGTACTTATAATTCACGTCAACAGCTTGATGGGAAATATTCCGTCATCATTTGGAAACTTATCCTTTCTTCAAACGTTCTCAACATTGTCAAATTACCTCAATGGTACAATCCCGGAAACTCTTGGCCAACTGAGAAATCTAAACGATCTCATTCTCAGCCAGAATAATTTTATGGGTATGATTCCTATCTCAATCTTCAATATATCTACCCTGACAACCCTTGATGTGCCTATGAACCGATTAGAGGGGAGCTTACCTAGCGACTTAGGTTTCACTCTTCCGAATATCAAGAGAATCGGTTTGGGTGACAACCACCTCACTGGATCCATCCCCAAGTCAATATCCAATGCCTCTAATCTCATTCTATTCCAAATCATAGCCAACAACTTCACCGGGAAAGTTCCTTCTTTCTCAAAGATGAGAGGACTTTATAAGTTTAATATTGCCCAAAACAACTTAGGAAGTGGGCAGTTTGCTGATTTGGACTTCCTCTGCTCTTTAACCAATTCCACAATCTTGAAATTATTGGGTATAGAGAACAATTCTTTTGGAGGACCAATACCAGATTGTATAGGTAACCTCTCTATCACCCTTTCGTCTTTTGGGTTAAGTTACAATTATATTTCTGGAACCTTACCTTCTAGAATTGGAAATCTCATCAACTTGGAGATCTTGCAAATGGGGGGCAATGACATCTCCGGAAAAATTCCTTCTGAGGTAGGAAATTTGAACAAATTGAATTTTATGTCTCTTAGAATAAATAAATTCTCCGGGCAGATACCACGATCTATTGGAAATTTAAGGATGATAACCAAATTGTCCTTGCGTAGCAATAATTTACAGGGTTCAATACCATCGTCTCTAGGAAATTGCCAAAATCTACTTCTTTTGGACCTTTCGTCCAACAACCTCAGCGGTAACATTCCCCGAGAAATAATGGGCCTCTCATCTTTGTCAATTTTTCTTGACTTGTCTCAAAATAATCTCACCGGCCCCCTTCCTGGAGAAGTTGGAAAATTGAAAAATCTTGGCATATTAAGTCTTAGCGGGAACAGATTATCTCAACAAATTCCTAAAAGCATTGGCAGTTGTATGAGCATAGAAAGGCTATATGTGCAGGATAATTTCTTTGAAGGGCCCCTACCATTGACTATGAGTTCCATGAGAGGCCTTCGGGTTTTGAATGTTACTAACAATCGATTGTCTGGCCAAATTCCAGAATTTCTAGAGTCGCTAAATCTAACGAATTTGAGCCTATCTTACAACGATTTTGAGGGTGCATTGCCTTCAAGAGGAGTTTTCGCAAGTACCATATCAACTTCAGTTGTGGGAAACAGGAAGCTTTGCGGGGGTCTTTTAGATTTTCAACTACCGAAATGCGACTACAAAGAGTCAAAACTGAGGAGAATAAGCGGAACTGTAAAGTTCTGATTTCCATAGTCTCTGCTATTATAGGAGTTGCCTGCATATTGTCTCTGTTATACTTCTTCTGGTTTAGACACAATAAGAAAGCATATGCTCCTAGCTCTTCTGAAGATGGGTTTTTGCATGTTTCTTATCATGGTCTACTAAAAGCGACTGGTGGATTCTCCTCTACCAATTTGCTTGGCATGGGCAATTTTGGGTCCGTGTATAGAGGACTTCTTGATCAAAATCAGTTGATTGTGGCTATCAAGATTCTCGACCTTACATGTCATGGAGCTTCCAAAAGCTTCGTAGCCGAGTGCGAGGTCTTGAGAAGAATCCGACACCGTAATCTTGTAAAGGTACTCACGGCATGTTCTGGGTTTGATTTTAATGGAAATGATTTTAAGGCACTAGTCTATGAATTCATGTCGAATGGGAGCTTGGATGAATGGTTGCACCCAACTGCATCGCAATGTATGGAGAGAAGCAAGTTGAGTCTACTTGAGAGAGTGAATATTGCCATCGATGTTGCTTGCGCACTAGATTATCTCCATCATCATTGCGAAACACCGATAGTTCATTGTGATCTAAAGCCAAGCAATGTCCTTCTGGATGATGAAAAGACTGGACATGTAGGTGATTTTGGGCTTACCAGGTTCCTCCCAGAAGCAACACATAAGTTACTGGTCGATCATTCAAGCTCTGTCGGAGTAAAAGGATCCTTTGGCTATATAGCTCCTGGTAATGATGCACAAGTTGGTTCTTTCAGTTTATTTTCAATACTGAACATGTAATTTGAATTCAATCCTCGAACAAAAAGGTATATACATGAAACATCACCTATATTTGAATCTCTATTATTTAACTTCCATCGCTATGCGCTGTTGATTGTTGTAGAGTACGGCAGGGGAAGTGCGGTATCCACAAAAGGAGATGTGTATAGCTTCGGAGTCCTGATTTTGGAGATGTTCACAGGTAAGAGGCCGACCGATGACATGTTTGAAAATGGGATGGACCTTCATCACTTTGCAAAGGTAGCTTTGGCAGACCGAGTGGAGAAGGCAATCGATCCTGTTTTACTTCACGAAATCAAGGAGTCGGAGAAGAGACAAACAGTCGCTTCAGAGGGCAAGAACAAAAGCTGGTGTAGTATTCGGGAGTGTTTGGTTTTGATCATCGAAATAGGAGTTGCTTCGTCTTCTGAGTCTCCAAGGGAACGAATGGACATCGGCAATGCATTGACTAAACTCCAAGGAATCATGAAGAAACTTCTTGAGCTCGTTGTTTGAGTTGAGTGTTAGTGCCATGCCCCCAATTCCATGGCACTTCACAAGTAGTCATTCGTATTGCACTATCTCAATTTAGGCCGAAGAAGGAAGGTTTAGTTTTCGTGCCCGTTCTACTTGCCCTTTCGTGTGGTCTTCATGGTCATTGCTTTGTCTGTAATTGGATATGGAATTCTACCATTCATAGACTAGTGACTTAGCAACAGCAAAACCACAAGCAGATGGAGACTAGTGACTTAGCAATCTAAGACAGAATAAAATTGGTTATGTTGTCTCAAGCGAAAGATCCCTGTCCTTCAGCTGCATGAAATATAAAGTTACCAGATTGAATATCTGCATGAAATCTTATTTATCATTCATTCATACATATATGGTGGATGCTCTTTCTTGTAAGCGACATTTGATATGGTACCCTTATATTGAATAGCTATATTTAAAAGAGGAAACAACTTACTAGGATTGAGAGTACAAATCCAAAAATTTCGAGCTAGACAAAACTGGCATGGGGCATTGGGAAAGTAGGCTGCCAATATGAAAAGATTGGCAGCCTAGAAAGGCATGGGAGTTGAATGAAAGATTGCAACTATATTGAAAGATCGGAATCTGTCTCACCATTAGGGAGAGGCAGTTAGAAGTTAATTTCCTTGAAGTTGATTTACCCATTCTTGCTGATGATTGGTCAGGTGTCCAGGCATTTTACTTACGGAGTAATGGCTCTATGTGCTGCTACATTCGTACTCTGGAACGTCTTTGGTTCGCAAATTCTACCTGCTGCTCTTAATCAAGGCGGTCCTGTATCTTTGGCACTGCAGCTTTCATGCAGTGTTCTGGTCTGTCAAAACTTCCTCTGATGTGTTGTGTTTTCACTTCACGTGCTCACATGTTGCTGCAATGCCTTTGTTAATTCCTTTATGTAGTATCGATAATTTAGTGAACCATGATTGCACTTTTGAATCTTCGTATGGAGTCATGTGTCAAGGTCATTGCTTTCTCTGGAATTGGATATGGAATTTTACCCTTCACAGATGATTTGAATTTTGGCAACAGCAAACCACGAGTTGTAGACTAGTGACTTAGCAACAGAAGACAGATCAAAATTGGTTACATTGTCTCAAGCAAAAAATCATTGTCCTTCAGCTGTATGAAAATGTACTTTGTATTGCTTTAGCCCCAAAAAAAGGAAATTGTAAACTGCTTGAGAGTTGCACCAAGAAAATGTAATAATATAAATATCGCTAGAGCATAGCTTCTAATATACACATTTCCAGACATCTGAAAATATGGACTTTTGTCTTGATCTCTTGCAAACTTGCCCCGTTTGTTTTGGCTTTTAAAACCAAAAATAAATAAATAAATAAATTACCAAATGACTTTTCATTAAAAGTTAATAATGGTTAAATTCATAAAAGCTTATGAAATGGAATATGTGATTACATATTAGACCACTTGTCCTCCGAGGTTCATTTTAAGGTAATGATGACCACCACTCTATAGGGACACCAAAGCTTATGAGTCACCCCCTTCATTAATTGTTTAAATCTTGGTCATCAAGAAGCTTGGACTTTTATTACAAGATGGACTACTTCTTCTCCAAGTTGGCCACTTGGGCGTGTGACTCATTCCCCTTTCTTAAATTACTAACTTTCAAAGAACATTAGTGCAACCATGAGTTAAGCCCTTATCTTGCCACTTGGGGCATGAGTCATCCCCCCCCCCCCCGGCCGCCCCCAATTAAATTACTAACTTCCAAAGGTCATTAATGCAAGCATGAGAAGGAAGCCAATGGAAGAGCCGAGGATGGGAATTTCTCGATTTCATCCACAACCGACTACTTTATTCGGACCAAGGTTCGTGGCTCATTCATGATTGGACAAGATTGGATGTAGCTGACACTAACTGGTGCAACTAGGTCGGTGGCCTAACCTAGCCCAGCGTATCGCTAGGATCGGCCAAGCTTGGAGCCTATCTGTTCCTACTCAGATCTAAACTAACTGGTGTCACAACCCGATCTTGCCGCCCAAGGATAGAGGAAAGGTCAGGTTTAAGGGCACTTGACCAAGAGAGTTTCCCCATGGTTCACATACCGAACGACATCATCATATCGCATATCGAATTGAACCTCTTGTGAGTTCTCTCTATAAAGTCGTGAGTTCTCCCAAACTTGTACCCCACGTGATAGCATAATGTTACGACCCGCATCCACATGGGTGACACACCTCGAGAGAGGAGATTAGGTGTGGATATCGGATTTAAGAGTACCTTTATCATGATAGCTCTCCCACTAGTATTCTCTTCCCTAAGGATGACATCACTTCATCCACTAGGAATGTCATGACCCAATCTTGCCGCCCTCGAATCCCCCATCATCACGAGGAGAGAAAAGGGGGAAAGGTCGGGTTTAGGAGTACTTGATCACGAGGGTTCCCTCATGGCTCGCGTTCCAAAAGACATTATCACCTCGCTTTTCGGATCAAGCCTCTCCTGAGTTTCCTCCACGAGATCGCAAGCTCTCCCAATCTCGTACCTCATGTGATAGTGGAGTGTCGCGATTCATATCCACACGAGCGACACACCTTAGAAGAAGAGGCCAGGTGTGGATATCAGATTTAAGGGTACTTTTACCATGGTAGCCCTCTCGACAATATGCCTCGCCTGTCACGCCCTAATCCTCAAGCGCGTGCCCATCCCTCGGTGGTCGATTAAATTGCGACGTCCCAGGACATGTCGCCGACCCATTCATTTTAAAGCGCATGCAAAAGCATATAAATAAATCCCCAGACAACACAGAGATGGGATAGAAAAGCAAGATCTTATTTTCAAAACCACAACACACATTTATACACAACTAACTAGTTTATTTACAATACTAGTCTATACACAAAAGATGTACAGAAGATCGGTCCTCAAAACAAAGTTGTCTCATGACTAGCTAGTCGAACTCATTCTCCGATTCTTTGGTCTCCATAGGCGCCAGGGGCGTCAGGTCCTCCACCACACTATCGAGAGGGTCAGCTGCATTCTCATCTAGAGTAGCCTCAATTACCACAGCGGGGATATCAAAAGTCTTAAGGGGACCCACCCTAAATCCATTAGGTCCGTAGTGAAACCACGCTTTGAATCGATAAGGTATCCTATGAGGTGGATCCTCTTCAACCCAGACAGTGGTCACTACAAGTTCATAGACCCAGTGACTTCCGAGATCGGGGTAGCTAGAAACCCGCTCGGTAACCCTCATGGGCTGGCCAAAACGCTCAAGACAATCTGTCATCTAAGGACCTGAAAATGTTGAGCCCACGATAGGGTGAGGCAATGTCTCAGCAAGTCCACTCCCTAAACTCCGACTAGAAAGGAAATACACCTTAAGGTAGTCTATGCACACACAAGACAGAGGACTTACCTTTGCCTCAGTTCCTTCCTGCACGTTAGTATAATTCATATACCCAACCAATCAACTCAATTCAATTCAAACCATAGATCCACCGATCCACTTAGTCAATTAGCTCAATTCAACACAATTGATACCATTAATGTGACATCCCATATTTTCGATCCTGTTTTCCATTGAATAAATCGGGCATTTCATTGATGCGCCTAAAAGGTTGTTCTCAGAGCTGATCACTCTCAAGATAACTAGACTACCCGTGGAAGCTATTAAGAAATTTTAATGCAATAGACTTGAGAATTCGACTAGGAATCGGCTTCTCGATTGTGTTCATCTTTAGAGGCCATTACAGCACAGTTAAAAATCGATTAGAGATCAGAGATAGGTTGGTTCGACTGAGATGTATGGCTAAATGTGGGTGACTCCACTAAATTGGAAAATTCTCATCGACCGGTACTAGTTGATTTTTCTATCGTTTTGGTACCCTGTGTCCGTATTTGAATTCTTGAGATTTTCGCGACAATGGAGAGTCACCAATGTGTCAAGTGGGTTTATTGTGGCTTAAAGAAAATTGACCACCGGTCATTTGCACTAAAATTTTTGGAAAGTTACCCGATAGCCTAGGGCACGCTAACATTGCGCCGAATAGAAATTAACTGTGAATTTGAGTCCAATTTTAGAAATTGAAAGTTCTGTCATGTCACAATGAATTCTAGGAGCGTCGACTCAATCTTAGAATATTTTTTTGCAAACCGAGATTTTTTGGGAAAAAGTCGTCCAAGGGCCGTTTTGTCCAGAAAAAGTCAGGAACCGTTTTTTATTGCAGAATTGGGATACAAGTGGGATCAATTGGTGAGGAAAAATACCAATTGGATTGGTGAGGTGTTGCTTGATTTTATGAGGCCAAAATTGGATTGAATCAAGAGAGATTTGGTGTCCAATTAAGGGAGAAATATGTGAAATTCGTAACCCCCCCCCCCCACCACCTAAGGCTTTTGGACCATTTCAAGGGTTCAAAGAGGGGCATTGGTGGCTGATTTGAGGCCAAGGAACCAGCTGGTGGTGGAGGAATGGTCAAGGGGACCATTGAGGAGAAAATAAGGCTTGGTGGCTCCCCTTTGTCCCTTTATCCTCTCTCTCTCTCTTCCCCTTAGCTGCTGACCAGCCCCTTTCTCCCCTTGTTTGTGCCATTTTTGGAACCAGTAGCCAAGGAGAAGCCATCGAAGTCGCTGAAGCCCGCCCGTCACCGTCGCACACCGCCGCTCGCCATTCACGCGCGCCACCGCCCGCGCTCGTCCGCCCAGCCCGACGCCCATCTCACCCGTTCCTCCATCCCAACTGATGTCTTATGCCATGTGGAGCTCAGCCGGAGTTGTTTGGCCCGCCTCCGACCTCCGTAAGTCCTCACCAAGGCCTGGTTTGGCCCTTGCAACCTTCTTTGGTCCATCCCCGCCCTTAATCGAGCTTGTTGCTCTTTGTTTCAGCCAAAAACAGAGCATAAGAGAGTGGGTTTCCAGCAACCTTCGAGGCCCGATTTGAGGACTTTCCCGGCCTCGAAAGTTAGGCCCACTTTGAAAAAAGTTGAACCCCGTTGCGTTCTCGACGATTTGAGCCGATCGGATTGCGAAACAAGTGAGTTTAACTCACTAATCCTCACTTAATAGGCTAATGATACTTAAGGGTTAATTAGATTAAGTTAAGTATGTTAGGTGGATAGTTAGATTAGATTAGTTAATTTAATTGATTTGCCGATGCATGTTAGGTGGATAGTTAATGCAATTAGGGCCTAAACGAGCTCTAGTATTTATCTAGAGTGACTCAGAAATTTTCCGGGTCCGTTTCGGCGTTCAATTAGAGATTACGAACCTAAGTTGGATTTATTGCTATTTATATAATATTTTCCATAATTAATTGATTAATTAATTTCCGAAAATTAGACCGGGATAGCCAGTGACCGGAATTTCATGCTGATTGCAGTGGTGTTCTCTGTTTATTTATTTGAGTACCTGATTGTGCAATTGATTGTGATTAGTGTTTGTGGGTATTTAATTCCGAAAATGGATAATTTTGGTAATTAGTTGGAGAATTACCAGGCGTCGGTTTACAGCGCCAAAAATCTATTTTGGGACTGCTATAAATGGTGGGGGGTTCAAAAGTAAAAACCTTGTATTTTGACTAAGGCCGGCTGTGTACCCACACACGTGTATTTTATCGAGCATGATAAAATTGATGAATTGAATGAATGGTTGGGATGGTATACTATATCAACCTAAGGGCGATATGTCAGCTTAGATTGCAAGTAGTATACCGGTATACTATATCATCCTACGAGCTCTGATATGTCAGTTTAGATTGCGAGCAGTATACCCTATTAGCTTAGAGAGAGCATTAATTGTATACTATATCATCCTACGGGTTTTGATATGTAGCTTAGATTGTGAGCAGTATACCCTATCAGCTTAGAGAGAGCATTAACAATATACTATATCATCTCTGATATGTCAGCTTAGATTGCAAGCAATATACTTTATTAGCTTAGAGAGAGCATTATTAGTATACTATATCAACCTACGAGCTATGATATGTTAGCTTAGTTTGCGAGTAGTATACTATTTATTAGCTTAGCGCGAGCTATACTATCTATTTTCAGCTTAAAGTGAGTAGTCCTGATTTGAGATGATAGTATAGATAGTACTGAATGTACCGACCGGGGAGAGGTCGTGGTGACATGTAATCGACTAGGTCGATTGATCAATTATTTGATATGATGTTATGAATTGATTGGTTGATGTGATTTGAGGCATCTGTAAATGATATTGATTTGCAGGATGGAACAAAGGCCAAGGTAAGTCCTCTAACCCGTGTTGTGCTTAGGCAGCCCTTAAGGCGTATTGGCTTCCTAATTAGGTCTTAAGGGGTGGAACTCATTGAGACGTCGTCTCACCCCATTATGGGATAACATTTTAGGTCTATAGATGGTAGCACCCACACCACTTCCTGAGCGGTTCGACCAGCCTAAGAAATTCACCGAGATAGGTTATCACATTTCGATACACCATCACTCTAAAGGACTGGAGTATGTTCTAATAAAAGCTATTGTTTGGGTTGATGAGGGTCTACCTCACAAGGTGCCCCATGAGTACCGGTTGTGGTATCGCCACTACAGTGATGGGTGAAGAGAGAGTTCAGTGCCGGAATCTAATGTACCTCTGTACGTGTTGGAAGTGGCATTCGAGAAGGGAACTGCAGACCCCAAAGGTGGATCGGTGATTGACGCGAGGGACCCAAAGCTAGAAGGCGATTCTGTTTCTCCGGTGTACTCTGGCATGGGCTCCAGCTGGAGCTAGGAAAAAGGAGAGATCGTCGAGGAGGATCCAAAGGAAGAGGACCCGGAGGAGGACCCAGAGGATGGCCCAAAGGAGGATTGAGATCCCACCCCTATTTTCTTACTGTGTTTAGACCCTGACTTGTTAGTTTGCTTGTATGTATATATAACTCTGTGGTTGTATATGTATATAAGAGTGTGGTTGCTTCAGGTTCCAAGTTTTTAGTCTTACCTTATTATCCCATTGTTTTATTATCTGGGGATTATTTATATGCTTCCGTTTGCGTATTAAAATAAATGGGTTGGTGATGCGTCCTAGGATGTCGCTATTAATCGACTAGGTGAGGGATGCGCGCATGCTCAAGGATCGGGGCGTGACAATTAATATGATCCGTACTATCTATCAATCAGTACCATATATAATTCAATTTCGTCTATCGATTCAATTGATTCAACCACTGCTCACACAAGCTGAAATAGACGGTCTTTGCTCTCACAAGCTACAATATATGGTCATAGCTCTCACAAGCTGATATAGATAGATAGTAGCTCACCCAAGCTGATATATATATAGATCGTGCTCTCACAAGCTGATAAAACGATCTTAGCTCACACAAGCTGATATTTATATGGATCGTGCTCCCACAAGCTGATAAAACGATTATAACTCACACAAGCTGATAAGGTATACTACTTTCACAAGCTGATAAGGTATACTACTTTCACAAGCTGACGTATTAAAACACATAGGCTGATATAGTATACTGCTCTCACACGCTTACGTGCAAAGGGACTCTCACAAGCTGACAATAAATATGCTTGCACAAGCTGATAACATATTCTCTCACAAGCTAATAAATCACCAAGTTAAAAATAATCGTGTGTGGGTACAAGGTCGGCCTGAGCCAAAATTGCAATATCTTCTTTTAAAAAATCCCACTATTTATATAGAGCATAGAGACATTTTTGGCGTTGTAGATCGATGCTTGGTATTTTCCAATTAAAATACCGAAATTACTCAATTTTGGGATAAATACCCAAATATACAATTTCCACTCAATTTGTACAAATTAACACTCAATTAAACAAACCAAGCATACCATTGTAATCAGCACGAAATTCCGGTCACCGGCTATTCCAGTATAATTTTTGGAAAATAATAAATAATTAAATAAATACAATTAAATGACATAAATAGAGACTTAGGCCGAAAATGCCTAATTAAATATCGAAACAGACCCGGAAAATTTCCGAACCTATCTAAATAAATAATATCACATATCTAGTCTCTAATTAAGCCAATCTAACCACCTAACATGCACAAATGAATATTTAAATTACTAATCCGTTCTAACTAACAACATAAACCATACTTAGCCTAAACTAATCAACCCTTAAGCATCATTAACTCCCTAAGTAGTCTAACGAGTAAACTCACCGGTTTTTTGATCCGGTGAGTCCACGACGACGGCAACGTGGAGATGGGCGATAAACTTCGAAGCGGCGACACCCGACGATGCCCAGAAGTGTCCTAAAATGGGCCTTGAAGCCCACGGAGGCTTGCTGGCCTTCGTTTCTGGATGATGGGCCGAGAGGCTGCTCGAGTGGCCAAGAGCGGCAAGGAGGGATGGTGACAGTGCAGCGAGGCTAGGTGGTCAACGGGGGGGCTTCACGGCGGCGGAGGCGAGCTCGGGTGGCTCGACGGGGGTTCAATGGGGCCTGAGGAGAGCAGCATGGCGACAAAACAAGCGAGACGACGAGGCAGGGGCACGGGCTCGCGCGGGGGCGCGACATATGCGAGCGACGAATGGCGGCTGTTTGGTGGCTTCGGGCGGACTTGCGACAGCTAGGGGGACTCTCCTCTGATTTCTCTCTTGTTTTGGAGCTTCAAACAAAGACAACATTGGATAAAGCAACCCCTTTGGAGAAGAAGAAGCTAGCTGCTCCTTGGAGGGTCCCTCCATGCCTCCAAAGTCCTCCTCTATCCTTTTTGTCCCCTTGGCAAGGCCCCACCAACATTGGCTGGCTTCCTCAGCCAATTTTTTGCACAATTATCTTCCTAGAATAATCCCCAAATGGTCCAAAAGTTGAGGGGGACCATGGCCTACGAATTTGATGCCTTTTTCCCCAAATTGAACCAAGTTCCTCTCCAATTGGATTCAATTCGGCCCCCATAATTCCCACCAAGGTATCCTCGACCAAACTGACATTTTTCCTTGCCAATAGAACCAACTTGCATCCCAAAAACACGATAAAAAATGGTCCCCTGAATTTTCCGGACAAAAACGGCCATATATTGAATTTCCGCCAAAAATCTCGGTTTGCAAAAAAATTCTTCGAAGGATGAGTTGATGGTCCTAAAATGAATTGTTACATAATAGAACTTTCAATTTCTGAAATTGGGTTCAAATTCGCGGATAATTTCAATCCAGCGCGATTTTAGCGTGACCTAACCTACCGGGTAGCTTTTAGAAATTTTTGGTGCAATTGACCCGTGGTCGATTATTTAGGAGCCACAATGTACCTCTTCGACACATTGGAAACTCTCAATGGTCGTGAAAATCTCGAGATTTCAAATACGGACACAGGATACCAAAACGACCTATCTCTGATTTATGATCTCAAATTCATGGTTAATTTGCAATCTGGTGGAATCACCCACACTTTGATCACATATCTCAGTCAAATCAACATATCTCTGATCTCCGAACGATTTTTAACTGTGCCGTAATGACCCTTGCAGACTAGCATGGTTGAGCAATCGATTCCTGGTCGAATTCTCAAGTCTTTTGCGTTAAAATCCCTTAACAGCTTTTGTCACACCCCGAACCTCGAGTGCGAGCACATTCCTCCGTGGTCGATACAAATGTGAAGTTCCAAGGACGCGTCGCCGACCCAATCAATCTTTATGCACATGTGGAAGAGAAACAATTACCCCTGACAACAAACAGCATGGGATAGGAAAGCAAGGCAACATTTCACAAAAGCTAACTTTTATAAACAACGGGGTTTAGGCACAAAAAGTCTACAAAAGATCGACTCTCAAAAGGAAGTTGTCCTACGACCTACTCATCGGACACAAACGCTGATCCTTCAAACTCCACCTCCACAAACTTGGGGCTTTGGTCCTCCTCCTAAGGACCTGAAAATTGAGCCCACGACGGGGTGAGATAATGTCTCAACAAGTTCACTCCCTAAACCCTTATTAAGAAGGAAATACACCCAGGGTAGCCTAGCCACACAACATAGAGAACTTACCTCGCCTCAGTTCCTTCTTACACGTCAGCACAATCCATATCATAAATGCATATTATTAATGCACACAACAATTGAAACACCTCATCACTTAATAAATTACAGGGGTCCCGATTATAAGACCAAACCGTTATGACACGTCCCATATCCTGCCAGACGATTTTGTCTCATAATCAGGTGCATCTAACTCAATCAATCATGCATTCCAATTGTTAATTTTGTCCCTCTAGGGTACGGCCTACTTGAAGTTCGGCGATCTACTAGCATAACCAGGCATCGTCTTTTCTCCTTTGAGCACGGCTACGTCTCTCAAAGACGGCTTTCCCGAAAGAGCAAATGTCCAGAATCTACTGCGACCCGAAACCCAATGAGTGGGTAACCCATATAGGGTAACGTCCATCCGACTCAATTCGGGGACGGGTTCTCTTAACCAACACACGACCATTCAATCTCGGCCCAGAACACTGTACATTGCACTCAAATGCCTCAATTAAAATAGTTAAAATAGTGATACTGACCTATTTTCTTCGTATTAAAAACACTAGGAAAATAATCGTGTGTGGGTACACGGTCAATTTGAACCTTAAAAGTGATATCTCTCCCTTTAGAACCCCACTATTTGATATAGTACTTATAATCCATTTTCGGTGTCAAAACTCGACACCCGGGATTTTCTGAATAAATATCATATTTTCACAATCATCACTCAATTTGCACAATCCAACAATCAATTGCATAATCTGAACACACCAATGCAATTAGCACAAAATTCCGGTCACCGGCTATCCCGGTCTAATTTCCGGAAAATAATAATTAATTAAATATATTCCGAAATTAAATCAATAAATAATATATTATATTAATATAATTTAATAAAATAATATTTATAAATTCGAAATAATTAATTAATTTAAAATAATTAATTAAGGGTTTAATCAAGATTACACTAATTTAATCACGTAATTAGCCTTAATTAATTATCCACTAAACTAATCACATCCCTTAATCTAATTAACAATTAACTAAACTAATCTAACCACTTAACAATATTTAGCTTAATATAAACACCCCTTAACCACCTAAGCAAGGTTTAGTAAGTAAACTCTCCAGTTTAGCGTTCCGGTGAGTCCACGGCGACGGCGATGCCAAGGCGGGCGACAATCTTCCTAGTGGCGACACCAAGCGAGGTCGAGAAAGGCTTGAAAATGGGCCACGAAGTCTAAAGACCCTTGCTCGTTCAGCTTCTATTCTTGGCTGAACCGAGAGAAGGAACCAACAGTTGCAACGGTGAGGAAGGGTTGATCGGAGCTCTGGCGAGCGGGTTGCCGGCAACCGGTGGCACCTGGGGGTCAAAGGGGACTTGTTGGTGGTTGGGATGGGCGGAGGAAGGGTCGAAATGGGAGGAAATTCGCGAAAATCGCAAAACAATGCAAGCGGGCGGAGCTCCAAGCGATTCGGTGAGCAGTGACTTCTGGCCGGCAGACGAGACGGCTGGCGGCTTCATTCAGCGTGCGGTGAGGTGCTCCCGTATGGTTTAGATGTGCTGAAGATGATGCTGGGTGGCACGAGAGCTAATTCTCACGAGAAGACAAATTTTAACTCAAATATTTGGAGAAAGGTCAGCTGGAGCAAAAACATGAAGAAGAGAAAACAAAGGGGGAAAAGAGGTCGACGGTGGCTCCGATGGCCTAGGCGGCATGCAACAGGCAAGGGGAGGGTGCTACTAGCTTTCCTCTAGTTTCTCAAGCTCTGTCAACAACTCAACAATGGAGAAAGTGAAGCCAAATGAGGAAGAAGAAGGGCTGTTGGTTAAGGAGGGGGCCACAAAAATATCCTAAGCTCTCAAGTGGCTGCCCCACCACCTTGGCTGGCATTCTCAGCCAAGTTGTAGCCCCATGGCTTCTCAAACAAGCCTCTCAAATAGTCCAAAAGGTTGAGGGCCATGGGGGCTACGAATTTTGGACTCTTAGCCACCAAAATTGGACTACATCCTCTCCAATTAACCTCAAATTGGACCTAAATCGGAGTCCATAAATCCCACCAAGGTGTCCACACTCCAATTCACATTTTTCCCCATCCATTCGTCCAACTCAAATCCCAAAAACGCGACTAAAAGCAGTTCTCGAATTTTTCCGGTCCAAAATACCGTTTGAAAATTCGCCAAAATTCTCGATTTGTAGAAAAATCTTTGGAGGATGAGTCGACGTTCGTAAAATGATTTGTGAATTGACAGAACTTCCAATTTCTGAAATCAGGTTCAATTTCATGGTTAATTTCAATCTAGCGCGTCCTAATCTACTGGGTAGCTTTTAGGAATTTTTGGCGCATTTGACCCGTGGTTGGTTATTTTCGAGCCACAATGTACATCTTCGACTCATTAGCAACTCTCGGTTGTCGTAAAAATCTCGAGGTTTCAAATACGGACATAGGGTACAAAAATGACAGAAAAATCGGTCAAATGTCGTTTAACGAGAATTTTGCAATCAGGTGGAATCACCTACACATTGATCACATATCTCAATCGAATCGACCTATCTATGATCTCTAATCGATTTTGACAGTGCCGTATTGACCCTTGCTAATTAGCATGGTCGAGTAGTCGATTTCCGATTGAATTCTCGAGTTTGTAGCGTTAAAATTCCTTAATGGCTTCACCTAGTAAATTAGTTAATTCGTGAGTGGCCAACTCAAAGAAAAAGGCTATAGGCGCGTCGATGAAAATCCCATTTCATCTCATCGAAAACAGACTTGAAAATCAAGATGTCACAACTTTTCCCCTCTTATAAAAATTTCGTCCTCGAAATTTAAACCATTATAATATTTTAAACAAAAATGCGGGGGTGTAGTCTTCTCATCAACTCTTCACTTTCCCAATTTGCTCCTTCAATACCTTGGTGTTGCCAGACCACTTTGACCAACGGGATGGTCTTGATGCGCAGAACTTGTTCTTTCCGATCCACAATCTGAACTGGGCTTACAACGTACGACACTCTATCGTCCACGTCCAATTCCTCAAAATTAAGTACGTGGGTCGGGTCAGGCTCATACTTCCCCAACATCGACACGTGATAGATGTCATGCACTTGCACCTGCTTCGGCAGCAATGCAAGACGATACACTAGGATCCCAATTCTTTCAAGAATCTCAAAGGGACCTACGTACCTTGGACTCAACTTTCCCTTCTTACCAAAGCGCGAAGTACCCCTCATTGGTGACACCTTTAGAAATATGTGATCACCAACTTGGAACTCCAAAGGCCTTTGACGGTTATCTACGTAGCTTTTCTGGCGACTCTGAGTGGTCTTTAACTTGCCTCTGATAATGGCAACTGTATTCACTGACCATTGGACTAACTCTAGGCCCGTGATCTTTCTTTCCCCGACTTCATACCAACACACTAGCGTTCGGTATGCCCTGCGATATAACACTTCAAAAGGGGCCATCTGAATGCTCTGCTGGTAGCTGTTATTGTAAGCAAACTCAATGAGATGAAGCTGTTCCTCCCAGTTTCCCTTCAAATCCAACACACAAGCTCGCAGCATGTCTTTAAGGGTTTGAATCGTCCTCTCAGACTGGCCATCCGTCTGAGGATGATATGCCGTACTATACTACAATTTCGTTCCCAAAGCACTCTGCAAACTTTTCCAAAAGGCGGCAGTGAACCTTGGGTCTTGGTCTGATGTAATCGTTACTGGCACTCCATGCAGAAGAGCAATCTGACGCACGTACAACTCTGCGTGCATGTCCAAATCAAGGTCATTTCGTACTGCAATGAAGTGAATTGACTTCGTCAACCTATCACAAAATCCATTGTGATATGTTCTCATTTCCATTCAGGAATCTTAAGAGGTTGCAAAAGTCATCATGGCTTACAGTACTATGCCTTCACTTACAGACATGTAAGACACTTGGCGACATGCTTGGCAATATCCACTTTCATACCAAACCACCAGTAGTGTTGATGTAGATTCTGATACATCTTCGTATTGCCAGGATGAATGCTGTAACTGCTATGATGAGTTTCAGATAACATCTCCTCCTTAAGTGCTACATCGTCAAGTACACACAATCTTCCTCGAAATCTTAGTGTTCCATCCTCAGAAATCTGAAAGTCAACCTTTTCTTTTTGGTATCCTCTTGCAAGATTTTTAGAACATTTGGGTCTAATGGTTGAAACGTCTTGATTCTAATATGCACTTCCGGCTCAATTCTGAGGGTAGCCATAAGATTTGAAAGGTGGCCTACTCAAATTTGAAAACTGAATCTCGAACTCTCTCGAGCAAGATCCATTCCTTGAGTACCAATTGAGAGGGCTAGTACAAACACCTAGAGCGGGGTGAATAGGTGTAAATAAAATTTTTGCAAGACTTAGTAGAAGTAAATTACCAATAGAAGATAACAGACTATAAACGTATTTCAGCTTTGAATAATTAAATAAATCTACGAATAAAAGTAAGGAGTTCAAGGAAAGAGAATAAAAGCACAAAGTTTATAGTGGTTTGGCTTAGATCAAGCCTACGTCCACTCTCCTGCGTTGACAGTCCACTGGCTGGATTCTACTATGAATCATAAGAGATTTTATAGCTTATGATCTTGACTTTCTTAGTGAAGAGTCCCTACTGATCTCTCACGCAGTCTCATTAAAAGTTTCTCTCTTTCGTTTACAACTTTGAGCTCGATGAATGAAAAAGCAAGTAACTGGAAAGCTTCAGACTTTGAAATTCTTCTTTCACGCACTACTTCGAACAACTGGAGAGTCTGTCTTAAATACTCCTTCATGCCTTCACAACTGTTGGCACTTTCCAAAGGAGTTCTTCCAATCTACCCGTTGGACTGAATTAATTAAGGTGATCTCAAGTCGTTAGATGATTTGTGATGAAAGCCCATCAATCTTGTTCGCCCATACAATCAAGATCTTGGTTTCCATAAGTAAAACCTTCCAAGTTGCTTGCCTTTCAAAAGATCTTCAAATCGGAATTATTTCCAATATAGATAATCAAACAAGTAGGTGCTATATCTAGCCATAAGGTCATCCACAAACCATACGAATCAAATCCTTGAAGATAATCCTGCATCTGGATAAGTCTTCATTCTTCGGTTTGGAAACTGTCGGTGAGGGCAGACTTTGAAACTAAAGTTTGGCGGCCTTTAGACTTTGACTATAGAGTTTGGAAATCTTTTAGACTTAGACTTGGAAAGGTTTTGTCAACTTCAAAACAGTAAATGAGTTTTCTCCAACAATCTTCCCCTTTTTTATGGTAACAAAACTTTCCTGCAGATTTGAAAAACTTTTGACCTGCAAAACAACACTTATGCAATGCATGATATCTTATAAAAATAAGTTGCTTCGAACCTGGATAGTATTGATTCTACAACCACAGACAATATGTTAATCTTAAACATAACTATCCAGTCATAAACAGTATCACAAACTTAGTTACTGCAGGCGTCAAAAAGATTCAAAGTCAACAGTAATCACGGCAATCAAAAGTTCAAAGTTAGTCCAAAATCCAAAGTCCAAAGTACCAAGCAAAAAGTCATCAAAAGATAGATAAAATAAATCTGCACAAATTCTCCCCCTTTTTATCAATAGCAAAAGTGGAGAATCACTTTAAAAAGTTGATAAAATTATGGCTGCCTGGGGATGCGAACGATCTGGAAATCCACCATAGACTTGACAGTCTCTTCCAGCTTCGTTAGAGTCACCTTCAGCTGTTCCAAATCTTCACCCTTTGCAGTTTCTTGCACTTGAAGCTTCAAGGCTTTCAACTGTTCTTGTAGAGAGTCTCAATTGAACTGGAAAGTTGTTTTGAGATTCTTGATCTCACACTCCATTCCATATTGCTGAGCCTTCAAATCCAAGAGGATTTCCAAGCAACCTTTGAAAATCTACTGTTCATTCAGTTGTAGCACTAGGTCCAGCTGAATCAATTCCAGGAGTATTGAGATGTGGGGGAACATCAGCAGTTCAATCACCAAGACTGGGAGTGGATTCTTCAACATCTACTTCAGGATATTGAGAGGCACAGACATCCTCTGGATCTGTTGGAGATCTACTAGCATCACTACTAAAAACAGGTGAAGAGGTATCTCTTTCCCCTGTCTCTGTTCCTTCGGGTGAAGAAAAGAATTCCTCTTCTTGTTCTTGCTCTACTCCAGCATCGAAGTGATGTTTTTCTTGTTCTTCTCCTACAGTCCAACTCCAAGTCTTTTCTGAATCCTCTAACAAGGATACGGCATATGTTGGCTCAAAAGAGTCATCTTGACCCTCTTCTTCTTGAGTTTCCCTTCCTTCTTCTTCTTTTTCTTCATCTCTTTTCTTTGTCTCTGTTCTCTCTGTCCACTAGTTGCTCAAAACTAACAAAGCTCTATAGATTTCTCAAGGCAAAGGCGGAGAGAATAATGTCATCCTCATCTTCTTCTTCATCCTGCAAGACAAGGTTTCTCATCTTCTTAATTGGTGCGCTCATGGGTCCTTGCCTTTTCTTTTCTTGATTGTAGAGTCTCATTTTGTTTTGGCGGGGGACTTCTCCTTCAGGCGTTCCAATGCCTTATTCGGCTCCTTTAGTCTTATTTTTGAAACCATCTTCAGTCCTATCACCATAGAAACAATTGTCCGAACACACAGAGTAGTAGGAACCTGAATGTTGAAATGTTGAATAATCGAGTGACAAGCGTAGAGTAAGGTAGTTGCCCCTTGTCCTTCACAATTGTCCTATACATGTGCATTAGGATAGTGTGAGGCGGTGAAAACTTAAACCCAATGTTGATTGTGTACATCAGCTTTGCTTCAAAGCGAGAGACATTAGTCTTTGAAGTGGATTTGGGTCTGATGCAGTTGATCACAATCTTGTGTAACAAGATATTGGAGGCATTCATTTTGGAATAAGAAATCCTACCATCAGCAAATCTATCCTGAACAAGAGCCAATGTTGCATGACCAACAGACACACTGATTGGTTGGAAACTCCCTCTTTCCACACCAATCACATCTGCCAAAGTGTCCACATCCACCACAAACTCTTTGTCCCTTACTATAAAAGAAAATCTATTCGCATCTAGGAAAGATAGATTCGAATAGAAATAAGTAGTCAATCCAGGGTAAGCGACTGCAGTCTCTGAACAAAAACTTTAGAGTTGAAGGAGAGTAAACTTCTCCCTAAGGTTCACTTTCAAAGAATCCAGAAAATCAAAGTCAACAGTTCGAGGGTTCATCACCCCTCTCTTCAAAAATTTCGACCTCTGATTCTTAGAACGGAATAAACTCGTTCCCTCTCCACGTGCATTTGCAGCAATACCCATCCTAAGTTGAAAATGCGTATACATCCTCTCATAATCATCCTTTCATTCTGGTTGATTAAAACTACTAAACCGCGTATCACTTGGAAAGTTGGCAAAAGTCCTTGCTGTCAAACCTTTAGGCGCAATGCCTAACCTTTCCATAGTATTTAAGAACAAAGTTTCGTTCTTATAACCTTTATCTTGCAAAAACTCATCGATTAAAGTCATCACAGTACCACCCTCTTTTAACTTAGAGTAGAGTTTAAAGAGAAATTGGGGTTTTGCACTCTTACTAGTTCGACATCTTCAATGATCTCTTCTTTTGCTTATTGCTGTGAAGGATCTTGAGTCGCTTGCTATCAAGAGTGACGCTATTGAGAATGTTGTTGTTGCTGCTGTTGTTGAGGAGAATATTCTTCCTCGATTAAGTCAAAGTGCATAGGACCCTCTCGCATGTGCTGTGGTCCCCTGTTCGCAATTCTAGAAGACTTCTTCTGGAAAGACATTGTCAATGTCGAGGGGGATTTCTCGCTCGTTGAAAAAGGTGAAAGCTTTGTAGATCAAACTTGAGAGAAAATGGGAGAAAGTAGAATTTATGTATCCTAGGGTTAGCGTGAGCATAAAAGGAGAAGAAGAACTTCAACAATATATGAAGTAAGTGAAACGAGATATATAAACCGTCACAAAGGAAAAATAAAACTGCCTTTTTCGAAAATGAAAATATGCCAAAAATTAAAAAATTAAAAAATAATTTCTAAAAACAAAATAGGCAATTAACGATTCAAATATCAACGCTCTTTTTCAAAATTTCATCTTAAAATAAAATCACATTTATTTAGAAAGCATTAACTTAGAGATGTAGCTTCTGGACATTCTAAGTCTAAAGGTGTTTAGACTTTACTCGGTAGAAGATATGATGTTCAGTCTAGCGTGAATAAACTCAAATAAGCTTTTCTCTAGTGGCTTTGTAAATATGTTTGCCAACTGATTCTTTGAGTCAATGAACTGAATCATAACTTCTCCATTTTGAACATGATCTCTAATGAAATGATGTCGAATCTCTATATGATTTGCCCTTGAATGAAGAATTGGATTCTTTGTGAGATTGATGGCACTGGTGTTGTCACATTTGATCTCGCTGCACAATTCTTCAATACCAAAATCTTTTAGCTAATGCCTTATCCACAAGATTTGAGAGCAACAACTCCCAAGAGCCACATATTCTGCTTCAGCTGTTGAAAGAGCTACGGTACTTTGTTTCCTTGAAAACCAAGATACCAACTTGCTGCCCAGTAGTTGACAAGTACCAAAAGTACTATTTCTATCAACTTTACATCCTACTAAATCCACGTCTGAATATCCAAGGAGAGTAAAATTTCCTTCTTTGGGATACCACAGACCTAACTTTGGTGTTGTTGCAACGTATTTAATGATGCGTTTTACAGCACTTAAGTGAGATTCTTTGGGATTTGATTAGAATCTAGCACATGTAAAAACACTAAACAGAAGGTCAAGTCTAGATGCAGTAAGGTAAAGAAGTGAACCAATAATGCTCCTATATAGCTTCCGGTCTACATTCTTTCCTTCTTCATCTTGTCTAGCTTTGAGGAACTTGACATTGGTGTCTCTGTCTTTTTGCAATTCTCTTATCCAAATTTAATGATGAGATCTTTTACATACTTCTCTTGGTGAATAAAAATAAATTTCTTTAATTGTTTAACTTGTAATCCCAGAAAGAAAGTTAACTCACCCATCATACTCATCTCAAATTCATCATGCATACATCTAGAGAATTTCTTACATAGATTTTCATTTGGTGATTCAAACATAATATCATCAACATAAATTTGAACAAGTAGAAAATCTTTACCTTCTATTTTTATGAACAAAGTAGTATCTACCTTTCTTTTAACAAAACCATTTTCAGTTAGGAATTTACTTAACCTTTCATACTAGGCTCGAGATGCTTACTTCAGTCCATAAATGGCCTTTTTCAATCTTTAAATTGAGTCTGTCTTTCTTAGATCTTCAAATCCAGGTGGTTGTTCCACATAGACTTCTTCTTGGATGAATCTATTTAGGAATGCACATTTTACATCCATTTGGAATAACCTGAAATTTTTATAGCAAGCAAAAGCAAGTAATAATCTAATTGCTTTTAACCTCGCTACTGGTGCATAGGTTTCATCATAGTCTATCCCTTATTCTTGTGTATATCCTTTGGTAACGAGTCTTGCTTTGTTTCTGACCACTTTTCCTTTCTCGTCCACATTGTTCTTGAAAATCCATTTAGTTACAATAATGAACTTACCTTTAGGTTTAGGAATGAGTTCCCAAACATCGTTGATGCTGAACTGTCTAAACTCTTCTTGCATAGCTTCAATCCAGCTTTCATTAGCCAAGACTTCTTCTGTACTTTTGGGTTCAATCTCAGAAACGAGTGCTAAGGCACTACACTCTTCTCGCATTTTGGATCTGGTACGAATTCCTTCATTAATGTTGCCAATGATGAGATCTTTGGGATGACTTGACTTATGCTTCAAGTTGCTAGTTGGTTTGTAAGTCTGCTGATCCTCTGCTTTAGTTGATTTTTCTGGTTCTTCTTGTTGTTGATCTTCAGAAGTCTGAACTACTTCGAGAAAAGTAGACTTTAAAAAATTTGGAGCAAGTTCAGATTCTTCAAGTTAATTTTGATCCAGTTGATTCTACATAGAGTCTTGAAACTTGACGTTCATAGATTCTTCTACAGATTGAGTCTTCTTGTTGAATACTCTGTAGGCTTTGCTTGAGGTTAAGTAGCCAAGAAAAATTCCTTCCTCTAATTTTACTTCAAACTTACCAGTTCGATCATTTACATTTTTCAAAATAAAACACTTACAATCAAATACATTAAAATAAGAAACATTTGGCTTCTTCTCTTTAAACACTTCATAAGGAAATTTCTCTAGAATAGGCCTCAAGAATACTCTGTTAATGATGTAGCAAGCTATAGAAACTACTTCAGCCCAAAATTGAGAGGAAATATTACTCTCAATTAAGAGGGTTCTTGCCATCTCCTGTAAGGATCTATTCTTTCTTTCCACAACCCCATTTTGTTCTAAAGTGTATGGAGAAGAGAAAACATGCTGGAAACTAGATTCATCACAGAATTTTTCAAAGTCTTGATTCTCAAACTCACTTCCATGGTCCGTTCGTATGCTTGAAATAGCATATCATTTTTCATTCTGAACCTTTTTGGAAGTATACCCAAGTAAAGCGAGAGTAATCATTCATGATTACTAAGTAGTATCTATTTCCACCAATACTTTGAGTTCTGGTTTGTCCAAAGAGGTCCATATGAGAAGCTACAAAACTCGATTAGGAGAAACTTGATTTATAGATTTAAAAAAACTTCTAACATGTTTTCCCAAAACACATGGTGTGCATAATTCAGACTTTTGATAAGTCAGGTTGGGCAGTCCATGAACAAGCTTTTTGGAGGAAATCTTAGCAATCTGTTTCATGTTAACATGACCAAGCTTTCGATGTCAAAAGTTTGCTTCATCTTGAATGGATATTAGACACTGATAACTTTCTGGTTTTATATCTAGAAGATAAATAGTCCCATGTCTTTGTCCAGTGAAAGATTGAGAGAAATTTTTACTAGTTCCTGAACAAATGCCTTCTTGAAAGTTAATTTTAAATCCAGTATCGCATAGTTGACTTATGCTGAGTAGATTGTAATTCAAACATTCCACCAAGGAAACATTGTTGATTGTGAGACTTCCAATCTTCACAGTTCCACATCCAACAATTCTTCATTTGCTGTTTCCACCAAAAAAAAAAATCTTTTCCACAATTTATTTGAACTAGCTTTATGAAACAACTTGAATCTCCTGTCATGTGTCTCGAATAGCCACTATCCAAATACCATTTGATCTTATTCTTGATAGTGACCTGCAATTATCAAAAGAACTCAAGTTTTCTTTGGTACCCATATTCTCTTGGGTCTAGGGGAGTTAGTATTAAAAACAGTCTTTGCCTAATCCTTCTTAACAGGTCTCCAAACCTTGGGACATTCTTTCTCGAAATGTTCTGAGCTATTACACTTTGAACATTTGAGAGCACTTCGGCCAACAGGTTTTACAAAAAAAAAAATTGAAAATGATTTATTTAAAATGTTTTTGTAGGTCTTTGTTTGATTCTTTCCTTTATTTTGGGAAAATCAATTAAATGAATAGTTTCTGGTGTCATACCCAAACCAAATTTGTTAAAATAAGGTCTTTGTATAAAAAGAATATTTTCCAACTTCTTAAATCCTTTTGAAAACCTTTTTGTGATATTTAAAATGTCCTCTTTCAAAAAGACATTTTCCTTCGAAAGAGAATTTGTATTTTCTTTCAAATCATCAAAACTTTTATTCAGATTTTCAAACCTTTCTTTTCAAGAGGTTTCCTGTTGCTTCAGCTTAGAATTCTCCTTCTTCAGCTCGGAAATCCTTTTAAGAAAAGCTTTGAGACTAAGACAAAGTCCATCTATATATTTAGAGACTTTAACAGGAATTGTTAAATTGCTAACCTCAACTTCTTTGTCTGAGTCTGAATCATAGTCTATTTTAGAGTCTGAGTCTGATTCCGAATTGACCATGAATTGACCAATAGACATATATTGGCGTATTCTTCATCACTTTTCCTCACATTCAGTATCACTCCATATCTTTGCTTTGAAAGCCTTTTTGGATTTCTCTATTTTTCATTTCTTTTTCTTCAACAGAGGGCAATTGGGTTTGATATGCCATTTTTTCTTGCATTTGAAGTAGACCACATCTTTGTTGGTTTCATTGTCCTCAAATGATTTCTTCTGAAATTTTTGAGTGTTCGGTTTGTTCCTGTTAAACCTTCTTCCCTTCCTGTTCAATCTTCTGAACTTCCTAATCATAAGTGCTAGCTCTTCATCGTCAATGTCATCTTCTGAATCTGTATCATCAGAATCATCATTAGATTTTAAAGCAATTGACTTCTTCCCTTTGTGATCTTCTTCCTCGTTGATTTGTTCCACTTCATATGATTGAAGTGTGCCAACTAGTTCGTCTACTAAAAGAGGCATGATCCTCTGGGTTTCTCTTATTGAAGTGTTTAAGTGATTCCAGTCTTTGGAGAGTCCACGCAGCAATTTATTGACCTTCATTAGTCCTGAGATTGGCTATCCTTGATATGCTAGACCATTTACAATCTCTGTGAAACGACTGAACATATTAGTGATGGATTATCTTGGCTTCATCTTGAAGGCTTCATACTGTCCAAGTAGGATATTGATTTTTGTTTCTTTGACTCGATCAGTTCCTTCATAGGTAACATGTAACCCGTCCCAGACTTCTTTTGTTGTTTCACAAGATGAAATTCTGTTATGCTCAGTAGGAGATAAAGCACAGTATAAGGAGTAGATGTCTTTAGCATCAAGAGCTTATCTCTTGGTTATTTCTACCTGTGTCATTTTGCCAGCATCTGCAACTTCCTTTCCTCTTTCTAAGATTGATGTAGTTTTAGGAATGATTCATTTTTCTACCACATCCCATTCCAGGGGATCTTTCGATCTCAGGAATGCCTTCATCTTGTTTTTCCACACATTATACTCCTTCCCATCAAAGTAAGGAGGTCTACTGTTGCTTTGGTCTTCAACCAAACCTAGAGCCAAAATACTAGCCATAGATCTTTAGCTTAAGAAGTAAAAACACTTCAATAAATAAGCACACAAGCTATGATACCAATTGAGATGGCTAGTACAAACACCTAGAGGGGATGAATAGGTGTAAATAAAAATTTTGCAAGACTTAGTAGAAGTAAATTGCCAATAGAAGATAACAGACTATAAATGTATTTCAGCTTTGAATAATTAAATAAATCTACAAATAAAAGTAAGGAGTTTAGGGAAAGAGAATAGAAACATAAAGTTTATAGTGGTTCGGCTTAGATCAAGCCTACGTCCACTCTCATGTGCTGACAATCTACTAGCTGGATTCCACTATGAATCAAAAGAGATTTTACAGCTTATGATCTTGACTTTCCCAATGAAGAGTCTCTACTAATCTCTCACTTAGTCTCACTAAGAGTTTCTCTCTTTTGTTTACAACTTTGAGCTCGGTGAATGAAAAAGCAAGTAACTGGAAAGCTTCAGACTTTGAAATTCTTCTTTCACGCACTACTTTGAACAACTGGGGAGTCTGCCTTAAATACTCCTTCATGCCTTCACGACCGTTGGCACTTTCCAAAAGAGTTCTTCCAATTTACCCATTAGACAGAATCAATTAAGGTAATCTCAAGTCGTTAGATGATTTGTGATGAAAGCTCGTTAATCATGTTCGCCCATACAATCAGGATCTTGGTTTCCATAAGTAGAACCTTCCAAGTTTGCTCGCCTCTCAAAAGATCTTCAAATCGGAATTGTTTCCAATAAAGATAATCAAACAAGTAGGTGATATATCCAGCCATAAGGTCATCCACAAACCATACAAATCAAATCCTTGAAGATAATCCTGCGTCTGGATAAGTCTTCATTCTTTAGTCTGGAAACTGTCAGTGAGGGCAGACTTTGAAACTAAAGTCTGGCAATCTTTAGACTTTGAAGATAGAGTCTGGAAATCTTTTAGACTTAGACTTGGAAAGGTTTTGTCAACTTCAAAACAGTAAAGGAGTTTTCTCCAACACTATCTACGCTACTGAAGACTTTTGACTCAGCGCATCGGCTACCTTGTTCGCCTTTCCTGGGTGATACAAGATGTCGCAATCATAGTCCTTCAGGAGTTCCATCCAGCGATGCTGTCTCATATTTAACTCCTGAGATAATAAGTACCTGAGACTCTGATGGTTAGTGAAGATCTAGAATCTTTCTCCGCACAGATAATGTCTTCAAATCTTCAGAGCAAAAATAATCGTTGCAAGTTCTAAGTCATGTGTCGAGTAATTCAGCTCGTAAAGTCTCAACTAATTAGATGCGTATGTAACAACTTTACCATGCTACATTAACATGCAACCCAGTCCTTTAAATGACGCATCATTATAGATCTCGTACCCTCTAGGACCAGATGGTATAGTTAGTATCGGTGTGGTAGTCAGCTTCTGCTTAAACTCTTGGAAACTACACTTGCACTTATCTGTCCACACGAACTTCTCTTCCTTCTTCAGCAGTCGAGTCAAAGGCTGAAAACCCTTCCACAAACCTTCTGTAATACCCTGCTAAACCCAAAAACTTTTGATCTCTATCATTGTAGTCGGTCTTGGCCAGTTGATCACTACTTCAATCTTGCTTGGGTCCACGAAGATTCCTTTGCCTGAAAGCACGTGACCTAGGAAAGCCACACAAGTTAACCAAAACTCGCACTTGCTGAACTTCGCATATAGCTCATGATTCCGTAGAGTTTGGAGTACTATCCTTAAATGCCTTTCGTGTTCCTCGGGATTTTCGAGTACACCAGGATATCGTCGATGAACATGATCACGAACTAATCCAAATATTCCTTGAAAACTCATTTAATCGAATCCATGAAAGTAGCTGGGGCGTTTGTTAAACCAAACGGCATTACAGTGAAATCATAATGGCCATATCGAGTAAGAAACGCTGACTTCGATATTCCTCCTTCCTAATCCTCAGCTGATGATATCTCGTCCTTAAGTCGATTTTAGAAAATATCGACGCTCCTTGCAATTGATCAAACAAGTCATCGATCCTCGAGAGTGGATACTTGTTCTTGATTGTCACCTGATTGAGTTGATGATAGTTGATGCATAGACGCAATGAACCATCTTCTTCTTTACAAAAAAAACTAGTGCTCCCCACGGTGATGCACTGGGACGTATGAATCCCTTATCCAACAATTCTTGCATCTACACATTCAGTTCTTTCAACTCAGATAACGCCATCCGGTAAGGAGCCTTAGAGATTGGCTCTGTCTTGGGGGTTAACTCAATTACAAACTCAATCTCCCTTTTTGGTGGCAGACCTGGCAATTCCTTCGAAAACACATATGGAAATTCTTGAACCACTGCGATGTCCTCAATCTTCAGCTCCTTAACTGTCGTATCCATGACAGTCGCTAGGTAACCTTAGTAACCCCCGTCTAACAAACGGGTTGCCTCTAGCGATGAGATTAAAGTAATCGAGGGTCCTCCTGACTCCTAATAAACTCGAAGCTCTCACCCGCTAACGAGTTAAACTGAATCGCTTTGCGATGGCAGTCCATCTGAGCTCGTTGCTTGGTGAGCTAGTCCATGTCAATTATCATATCAAAATCATACATGGCTAGGACTATCAAATCTATTTTCCCCTCTCACTCACCAATCGCTAACTTGCAACCAGGACAACCCACTATAGCTAATACCTTACACCTTATCCTTTAACGATGTAGATATACTAACCACTGACTCCAACAACTTAGGAATTAATCCTACCAACTTAACATACTGCTCAGCTATAAAAGAATGAGTAGCTCCAGGGTCAAATAAAGCATAAGCAGCATGGTCATTCAACAAGACCGTACCTGTAATCACATCAGGCAAACCCTTAGCCTGTCCTTTAGTAATAACGTACATCCTTCCCTGAGCTGGAGGCCTATTCAGTCCACCATGTGGTGCAATCTGCGGCGCAAACCCCCTATTGTGACCCAACGGTGGCGATGGCGGTAACTACTGTCCCATTTGTCTTTTGGGACAATTCCTAGCCGTGTGACCATGTTGGCCACACACAAAACAAACACCCATCTTGGAAGGGCACGAGGCTGATCCATGTCATCTTCCGCAAGAATGACATACTCCATTCTAGCTCACTGACTTTCCTATCCCACCCTTCTTGTTGGGTGGAACAAGATACCTTCCTCTGATCATCGGTCTCTTCCCAAAACGATTTCAATCTCTGTCAGACCCAAACCGCGACCCAGATGCGACGACTTGTTCATTCAAATTCTTTTCTATCAGTTGGGCTTGTCTATACAACTCATTATAGTTCTTTAGATCGAGCGGTACTAGCAGATTTTTTAGCTTCGGTCGGAGGCCATCCCTAAACCTTATCATTTTTTCCTTGAGATCCTCGATCAATCTAGGAGCGTACTGCGATAACTCGGCGAACTTCACCTCGTACTGGTCCACGATCATTAGACCTTGATGAAGGCGGCGAAATTCCGCTATCTTTAGTTGCTTGGCACAGCTGGAGAAATACTTGCCATTGAACGCTCCAACGAAGACGTTCCACACTAGAACCACGCCTTCTGGGAAAACACTTTCTCTGGTGGCCCTCCACCAAGTACTCGCAATCCCCTACAGCTAATATACTGCAAGGACGACCTTCTCTTCCTTTGTGCACCTCAGCAGTGCAAAAGCTCTCTCCAATTCTTGGATCTAGATGGTTGCAACCTCGGGATCTCCTATTCCTATGAACTTCAACGGTTACAACTTCAGGAACTGCTCAACGAGCTTATGAATTGGTCTCTCAGCAACCACGTTACTCGATGGAACCTCAGCAGGTGCGGCACCGGCTGCAGCAGTAGCGGCGACTTGATTCTATGCCTGCTGCCCCATCAAAACTCCAATCGTCTGCATGATCCCTTCGAACCTGGGATCACTAGGGGCTGCTACCCCAGCACTAATTAGCGGAACCAGCAGCGGTGCTACTCCACTTGAGCTAGCCTTAGCCTGCGCTCTACCTCGGCCCCCTCGAGTACCGACCCTTGTCGGCGTCCTACCTCGAGTCACAGGGCCTACTACCCTTTTCCTGGGAGTCCTTTGCTTCTGGTCACTTATACTACAGGCTCTTTACAAACACCTGTTTTCCAATTCCAATACCATATTAGAATTTGAGTGACCACACAAACAAACTACCAATCAGCTATCACTCACATGCATCAGCATATTAAAATGGCATTTCCTACTAACTATCTCATGACTCATCGCACCTTATCACTCTAAACATAGACCTTGCTCTGATACCACTTAAACAGAGATGTCACGCCTCGAACCTCAAGCGCGCGCACATCCCTCCATGGTCGATGCAAATGCGACGTTCCCAGGACGCGTCGTCGACCCAATCAATCTTTATGCACATGCAGAAGCGAAACAAATACCCCTGACAACAAACAGCATAGGATAGGAAACCAAGGGAACATTTCACAAAAGTCAACTTTTATAAATAGTGGGGTTTAGGTACAAAAAGTGTACAAAAGATTGACTCTCAAAAGGAAGCTATCCTACGACCTACTCATCGGATACAAATGCCGATCCTTCAGACTCCACCTCCATAAACTTGGGGCTTCAGTCTCCTCCTAAGGACCTGAAAATTGAGCCCACGACGGGGTGAGACAATGTCTCAGCAAGTTCACCCCCTAAACCCCTATTAGGAAGGAAATACACTCAGGGTAGCCTAGCCACACAACACAGAGGACTTACCTCGCCTCATTTCCTTCCTGCACGTCAGCACAGTCCATATCACAAATGCATATAATTAATGCACACAACAATTGAAACACCTCATCACTCAATAAATTACAAGGGTCTCGATTATAAGACCAAACCGTTATGACACGTCCCATATCCTGCCAGACAGCTTTGTCTCATAATCAAACGCATCTAACTCAATCAATCATGTGTTCCAATTCTTAATTTCGCCCCTCTAGGATACGACCTACTTGAAGTTCGATGGTCTACTGGCGTAACTAGGCATCGTCTCTTCTCCATTGAGCACAGCTATGTCTCAAAGATGGCTTTCCCGAAGGAGCATAGGTCCAGAATCTACTGCGACCCGAAACCCAATGAGTGGGTAACCCATATAGGGTAACGTCCATCCGACTCAATTCAAGGACGGGTTCTCTAAACTAACACAAGACCATTTAATCTCAGCCTAGGACACCGTGCATTGCAATCAAATGCCTCAACTAAAGTGGTGATCCTGGCCTATTTTCTTCGCATTAAAAACACTCGGAAAATAGTCGTGTGTGGGTACACGGTCAATTTGAACCTTAAAAGTGATATCTCTCCTTTTAGAACCCCACTATTTGAAATAGTACTTAAAATCCATTTTCGGTGTCAAAACTCGACACCCCGGATTTTCTGAATAAATATCATATTTTCACAATCATCACTCAATTTGCACAATCCAACAATCAATTGCATAATCTAAACACACTAATGCAATCAGCACGAAATTTCGATCACCGGCTATCCCGGTCTAATTTCCGAAAAATAATAATTAATTAAATATATTCCGAAATTAAATAAATAATATATTATAATAATATAATTTAATAAAATAATATTTATAAATTCGAAATAATTAATTAATTTAAAATAATTAACTAAGGGCTTAATCAAGATTACACTAATTTAATCACCTAATTAGCCTTAATTGACTATCCACTAAACTAATCACATCCCTTAATCTAATTAACAGTTAACTAAACTAATCTAACCACTTAACCATACTTAGCTTCATCTAAACACCCCTTAAGCATAATTAACCTCCTAAGCAAGGTTTAGTGAGTAAACTCACCGATTTAGCATTCTGGTGAGTCCACAGCGACGGCAACAATCCTCCTAGCGACAACACCAAGCAAGGTCGGGAAAGGCTTGAAAATAAGCCACGAAGTCTGAAGACCCTTGCTAGTTCGGCTTCTGTTCTTGGTTGAACCGAGAGAGGGAACCAGTGGCTGCAACGGCAAGGAAGGGCTAATCGGAGCTCTAACGAGCAGGTGGCCGGCAACTGGCGGCACTTAGGGGTCAAGGGGGACTTGTTGGTGGTTGGGATGGGCGGAGGAAGGGTCGGAATGCAAGGAAATTCACGAAAATCATGAAACAGTGCAGGCGGCCGGAGCTTTAGGCAGTCCAGTGAGCGGTGACTTTCGGCCGGCGGCTCCGTTCGGCGCGTGACAAGGTGCTCACGAACAGTTTGGATGTCCTGAAGATGATGGTGGGTGGCACGAGAGATAATTCTCACGGGAAGGCAACTTTTAAGTCAAATATTTGGAGAAAGGTCAGCTGGAGCAGGAATAGGAAGAAGAGAAAACATAGGGGGAAAAGAGGTCGACGGTGGCTCCGATGGCCTAGGCGGCATGCGACGGGCAAGGGGAGGGTGCTGCTAGCTTTCCTCTAGTTTCTCAGGCTCTCTCAACACCTCAACAATGGAGAAAGTGAAGCCAAATTAGGAAGAAGAAGGGATGCTGTTCAAGGAGGGGGCCACCAAAATATCCTAAGCCCTCAAGTGGCTACCCCACCACCTTAGCTGGCATTCTTAGCCAAGTTGCAGCCCCTTGGCTTCTCAAATAAGCCTCCCAAATGGTCCAAAAGGTTTAGGACCATGGGGGCTACGAATTTTGGACTATTGGCCACCAAAATTAGACTACATCCTCTCTAATTAACCTCCAATTGGACCTAAATTGGAGTCCATAAATCCCACCAAGGTGTCCACACTCCAATTCACATTTTTCCTCGTCCATTCATCCAACTCAAATCCCAAAAACGCGACTAGAAACAGTCCTCGGATTTTTCCGATCCAAAATACCCTTACTTTGAAAATTCGCCAAAATTCTCGGAGGATGAGTTGACGTTCCTAAAATGATTTGTGACATGACAGAACTTCCAATTTCTGAAATCGTATTCAATTTCATAGGTAATTTCAATCTGGCGCAATTTTAGCGCGTCTTAATCTACCGAGTAGCTTTTAGGAATTTTTCGCACATTTGTCCTGTGGTCGATTATTTTCGAGCCACAATGTACAACTTCGACTCATTGGCGACTCTCGGTTGTCGTGAAAATCTCGAGATTTCAAATAATGACACAAGGTACAAAAATGACAGAAAAATCGGTCTAGTGTCATTCGACGAGAATTTTGCAATTAGGTGGAATCACGCACACATTGATCACATATATCAATCGAATCGACCTATCTCTGATCTCTGATCGATTTTGATAGTGCCGTACTGACTCTTGCAGATTAGCACGATCGAGTAGTCGATATCTAATCGAATTCTCGAACCTGTAGCGTTAAAATTCCTTAACGGCTTCACCTGATAAATTAGTTAACTCGTGAGTGGCCAACTCAGAGAAAAAAGCTATAGGCGCGTCAATGAAAAGCCCATTTCATCTCATCGAAAACAGACTTGAAAATCAGGATGTCACAGCTTCATCTATTAGACTAGTTGTCTCGTGAGTGATCAGCTCAGAGAATAGAACTATAGGCACGTCGATGAAAGACCCGATTCATTTAATTGAAAACAAAACTGTAAATTCAGGATGTCACATAGCCCATAAGAATGGCATCACTTCATCTTTTGGGTACTCCCATATTGAGTATGCTAAACCATGGTGAGTTTCATCGAAATGCGTACCCCGCATGACGAGTTTATTTATATGGTCTAGTTGTTTATGACAACCTAAAAATAAGACGGGAGTCGCCACTAGCCTCATTTTGGGGGTCGGCTAGAGAACTCAATCGAGAACTGGGAGTGTTCCCTCAATTCCTACGCAACTAAATATCTAGGTTCGGGAATGTGGGTTATGCTAATATTTCTGTTAACGCCATTTCAGTATTTAAACAGTATGTTGTATTTTTCCTAACATGTTCATGCATTTCTTATTACATTTTCAGGATCCTTAATCATAAACTAAGCGATCATGCATGGTTAATCATTTTCATTCTATTCTATTTCTAGAAAAATAAGAAAAGAAAGCAATCGATGGAATTGAAATTACGAGACAATAAGTAAACAATCAAGGAAAGTAGTAAATCTACAATGCAATCCTAGAAAGTATGAAGGAGAAACACAATTGAAAAAGATGAGAAAAAGAGAAAAAACCCACAACTCGTCAGGCTTTATACAACAAATGAAACCCGAGACATATGTCGGGAAAATGAATACTACATGATAATAGTCGAAATGGACATCGACCTCCACCATCTTCGTGCTTTCTCCATCTTCAAGGTCTTAATCTAAGAAACTTATAACTAGGTGCATACAATGGAAGAAATAAGCATACACATCAAAATAATAAATAAAAAAACAAGACATCATGTCAAGTACAATCATTTAAAGGAAGTGCAATACGAAAGTCAAATTTTGGGGTCTCGGGTCGGCCTTTATCTTTCATGCAAGGGTCCCCACTAAGACACCTACCCAATCCATTTTTTCTGACTTATAACAATTGTTGACCAATTGTATTCCCGCATGGCTAACAACGCTTATAAGTCTTCTAATCAAGCGATCTATATGATTCCAAGGTTTTCCCTCAATATCATGCATCGACCCTACCATTCATGTAAAAGTCACATGCATTGCAAAAATTTAAACATGCATGCAGGTCTTTTGAACCTTGTTTCTCAACCAATCAAGCAAGAAAGTGAACTATCAACGGGTCACTTATTACCGAGGGCATGCACCAATCACAAACACAGACAATTTCTAGTGCATGATGGGATTATATGTATAAGGAGTACACGTGATATTTCAAAAACATTTCGAAATCATTCATGAAAAGTTTTAAGACAAAGTGATGTCTCGGCTATGAAAGGCATTCAATTGCCAAGACTAACCCGAGGCTTGCATAAATGCACTCACAAACATCGTAGGCATTTTGAATATGGTTCAAACCACAATTTTTCCTTAAGTCAAATCGAGTTTTGGAAAATAACTTTTTAGAAATTGTTTTTAAGAAACACTACATGTACCAAAGTTTTTTTTTTATTAAAAAATGCAATTTGAAAAGGTCGATTGTTTAAGAACAAAGATCAAAGAATTTAGAACAACTTCCATGAAGATGACATGGCCTATTTTTATACACAAACTAACCTAAAAGGTATAACAAAACAATCACAATTATGTTTATATCAGAAAATCTCAGAACAAACATGTAAGGACAGCAAAATTGTACAATACCTACTGACAATTTGGCAATGAAAAAATTTTCTAACATGCATAACATGATAATGAACAACTTTTGTGAAGAAAGTTTTCTTAAAAAGTTTACACATGATTTTACAAAAATCAAACAACAAGCAATAACACATCAGAAATTTGTCAAAACAATAGGACATTTAGCTAATGTTGCGAGGATTTGTCCTATCAAAACATGTCTAAAAATCATCAAATTTATGCACAACATAGCCAACATGATGACAAGAAAGTTTCATGAAGAAGCCAAGTGTAGATTTCAAATATAAAAAATGGAACAAAAATATCAAAAACCTATTCAAATAGGGGTTAGAACAAAGGTCCGAATTTGATCCATTATCCAATTCTGATCTAGTTTTGAAAAATTGGAAAAGTGGTCCAAACGATGAGCGATTGACATGAAATTAGTGGCATTAGAAACTTCTAAGTGTGTTCTATGTCTTCGTAGAAGAACTAGGGTCCAAAATGGTCAATTTAGTATCCTAAAATCAAGATCTCTAAAAGTGCGCACATCAGTAACTAAGAAAACAGAACATAAGCATTCGTTAGAAAATCTTAAAACCACTCAAAGAATGCACGAACGGCATGGAGAAATTACATGGGACTTAGGATTGGATACGACGAAAAGTTTGGATAGTCATCTAATCCTAAGTTAGCATGCAAAACATCATACAATTTAAATGACATTATGAGATGATTCATAATTTCTAATGGTATACTTGAGAATTCTAAGCGTGATGAACACTTTTTGTGAGACAAATTTAATGTGCAAGATGAAACTCAAATGACATGACCTAAACATGTATACAAACCTTGCACAGTTCAATCATCAAGAAGGCATGATCATAAGAATCGATCCCTAGATGACTCAAACAAGTATGGAAAGGTGTGCATATGACAATGTTTCATTTCAGCATTAAGTTTACAGGACAAGCATGATTTCAGCCATCATTAATACATGTAGAAATCCTACCAAAAATATCACATACAGAGCATGTGATGATGAAGATTTCTCATTAGAGTTCGAAACTCAATTAAGATCGTATGAGTTATGGTAAAAATGGCAAAATAGACAAACTATATGTCCAACACATGTTGCCGAAGTACCTTTTACTCTAATGCATGCAATTGATTCACTTTGTCAATGTAAAAACTTTGCAAAACATACATCAATTGAACATATATATCATGTATTTCGACTCTCATGAATAATTTGAGACCAAATAGGTGCATTTGCAAACTCAATTTCATCAAAACAAATCTCAGACCAATACAGGACAAATTGACCTATGTTCATATCTAAGCAATTTTGACCTAGCTAAAATGTATAAAAAATTTTAATAAAAAATACAAGAAATGTACAACACATGTACGAGTAACACCTGTACGAGTAACTTTTATGAAGGAAAGCGATCCTAGAACTCAACATAAAAATCAATACAAAAATAGCAAAATCAGAGATCGATACGGAACAGATTGACCTAGGCTTAGATTTGAGTAGATCTAACCTAGTTGAACACATCCAAAAATCATGAAAAAATTACAAAAGATGTATGAGACGATTTGAAACAAAACTTATGCAGACAATTTTGTCAAAAAATGATCATCAAAGTAGGTACAAAAATAACAAAGCTAGAAGGTGAAACATAATCAAAACCGAAAAAGACCTAAACCACTGTAGAATCGTTAATCTGTGGAGGTATTTTTCAAGGGACAAATGATGCTTGATTGGGACATGCAACCTATCGTTTCGAAGCTCAGGATTTCTACTATCTATTCTTAAGAGGACTCGAGCTGAAACGAGGTCGTTTCGGTCCTCATTTTGGCCACAACAGTGACCTAGGTATAGACCTACGAAAATCACAGATTAGGTTTAAGAACACAATCATAAGTCAAATCATCCACAATTCATTGCAGCATTCATAATCATTGATCTTAAGCATATAAAAACTCCTAATCTTGAATCCTAACCTCGATCGACTAACTCGATCTCGCTTCATTAGATTCGAGTTTCGAATCTTTACCTTCATCGCACTTTTCGTGGATTTTGATCAAAATTGATCAAGGTTTTTGCCAAATTTTCAATCCAACTTCCATGAACCAGCAAGCATAAGATCTGGACAGCAACGAAGATGATCGCTAATTAAGATGGCGGAGGTTAAACCAACGACGATCCGGTCACTGGAAGAGGAAACCAACTGGATCAAAGAAGAGAGAGAGAAATGAGTCTCTTGGCGCAAAAAAAAAAAAAATAGAGAGAGGAGAGAAAGATCTGGAGAGAGAGGAAATTTCGTGCCAAATAAAGCCCTTACTCTGAAAATGAAAGAAATTTCATTTATATACTCCTCACATTAAGCGATTTCGGTCGTCGGTTCAATCTGACGGCCAAAATCTCGATCCAACGGTCAAAAATCCATTTCAAAGGCTCCATCATGATCTCGAGATATTGGGCAATTGATCTAGTGAGTTTGATTTGCAAAAAACCAAGCCAAAATTGGGAATTGTGTCAAAATTTCTAAATATGGGTTAATTTGCAATTTAACGAAATTCGATGATCAATTGGTAAAATTTTAGGAAATTGGCATTGAGAGGGTTCGAGAACTGGTGGCAAGGGCTTGAACTGACCAGTCCCGCCGACAGCCGGTCAAAACGGCTAGACCAGTTCGGTTTGGTTCGGCTAGATTTTAATCGGTTATTGACCGGTTTGGTCTAGTTCCTACCATTTTGTCCGCTTAGGACCTCTGTAGGTCAAAGATGTATGCAATTTGGCCCCTAAATGACCAAATTGAAAAGGAATTTTATCCTTTTTATAAAGAAATTGACCAATTAAGATACAATTAAGCTAATCAAATCTTATTAATGTGATTTAGGGGTCTTTCATTGACCTAATTGAATGATTATCATGGAAAAAAATGAGTTGAAACCATAGGTGCTTTGAATTGGGCCTAAAGGGCTAAAATGGTCAAATTTGCAATTCAATAGGCAAAATTGCAAATTAACTAAAATTGAACTCAAATAGTGTCACAATTGCTCTATCTAATTGCTCTGTCTAATAAGCTACCCATATGCACATGTATCTCTCCTTTTCGGAGCTCCCCTCTACCGTGCTATGTAGCTGTGGCCGCCCCAACCTTACCTTCCCAAACCCTAATCCCCCACCATAACTTTGCCCGAAATTCTCATCCTCATCTCACCACCCATAGTAATCGCAATAGTAGCTTCTTCATTTCATAGCCCTAGTTGGAATCTTCACATCTTTTCACTGTTTTATTGCCTTTCCCCAAATCCCTAAGGCATTCTACACGGCGAGTTCTTCCTTTCGTCATCTACGTTGCCATCCCTGATGATTGGAGAAAACGCACAGGCCCTTCAGTAAGAAAATCCTAGCGGCAGAACACCAGCAGCAATGGCGGCAGAGGAAGGAGCAGTGGGTCACCTCACCCATCTCTATAACAAATTGGGTAAGTTGATGTATGAGAATGATATGCATATTCTAGATGAGGAAGTATCAGAGGAAAAAATTCAAGAATATCGCTTCTCCCTTGTTGGGAAACTTTGCAAGAACCCTACCATTAATTTTCAAGCTCTTACAACAACGATGAAAAAGGCGTGGAAAAATGAGAATGTGGAAGTAAAACCCTTAGAAAATGGGAAAATCATCTTTGTTTTTCGTAATGAAGGGGACAAAAACCGAGTACTAGGGGGAGGTCCTTAGTCCTTCTCTAACCATTTACTGCTATTAAAAGCTTGGGAGCCGGATACTCCTCCACATTGTTATGAATTTAAGACATGTGCCTTTTGGGTTAGAATATTCGGGCTTCCTCTTGAATGGAATTCTAAAAGTATGATAAAGAAAATAGCAAGCTCAATGGGGAAGGTTCTGGATGTGAAAACAGATGCTAGAGGCCCTGCTTTTCAGAAAATTGGGAAAGCAAGGGTGGAGTTAGATGTGGAGGCTGAATTGCGAGTAAGACAATTGATGCATCATGGTAATAAGAAAGTTTGGATGGATTTTAAATATGAAAGACTGCCCTTTTTTATGTTACTCATGTGGCAAAATTGGGCATTATGCTAATTATTGTAAGGACATACCTTATGATGAGGAAAAATTCACAACTGAGTTGGGAGGGTGCTTTGGAAGCTGGCTGAAAGCAGAAACTTCTTAACATAGCCCATTCTGGAAAGTGTTTTACCATGAAGTATCACCAGCAGAAAGTGTAGAAGAGGTTGTTCCTGAAACCCCTGAGCTGCCAAGACAAACTGAAGCTATGGAAGATGGTCAGCCTATCCCTCTCATCAATAATCAGAATATTCAGCAGGGAAGTCTAGAATAGATGCTAATGGATCCTACATACAACATTATGAAAGAGATAACTATGAATAACTCAGAGAAGAGAGCACTCATGCTCACTGGTTTGGAGCACTTAAACAATCCAAGTTTACAGCCAGCAACTACCTCTGATAGCATCAGAAAGAAAGCCCTCTCACAACCAAAAACTCCCTCTACCAAGAAACAAAGAAGAGTCAGCAATCAAACAACAACAACTCCAGAACAAGGCTGGTTGGATGAGACTCAGCTTTTGGATACTCCCATTCAGATGACTGAAGAAGTTGCAGCATGGGCTGTGGTGGCTAGCCCTAATAAGTCACCAAGTGAACCATGAACATATTAAGTTGGAACTATCAAGGGTTGGGCACACCCTTGATAGTTCGTGAATTGAGAGCCTTAATGGCTCAATTCAGGCCCTCTTTGGTTTTTCTAATGGAACAAAAAATAAGACTGAGTTTGTGCAGAGAGTAAAGAGAAGACTTCAATTTCAGAGTTGTTTAGTAATTGATCCTGTGGGTACGGCGGGAGGTTTGGCTATTATGTGGGATGATCGGATTTCATTGGAAATTGACTCAATGAATGAAAGCTTTGTGAATCTAAAGTGTGAAGAGGGGGTTAAGGGTAAAAAAATGAGAATTACCGTTCATGCTCCATATACTTACCCAAAGAGGCTGCAACTTTGGGAGAGTTTGTGATAGATAAGCTCTACAAATTCTCTGCCTTGGGTGTGCTTGGGGGATTTTAATGAAGTGCGGGTTTATTGGGAAAAAAGTAAGGAAACAACTAGTTGAAAATTATAGGATGAATGCTTTTTGGGAATGCTTAGATGCATGCTTACTAATGGACATAGACAGCAAGGGTTGTGCGTTTACTTGGGCTAATAGCAGGGAAGGGGAAGAATTTGTGAAAGAAAGACTAGATAGAGTGGTGTGCACGATTGAATGGTGACTGAGGTACCCTGAAGCTGAAGCATATGCCCTTCCTGTAGTAGGATCAGATCATAGTCCTATTATCCTTTCTCTTCAAACAAATTATGCTAGAAGGAAACGAGTTTTCATATTTGAGGCCTTTTGGCTTGAGAGTGCCAAATGCATGGAAATGGTGTTAAAGTCTTGGGAAACTACATATCAGCACCAGAAAGATTTAGCTGGGAAGCTTCATGATGTTCAAATTGCACTTTCTAAATGGAGGAAACATAAATTTGTGAATGGAAAGAAAAGAATCAACTTGTTGAAGCAGGAGCTAGAGTGCCTAACAAATAATATTCCAGATCCCTTCAACAAGGTACACTTTAAAAAGTTACAAGGTGAAATTGATGAGCTTGGGAGGCAAGAAGAAATGTACTGAGGGTTACGCTCTAGAATTAATTGTCTGAAATGGGGAGATCATAATACAAAAAAATTCCAGCGACAACTATCCAAAGGAGACAGAGAAACAGGATCTCTATACTACAAAATGAAGATAATACATGGCTGGTTGAGCAGAATCAGTTGAGAGAACATACCGTGCATTTTTTTAGAGAGCTATATCAATCCCATGGCCCTCGGAATTTTGCATCGATGGTAAACCAAATACCTGCAGTAGTAACAGATGATATGAACATAATATTACTTGCTGAAGTTACTTTAGAAGAAGTCACAGAAGCAGCATTTCAGCTAGGAGCCACTAAAGCTCCGGCCCAGATGGTCTTAATGAACTGTTCTATCATCATCACTGGAAAGACATTAAATGGGACATTTTCAAGGAGTTGGAGAACTTATTGACCACCGGCTATCTTTCACCAGCTCCGAATAGAACAAATATTTCCCTTATCCCGAAGGTTCCGAATCCTGAGAGATTGGATCAGTATTGTCCAATTAGCTTATGCAATTTTGGTTACAATATTATCTCGAAAGTGCTGGCTAATAGACTCAAACCCCTACTACCATAAATTATAGCACAAGAGCAAAGTGCCTTTGTAGGCAGGAGGCAAATCCTGGATAACATTTTTATTGTCCAGGAGGTCCTGCATCAAATTAGAATCAGAAGCGAAAAAAAAAATTCCAAGCAATTCTTAAATTAGACATGAAGAAGGCCTACAATCGAGTGGAATGGGATTTTTTGGAAGCATGCCTACTAAAGACTAGTTTTGATGAGAAATGGGTGAGATGAGTAATGCAATGTGTTACTACGGTCACTTTTAGCGTTAAACTCAATGGAGAACCTCTTCCGTACTTTCAACCTTCAAGAGGGCTTAGGCAAGGGGACCCCCTATCTCCTTATCCTTTATTATTGTGGCAAATGCCTTGTCCTCATTAATGAAGCAAGCTGTGGATAATGGTACTATTACAGGGATAAGGCTAAATCAAAGTTGTCCTACTCTTTTTCACTTATTATTTGCAGATGATTCGATCTTTTTCATGAATGGCACCATTCTAGAATATCAAAATTTGGCCATGATTCTAAATCAATATTGCCTAGCTGCTGGATAGGAGATTAATTTGAATAAATTTGGCATATTTTTCAGTAAGGGCTGCCCTCAATCTTTGAAAAATAACATGGCAAGGGAATTGAGGGTTCCTATTATTGACAAAACTAGCAAATATCTAGGTATTCCTTCATATTGTGGAGAGTCAAAAAAACAAATGTTTGCATGGGTCCTCGGTAGAATCAGCTCAAAATTGGAAAGTTGGAAGGAGAAGCTACTCTCTAAAGCTAGAAAAAGAAGTCCTACTAAAAACGGTGGTTCAAGCGTTACCACAGTACGCAATGTCAGTATTTAAAATCCCGGTTTCCATTTGCAAGGCCATTGAACAAAAAATTGCTTCATTTTGGTGGAAAACTAATGAAAAGAAAGAAGGCATTCATTGAAAGAGATAGGATATCTTGAAGACCAGGAAAGACAAAGGTGGAATGGGTTTCAGAGATCTTCTCTCTTTCAATAAATCAATGTTAGGGAAGCAAGCTTGGTGGCTAGGTCAACACTCATCTTCTCTTTGGAGCAGATTGTTTAAGGGATTATATTATCACCATACGGACTTTTGGCATGCAGCAAAGGGCCTTCGACCTTCATGGGGATGGTAAAGCCTGGTCTTAGGGAGGGATTCGATAGTACCCAAAGTCATGTGGCGAGTAGGAGATGGATTTAAGATTAAAATCAGGGAAGATAAATGGCTGCAAAGAGGTATTATTGAGGGTCCATTGAATGTTAATGAACCCTCCTTAGTATCAGAACTTATAGATAAATAGCAAGGTAAATGGGATGAAATGACAATAGTAACACACTTTGATAAATATTTAGCTGAAGAAATCCTGACCATCCCAATTAAACCTCAAACAGAAATAGATCAGCTTGTATGGACTGGCACTCAGGCAGGCAAATATATAGTTAAAAATGGGTATAACTATATCAAGGATGATTCAAAACATTGTCAGGTGAACCTAGCCACAATGTCGTTCCATCCTCCCCCCTCACTCTGGAAAGATATTTGGAACTTACACACTCCACCCAAGATAAGAATTTTTATGTGGAATCTATGTGACACCCTGAACCCTTCGTAGGTCGTCACTAGCGCCGATGCTACACTTTATTACATTTTCCTATCTTGTACTTAGAACAAGCGTCGTTAATCACAGGCATTTTTTTTTTAAAGCGGTCCCAGCGCGACTCATAGCGGAAGCAAATTAAACATCACCATCTATCCCCCTACCAATCCATGATACCAATACACACCAGCTAAACATCAGGATTTTATAAACAACTTCCACACTTTGCTTACATACATATATAGCAAGATGGGATTCCCTTCGGGTCGGTACAAAACAAGGAAAAGCTAGGACTTTGCCATGTCCAGCCTAAAACCTCAAAAAGAAACTCTCGACCCTCAACATCATACGAGTACGAACCCCTATCGGAAGTGTCGACTATCTACATCAAAAAGATCCAACTCCTACTCATCGCGCGCGGGTCTCACACCCAACCCGGTGCATCAGGCGGTGGCGGCGGCAACATCCCTCGCACTGCTCTATCCCGACGAACGTGCACAGAAATGAACTCCTATATGACAGGGCCCCCAGCCAAGCCTATGTCGTACATCACTAGACAGCGTACTCGAATAAAAGTGAGTCCGGGAACAGAGGGACAGTCTATCTCAGCACACTCGACCTCTACATTGGATGGTAGACCATAAAACACCCCCCGCGAGACGGCAGGTAGCGGCATACTTGCTAATCTGAAATGTTATCCCCAAAAGGGGTGAGTACAACCACTCAGCAAATAGGGAAATCCAATAACAACTCAATGCACCATGCATATCATCATAAGTTGCAGGCATTACTTACCTTGAAGTCATGTGCATTTTAATCATGCATCATCATATCATGCATATCATCATCATCATCATCATCATCACCATGCATATCATGTCATTATCATCATCATGCATATCATATTATAGGTGATCATCATATCACATCACATATCATCATCATCACATCATCATGCATATCATCATGCAGATCATATCATAGGTGATCATCATATCACATCACATATCATCATCATCACATCATCATGCATATCATCATGCATATCATATCATGGGTGATCATCATGCATTTAATTTCCATTTTTATCTTTAGATTTGATCACCACATCACCCATTCTCAATTATCAATTTCATCATCATCCCTTCAGGCAAAGACCTCCGATAAGGTTCCCAGCATTCAGCCTCCCAGGCCACCGGGCTTCCGGCCCCCCACATTCCGGGCATCTCGCATCTCAACTAGCATCACGAGGCATTCCCTTCGGCCAGAAACCTTCGACAGGGCTTCCGACCTTTACCCTTCTAGCCAGGCATCCCGCACGCCAATCCTGGCGTCATGAGGAACCTCCGAGCATGTATCCAAGATACAACCGAACATCCGGCCCCCCCACATTCCGGGCATCCTGAATCTCCCAAGGAATTACGACAATGCATCTCTATACATTCCGGCCTCATTCTCCCCCACAACCACTTACTCACTTATCATCATCCACATTTATCATTCTTTTGATCACATTATTACATGGCATATGATTCACACATACATCACAATTCATGGTCATACATACACCAATGTCTTATCATACATTTAACAATGCATAATTATTTATTAATAAATTAAATAAAATTTATGGCCAATAAAATAATCCCTTTTTATTTTATTATTATTATTATTTAATTTTTTTATTATCATATTTATTTATTTTCATAAATAAATATTAAATTCAATATCTATTATTTTCCCAAAATCATAATATTCAAACAATCATTAAACAAACCAATAGAATAACAATTTCATGCAAAATTCATGGCCAATTCGAATTCCACACAATTTCACAATTTCCACAAAATAGTACATGATATTCGGATAATAACCAGAATGCACAGTTTCCAAATAAATTCGATTAAAATATTCATACGACCTCCAAAAATTACGAAATTTTACAGGGTGATAGCCAAGACACTTTCGTACAAATTTCATGAAGAACTTCAAGCCAGATTATTTTTATATTATTTTACACGACCTCACGAAGCTTCTGGAACCACTACCGCATCGTCCAGAATACACATCTCCGAAATATTAATATTTCACCCATCTATTCTCTTTATTTTATTCTGACATTTGGATATGTTATGTATCGAGGTGTCCTTTACAAGTTTCATGAAGAGATCTAGGTCAAATAACCAAAGTATGGTCACCATTTAAGTCCATGAAGTCTCGGGTGTCTCGGAATACATCACCAGAATCATCGTCTCCAAGATCTAGCCGATTTACCAAGCTATACTTGTTCTTTTTGCTTCAAATTTGAGTATGTTGTATTTTAAGGTGTTAACTATAACTTTCATGAAGAAATCGAAGTCAAATCTTCAACAAAAATCAACATGCAAACAAGAATCCAACAAGAAGTCAGTGAAAACTTCACAGATCTGGGGTCTCCGTAAAATAGAACTTTAACCCCTCATATCTCCATCATTTTCCACGAAATTTCAGTATGTTATAGTACAAGACGTTAGCTACAACTTCCATGAGATATCGAAGCCAAAATCGGACTCCAAACACACATGCAAGCTCAAACAAGTTTCTGACTCCTACAACCCGAGCAAGAACAGTCACACGGCTTGAAAACAACCAACCCTTACCTCGGTTTTTCTCACAAATAACACCCAAAATCGAACATGCAAACCATATACACACATGCAAGAGAAGTTAGAGGACTCCACTTGCCTCTAGGATGAACAAACGACGGCGTACAGCGGCGTACACGGCGAACGGACAGCGGGACACAGCGGCTCCTCCTCGGCTCCGCCTCCTCTCCCTCTCGGTCTCTCCCTCTCTCTCGCGATTTCTCTCTCTCTCTCTCCCTCTCTCTCGGCCGAATCAAGCAAAACTGGCCAACTTCTCTCTCTTCTCCCATTTTATTTCCCCTAAAGCTCATCATTAGTAATGATTGATTTGCCTCAACCAATGGCCAATGCATGGCCTTCTCCTTGCCACTTGTCTTGATCCATGCAAGATGGGCCTTGGAGTTGGGCTTGGGCTTGGCCATCCGGCCACTCCTCCTTGGGCTGGTCGACAGCCTCCTTGTGGGCTCTAATGGGCCGGCCAACTTGGCCCATTAGGGTTCCACTCTTGGGCTTAAGGCCCAATCAAATTTTAACCTCTTTTTTTCCTCTTTTTTTTTTTTTTGAAATTCTTCTATAAATATTTTTGAATTCCAATTTTCATCTCGGCCAAAGTCTTGGGATACTTTTGTTCATTAAAATTTAAATCATATGGCCAAGCACAGATTATTAATCTATTAAATTTAAATTTCCACAATCACAAGCACAAATCATCAAATTAAAAGACTAATGGCTAAAACATAAGCCATGGAAATTCTACCACCTAATTAAAGACTTTAACACACCTTATGGCTTGGCTTTGAATTTCTGGGATGCCATAATCTAAGCCAAAACGCTCTCCCAACAAAGGATAACCTGTTCCGAAGGAAAGTATTATCTAATCCCATATGTCCATTATGCAATTATGAGAGGGAAACGGTTGAACATCTCTTCCTATTGTGTTCATGGATAAGACAAATATGGGATGACCCTGTGCTAAACATTAAGATATCGAGTCAGGGCTTGACAAGGATAGAAGAATGGTTTTGTAAACTCAAGGAGAAGGGAACTAACTCTCCAAACCTACACTTGGTGGCTACAATGTTGCAGAATATTTGGAAGGCCCGAAACCAAGCCATCTTTCGGGGTAAAGAACTAGAGGCGTCAGCCATCATTGATTCAGCACAAGCGGCACTGAAAAGCTACAACCGATGGAATCCAAAAATGAGTGGATCTAGAAACAGAGTTCCCACTAGATAAGGAAATAGAGAAGCCCGAATAGGGAATAGTGAGCCAAATAAAGAGCTGCAACAGCGGAACAGAGAGCTGGGCAGTGAGTCACGACCTGGTAACCGAGTGCCGGGAGCCACAACAGATGACGGATCGAGAAGTAGAGAAGGTGCGACGAGCAGAGAGCTGAGATTAGAGCCGAGCGGTGAGCGAAGCCCGGGTAACAAAGCACTTGAAGTAGAAGTCGACGTCGGAACATGCAGCAGAACTGAGAGCGGAGAGGAGCGACTTTGGCTCAGAACCTTGAACCATCGAGTTGTTGGTGGATCTAGGTGCAGAGGAGGCGGATTTGAGAACAGAGGGCTAATCGAGGTGCGGCGATCTGGTACCCAAGTGCAAGGAACTAGAAAAGCTAACAGATCAAGAAGGAGAACAAGTGAGTTGAACGGAGAGCTGCGACTTGGGCCGAGCAGTGAGCTGAGAGAGGGAAACAGAGCATCGGAAGCTGAAGGAGACATCGGTCCAGGAAGCAGAGTAGGAGGCAGAGAGCTGCGACGTCGGCACCGGGCTTTGGACCATCAACACGCTTCTAGCTCGGGGATCCATGTAGATCTGAAAATCGCAAAGCCGAACCATCTTAAACATGGATTCCATCGCTGGAAAGAGCTTTGAAAATCAACATAGATGGAACGTATGTACCTGTTTCGTTGGGGAACTCCATAGCTTGCATCTGCCAAGATTCGGGGGGGGAGGATGGTGGGCGAAGTGGTTGAATCGATTAGAGCCTCTTCCCCTTTGATGGCTGAAACCCTAGCTTTATGGGAAGGCCTCAACAACTTCTTTTCTAAAAGACACGAAGTGCTTATTATTAAGTCAGATAACTTGCAACTAGTCAAAGCCATGAACAGTTCAGATCAGTTGAGTTGGGAGACTCAACCTCTTGTCAGTAAGTGCAAGGAAAAAATGCGAGCCTTCTCAAATGTTCAAATAGTCCATTGCTCTAGAGAGGCCAACCTTGTTGCAGACTGGGTAGCCAAAGCCCACAAGAAAAATTACTTATCTCTTAATTGGGTCTTGTCCCCTCCTCAAACTTTCTTAGACCTTTTATGTAATGATGCCCATTTACCGGGCCTCTCATCTTTGATTACTTAATGAAATATTTCAATTTCCGACCAAAAAAAAAAAAAAAAAAAAAAAAAGCTACCCATATGTAAGATCACTTATCATATTTAAATTGACCTTGAATTGAAGCGCTTGAGCTTAGGTCAAAACTGGATCCAAGCCTAATATTAAAATTGGACATAGATTCATGAAATTAAACCATAGCCATGAATTGGTCAATTCGAAATTTGTTGATTGAAGCTTAATTCCTTGATTTTCTAATGCTTGGGATGTTAAAATTCTTCAAATTGATGAGTTCTTGTGTGAAGTTCACAAAATGGATCTCAAATTTGGACTTATTTTAAGGAAATGAGTGAGAAGCAATCATCCGTTCACAAGTTATGAAGGACCGATTTTGGTCCCCTAACTAGGGCTCAAAACGGCAATTCGTATTTTGACTCGATAAATCGCCAAATTGAGTGCTCAAATAGATTTCAAATAGTTCCTAAATTAAATGTCAAATAAGGAAATACACTTAATTATGACTAGAATAAAATGAATTTTATTTTTGGTCGATTTAGAATCCAAAACTAAAAAAAGCATAAATCAAGGTTCTCAACCGAATTTTGTGAAATTTTTAACACAAAAGTCAAATTGGCATTAAAAGAAATGTATTTGTGCATCTTATATTTTTTTATTTTTTTGAGTCAAAGGTTTGACAAAGTCAATCATTTAGTTGACTTTTCCTAAAAAAAAAGTCGATTTTTTAGTCAAATCTTTGAATTTTCAAGATATTGATTTGAAAAAAGTGAAATTAAAGCTAAATGAAATTTTTTGGGTAAAATGTCAATTTTTTTACTCTAGGTTGACTTTTGGTCAAAGGGTTGTCCAAAAAGTCAACTTAAAAGTCAATCATTTGACTTTTTGGGTTTTTTCTTGAAAATAAGCTAGAAATTGCTTTGAAATGATATTGTAAAAGAAAGAAATGAAAAATGACACTTTTTGGTCGAGAAATGGGGCTCCGTCGCGATCAGAAACCTAAATCTCAATTTTTTTACCTTTTAATGATGCGTCAATTAAAAATCAAGTGTCAACAAGCAGTTTTCCACAAGGGTATGCTAAATCATGGTGAGTCTCATAGAGACTCATATCCCGCGTGACAAGTTTACCTATACGGTTTAGTTATTTAAGACAACCTAGAATTAAGACGAGAGTCGCCACTAGTCTCACTTTTGAGGGTCGGCTAGAAAACTCAATCGAGGGTCGGGAGTGTTCCCTTGATTCCTACACAACCAGATATCCAAGTTCGGGGACTTAGGTTACGCCAATATTTCTATTAGCACCCTTTTGGTACCTAAACAGTATGTTGTGTTTACCTAATATGTCAATGCATTTCTTTTTTATTATTTTTTTAGGATCTTTTATCTAAAACTAAGCGATCATATGTGGTTGGCTTTTTTCATGCTATTCTATTTCTAAGAAAAGTAATATATATATATATATATATATATATATATATAATATATATATATATATATATATCAATTGTATTGAAATTGCGAGGCAGAAAGTAAACAACCAAGGAAAACAGTAATATAACATGCCAACCTAAGAAAAATAAAAGAGAAACACAATTGAAAGAATAAGAAAAGAAAAGAACCCACAACTCGTTGGGTTTTATACAATGAAAAGGACCTGAGACATATATCGGGGAATGAATATTGCACAATAAATGGTTGGAATGGTCATCGACCTCCACCGTCTTCGTGTTTTCTCCATCTTCAGGGTTCTATTCTAAATATAGTCTATGAAATATAACTAGGTACATACAATGGAAAGAAACAAACATACACATCAAAATAATCAAAAGCACAACATCATATCAAGATCAATTACTCAAAGAAAGTTCAATGCAAAAAAAAAAAAAAATTATATTTGGGCCTCCGGATTAGCCTTTGTCTTTCATGCATAGGTCCCTTTAAGATACCTACCCAATCCATTTTTGTGACTTGTAGCTATTATCGACAAATTATGCTCTCGTATGGCTAATAACGCTTGTAAGCCCCTAATGAAATTATCTATGTGATTCCCAGGATTTCCCCACGACAACATGCATCAGCCCCAACATACATCTAAAAAAACACATGCGTCGTAGGAATTAAACATGCATGCAGGTCTTTCAGATCTTATTTCTTAATCAATCATACAAAGTGAGTGAATTGTCAGTAGGTCACTTATCACTAAGAGCATACGCCAATCATGAACACAGGCATTTCTAAATGCATAACACGATTATATCCATGAGAGGTACATGTGATGTTTCAAAGACATGGTTAAAAAAGCTTTTGAGACTAAGTGATGTTTCAACTATGGAAGGTATTCAATTGCCAAGGCTAGTCCAGAACTCGCATAAATGTATTCACAAGCATTGCAGACATTTTAAATACAATCCAAACCGTGACTTTCACTATTGTCAAATCGAGATTTCAAAAAATTGAAAATATTTGATACTAATGAATATTTAGGCTATGGAACACATTCAATTGCCAAGACTAGCCCAGAACTCGCATAAATGCATTAACAAGTATCGTAAGTATTTTGAAGATGGTCCAAACCACGACTTCTCTTAACGCAAAGCATGATTTGGAATTTTTTTTAAAAAAAAAAAAACTTGCTTTTGGAAAACATCACATGTATCAAAGCATTTTTTGAGATTTGATTTGGAAATTCATTCATCGAAAGCCAATTAACAATGAAGATCAACAAATTTAAAACAACTTTCATGAAGATGGCATGACCTAAATTCATGCACAAGCTAGCCTAAGAAATTCATCTAAACAATCATAATCAAGTTAATGTCAGGAAATTTCAAACTAATCATGACAAAACAACAAAATTGGATAATGGCCATTGACAATCTAGCTATGGAAAAATTTCCTAACATGGATGAATGATAACGAACAACTTTCGTGAATAAATTTTTCCTAAACGAGCTATACATGATTTTATAAAAATCAAACAACAAGCAACTACACATTAGAAATTTGTCAAGACAACAAGACATTCAACCATTATCACAAGGATTAGTCCTATCAAAACAGGCCTAAAAATCACCAAATTTACACACAACATAATTGACATGATGACAAACAAGTTTCATTAAGGGACCGAATCGAGAATCATTACAAAAAAAAATAGAACAAAAATATTAAAAGTCTATCTAGACAGGGGTTAGAACATTGGTCCGATTTGATTCGATGATTAAATTCTAATCTAGTTTTGAAAAAAAAATGGAAAGTGGTCCAAATGATGAGTGATTTGTATGAAATTAGTGGCATTGGAAAGCTCTAGGTGTGCCTTACGACTTCCTAGAAGGGCTCGAGTCCAAACTAGGTCAATTTGGTACCCTATGATCAAGATATCTGAAGGTGTGCGTGTTAATAACTAAGAAAAATAGAACTTAAGCATGTATTAGAGAAACTCAAAGTCATTCAAATAATGCATAAACAGTAAGAAGGAATCATATGGGACTTAGCATCGGATGCGACAAAAAATTTGGATAATCATCTAACCCCTAAGTCAGCATGTGAAAATGTCATTTAATTTGAATGACATTAGGAAACAATTTAATACTCAAAAACAATCAATTGCAGCCAATCATCATCCAAATCCTTTAATCCAACATCTAACATGACATATTAGCCTAAAATTGAACCATAGCCCTAGCTGATTAATCCGGCCTCACTCACAAGGTTCAAGATTGAGATTGTTACATTTTACTTGTTTTTGCTGATTTTGATCAAAATCGATCAAAGTTTTCGCTGGAACTTCGATCAAACCTCCACTTACCGCCAAAGATTAGATCTTGATAGTAAAGAACAACTTCAAAAGGAGGTGAACCGCCTGTAACAAGGGAAATCAAAATCGGTCCAAAACTGGATCGGTCTTGATGCCGCCAGAAGAAATCAAGTTGCCGGAGAAGATTTGATGATCAATCCACTTGGTTCTGATCATGATCACACCTAGGACAACTTAAGGACTCAATCCAAAGTGATCAGCACCTCCATGAAGCTTCAACCATTGTTGGTTTGCACAAAAAATTGGAACCGGTCCAAGAGATGGACCAATCTTCACATCGACGAAGAAGATCGGGCTTGGACTGGCAGATCAAGGAACTGTTAGAGGTGAGATCAACTTCTAATAGCTTGAGTAGGACAAGTAGATCGTCGGTGAGGGTGAGTCGTCGCTAGTGGGGGCTAAACCGGCGGTGATCCGATCACCAGAATGAGGTTTGGTCGAACTAAACTAGAGAGAGAAAGAAAGATTTGGTTTGGGCGGGAAACCACCAAAGAAGAAAGAGGGAGATTATAAGAGAGGGAGAAAATTTCATGCCAAATGAGCCCCCCAAAAAATGGAGGGAAAATGGGTATATATACCCCTAAAATCGAACAATTTCGGCCGTTGGTTCGATTCGACAATCGAAATTTTGATCCAAAAGTTAAAGTTCAATTTTTAAAGGCTGCATCATGATCTCAAAGTGTTGGGTAATCTATTTAATGGGTTTGATTTGCGAAAACCTAAGCCAAAATCGAGAATTGCATCAAAATGTTCAATTATAGGTCAAATTGCAAATTTATGAAATCCAAAGACTAATATGCAAAATTTTGGGAAATTGATGTCGTAGGAGTGAAATTGCCATCAAGAGAATCCTAGAACCGATCACCGGAGGCCCAGAACCAACCGACAAGTGGCTAAACCGACCAGGACCACCACCAGCTAGTTAATCCGGTTCAATTCGGTTTAGCCAGTTTTTAACCGATTTGGTCCAATTTTGGCCATTTCGCTCACTTAAGGTCTTTGTGGGTACAAAAGTTATGCAATTTGGTCCCTAAACATATTTAAGAAGAAATCGGCCAATTAAGGTTCAATTAAGCTAATCAAACCTTAAGAATGTGATCTAGGGGTCTTTTATTGACCTAATTGAATGATTATCGTGAAAAATAATAGGTTATAACCATGGGTGCTTTGAATCGGACCTAAAGGACTAAAATGATCAACTTTGCAATTCAATGGGCAAATTGCAAATTAACTAAAATTGAATTCAATTAATGTCAAAATTGCCCTATTTAATAAACTACCCATGTGTAAGATCACCTATCACATTCAAATTAATCTTGAATTGAAGTGCTCGAGTCTATGTCAAAAATGAATCTAGGCCTAATATCAAAATTGGACCTAAATTTATGAAATTAAACCATAACAATGAATGGGTCAATTCGAATTTTGTCGATTGAAACAGTCGTCTACTCGTAAGTTATGAAGAATCGATTTTGGTCCTCTAATTAGGGCTTAAAACGGCAATTCACATTTTGACTCAATAATTCGCGAAATTGAATGCACAAGAGGATTTAAAATAGTCCCTAAACCAAATATCGAAAAATGAACTACATTTAATTATGACTATATTGACAGTAATTTGGTTTTTGGCCGATTTAAGACTCAAAACCAAAAAATTTGGAAAATAGGGTTCTTAATTGATTTTTGCAAAATCTGTGACACAAAAGTCAAATTCACACAAAAAGAAATGTATTTGTGCATTTTTGATGTTTTTCCATTTTTTTGGTCAAAGGTTCGACAAAAAGTCAACTATTCAGTTGACTTTTCCTAAAATGTTGATTTTCGGTCAAATTCTTAAATTTTGGAAAAAAAGTTGATTTAATAAAAGTGAAATTAAAGGTAAATGGAATCATTTTGGTAAAAAGTTAAATTTTGACCTAGGGTTGACTTTTGGTCAAAGGGTTGACCAAAAGGTTAACTCGAAGATCAGCCGTTCAACTTTCTAGGTCTTTTTTCTTTTAAAAATGAACTACAAATTGCTTAAGAGTGATAATGCAATAGAAAAAAAAAATGAAAAACAACACTTTTTGGCCGAGAAACAAGCTTTATTGCGATCAGAAACCCAAATCTCGATTTTTTATCTTTATCGACAAGTTAACTAAAAATCAAGTGTCAACAACTGCCCCTATTTGAGTGAGAGTTTGAAGAGGTTCCACTTAAAAACAAAATCGATACCTACATTTTTTAGTTGACTCCACTTTGATAATAGAAAATGATAGGAAATGACATTTGGCTAAAGATGTACCTAGACACTTACCTTCACTCATTGGAGATTCTGGACTCATATTTGGGATTCTCCTCTCCATCTCTCTCTTGGAGTGGAATGAAGAAAATGACGTTGTTAAGGAACAAGGAAATGGTTTAATGATGACCACTAACCTAAGGATAAGGTTTAAGGATAACCTAAAGCCTAAAGTTGATGTTTCTAAGAACAACCTGGAACCTAAAGCCAAGATTTCTAAGGATAATCTAAAACCCAATGCCAAGGTTTCTAAGGACAACCTAGAACCTAAAATCAAAGTTTATGAGGACAACCTAAAACCTAAAATCGAGATTTCTGAGGACAACCTAGAACCTAAAATCGAGGTGTCACATCCTGACCCTCCGAGCATGTGCCCATCCCTTTGTGGTCGATTAAATAACGACGTCCCAGGATGCGTCGCCGACCCATTCACTTTAATGCGCATGCGGAAGCGAATAATTAATCCCCAGACAATAACATGATGCGATAGAAAAGTAGGGCCACAAATTTTTGAAAACCAACCATACTTATATACACATAACAACCATGTCATATACAATACTAGCCGATCTATATACCATGTCTACAAAACAGGGGGGTAAAGGCTACGGTCTTCAAACATTCGAGTCCTCCTCATAATACACCAAAGACTCTGGATCTGACAGGTTCGGGTCCACCATTGAACCTTCAGGAGGGTCTGCCGTGCCTTTCCCAAAAGCTACTTCCAGCACATACATGGGAACCTCAAACTCAGGTATGGGACCCTCTCTTTGCCCATCCCGACCCTGACGATACCATGATCTATATTGATGGGGTGCCTTATGGGGTAAGGCCTCATCAACCTAGATCACGAACCTCACCAACTCATAGATCCATCCCCTTGAGTTCCCATGTAGTGGAATAAAACACTTCTGCTCCATAACCTTCTTTGGTTGACCAAAACGTTCGGGAGGAGCTGTCATCTGGGGACTTGAAAATGTTATCCCACAACGGGATGAGACGACGTCTCAGCAAGTTCACCCCCTAAGAGTCGACTAGGAAGAAAATATGCCCCAAGGACTACCTAAGTACAAGCAAAGGTCAGAGGACTTACCTTGCCTCAGTTCCTCCCTGCAATTCAGTACGATTTACAAATTTCAATGAACCACTTCAACACATCAAAGCATCAAACAGATCGAGTCATCGATCAATCGACCCAGTCGATTCCATGTTAGCAAGACCATCTTCCGGTCCACCCAATCAATACTATCTACAAAGTCCGATCACATCAAAGACTGCTCACCCTAAGCTGAATATAGATAGAAAAGCTCGCCAAAAGCTTACAACAATGTATACTGCTCACTCTAAGCTGATATATCAAAACCCTCAAGCTAATATAGTATACGGCTAATGCTCGCCAAAACTGTGCGATACTTAATTGCTCACCAAAACTGTGCGATAATTAATTGCTCACCGAAGCTGTGCGATACTTAATTGCTCACCGAAGCTGTGCGATACTTAAGGTATACTGCTCACTCTAAGCTAATGTATCGAGCTCGAAGGCTGATACAGTATACCATTGCACCACTTTTATCATACCCAATAAAAATAATCGTGTATGGGTACACGGTCGGTCTCAGCAAAAAATATAATATCTATACTTCATAAAATCCCAATAATTATATAGTTGATAAAAACATTTTTAGTGATGTAAACCGACACCCGGTAATTTTCTAATTAAATACTGAAATTAATAAAATTTGGGATAAATACCCCAAAATTTCAACAACACCCAATATGCACAAAATAGCAATCAAATAAATAAACCAATCACACCACTGAAATCAACACAAAATTCCGATCACTGGCTATCCCGGTCTAATTTCCGGAAATTAATTAATTAATTAATTAATTACGAAAATTAATTAATAAATACCAAAAATTGCAACTTATGCCAGAAAAGCCTAATTAAATACCAAAACAAGTCCGGAAAAATTATGAGAATCGTTAGATAAATACTACGATCTATCTACTCGCTAATTACACTACTCTAGCCACCTAACATGCAATATCGAACGATTAAATTACTAATCCGTTCTAATTAACCACCTAAATCATATTTAGTCTACACTAATCAACCCTTAAGCGTCATTAGCTCCCTAAGCAAGGATTAGTGAGTAAACTCACTTGATTAATGATCCAATTGAACCACGACGACGGCAAGGAGGAGATGGGCCAAAAACTCCAAAGCGGGTGCACGTTTTGAGGTCCGGAAGGCCACCAAAGCGGGCCAAACAGTGCAAGGGAGACCCAGGCTATTCGGTTCTGGTCTTGGGTCAAAGGAGGCTGGACGGTGGCCGGTTGGGGCCGAAACGGGCAGGGACGGGTGGCGAGGCTGCAGTGGGGACCAGACGGGGCTTCACGACGGCGGGATGGCGGGACGACGTCATACGGTGGTCCGACAGCCTCAGGCAGCGACCAAGACGAACGAAGGCACGCGAACGTCGTGCGAAGAGGCGTGACAATGAGCGCAGGTGTGCAGCTGGCGTACGAGCTCGCGATGGCGCTAGACGGCGGCAGCGGCTCAAACGGGCAAAGGGCTTGGTTGGACAGTTGCCGGCTTTCTTCTCTGCAAATTTTCGGAACTTCTGCTGGCCTGCAATGGTGGAGTCGATGGAAGGAGGGAGAAGAAGGGGGAGGGGACAACCTTGATTTGAGGGGGCCACTTGGTCTTCTTCTCTATCCTTTTTTTCTCTTGACTTGGCCACACCACTTGGCTAGCTTCCTCTACAGATTTTCCAAACCATTGGCTTGCCTTCAAAGCTTTGGAGATGGTCCAAAAGTGGTGTCCAAGGGGGGCTACGAATTTGAAGACATTTGGCTCAATTCCACCTCAATCCCTTCTTGAATCGATTCAATTCAACTCCTATAAATTCAACCATCGAGTCCTCGATCAAATTGGTATTTTTCCTCGCCAATAGAACCTACTTGCATCCCAATTTTGTGATAAAAAACAATCCTCTGAATTTTCCAGTCAAAAACGGCCTTATATTGACTTTTTCTACCAAAATTTTGGTTTGCAGAAAAATCTTCAAAGGATGAGTCGACGTTCCTATAATGACTCGTGATATGACAGAACTTTCAATTTCTGAAATCGGATTCAAATTCGTGGTTAATTTCAATCTGGTACGATTTTAGCGTAACTTAACATATCGGGTAGCTTTCAGAAATTTTTAGTGCAAATGACCCGTGGTTGATTTTCTTCGAGTCACAATGAACCGCTTTGACATATTGGCGACTCTCGGTGGTCCTGAAAATCTCAAGGTTTCAAATACGGACAAGGGGTACCAAAACGATAGAAAAATCAGTCTAGTGCCTATCAATAAGAATTTTTGTAATTTGGTGGAATCACCCACGTTTAGCCACACATCTCTATCGAACCAACCTATCTCTGGTCTTTGATCAATTTTTAACTATGCCATAATGACCTCTGCAGATGAGCACAGTCGAGTAGCCAATTCCTAGTCAAATTCTCAAGTCTATTGCGTTAGAATCCCTTAATGGCTTCCCCCAAATAGTCTAGTTATCGCAAGAGTGATCAGCTCTCAGAATAGTGAGAGAGCTGGTACAAACACCTAGAGGGGGTGAATAGGTGTAAATAAAAATTTTGCAAGACTTAGTAGAAGTAAATTGCCAATTGAAGATAACATACTATAAACGTATTTCAGCTTTGAATAATTAAATAAATCTACGAATAAAAGTAAGGAGTTCAGGGAAAGAGAATAGAAACACAAAGTTTATAGTGGTTCGGCTTAGATCAAGCCTACGTCCACTCTCCGGTGCTAACAGCCCACTGCCTGGATTCCACTATGAATCAAAAGAAATTTTATAGCTTATAATCTTGACTTCCTCAGTGAAGAGTCTCTACTGATCTCTCACACAGTCTCACTAAGAGTTTCTCTCTTTTGTTTACAATTTTGAGCTCGGTGAATGAAAAAGCAAGTAACTGGAAAGCTTCAAACTTTGAAATTCTTCTTTCACGCACTACTTCAAACAACAGGAGAGTCTACCTTAAATACTCCTTCATGCCTTCACGACCGCTGGCACTTTCTAAATGAGTTTTTCCAATCTACCCATTGGACAGAATCAATTAAGGTGATCTCGAGTCATTAGATGATTTGTGATGAAAGCCCATCAATCATGTTCGCCCATACAATCAGGATATTGATTTCCATAAATAGAACCTTCCAAGCTTGCTCGCCTCTCAAAAGATCCTCAAATCAGAATTGTTTCCAATAAAGATAATCAAACAAGTAGGTGTTATATCCAGTCATAAGGTCATCCACAAACCATACGAATCAAATCTTGAAGATAATTCTACATCTGGATAAGTCTTCATTCTTCGGTCTGGAAACTATCAGTGAGGGCAGACTTTGAAACTAAAGTCTAGCGGTCTTCAAACTTTGACGATAAAGTCTAGAAATCTTTTAGACTTAGACTTGGAAAGGTTTTGTCAACTTCAAAACAGTAAAGAAGTTTTCTCCAACAATCTCCCCATTTTTTTATGGTGACAAAACTTTCCTGCAGATTTGAAAAACTTTTGACCTACAAAACAACACTTATGCAATGCATGATATCTTATAAAAATAAGTTGCTTCGAACCTAGATAGTATTGATTCTGCAACCACAGACAATATGTTAATCTTAAACATAACTATCCAATCATAAATAGTATCACAAACTTAGTTACTACAGGCGTAAAAAAGATTCAAAGTCAATAGTAATCACAGCAATCAAAAGTCCAAAGTTAGTCCAAAATCCAAAGTCCAAAGTACCAAGCAAAAATTCATCAAAAGATAGATAAAATAAATTTGCACAAATTCTCCCCATTTTTGTCAATAACAAAAAGTGGAGAATCACTTAAAAAGGTTGATAAAATCATGGCTGCCTGGGGATGCGAATGATCTGGAAATCCCCCATAGACTTGACAGTCTCTTCCAGCTTCGTTAGAGTCACCTTCAACTGCTCCAAATCTTCACCCTTTGCAATTTCTTGCACTTGAAGCTTCAGGGCTTTCAACTATTCTTGTAGAGAGTCTGAATTGGACTGGAAAGTTGTTTTGAGATTCTTGATCTCACACTCCATTCCATATTACTGAGCCTTCAAATCCAAGAGGATTTCCAACAGCCTTTGGAAGTCTGCTGTTCATTCTGTTATAGCATTAGGTCTAACTCTTTTGTCAACAGCTCCCCTATCTCTATTCCTTTGGGTGAAGAAAAGAATTTATCTTCTTGTTCTTGCTCTGCTCCAGCACCCAAGTGATGTTTTTCTTGTTCTTCTCCTACAGTCCCACTCCGAGTCTTTTCCAAATCCTCTGACAATGATATAGCATATGTTGGCTCAAAAGACATATCTTGACCCTCTTCTTCTTGAGTTTCCCTTCCTTCTTCTTCTTTTTCTTCATCAGTCTTCTTTGTCTCTTCTCTTTCTATGTTCTCTCTATCCTCTGGCTGCTCAAAACTAACAAAGCTCTATAGATTTCTTAAGGCAAAGGTGGAGAGAGTAATGCCGTCCTCATCTTCTTCTTCTTTATCCTGCAAAACAAGGTTTCTCCTCTTCTTAATTGGTGCGCTCATGGGCTCCTTGCCTTTTATTTTCTTCACTGTAGAGTCTTGTTTTGTTTTGGCGGGTGACGTCTCCTTAAGGCATTCCAATGCCTTATTCAGCTCCTTCAGTCTCATTTTTTAAACCATCTTCAGTCCTATCACCATAGGAACAATTGTCTGAACACATAAAGTAGTAGGAACCTGAATGTTGAAATGTCTGAATAATCGAGTGACAAGCGCAAAGTAAGGTAGTTGCCCCTTGTCCTTCACAACTGTCCTATACATGTGCATTAGGATAGTGTGAGGCGGTGAGAACTTAAACCCAATGTTGATTGCGTACATCAGCTTTGCTTTAGAGCGAGAGACATCAGTCTTTTTAAAGTGGATTTGGGTCTGATACAGTTGATCACAATCTTGTGTAACAAGATATTGGAGGCATTCATTCTGGAATAAGAAATCCTACCTTCAGCAAATCTGTCCCGAACAAGAGCCAATGTTGCGTGACCAACAGACACACTGATTAGTTAGAAACTCACTCTTTCCACACTAATCACATCCGCCAAAGTGTCCACATCCACCACAAACTCTTTGTCCCTTACTGTAAAAGAAAATCTATTCGCGTCTAGGAAAGATAGATTTGAATAGAAATAAGCAGTCAATTCAAGGTAAGCGACTGCAGTCTCCAAGAAAAATCTTTCGAGTTGAAGGAGAGTAAACTTCTCCCTAAGGTTCACTTTCAAAGAATCCAGAAAATCAAAGTCAACAGTTCGAGGGTTCATCACCCCTCTCTTCAAAAATTTCGAATAGGTCTTCTTGTGATTATTAGAATGGAATAAACTCGTTCCCTCTCCACGAGCATTTGCAGCAATACGCATCTTAGGCTGAAATGCGTATACATCCTTTCATCATCATCCTTTCCTTTTGGTTGATTAAAACTACCAAACCGTGGATCACTTGAAAAGTTGGCAAAAGTCCTTGCTGCCAAACCTTTAGGCACAATGCCTAACCTTTCCATAGTATTTAAGAACAAAGTTTCGTTCATATAACCTTTATCTTGCAAAAAATCATCGATTAAAGTCATCGCAATATCACCCTCCTTTAACTTAGAGTAGAGTTTAAAGAGAAATTGGGGTTTCTGCGTTATTACTGGTTTAACATCTTCAATGATCTCTTCTTCTACTTGTTGCTATGAAGGATCTTGAGTCGTTTGCTGTGGAGAGTGACGCTGTTGAGAATGTTGTTGTTGTTGCTTCTACTGAAGAGAATCTTCTTCCTCAGTTAAGTCAAAATGCGTAGGACCCTCTCGCATGTGTTGTGGTCCCCTGTCCGCAATTCTAGAAGACTTCCTCTAGAAAGACATTGTTACTGTTGAGGGGGATTTCTCGCTCGTTGAAAAAGGTGAAAGCTTTGTAGATCAAACTTGAGAGAAAATGGGAGAAAGTAGAATTTCTATATTCTAGGGTTTGCGTGAGCATAAATGGAGAAGAAGAACTTCAACAATATATAAAGCAAATGAAACGGGATATACAAACCATCACAAAGGAAAAATAAAACTACCTTTTTCGAAAACGAAAAACTGCCAAAAATTCAAAAATAATTTCTTAAAATAAAATAGGCAGTTAGCAATTCAAATATCAATGTTCTTTTTCAAAATTCCATCTTAAAATAAAATCACATTTATTTAGAAAGCATTAACTTATAGATGTAGCTTCTAGGCATTCTAAGTTTGAACACCTTCCGACTTTACTTGGTAGAAGATATGATGTTCAATCTAGCGCGAATAGACTCAAATAAGCTTTTCTCCAGCGGCTTTGTAAATATGTCTGCCGACTGATTCTTTGAGTCAATGAATTGAATCATAACTTCTACATTCTAAACATGATCTCTAATAAAATGATGTCGAATCTCTATATGCTTTGCCCTTGAATGAAGAATTGGATTCTTTGTGAGATTGATGGCACTGGTGTTATCACATTTGATCTCGCTACACAATTCTTCAATACCAAAATCTTTTAACTATTGCCTTATCCACAAGATTTGAGAGCAACAACTTCCAAGAGCCACACATTTTGCTTCAGCTGTTGAAAGGGCTACGGTACTTTGTTTTCTTGAAAACCAAGATACCAATTTGCTACCCAGCAGTTGACAAGTAGCAGAAGTACTCTTTCTATCAACTTTACATCCTACTAAATTTGCATCTAAATATCCAATGAGAGTAAAGTCTCCTTCTTTGGGATACCACAGACCTAGCTTTGGTGTTGTTGCAACGTATTTAATAATGCGTTTTACAGTACTTAAGTGAGATTATTTGGGATTTGATTGGAATCTAGCACATATACAAACACTAAATAGAATGTCAAGTCTAAATGCAATAAGGTAAAGAAGTAAACCAATAATGCTCCTCTATAGCCTTTGGTCTACATTCTTTCCTTCTTCATCTTTGTCCAACTTTGAGGAACTTGATATTTGTGTATTTGTCTTTTTGCAATTCTCCAATCCAAACTTCTTGATGAGATCTTTTGCATACTTCTCTTGGTGAATAAAAATACATTTCTTTGATTGTTTAACTTGTAATCCCAGAAAGAAAGTTAACTCACCCATCATACTTATCTCAAATTCATCATACATACATCTAGAGAATTTCTTGCATGGATTTTCATTTGGTGATCCAAAAATAATATCATCAATATAAATTTGAACAAGTAGAAAATCTTTACCTTATCTTTTAATGAACAAAGTAGTATCTACCTTTCCTTTAACAAAACCATTTTGAGTTAGGAATTTACTTAACCTTTCATACCAAGCTCGAGATACTTGCTTCAATCCATAAATGGACTTTTCCAATCTGTAGACTCAATCTGGCTTTCTTGGATCTTCAAATCCAGGTAGTTGTTCCACATAGACTTCTTCTTGGATGAATCCATTTAGGAATAAACTTTTTACATCCATTTAGAATAACCTAAAAATTTTATAGTAAATAATCTAATTGCTTCTAACCTTACTACTGGTGCATAGGTTTCGTCATAGTCTATCTCTTCTTCTTGCGTATATCCTTTGGCCACGAGTCTTGCTTTGTTTCTGACCACTTTTCCTTTCTCGTCCACCTTGTTCCTGAAAACCCATTTAGTTATAATAATGAACTTACCTTTAGATTTAGGAATTAGTTTCCAAACATCGTTGATGCTGAACTGTCTAAACTCTTCTTGCATAGCTTCAATCCAGCTTTCATCAGCCAAGGCTTCTTCTATACTTTTGGGTTCAATCTCAAAAACAAGTGCCAAGGCACTAGACTCTTCTTGCCTTTTAGATCTAGTACGAATTCCTTCATTAATGTTGCCAATGATGAGATCTTTGGGATGACTTGACTTATGCTTCCAGTTGCTAGTTGGTTTGTGAGTCTACTGATCCTCTGCTTCAATTGATTTTTCTGGTTCTTCTTGTTGTTGATCTTCAAAAGTCTGAACTACTTCAAGGAAAGTAGACTTTAAAAAATTTGGAGCAGGTTCAAATTCTTCAAGTTGATTTTGATCCAGTTGATTCTGTATAGAGTCTTGAAACTTGACGTTCATAAATTATTCCATAGACTGAGTCTTCTTGTTGAATACTCTGTAGACTTTGCTTGAAGTTGAGTAGCCAAAAAAAATTCATTCGTCTGATTTTACTTCAAACTTACTGGTTCGATCATTTGCATTTTTCAAAATAAAACACTTACAACCAAATACATGAAAATAATAAACATTTGGCTTCTTCTCTTTAAACACTTCATAAGGAGTTTTCTCTATAATAGGCCTCAAGAATACTTTGTTAATGATGTAGCAAGCTGTAGAAACTGCTTTAGCCCAAAATCGAGAGGAAATATTACTCTCAATTAAGAGGGTTCTTGCCATCTCCTGCAATGATCTATTCTTTCTTTCCACAACTCTATTTTGTTCAGGAGTGTATGGAGAAGAGAAAACATGCTGGAAACCAGATTTATCATAAAAATTTTCAAAGTCTTGATTTTCAAACTCACCTCCATGGTCTATTCGTATGCTTGAAATAGCATATCATTTTTTTCATTTTGAACCTTCTTGGCAAATTTTGAAAAGTGAGAGAAGGCTTCAGACTTACTTGTCAGGAAGTATACCCAGGTAAAACGAGAGTAATCATCAACGATTATTAGGCAGTATCTCTTTCCACCAATACTTTGAGTTCCGATTGGTCCAAAGAGGTCCATATGTAGAAGCTGCAAAATTCGATTAGTAGAAACTTGATTTATAGGTTTAAAAAAACTTCTAACATGTTTTCCCAAAACACATGGTGTGCATAATTCAGACTTTTGATAAGTCAGGTTGGGCAGTCCACGAACAAGTTTCTTGGAGGAAATCTTAGCAATCTGTTTCATGTTAACATGACAAAGGTTTGCTTCATCTTGAATGAATATTAGACACTGAGAACTTTCTGGTTTTATATCCAGAAAATAAATATTCTCATGTCTTCGTCAAGTGAAAGATTGAGAGAAATATTTACTAGTTCCGAAACAAATGCCTTCTTGAAAATTAATTTTGAATCCAGTATCGCATAGTTGACTTATGCTGAGTAGATTGTAATTCAAACCTTCCACCAAGGAACCATTGTTGATTGTGAGACTTCCAATCTTCATAGTTCCACATCCAACCATTCTTCCTTTACTGTCTCCACCAAAAGAAACTTTTCCACCATTTATTTGAACAAGTTTTATGAAACAACTTGAATCTCCTGTCATGTGTCTCGAACGGCCACTATCCAAATACCATTTGATCTTCTTCTTGATAGTGACCTACAATATCAAAAGAACTAAAGCTTTCTTTGATACCCATATTTTCTTGGGTTAAGGGGAGTTAGTATTAAAAACAATCTTTGCCCAATCCTTCTTAACAGGTCTCCAAACCTTGGGACATTCTTTCTCGAAATGTTTAGAGCTGTTACACTTTGAACATTTGAGAGCACCTCGACCAATAGGTTTTACAAAAACTTTTTGAAAATGATTTCTGTAAAATGTTTTTGTAGGTCTTTGTTTGATTCTTTCCTTTACTTTAGGAAACTCAATTAAAGGAATAGTTTCTGGTGTCATACCCAAACTAAATTTGTTAAAATAAGGTCTTTGTACAGAAAGAATCTTTTCCAACTTCTCAGATCCTTTTGAAAACCTTTTTGTGATATTTAAAATGTCCTATTTCAAAAAGACATTTTCCTTCAAAAGAGACCAATGAGGAGAGGAAGGCATGAGCTAAGGATGGTGAAAATGGAGGGTGGTGCTCTATTTATAAGTCTAATCTCATTAAATGACCTTAACATATGGGCCCAATAGGCTTTCTTGGAGTGGCCTTGCTCTCTTGAAGAGGTAGCACGCCTAATTGGATGGTGTGGCACCCTCAGGCTTTAAGGAAATGATTGGTGACCCTTAGTGCACTTCTATTGGTACACCTATGCTATGAGTCACCACATAATTATGATTTTTCCTTGTCCTCTGTGCCAAATCCCCTTGCCATTATTACCAAATCTCTTCTTGGCCATCTAAGCTAGTGAGTCATGCCCTTCATAAAATGTTCAAGATATGGTCATCATGTGTTTTTCTATCACACATTTCTAGTCTTCCTTGTTTTTTTTATCACACATTTCTAGTCTTCCTTGTTCCCCAAGCCAATCTTGTGGCAATCATTACCAAATCTCTACTTGGCCACCTAAGTGAGTGAGTCACCCTTTTTATTAAATGCTTAGATTTGGAAATCATGAGGCTTGGATTTTTTCATATCTTTCTCATGACTTAGGCTACTTGTTTTCCAAGTCAAATCTCTAGCTTGTCGCTAAAGCTTGTGACTCATCCCCCTCATTAAAAAACTAAATTCGAAAGAACATAATTGCAAGCATGAGAAGGAAGCCAATGTAAGCAATATCATTATTGGATGAGAGTTTCTCGTGTTTATCCACAATCAACTATCCTATTCGGATCGAGGTTCATGGCTAATTCATAGTTGAACGAGGATGGACATGTCCAAGCTTAACCAACATGGCTAGATTGGTGGCCTATTCTAGCCAACGCATGGCCAAGATCGGCTAGGCATGGAGCCGAGCTGATTAAACTCAAAGTGGGGCTAACTAGGCTCAGATTTGGCTAATCGAGCTTAAGGCTAGTTGATCAAGCTTGGAGTTAGCTCATGGCCTAGCACAAAACCAAGCCAGGCTTATGGCCTAGTTGACCAAGCTTAGGATTGAATCTATGGCCGAACTAACTAGGCTCACGATTGGATCTATGGCCAATCCATGATCTTTCACAACAATCCATGGTCGGCTTGTGACCAATCCATGTTTGAGCATAGCTGATCCATGGTCAACCCTCGGTTGTCATGCAGTCACATGGGATCGATTGATCCATGACCGATACACGATCGCATGGATTCAGTCCATGGTTGTCCATTACCGGCATATGACCATGCGTAATCACTTGCGACTAGTGCATGACTACGCGAGATCAATCCACGACCATCCACTGATTGATCCGTGACAATGCATAATCGTCCCATGACCAACCCTTATGGTTGAGTGGCCAATCAATGATAAAAAACACTCTAATGGACTTGCCTAATCGGTGGATCGATTCACTACTAATCCCTTGGCCAACCCATGATTGATCCTTCAATCAAATCATGGCTGATCCCAGTTGCCTTTCTCAATTGGGCCAATTGGCCCATGACTGATCCCCATTGTCAGCATCCAATCCCCGGGCCATCTCTCATGATCGAGACAAGGGCCAGAATTATGGATGTCATAACCATGTAATTCAATCATTCTATATTACTATGTCCCAATCGAAAAAAAGGCCATGGAATTGTTTGACAAGCTACCAATTTGATTATCTGTCCAAATCTAATCAACATGTATTTCTACGAGACACAAACTATTCATTCTCGATTAATCCCGCTTGAGAATTTCAATATAATGTCACGATTAGATGGCATAGGACATCAATTTTCTATCTTGTACATATACCAAGAAGACGGATTTAATATTACGTACGCATATGCCTTCATTTATGAACAAATTATGACCATCCAATATAGAGACGATTCGGCGAAATGTCAATGTACACACTTATGAACTGTAACCATCCAACATACTAGTCAACATCGTGCCTTAGGTTTGCATAAAACCAAAGCATGAACGATTAGTTATTGACCCTGCTAAAAGCTTCCATGTTACTAATTGTTTTGTGGATGTTATGCTTAGTGAACTTGTTCAATACAAGCACATGTACTCTAGCTCGGATATCACAACACCCAATAATTTATGACTCATCATTTCCTTATGTATCCAACACTAAATGGTGAAACTTGAGAGCACGCCAGTCTCAACAAGATTATCAAGATCCTCTTAATGATCTATTGATCGAGAATTATTTAAGATTTAGTCTAACTGTAAACTTGTCACACATATTCTTAACATCTTAAGAATAGATTCAATTGCAACTAATCTTATAGACTTATTCATATAAATAGGACAATGAATAAATATGCCTTTGCCATTAAATAAATAATACAACTTAAATCTCTAGCATGTAATTATTATATGTTTACTTTAGGGCATATAGCCATAAGACTCATCATCTTGAGACTCTTTGAAGCTGTGGAACAATAATTGAAGGTAAATCGAACTTCAAAATGAAGTTCACTCATGGTCTTCATATTCATACTTTAACAACCTAAGATGAAGTTCTATCACCATCTTCAACCAAAGATTCCTCTTTTTTTTTTTCCTTTTCCTTATTGGGAATTTTCAAGGGTTTCATATAACTTTGAAGAGCTAATTTAAGAGCCAACCTTGACCAAGAGAAGTAAGTTAGTTCCATTTTGTCATCTAATTCTATTTTAAATGCTTTGCTTCACAATCTTTTACTCTACATAAATTTCAAGGTCATTGAACTCCCATGACAACTATCCAAGTTGTCATCCATGACAACTTTGTTGGAGAAAACTTCCTTATTTGTTTTGAAGATGACAAAACGTTTCCATCAGTCTAGTCTGAAGACTTATAGACTCTTTCGTCAAAGTCTGAAGACCTCCAGATTCAAGATTCAAAGTCTACCCTCACTGATAGTTTCAAGACCGACGAAGAGAAAACTTATTCATATGTGAGTATATCTTTAAGGATTTGGTTTGTACGGTTGAAGAAGATCTCACAGCTGGAGATAACACCTCGTGATCAATTGTTCTTATTGAAATCAATTTTGATAATTAATCTGTTGATTGGCGAAGTATACTTAGAAGGTTCTATTTATGGAAACCTAGATCCTAATTGTATAGGCGAGCAGGATTGGTGGGCTATCATCACATTCCTTTTGTAACTCGAGATCTCCCTAAATTGATTCTGTCCAACGAGTAGATTGGAAGAACTCCTTTGGAAGGTGCCAACGGATATGAAGACATGGAGGAGTATATAAGGAAGACGCTCAAGTTATTCAAGTGTGTGCGTGATATAAGAATTCTAAAGTCTGAAGCTCCTAGTTCTTTGCTATTTCATTCGATGAGCTTATACTGTATTCGAAAGAGAGATAAATATTTGTGAGACCTTGAAGAAGTGTAGTAGAGTTTCTACACTATGGAATTAAGGACGTGAGACTGTAAAATCTCTTTTAGTTCTTAGTGAAATCCAGCCGGTGGGCTATCAGTGCGGGAGAATGGACATAGGCTTGGTCTAAGCCGAACCACTATAAACTCTGTGTTTCAATTCTCTTTCCCTAAACTCTTTACTTTATTTTATAGTCTTACATATATATATCTGTTTACAGTCTTTTATATCTTCAGCTTATTATTCTCAAAAGATGAATTAAGCTGTTAAGTTTTGCAAAAACTTCTTTAACACCTATTCACCCCCCCTCCTTTAGGTGTTCTCACTAGCCCTATCAATTAGTATCAGAGCCCGTGTACTCATTTAATTGAAGTGTTTTTACTTTTGAGTTAAAGATCTATGGCTAGTATGTTGGCTCCAGGTTTGGTTGAAGGCCAGAGCAACACCAAACCACCTTACTTAAATGGAAGGGAATACAGCATATGGAAAAACAAGATGAAAGCATTCCTAAGATCGAAAGATCCTCTGGAATTGGAAGTAGTAGAAAAAAGAATTATTCTTAAAACTGCATCAGTTTCAGAAAGAGGAAAAGAAGTTGCAGATGCTAGCAAGATGACTCAAAAAGAAATAACCAAGAGACAAGCTCTTGATGCTAAAGCAATTTGCTCTTTATATTGTGCATTATCTCCTACTGAGTATAACAGAATATCTTCTTATGAAACAGCTAAAGAAGTCTAGGATAGATTGCACATTACCTATGAAGGAACTGATTGAGTGAAAGAAACAAGGATTAATATTCTACTCGGACATTATGAAGCCTTCAAGATGAAGTCGGGAGAACCTATCACTGATAAGTTTAGTCGTTTTACTGAAATTGTAAATGGTCTAGAGTATCAAGGACAGCCAATCTCAGAACCAATGAAGGTCAACAAATTGCTGTGTGGACTCTCCAAAGACTGGAATCATATAAAGACTTCAATAAGGGAAACACAAAGGATCACGCCACTTTCTGTAGACGAACTAGTTGGCACACTTCAGTCCTATGAAGTAAAGAAAATCAATGAGGAGGAAGATCCTAATGGTAAGAAATCAATTGCTTTGAAATCTAACGATGATTTTGATGTTATAGATTCTGAAGATGATATGGACAATGAAGAGTTAGCTCTTATGATAAAGAGGATCAGGAAACTGAACAAAAAGGGAAGAAGGTTCAATTGGAAGAAACAAAGCACTCAAAAGTTTCAAAACAAATCAACTGAGGATGATGAAGCCAATAAAGATGTGATCTGTTTTGAATGCAAGAAAAATGGACACATCAAATCCAACTATCCTCTATTGAAGAAAAAGAAGGGAAAAGCTAACAAATATAGGAAAGCTCTCAAAGCAGAGACATGGAGTGATACTAAATGCGAAGAAAGTGATGAAGATTATGCCAACATTTGTCTAATGGAAAAATCAGAATCAGACTTGGACTTTGAGATAGATACAGACTCAGACTCAGATAGTGAAATCGACGTAAGCAATCTAAAGATTGCTACTAAAGTCTCGAAATACATTGATGAGCTTTGTCTTAGTCTCAAAACCTCTCTTAAGAGGATTTCCGAGCTAAAAAGGGAGAATTCTACATTGAAGCAACAGAAAAACTCTTGGAAAGAGAAGTTTGAAAATTTAGACAAAAGCTTTGTTGTTTTAAATGAAAATACAAACTCTCTTTCAAAAAAAAAATACTCTCTTAAAATTTTCAATAGGATCTGAAAAGCTGGAAAAGATTCTTTCAATATAAAGACCTTACTTCAACAAGTCAGGCTTGGGAATTACTTCAGAAATTGTTCCTCTAATTGATTTTCCAAAAGTAAAGGAACGAATCAAACAAAGACCTACAAAAACTTTTTATAGAAATCATTTTCAAAAAGTCTTTGTAAAACATGTTAGCTGAAGTGCTCTCAAATGTTCAAAGTGTAACAGCTCAAAACATTTTGAGAAAGAATGTACTATGATTTGGAGACCTGTTAAGAAGGAATGGGCAAAGACTGCATATTGCACTAACTCCTCTAGACCCAAGAAAATATGGGTACCAAAGAAAGCTTGAGTTTATATTTTAATTGCAAATCACTATCAAGAAAAAGGTTAAATGGTATTTGGATAGTGGTTACTCAAGACATGGGAACATCTATCTTCTGGATATAAAACCAGAAAAATCTCAAAGTCTAATTTCAATTCAAGATGAAGCAAATCTTTGGCATCGAAAGCTTGGCCATGTCAACATGAAGCAAATTGCCAAGATCTCTTCCAAAAATCTTGTTCGTGGACTACCCAACCCGAAGTATCAAAACTCCGATTTATGCACACCATGTGTGTTGGGTAAACAGGTTAAAAGCTCTTTTAAACCAATAAATCAAATTTCTACTAATCGTGTTTTGCAGCTTCTACATATGGATCTCTTTGAACCAATCAGAACTCAAAGCATTGGTGGAAAGAGATATTACCTAGTAATTGTGGATGATTATTCTCGATTTACTTGGGTCTACTTTCTGGCAAGTAAGTCTGAAACCTTCTCTCACTTTTTAAAGTTTGCCAAGAAAATTCAGAATGAGAAAGGATATGCTATTTTAAGCATACAGACAAACCATGGAGGTGAGTTCGAAAATCAAAACTTTGCAAAATTTTGTGATGAATCAAGTTTTCAGCATGTTTTTTCCTCTCCATACACTCTAGAACAAAATGGAGTTGTGGAAAGAAAGAATAGATCTCTGCAAGAGATGGCAAGAACTCTTTTAATATAAAGTAATATTTCTTCTCATTTTTAGGCTGAAGCAGTTTCTACAACTTGATATATTATTAATAGAGTATTCTTAAGGCCTATTCTGGATAAAACTCTCTAGGAGTTATTCAAAGGAAAAAAAAAACCAATTGTTTCTTACTTTCATGTGTTTGGTTGCAAATGTTTCATTTTGAAAAATGTAAATGATCGAATTGGTAAGTTTGAAGAAAAATAAGACGAATGAATTTTCCTTGGCTACTCAACCTCAAGCAAAGCTTACAGAGTATTCAACAAGAAGACTCAGACCGTGGAAGAATCTATAAATGTCAAATTTCAAGACTCTGTGCAAAATGAACTGATTCAGACTCAACCTAAAGAATCTGAATCTACTCCAGAACTTACAAAGTCTACTTCTCCTGAAGTGGCTCAGACTTCTAAAGATCATCAACAAATGGAAGTTGAAGAATCAATTGAAGTAAAGGAACCAACCATAATTGGAAGCACAAGTCTAGTCATCCCAAAGAACTCATCATTGGTGATATTGATGAAGGGATTCGCACCAAATCCAAAAAGCAAGAAGAGTCTAGCGCCATGGTTTTGAAATAGAACCCAAAAGCATAAAAGAAGCTTTAGCTGATGAAAACTGGATTGAAGTAATGCAAGAAGAACTTAGATAGTTCAGCATTAACGATGTCTGGTAATTAACTCATAAACCAAAAGGTAAATCCATTATTGGAGCTAAATGGGTTTTCAGGAATAAGTTGAACGAAAAATGAAAAGTGGTAAGGAACAAAGCAAGACTTGTGGCCAAAAGATATACGCAAGAAGAAGGGATAGACTATGATGAAACCTACGCACCAGTAGCCAGGTTAGAAGCAATTAGATTATTATTTGCTTTTGCCTGTTATAAAAATTTCAGGTTATTCCAAATGGACGTCAAGAGTGCATTCTTAAATGGATTTATCCAAGAAGAAGTTTATGTTGGAACAACCTCCTGGATTTGAAGATCCAAAGAAACCAGACTCAGTATTCAGACTAAAAAATACTCTATATGGATTAAAGCAAGCACCTTGAGCATGGTATGACATGTTAAGTAAGTTTCTAATTCAAAATGGTTTTGACAAAGGGAAAATGGATACTACCTTATTTATTAAAAGGGAAGGTAAAAACTTTCTACTTGTTTAAATTTATGTTGATGATATTATATTTGGATCACCTGACAAAAACTTGTGCCAAAAGTTTTCTAAGACTATGCATGATGAATTTGAGATTAGCATAATGGGTGAACTCTCTTTCTTTCTTGAATTACAAGTAAAACAATTGAAGGAAAGAATTTTCATTCACCAAGAAAAATATGCAAAAGAACTCGTTAAAAGTTCGGATTGGAGAACTGCAAAAAGACTGAGATACTAATGTCAAGTTTGTCAAAGCTGGACAAAGATGAAGGAGGAAAGAAAGTTGACCAGAAGCTCTACAAGAGTATTATTGGTTCACTACTTTATCTTACTGCTTCTAGACCTGACATTTTGTTTAGTGTTTGCATTTGTGCTAGATTTTAATATGATCCCAAAGAATCTCATCTAAGTGTTGCGAAACGCATCATCAAATATATTGCAATTACCTCAAAGTTAGGTCTATGGTATCCCAAAGAATGAGACTTTACTCTCCTTGGATATTCAGATGCAAATCTAGCAGGTTGTAGATTTGATAGAAAGAGTACATCCAGTACTTGTCAATTGCTAGGAAACAGGACAGTATCTTGGTTCTCAAGAAAGCAAAGTACAGTGGCTCTTTCAACAGCAGAAGCAGAGTATGTGACCCTTGGAAATTGTTGTTCTCAAATCTTATGGATAAAATAACAACTGAGAGATTTTGGAATCGAAGATTCATGCACCAAGATCAAATGTGACAATACCGACACAATTAATCTCACAAAGAATCCAATTCTCCATTCAAGAGCAAAGCACATAAAGATTCGACGTCACTTTATTAGAGATCTTGTTCAAAGTGGAGAAGTTATGATCCAGTTCATTGATTCAAAGAATCAACTGGCGGACATATTTACGAAGCCACTGGAGAAAAGCCTATTTAAGTCTATACGCACTAGACTGAATGTCACATCCTTTAACTATTAAAGTCTGAGATGCTCAGACTCAGAGGTAAAGTCTGAAGGTACTCAGACTCAGAAGACCAAGAGTTACGATTGTAAGTTATTTTGGTACCAGTAATTTAATTTCTTGAAAATGTACTGTTACTTATCGCTATTTGATTGGAATTATCTTTCCAAGTTTCTTTCTTGAATTTATAGCACTTATTCATTTTCAAAAAGGCAGCTATTCAAAAAGGTAGTTATCTATTTTCAAAAATGCAGTTATTCTTTTTCGAAAAAGGAAGTTATTTTTCAAAAAGGCATTTCTAATTTTTCCTTTTTGTGACGTTTCGTTTACCTCGCTTCACTTGCTTTATATACTGATGACATCCGTCTTCTTCGTTTTTCACTCGCAAACCCTAAGTTACTGAATTCCCACTTGCTCTCACTTTCTCTGTTGTTTAATCAAAAAAAAAAAATTTACCTTTTCGAGCAAAGTTGTGAATTTCTCCCTTGAAACGACAATGTCTTCAAGAAAGTCTTCGAGAATCACAAGCAGGGGACCGCGCCACATGCATGAAGGTCCTACCCATTTCGACTTGACCGAGAAAGAAGATTCTTCTCCACCACAGCAACCAAGTCAGCAACAACCTTCTCAGCAGCATCAGTCTCCTCCACCGACTCAACCAGAAGAAGAAATTTTGGAAGAAGTTGAACCTGTAAGAACTCTAACTTCTAAGGTTGCTTTCAAGCTTTATTCTTGCTTGAAAAAAGGAGGTACTACTATGTCGTTGATCGATGAATTTCTAAGAGAGAGAGGCTACAGAAATGAAACTATGTTCTTGCGCGACATGGAAAAGATGGGAATTGCATAAAAAGGATCGGCTGAAAAAGCCTTTGCTAACTTTCCTAGTGACCCGCGTTTTGGTACGGCTAATCAACCCGAAGGACAAGACGATGATGAACGAATGTTTACACATTTCTAGCCTAGAACAGGTGTGGCTGCAAATGTTGCTGGTGACAGTTCAAGTCTATTCAGATCGAAGAATCACAAGAGGGTTTATTTGGACCTAATGAAGAGAGGAGTCATGAATCCTAGGAGTGTTGATTTTGATTTTCTTGATTCAGTAAAAGTAAATCTGCGAGAGAAGTTTGCTCTTTTGCAATTGGAGCACTTTTGTTTTGAATCCATTGCTGCTTATCCAAACTCACAGCCTACTTTTATTCGAATTTATCATTTTTGGATGCAAACAATTTCTCTTTCACTGTAAGGGATAAGGAGTTCTTGGTGAATATGGATACTTTGGCTGACCTAATTGGGGTGGAAAGAGCGTGTTTCCAACCAATTAGTGTATTTGTTGCTCATGCTACTCTGTCATTGGTGAAAGATAGGATTGCTTAAGGCAAGATATCCTACTCTAGGATGGATGCCACCAACATCTTGCTGCACAAGATCGTGATCAACTGCATCCGGCCAAAATCGACATCCAAGACTGATATGTCTCGATCTAAAGCAAAATTGATGCATGCCATCAATGTTGGTTACAAATTCTCTCTACCTCACACTATCTTGTTTCACATGTACAGGACAATGGTGAAAGATAAGGGACAACTCCTATTCTGCTCTTATCACGCGCCTTTTTAGGCATTTCCACATTCACATTCCTGCACCTTTGTGTTTGACTAACATTACTTCGATGGTGATTGGATTCAAAATGATCACCAAGATGCGACTAAAAGAGCTTAACAAGGTGTTAGAGCGCATGAAGGAGAAGTCTCCAATTAAGGCGAAACCAGTTTCTACAGGGGCCAAAAGGAAAGGCAAGGAGCCCATGGGTGCTTCAGCAAAGAACAAGAGAACTCTCATTTTGCAGGATGACGAAGATGAGGATGAGATGACTCTTTCAGCCTTAAGGAACTTGAAAAGTTTTGTCAACTTTCGCGAGACTAGAGAAGAGACTGAGAAAAGAGATGCAGACAAAAGAGAAGAAGAAGAAGAAGAAGCAGAATAAGGAAGAGAAGAAGAAGAGGAAAAATGAGACGAGGAAGAGGAAGAAAGATTAGGAGCAGAGGAAGACGTGGCTTGGGATGAATCTCTTGAGCCTACATTGGTTGTATCCCTGTCGAGCAATTCTGGAAAGACGAAGAGTGGAATTGCTGGTGAGCGAGCTCAAGAAAAACATCACACTCTTGCTGACGCAGAACAGGAAGTAGAATCCATCTCTCCTCCCAAAGGCACACATTCAGGGGGAGCTGCAGATAAACGAGATGCATCCACTCATAGTCATGGTGGACACTCTGCTGGAGATCCCTCCATTTTCAAAACTCCTAGACTCGACTCAGCTGGACCAAGTTCTGCCACAACACATACCGCAGACTTTTCGCAACTGCTAGAAATTCTACTGGATGTCAGGAAAGAGCAATATGCTATGAGTTATGAAATGCAGAATCTCAAGAATGCTTTCATGGCTACTTCAGTGTCTTTACACAATCAGTTAAACGCCCTGAAGACTCAATTGCAAGATCATGTGAAGGGTGAAGATTTACAGCCGCTAAAGGAGACTATCGAAAAGCTTGAGAAGACAGTGAATTCAATGGGAGAATTCCAGCTTGTTCGCCTGCCCAAACAGCTTTGACTCTCTTCATTTTTAAACAACTCTTTTTATTTGTTCTCCACTTTTTGCTGTTGACAAAAAGGGGGATAAGTTTGATGCAGATTTGATCTTTGTTTGTTTTTGACTTTGGATTTCTGGACTTATCCTTGTTTTGTTTGGTTGTGGACTATTTGATTTGATCTTTTGATGCCTGCAGTAACTTAGGTCTTGTTAATGATTATGGAAGAATAGTGGATTTGCAGGACTAACATGTTCTATGTGGTTGCAGAATCGTTGCTATTCATATCCTAATCCACTTATCTTTTATGAGATATCTTGTTTTTCTTAAGTGTTGTTTTGCAAAACAAAAGTGTTCAAATCTGCAGGAAAGTTTTATCACCATGAAAAAGGGGGAGATTGTTGAAGAAAACTTCCTTATTTGTTTTGAAGATGACAAAATGTTTCCATCAGTCTAGTCTGAAGACTTATAGTCTCTTTCGTCAAAGTCTGAAGAACTCCAGACTCAAGATTCAAAGTCTACCCTCACTGATAGTTTCAAGACCGACGAAGAGAAAACTTATTCATATGCGAGTATATCTTTAAGGATTTGGTTTGTACGGTTGAAGAAGATCTCACAGCTGGAGATAGCACCTCGTGATCAATTGTTCTTATTGAAATCAATTTTGATAATTAATCTGTTGATTGGCGAAGTATACTTAGAAGGTTCTATTTATGGAAACCTAGATCATGATTATATAGGCGAGCAGGATTGGTGGGCTATCATCACATTCCTTTTATAACTCGAGATCTCCCTAAATTGATTCTGTCCAACGAGTAGATTGGAAGAACTCTTTTGGAAGGTGCCAACGGATATGAAGACATGGAAGAGTATATAAGAAAAACGCTCAAGTTATTCGAGTGTGTGCGTGATAAAAGAATTCTAAAGTCTGAAGCTCCTAGTTCTTTACTATTTCATTCGCTGAGCTTATACTGTATTCGAAAGAGAGATAAATACTTGTGAGACCTTGAGGAAGTGTAGTAGAGTTTCTACACTGTGGAATCAATGATGTGAGACTGTAAAATCTCTTTTGGTTCTTAGTGAAATCCAGCCGATGGGCTGTCAATGCGGGAGAGTGGACATAGGCTTGGCTTGATCTAAGCTGAATCACTATAAACTCTGTGTTTCAATTATCTTTTCCTAAACTCTTTACTTTAATTTATAGTCTATATATATATCTGTTTACAGTCTTTTATATCTTCAGTCTATTATTCTCAAAAGATGAATTAAGCTGTTAAGTTTTTGCAAACTTCTTTAACATCTATTCACCCCCCTCTAGGTGTTCTCACTAGCCCTATGAAACTCGACCATAGATTCATAATCATTGAACCCCCAAAGCCATGGACAACCTCAAATGAGACTGTTGTCCATGACGACTCAACCTTGTATTGTGAAGCTCGTAGGTCGCAAGTCTCGCTCATGAAGATTTCCCTTGTCCTTGCCCCTTCAACTTTGCTCATGAAGATTTTTCTTTGTTTCCAAAATAAGAAACAAAGAAAAGAAGAAGAAAATGAATAGTAGGCACAAAAAGGGAAGAAGAAAATATGACAGGTTGAAGATGATGAGCAAAGTACTTAAATCTATGTCAGATTGCTGAGGTGAATTTATCCCTAACATGAAAATGCAACATTGGATGCATCGAGCGGAAGGTTACCAATGGGATAGATTTGGAAATTAAGTAAAGTTGGAGTTTTTTTTTTTTTTTTTTTTTTCTAGACTAAAAAGGGCTTAGAATAGAATTGTGACTGAAGCTAAAGTTTGGGATATTGAACCTTTAAGGTATTGTGAAGCATGGGATTTTACAGAAGTCCGAATTATAATTGATAGAAATGAGTTTTTAAAGTTTCGAGTGCGGTGTTGCCTAATTATGAATTCACTATGTTTGGCAATGATTTTCGGCTGTCTTTCAAGTTGGAAAAATTTGAGATCCTTTAGTACTTTGAAAGAATCTTTTTTTGACACTAAGTTCGTTTGAATCGGAGTTTGATGGAGAGGTTGTCACGCGACCAAATTCAACGTGAACTAGGCATAGCAAACAAAAATTGATGTTAGCTTATGGGCAAGCTTTTTTTCTTCGGCACGTGAAAGTTATTTTGTTGGCAAAAAGCTTAAGTTAGTCTATTTATAGGTAAGGTAGCATTTTGATTGGTTTTGATATCATTTCTCACTAAGTTGATAAGATTTCGAGTCCGTTAGCTTGAGCAATTTATGGGGTTAGGTTTTGCAATCCCAAGTAAGTGGTGGTTATCTCTTTTTTGAATTTGTAAACTCATATTTCGAAAGTCATTAAGTTTAAACATATTGTGTGTGAGATATGACTATTAAAAGGAAAAAAAGTGATGTTCAAATCAAATTGAATTGGGCTTTATTACCCTTTTTGGTTAATTGAAATAACGAAATATCCTTTAAAATAGTTCTAGTTGATTATTTGTGAATGGTTTAAGAAAAGCTTTGTGAAAGGGATTGCGAAAGCTTGTAAGTATTGATATATGAACATGGTTTTTGAAAGATATTTGGTTTGATAAATTGAACTGTGAAAGATTATATCTTTTGTTTTGTAAACTTGATTTTTTATATGGTCCTCGGATTGACTTTGTAAGTTATAGGAGAATAATGTAAGTAGTGGTTTGATGATCATTATAGGTATGTTCTTAACCCATTAAGGGGTTTGTGGGTATTGCATACTATTTAGAATATCCATATGAACCAAGTTAACCTAGCCAAGGGGGAAACTTGGTTGTTTTTATCATGAGGCATTAAGCAAGACCATAGTTGGATATTGAGCACAAAATTGATCAATGAAATAGATCATTGATGTGTGATTTAAACAAATTAATCAATGGTCTAAATCATTAATGTTTGTTATAATATTATTAATAAATTGATTATTTCTAACATTAATATAGTTACATTGAAGCAACTATACTCATTTTGATATTGTATGTGTCTAATATACTAGATCTAGGATAGATGAGTTACTGTACTGTTTTATAAATACGCATAGTGGATGTTCGATCTTCTTAGTAGAAATATGTACAACTCACTGTAGTTGCTCATATCATTTATCATACAAACCTTTTCAAGTTCTTTAGCTAGCGCCAAGTAAAATGAGAACACTATCAATTGGGAACATTTGATGATTAGACTTTTGAGTATCAATCTGAAATAGATATAGATGCGTCTACATGATGGTTGTTGTTTTAGCTGAATTCGGATATATATATAATTCTTCTTATGGATTTAGAACTTAGTCTGGTAATTTATCAAATATAAAGATGGAGGTATATTTTTGGATGATAGGTCAACATTGATTATGTTGATGTTGGGTAGGAGCATACCGTGTCATTTTCCTATATTTGTTGGAGTTGGGATGTGATGATCCTAGGCGATGGAGAAGAGGAATGAGAGATCAACCAAGAGCCACAGAGACCGTGAAGGAGAATCGACGACAAAGAATCATAGCAAAGGGACAAATATGGCAATATGAATCCACGACGGTGATTGATGATAGAGGCAGCCAAGTATATGATAGAACTCATTTAATCATTTCCATCAACTTCATCAAGTCTATAACTAAGTCATAGAAAGAAGGAAAAATTCCAAATAAGACCTTAATGTGCCCACATTTTCTCAAATAAAGTTCGAATTGGATATTATTTCAAATAAAATTAGAATGTGACCAAATCGTCTCAAATAAAGACTTTTGGTCGGCTGGTGACTATTTAAATAATTAAAAGACTAAAATGCTCTTCAACAAGCAAGATTAGGCTCCTCTTTGAAACTAATATGGTCATTTCAGACTTTTATTTAAAACAAATACAACTTCAACTCCTTATTTGAAATGATTTGATCACTTTATACCCTTATTTAAAATAAGGTTCATTTTAGACTTTTATTTATAAAAAAAAAATAAGAACACTTCTTCTCGTGCTTATGTAGAATTTTCCCTAATTCTATTATGACGAGAGATCTGACCAAACCCAGCGAAAGATTACAACCCGCACCGGATGCTGCCCGATTCACGTCCCCGTTCACCTGGCCTCTCCTCGAAAGCGTCCAAGTTCACGTTGACCTAAATCTTATATAAAGAAGAAGGAAGAACGAGGAAGAAGAAGAAAGCAAGTAGTTCTCTCTCTCTCTCTCTCTCTCTTTCTCGATACAGACATGGCTTCGACTGGTAAGATCGAAAAGGCGGAGGAGGAATGGAGAGCTGTCCTCTCTCCCGAGCAGTTTCGGATCCTGCGCGAAAAGGGCACCGAGTAATTCTCCCTCTCCATCTCTCTCTCTTTTCCTTATGCGCCATTGCTCATTTATCTGGTGGAATTGGGTTGATTCCAGCCTTACCCTGTTTAATGGGCGAATTTCCCTTCTTTCTTTGGGGGACTTGGTTCCTAGGACATGTGCTTTTCCTATTGGGTCCTCCTTTTTGATGATTTATCGATTCTTGATTGTTCAATTGGGATAGGACTGCGGGGGGTCGGCGCGCTGTTGATTGATATTCTGATGAAGTTGGGTCTTAGAATGATTACAGAAGCGAAGATGGTTGGCCGATTGTTTTAAACCGAAAGTTTTCAGATCTCAGAGAAATCTAAATGAGTGAAATGTGAGTTCGAATTGCGGAATATTGTTATGGCTTGTGCACACTGCGAAGGACCCGGAAAAATGCTTGCGATGTGTCCTCTAGGCTTGTGACATCTTAGGTTACTGGGGAATAAAGAAGGAACAATGGTCAAGGTCGAGCGTTTCAGTTGTAATCTGGGCGATATAGCAGATGATCTTGTCTTTGTGAATTCAGAATGTTTTTTTTATATAGCTATGTTGCCGTTCACGGTACAATCAAACCACAGAGCTTACACACATCTGTTGGGTGCTGTACTGTGTGCAATTAGATACTGCACCCCAAGAGACCGGCTGCTTACGTTCGTGCTTTAGAGTTCTGATTCAGCTAGTTGCGGTCGTTTTCGGTGAGAGTGGATCTTCTTTTGAATTTGTTATCGATGCTTCTCCCCTCGCAAGCAAGCTAGAACTCTTGAGTTGTAAGGATATGACTTTCGTAGGCTGTATTCAGTAAATTTTTTTTTGGTCTTTTGTTAAAGATTGATAGATTTGGAGAATACTGCATTTTTTTGTTTTTGTTTTTTGGTGAAAGGTAATTAGAATACTGTATGTTTGTAAGATTTGATTTTTGTGCAGGTTGCGAGGCACAGGGGAGTACAACAAGTTCTTTGCTGAAGGTGTTTATAACTGTGCTGGATGTGGGACACCGCTTTACAAGTCCACCACCAAGTTTGATTCCGGCTGCGGCTGGCCAGCTTTCTATGAGGGTCTCCCTGGTGCAATAAATCGCACTGTGAGTTCACCCTTTGGTTCAGTCTTTGTCGTCATTCTCAGTTATGTTGCTGATTGCACCTCTAAGAAGAATTCTTTTTCAGCCTGACCCAGATGGAAGAAGAACTGAGATTACATGTGCAGCTTGTGGCGGGCACTTGGGCCATGTTTTCAAGGGCGAGGGATTTTCGACACCGATTGATGAACGTCATTGTGTCAACAGCATTTCGGTCAAATTTGTGTCTGAGAAATCCTCATGAAACTCGACAGAAGGCTATGCCGGGATATTAGTCAGTAATGTATGGCAAAAAAATAGACTCCTTGTTGGTGATGACCGGACTTAGGAACGTTATTGCCTAGCCCAACCTTGTCTAATAGTATGTGGTTGTACTGAAGAATGAGAGTATGATTCTGCATGGAATGGGTTCTCTGCTTCGTTGTACGGATGAGAACAGTAACTGGAGAATAAACTGAAGATTTGACTTTGGCTTTGCAGTGAAATTGATTGAATTCTGTTTACAGTAGTGATTCCATCTGAGATTCTGAATCATCTGAAGACATCCATATAACTGATCGTCTTAATCATTATGGGCCCTCAAGAGTGCCGCTACTGATATGCAAACTGATTATTTTGAACTGGGATCTAATCTAGAAAGACAGAGAGAATTAGGCACAAACATCGAATGGAGAAATGAAGCAAAAGAGAGGGACCGGATAGGTCGGAGGTGTCCCGAAAGAAGATTTGATCGAAAGCTTGAGAGGAAGTGACCATTGCCTGGACTTGTTCTCGTAGGCAAATCACATGGTATGAATATGTGAGACCCAAAATCTCTCTTTAAAGAACAGTGTTAGTTTTCGTACGTGATTGGCTTGGTTCACCAAATTGCTCACCGAATGCATGTATTTTGCTTTAGAGGAGGAGCGATGGGAACTAGTTAAAGATCCCACCAATGAGACATGAAACCAGGCATCCCCTCCATCCACATCTAGGAGAATGGGCTGTTAATTTTCTCCCAGTGCAGTAGAACAAGTGCAATTCGTGGAGATCATTTTACTTAAGATTTTTGTGATCAAAGTGTGTGCGACTGAGGGATGGCCATGTTGAAACTTAGGCGTAGATCTAACAGTTCTTACTCTATACTTGTCGATGGGGATAGAAAACTAAGACACGGTCAATTAAAAGAGAAACACAATGGCCATAGAAAGGAGATGATGGATCACGTAACCTAGAAGCAATAGCAGTTTGCAGGGAAGAGTAATGGCCACTTTATATGGTTAATTACAAAGGAAATGCAAGCCGTGGATCCGTGACAAGAAGTTTAGGCGGAAGAGGTCATGTACAAAAATGAAATCTACGGTGACTTCTAATCACACCGACCTCAATTGAAGATAAACAAGTCGAACATAGTGCAGTATTTGTCCAGTTTCAGAGAGATTAATCAAAATTCACTGGAGAACATTGTTTATAGACCACGCCTTCAAAACAAATTAGACATCCTAATAAGCTAGCATGCATTTCTGGAATGAGACAGCTTATTTTAGACTCTTTTGCCATCCCTCCTCCTAACTCCTTCCACTTCTTCCCAGGACAGAGAATACGGCTTGATCTTCATGGAAGAAATATGACATGGAAGGTGTAACTTAGGATCAAAGGACCAATTTTACATCGGCAATCAACCTGCCTCTGGCTGGCTCTCTCGAGTTATCCAAAGAACGGTAAGGGTATTGAGCCCGTTAAGGTGGTCATGACTACACTCCTACGTCAATATTCAATAATTTTTGCTCGGTATTATATAGCATAAAGGAGTGCAAACCCATTTACAAAAGGAGCTGAGAACACCAAGAAAGAACTCATCTAGAAGACAAAGCAACTATAACGTGAATCAATGCATTTATCCCAAGTGACTTCCCACTCAAAAAGTATGTTTAACTAGCTTCATCAATTAAGAAAACAGATACTGTTTCCTTCAAATGCTATCTTGTTTTGCTCTGTCCAAATCTGCCAACCATCGCAGAATATTCTTGTCCAAGTACAACAAAGGAGATGCCTCACAATTTGTCCCTTTATGCATAGCAACCATCTATTGACCAGCACATTCTGTCTTTTTCTCAGATTTTTATGGACAGAATTGGATCCCAAGTTCTCAAATTAAGGGGAAAAAAGGACATAAAAGACTATTTTTGCACTCTTGTTGCTTCATAGCAAGTGTCAAATTCTATAGCTGCTGGTATTCCTGATAAAAAAATTAGTAACAAGTTCTTTGCAGGTATCTATAATCATGCCATTTGCAACACACCAGTTTACAAGTCCACATCCAAGTTTGGTTCGGTAGCAGTGGGCCAGCTTTCTAGAGGGTGTCCCGAGAGCAATGATGCTGCAATGTGATCTTCCATCTACATTCGTTTATGTCAAAAGCAATGTTTTGAATATTGTGCCTATGAAAAGAACAGATTCACAGACAAACCCAGCTGGAAGAGCAACTGAGATTAAGCATGCAGCTTGTGGTTGGCATTTGGGCCATGTTTTCGAGGGCAAGGTGCTGCTGACTCAGATTGCTGGACGGCACCATGCCAACACTTTCAATAAACCGTCTGAGAAATCCTCATGAACCTTGAAGAACAACAGGTTTGTGCTCAGAAATTTGACAACAATGGAAGACTAAATGGGACTTCTCGTGGGAGATGACAGGGCTTTGGAGTGTAATTGCCAAGTCCCTTGACTCCCACCGTTGCATTTATCGTATCTTATTGCAGCAAAGAACAAGATTATGGTGTGTCCTGGCATGTACTTAACCTAAGACAAGTAAATGCAGATTTTTTGTTTAATTTTCCATGAGAGTAAATGGGAGGTTACACTGGCATATGTTAGACAGTATTGGATGCAGTGGCCACTATATCGAATAACCAACAGTTGGCTTAGCTTTGAGGTGAAGTTTATCGAATTCTGGTTACCACAGCAACCTAGTGCCTAATAAAACTCCAGCATCTGTACTCCTGAAAATGGCCAGCAATGAGCTCACAAATCTACAAAGACAAAAACCATTGTATAATTGCCTATCAAGCTCATTTGGAGGACCAGGCCAACCAAATCACACACTTTGACGAGCATAACCTCACAAAGATCTCTACCAGTAAAATGGTCGATATAAGTAGGGACAAAAATGGCTTCCTTCGTCCTTACCAAAAAAAATGGCTTCCTTCGTCTCCTGGAATGAAGAAAAACATAATGGACTTTATGTGAGAACACTAATATACTCTACGACCATCTGTTCCTCAGTTTTAAAGCAGAACTGCTCACAAGCCAAATACATTTTCCTGGGACCCACATTACTGGTTTCAACCCCTGCATGCTTCCAAGGGAAGCTTCAACCTAAGCCAACGATTCATAAACTAACACCATGAACTGGTCATATCTTTTGAATTGCAACAGCTTCAAACACATCATAGAGGTGCAATAGTAGAGTCATCATCCACCCAACAAAATGTCTAACTGATAAAGGCCCTTCAAGGTACAACTCTCATGATCCAGATAAATCATTTTCAAGCTGTATTCAAACTAGAGATAAGCAAAGTACAGGGTATTATAGGCAGCAAAGCAAAAGAGGGACAAGACATAAGAGAGAAAAAGTTGAACAGTCTACAACAGAACAGCAACAAGGGCAAGCCCAAGAATTTCACCAAGGAGAAAACGCATGCATGTATGTCCCCATTCAAAAGTGGTGGGATGGCTTGATAGTCAGTACATGATATTCACTTCGTAAGAAAAACTGACTGCATTCGGATGACACACCTTCAGACACCACATGCACCAGGAGTATCATTTTCAACATTTGGAGGGGGCTATTTCTTAGGAGTTCGAGCACCCAACTCCATCGAATTTTGTAGGATGAGATAGCCTCATTCTACTTGTCAATTCCAGCAGGAAAGTAAAGACTGCAAGAGCCACCTCAAAGCGTTTATCATCAACGAGGAAAGGCTCGGCTTGCTGAATTCTTCCGGCAGATGTCATACGAACAAAATTAAGAATGTCCAACCACACTCTCATCACATCGACCTTCAATTCAAGATACACGAGCCGTGCTTATTGCTCCATCAACCAAATCAAATCAACTAATTTCTCTCATAAACAACCACTACAGGAAGAATTTCCCAAAAGAGGTCAACTTTCTGTTTCCTGAAGTTAACTAAATAATAGGTATGAAGCAACCTCGCAGTTCACGACGCAGCATTCAGCACCGGCTAAGAAGACCCCCCTCGCCTCCACCTGCAAAAAAGAGAGGCAAATCTTTAGCCCTTTGGAATACAAAAGGCAACGGGAGTGTTTCATGGTTCAACCTGAGTGGAATCTTCACTTCCCTCCTCTGCCGCTCCTCTTCTCATTGCACGCCTTGAGAGCTTGCACTTCTGTCGATCACGTCAAACAACACAAAAAGCACGATCGCCGTCATCAGATGCGTCGCCGATTCTTCTACGTAAATTACGCTACAAACCCATCTCCGGCATACCTTTTTGGCACGATTTCCAGTTCCTATTGTGGTTGACGAGACAATCCTGAAGATTCCCACGAAGGATTTTTACAATCAGAAGCGGCGAAAGGGAATGATCGGAGGAGGGTTCACGGTTCAGCGTACCTGCAGCGACAGGTACAGAGCAGAGCACTCGCGGAGCTGCTTCACGTTCTCGTCGTCCTCGTCGGCGTCGCTCTGGTGGATCGGCGGCGGCGACGGCGGCGGCGGCGGTGGCACTTGCCCGCCGGCTAAGGGCGGCGATGAGGTCATCGTTAGAATAGTCGTGGGCGAGTCTCCCCTCTTGTCGGAGTTTGGGTTACTTTTTGTGGGCTTCGCCAGCCCGGTCCAAATTAATGCACGAGATTCCGACAACCCGTCCGATAATAATTTTACTGAACTCCCCCTGGATCAAACTCTTGTGAGACAGGTGCGTTTAGTTCAACTTTCTTAATGGTTTTAGCCTCAAAACCCTCTTGGAAAAATACTGGAGTATTTAGCAAGTCTGTCCAAGAAGCTTTTAGTTAAATGTTGATCTTAGAAAAACTAAAAACCCAATGTTAATAGGGATTAATTTTGAATTTTAAACATTTGATCAAATGCTAAAATTACTTTTTTTTTATAAAATTACTATCATAAATTTTTAGTTTTATGATTTTATCTCTTATTGTTCCAAAACTACCCTCACATTCACTAGAGTTGGCAAAGAAATTAATATTTTTTAATAAAAAGAAAAATTAAATTAAAAAGCCATTTGTTAAAAAAGATTTGACAAACACTATTTACGTTAAAATAGCTTTGCAAAGAATTTTTTATTAAATGGAATTTGCATTTTCCAAAAACCCATTAGACCAAAGATATTTACATTTCTCTAAGCAAATTTGAAACAAAATCAAGAAATAGAAAAAAGTAATTTCTTATTCTCAGAAATAATTTTAAAAACCAAGCCCAACCTTTTCTTTTCTTTCTTTTCTCCTTCTCTCTTACTCTTCTTCTTCTTCTACCTCCGAGCTAGTAACCGGCCACTGCCATGGCCGGGGATCGGCCACAAAGAAGAAGGAAAAAGAAGAGAAAAGGAAAATAAACAAAAAAAAAATTAAAAATCCTACTAAATGCATTTCTATTCTAATAATAGATATTTTGGACAGTTATTAAACGTTTTCAAAAACTCAGAAATTTTTCTCTTGAATAGAATAAAAAATCATTTCTAGACAAAAGTTATTTCCGAGGACAAAATATTGACAAATGCGCCCTCAGTGTCTGACCCTGTATCCTCATTTCCACTCAAATGGCGTTTTAGCATTTACATTCATGGACTTTAGTCCTCGGTGAAAACTCCTCCTCCTCCTCCTCCTCCTCCAACTTCTGGCTCTCTTCCTTCCTACAGTCTCTCAAATCTAATCTGCAATTTCGCAGGTACTTAGTCAAATTTCTAAGCTCCATTCGGGCCTTCTCTTCGGCAGTGTGAGTGCTGAGATACGGCCAGCATCACCGTCTGCCACAAAAGAGAGGCTCGATCGTGGCGATTCCGTCCGTATTGAGTGGACAAGGTGCTTGACGAAATTGTCTTTCCTTTTCCTTTTCCTTTTCCTTTTTTTCTAATTTTGCAGTTATAGTCGGGGAAATTGGTTCAATAAGGTTGTGTCCGTGATAGAAGAAACGATGATTGCAGTTAATCGAGAAACCGTTTTTTTGGAAGAATGAAATCAGAAAATATATTTCTCGACATGATTGCTTGAATGACTTATAAAAATAAATGCAAATATATTTTAATCATTTACAAAAATATTTAAATGTAAAATTATTTCAAGCGATCATTTTTAGAAAAATATTTTCCAAATTATTTGTTTTCTACCAATCGAATGGACCTTTAAGTTATTCTCATTGATTACATTGAGTAATTCAATTTGTACTTTCGATTGAGTCCACTCGTATTTGCAGAAATAGTAATGGTTTTGATTAATTAAGCTGAGATGATCTTAATGTCAATGGTTGTTCCAATGAAAAGGGAAGAGTGTTTCAGTTCAGCTTCGACAAGGTGTTCTGCGACGACTCGAAGTGAGATGATGTCTATTCGTTTCTGGCTCATCCTACCGTTCGAAGTATATCTAGCATCACTGTGGCACATTGCAGATGTGAAGTCTGTGAGTCTAACATGACGACTACTCGTCTTAATCATTTCTAGATGTGAAAGTTATTGGCTCCCTAGACTCGAAATCAATGATCAGAGCATTAGGTGCTTGTGTCGACATGCGCATTTTCTTCATCTTTCGTTGTTAAATGAGATTAGTCGAGTATTGTCATGCGCATCCACTGCTTTCTCGTCCTTTACTTGGTGATTTAGATGAATCAATTATTTTCATCCAAATCCAGTGCTTTCTTCTGTTAGTAGGTGGGGGTTCATTGTGAGAACGTATTGTTAACACAGCATGCGTTTTCTAGTTTACTTCCGGGGGTATTAACAGTTTAGTTTCTATATGCTGCTCTTTAATGTAACATATGTGGCAAATGCAGTTTCTAACTTGTAGTGAAAAAGAAATGAACGCGGCCAGCAGAAGCCATTGTGTCTACATATTCCCATGCACCAAGAATCAACTGAACAGAAGAGGTATGGTTGGTTTCATGTGCGCTTTGTGATCTCTTGTTGAACTTCTTGTTTTCTCACTAAAAGTTTTGTTTCTCGAGCGTGTCCAGAGCATTAGAACTGATTCTCGTGAACCTGGCTGAAAGTTGAGAAAACAGGATCAGAGAGCAGGGTTCTTGAAGAAGCTATGACCATCAATAAGTCCCTCTTAGCACTTGGAAACGCAGTACATGCCTTGTCATATTCCCTATCGCAACTCAAAACTTACTCTGACTTTACAAGATTCTGCTGTGAGAAATACCCCCATTAGCTCTTCCATTGTCCTGCTAGCATGTATTGAAAACCTAAACATTGAGTTCGTCTCACAGGGAGGGAACTCCCAAATGGCATTGCTATATTGTTGTTCACCCAGCCCTTCAAATGTGTCAAAAATCCTGTCAACTCTCAGGTTTGGTGCTAGGTATGGAAGTTTGAAGTCAAATGCCTTTAGGGCAGGGTATGTTATTATTCTGATGGACGTGTTCATTTGGAATATACAAAGAGAAAAATGACAAATTTTTAGAATCAGGAAGTTCTGGCTTTTGCTATTCGTGTATAAGGCATGCAGAGGAGATAATTGAAATAAGAAAAATCACGTAGAGCTTGCCAGGTTTATTGACCAGAAGCAATCTAAGATAAGTTTCTTTTCCATTCAACTAGTTGAAACAGACACATACATGCAATACCTACAAGTTATAGAAATGACACCTCGAGCTTAAATTTCAGAAACAACTACGCATCCCGTCATTGATGATGTGAGTTGTGTGGGGGTGTGGATGCCGCATGTGCTTTCTAATTCCAATTTCTTTATCGTTTCTTCAAGGAAAAGCACACAAAAGCAGTACTGCTTGTCCATTGTACTAAAGATAAACATGCTGAGAGATTTGGATCATGCTCCTCAACCAAAGATGAATCATGTGATAAAGTAGTAGAAAAGGTTAAGATTTTCAAGACATCTAATGAAAACCAATTGATCAATCTATATCACCCTCTCACATTCGACATTCGTAGTCAATGGAGAGCATAGATGCTGAAAATGTCAAGTTGCTTCAGGATTTTTTCACATGGGAGAGAAAAGCACTCGATCCTAATTTTCTTAAGGACTTGGAAGTTGACTGTGGCAGGCTGCTGCACCAACTAATATTCCATTGCAACAAGCCGTCAAGGAGCTTCTTGCCTCCCCTGTCAAAAGACTCTGTTGCACATATCAGCATATTTTAAAGTTTTCTTTTAATGACATGATAATTCTATGCCATTTTACTATAATAGAAATTCTACTGTGGTGACTGAGAATCGAGTTACTGATTCATTTTAAAACTGGAGTACTGGTGGGAGTTTTTTTTTTTTTTTTTTTTTTTTTTTTGGTAAGGAGTACAGGTGGGAGTTTTTTTTTTTTTTTTGGTAAGGAGTACTGGTGGGAGTTTTTTTCACTTTCATGGAACTGAATAATTGCCTTATTCAAGGCAGGCCCGGCGGATCCTGGGTTACTAAAAAAAAAATTACCTTATCCATTTGTTTAGCAGAAAATTTTACACTTACTAACGGTACTGAATAACTACCATTTTTTTCTGAATAATTTCTGGTTAGTTTTCAGATTTCAGCCAAACGATAGAAAACAATGTCGTTTTCCTGGAATATGATTCGCGAACTCATTGTTTATGTTCTGACATTTGTGCTAGCAGGATAATGATAGGGCTAATGGGGGCCATCTCACAAGAGAATCTCCGAGTAAGTTTGGAGTTGTGGTAAGGATATGATTTCCATTTGGACCCCAGGTCAAGGCATGTGCTAAGTTTCCAATCGCCAAGAGGGACTTGTCGATGGTCTTAGCTTCTTGGAGAACCCTGCCCTCCGCTTCTGCTTTTTACGAAAAATTTACCAAGAAATCACCATTGGATACTGTTTGGTTAATTCTCGGTGCACCGAGAATATGTGAACACAATGACTTCTGTTGCCGCCCGCGTTAGTTTCTTCTTCAGGTTAAAGTTTGTAACTATATGCATAATAAGGTAAGGTGGCAGATATTTTAGAAGAAAGTTCTGATCTGGGTATGCAAAATGAAGAACAATACAAGACCAGGAAATCTCAACTTTGTGCACTTCGTTTTGTAGTCTCCAAAGCCCTCCATCGCATTATCAAATTTGGTAATCGCGTTGGCATCCCAAATTTGGTAATCACATTATCAATGTTGGTCGACGACTTCTCTTCCTGGTTGTCGTGATCTTGATGGCAGAAGGCTTTCACACTACGGGACAACGAAAATTTAAGTCATCCCGTTGAGATTCGAAATTGTAATTTGAGATCATAGGCCTCTTTTCCTTCATTCATTGATGGGTAGGACAAGGGCTTCTACTGAAAGAAGCATACAAGGTGATCTGCATTCCAGGTCGTTGGTATTTCGAGGAGACATATTAGTGCTTCTTGAGATTTTTATCACCATGAAATTCAGATCCTTTATATATATAACAAGGAACATTAGAATTACGCAAATACACACATTTTGATAGTATCTTTCAAGCTTATCATCCTGGGATAGACGAACATCACACGCTTCTGTCAAAACTCTGGACGCTGCTAGTACCATTATCAGATATTCGTCATGCTTATGACTCAAGGACAAAGTGGATCATATACCAGTTCGTGCACGCACCAACTAACGACAGGTCAAACGCTCCGATGTAGGAATATTACAGAGAGTTCCCTCCTCGTTACAAAAATACAAGGTCCTAAATGGATCGTGTAACAATGTTTCATCACCTTGCGTCTTGACAGTTGAATCGTAGAAGTCCTACAGTTTGCTTGCTTGCTTTTCTTTATATTTTTTGTACTGGAATTGAGCCTACCCAATTTATGCAAAGCTCCACCCCGAACTAATTGACGTAGAAAATGACATGGCATGAACTAATTCTTTTCAATTGGAAAAAAAGTTCATTGTTAATGGAGCAAAGATTTGCAAGTACAACCTTATGGTAAGACTCAAGCCCGTCTATCTGGTCTGATCTCTTATTGAAGTGGCTGTTTCAGGGCATAAAGGCCTTGTTTAAAAGCAAGTACATGAGCATGATATTTGGTGATCCAGCCTTTTATAATCTCGACCTCCCTTTTTCGTTGCCTGACCAACCAGTTTGGATCAGCTTGTTCTGAAACAAGTATGTCCAAACAATGGGAACCTGCAAAATATGTAGCCACGATATTAGGGGAGTATTTGAATATATATTTACCTTTCACCTTTCACTCAATTTAAATATATCTTAAAAAAATTGAAATACCCAAAACTTTCACAACAATGCAAATAATGTCAAGTATTTTCGCACGATCTAGATGTTTTTCATACGATCCATGTGCATTCAAGATGAGTCACGGGACAATAAGTATATGCTTGGTTAAGGATTAACCTTTTGATTTTATCTGCTAAATCAAGATTGTAATAGTATATATACCTTTTTGTGTATAGACGGCGACGATAGTGTCTGAAATGTTCTTGAGGATCCTGAGATTAAGATGGAGAAAATGTTAAGCCAGATTAAATGGAAATTTTGATTATTCAGCATATAAGTTAGTTAAGTTTCGATACCCGCCGCTACTGTAAGGATCTCGAAGTCCATTTGAGAAAATAATGTTGCTGCCGAATCTATGAAGGACTCGTTCTATATCCTGCAATTTCATGAACGAGAGGAAAACAAGTGGTAAGCAAAGATTTTAGGGTTTTCTTTGAACTTTAGATACATGGAAATCAATTTCATTTACTGACAAAATATCGAGGCCATATCTTTGTAGAAAGTCACTAAGAGTCATACATGACCGCCGTAATAGGTGGTGATCCAATGCGGCCGAGGCACGACACCATACGAGCTGTTGCACCCATTGATGAAGTCGGTTAAGTTGAAAGGATAAGCTTGAAACATAGAATTGTTTGTAATGCCTATGCCCATTACCATCTCGCTGCATCTCTGCAAACAGCTCTCTTCAGTCCAAGCGTACTGATGTGATTTAATTACATAATTACATTAGGACATCACCTCACCATGATAATTGCGAAAACAAAGATTGTCTATGGGATGAGCGGATTCAATTCATCCTACTCGGACATAAAAATGTTGTAAAGGGTTCTCGTACCCCCAAGGATATGTAAAATGCAAGCAATACATACTCATGCCATATGATGAAACACCCTGCACTAAATACTTATTTTATGAAGTCCCTTTTCGCAAAATTGTATAGATTAGACAAACCCGTGATCGTCTTTAATGGTTAAAACGAGCAATGTTTGGCCGATGATTGACTTACAAAGATGAATTTACAAAAGTTAGTTTTTTAATTGATATATCAGACTGTTAACGTCACTCAAAATAAATAAATCATATTCAAGAGCGAACAATCTTTCACTTCACTCAATAAAGCAAAACAAAATGTAGGGTAATATACCTGCCAACTATAACCCAACTTGGTTTGAGTAGGGGCAGTGCCATTGGGAGGAACGATGTAGCATGTGGAGTTTCTATCCAAGGCAACGACGCCTGCAAATATTTTTTCAAGAATGCCCTTTCCAGAAGCATTTGCTCCATCAATGCCTCTACATACTATTTCCACCGGATATCTTGGTGGATCGTCATATTGAGCTGCCGCTGCGTACCGTAATATCAGATAGCTCTTCAGCTCATCCCCACTCTTCAAGGGCCTAAGTCATCCAAAGTACATTCAGAACAAGTACTAATTGGATATCAATTTAGCCTCAAACATTGATGACACGTTATCGACTCTAGCAACAAAAAGTAAAAATAAAAAAAAGTGGTTAAGTTGTGCATGTATGTTGTATGTCATGATTGGCACCATCAGTAAATGAAGATCTTGTTTAGATGCGTGATTGTGACATGCATAGACACTTAAAAAGCCGTACCTACAAGTTTTGAAGATCTTGCTTAATTGGGAGAGGCCACTGGGTTTGGAAGCAACTCTATCAATCTCCGCCCATGAGTCTCTTATAGTTCGGTAGCATGTCTTGCTTGCTTCCTATGTAAACCAAGCAAGGCAAAGCACAAGTTATGAAAGAGACGTCAAGACCCCAAGGATTATGATATGTGCACCGTCCTTCTCACTTATGTCCTGCTTTGAATTACCACACTGGCACATTCTCTTAGTGTTAACACTTAGGCAAGAAGGCTGCCTCATCTAATTGATATGCAAATTGGGTGCTCATGAAATCTTGGGCAACCCGTTATTGGAACAAATAGAAAAGAAGAGATAATTAGGAGGAGTGCAATTACCTTGAAGTCCTTGGTGACTACCGAAAAGTATCCATCTTGTGGGGTAATGCCGTCAAAGTAAAGTATCGGAGCCGACGAGGCTAGAGCTCCAAAGGCCAAATGTGGATACTTCAGCCGAAACCACGAAGCAAGCACTGGAATCCCCATAAGGGAAGGCCAAATAGGTCAGACAAAACCCCATTTTTCTCTATCGAGTGTCTAATTTTTCCTATATGCATGAGAAGTTTCAAAGGTATATACATGTCTTGAAAATGTATTGATACGTGTTATACTTACTTCCCCCATATGATCCTCCCACGACGATCACTGGACAATCTCTGGCCCTTAGTTTCTCCTTCACGTGCCTGATTATAGCTGCGTAGTCGGCCAAAGCTTGGGATGAGCTAAAGTATCCCCGAGCAATAGGGTCATTGAGGGCTTCTTCCAAGCTCATCCCAAAGGGAATTGACCTACCATAGTACCGATGCTGAACAGGGAAAAGCATTTCGCCAAAATTAAAATGACTTTAACTACTTATTTGACGCCTAAATAGATCAAATCGTTCATGCGTAGACCAAATAAGGACGATATAATCCAAATGCGTACCTCAATATAAACTAATAAAGCTTTGAATTGAGCAGCATTCTCGGTTAGAAACCCAATCGCGTTTAGGTCGTTTTCAATCGGTGCTTCAGCACCGAGGTAAATGAAGATCGGAGCACTAGAATTAGCGCCACCCCAGTACCTGGAGTTGATCAAGTACCTTTGTCTAAAGGTGGTGTAGCTCTTGGGTTGATAGTTGAAGTGATCAAGCGTTTGGTTGAAGTAGAAAGTTGTGAAATCATTGGTTACAGATACTGGAACCCTGCGTTGGGGATCTTGGAGGACATTCTCGCGGTGTAAACTCAGCCTCGGAAAATCAAACTTCTGTGCACAAACAGAAGCTGCGATTGAAATGAAATAGACGATTAAAGAGAGCCAAGAAAGAGTCATCGCCTGTGGAGATAAAAGAAAATTTTTTGTGATGAATGCAAAACTTAATAGGACAATGAAATGGGAGTGTCATGACCTTATATGGCAATTTGCCAGCAACTAATTGTGCAATTTCTGGGGTCTTTTGTGTTCTTATTCTTGGATAATTGAAAAAGGGTCAAGAGTTAGGTTCTTAATCACAAAGACAGCTGAACACATCCTGGCACGGCATGTCTTTCATGCATGCCTATGTCACGTCTACGTCATACGTTTGGATAAGAAACTTAATGAGGATTCTTCCTCCTATACGGAAATAATCATGTGAAGGCTCTTTCACTGAGTTTTTCCCAACTAAGCTTGTCAATGATCTTTTTGTCCGTTTCCCACCGTGGACATCAACAAGGATCATAGACTGGTACAATTTATTTATGAATTGAGCTTCATGGACTGACACTGACTCAACAAAATCGTGTGTTCTTCTCATATCTCTTGGTGGTCATATCAAATTGGTAATTGTCTACTGCACCATCCAACGGACGGACAGTAGCTGAAGTATACTGAGATTTGGAAGGAAATTTCTTCGATGGATTTGTCAAAGACGTGCGAACCTCCTCAGCTTTAATGGTCGCAACTTGTGCTTAGAGAAGCCCTCAACTTTTTGAAGCAAAAAATTAATACGTGGTCAGTAAGTGATCCGAAGGTGTACCTAGAAACTAATGGCTTATCACTCTTCAGGTTTATTTTGGGTACAAATCAACCTCCTTAGGAACTTTGAGCTTTGATTGAAGAATGCAAAAGGTGCTTGGTTCATCTCGATTCATTACAAGTGGCCCACTGTCTGGGCTCTAATCAACTGACTGACTGGATAGTTAAGGCCCGCCAAGGCCCATCGTGCGGAGACCCTCCCATCCTCCCCCTCCCCCTGCCCACCCCATGTGGAATTTTTTATGTTTTGAAGCTCAAAAACATTCTTCTAAAAGTGAGGAGATGAAATGAAGAATGTTCTTTTGACCAGAAAAAAGATAGGGGTAAAGAGTTCCGAACCCATTTCTCAGCTTTCAAGTGGCTATTTATAGGTCATTCATCTCATGCTCGTTGGGTTGGTGTTGAAGGTGGTGGTAGGGCGCATAATAACTATTATGTTCGAAATAATTTATAGAGCAGAAATAGATTTTTTATTTTATTTCTGAAAGAGTTTAGCAAAAATAACCGTTTGATAATAACATAAAATTTCTATTCTAAAAATAGAAATTTGTTTGATAACGACACAAAATTTCTTCATTTCAAATGGCGGTGACGATTGACGACCTTAATATAAAAAATAAAAATAAAATGATTTAGTAACAAAAAAATAAAGAATAAAATAAAATAAATCATAAAAAAATATCATTTTATTTTAAAATAAAAATATCCTTAAAAATAAATTTATTTTAGTTATTCTATTTTATTTTATTTTACAAATAAATTTATTTTAAAAAATAAAAATAAAAAATAATTTATTTGGCAAAACACTCAAGGCAAATAAAAATAAATTATTTTTATTTATCATAAATAAATTATTTTTATTTATCATAAATAAATTATTTTTATTAAATTAAATAAATTTATTTTTATTAAACTAAAAATAAAATGATAAATAAAAATAATTTATTTATTTTTAATAAATTTATTTTTATTTTTAAATGAATAAAATGAATATTTTTATTTTTATTTTTAACAAAATGAGGAGAGGTGGATGAAGAGGAGGAGGCAGAGACGTAGATGAGATGAGGGAGGACTCTCCGAAATTAGGGTTTAGTGGGAGAAATTATTTTTGATTTCTCTTCCGTGAAATCGAAGTAGAAAATTTCTATTTCTAATTTCTTTTCTAAATCAATTTCTGAAATAGAAATCTATTTAGAAATAGAAAAAGCTGAATAGGTTTATCAAACAGGTTTTTATTCCTTAAAAAAGCAGTGCGGAATAAAAAATTTATTTCTGGAACAGAAATTTTGGTTATTATGCACCCCCTAAGCTATGACAATTGTCAATTGGTCATAACAAATTGCAACATGTTATGACAAGTTTGATATGACTTGACATGTGAAATTATTTCTCATCTTACACACTTCTAACCGGGCTTGGTCTTTTACGTAGTCTTTTCACTATTAATTCCTTTATATGATAGGTTTAAAGTGGAGGTCTTATAAATGTATTTTCCATTAGGATGACCTGTATTGTATCGGTATTGAAATAATATCATTCTTTCATCATTCTCATTTTACTAAGAGTATTCTGATCTTGAAAGGATCTGTATGGACATGTGTCGGGTGCCCAATGGTTTGCCAAAATTGTTATCATTGCCCTTGACCAAATCTAAATTTTTATGCTGCATTTGGTCATCGGGATATTATTGTTGGCTAGAAGAAAAGAATACAGAATAAACATCGGATAGGATACTGATGTGATTTATAATATGATGTCCAATACTTGGTAAATGTCTGGATATAACATGAACAATGAGAGAACCTCGGCAAGAAATCCGCCCCTCTTGATGTCCAATACTGATGTGATTTATAATATGGAGTCCAAGTTGCAGACGTGAGAGTGAAAGACGAAAAAAGATCGAAATAGGGACCTTCCAGGGAGAGATGGCTCGGTTCTTCTCCATCGATCCACCGTTGCTATACATCCTGCAACTTCAAATTCCACTGAGCCTCGTCTTCTTGTCATCATTACAACTCCATCATATTCCCTTTCACCCACCGGTCTTACTAACCTTCATCGACAATGCCAAGGTTTGTCAACTCAACACCAACACAGCCCGGAAAGTCACGCACACCTCCATTCTCATCTATCTTTTGTCTTCCTATACAGTCATTCGCCAATCTCTATCTCACTTGACCAACACCCAACAACATGGCCATGAGTCATAACCTGGCGTTGCCCAGTTTTCCATAAGCTTTGACCTGGAACGTTAATTCACCAATCATCCAAATCAAGGGATGTTATGAGAGCTCGCAGCCGCTAGTCCCCCATTGGCGGCCCTAACGTCGACGGAAACGATTTATTTGAGCCCATTTGTTTACAGCGTATGACTGATAGTTCTTTAGAGGCCTGAGAAGGGTGATCCTAATCTTTTGCTTCTCAATCAACGTACAAACAGGGAAAGGTAAAATTTTGGTTTTATCCATGGTTCGTGGTCCTTAATAGTTGGAGCGTAGCGACACAGCCTTGCAGACACGACCGTTCGAAATTCCAGCCATAGTTAGAACTTAGAGGTAGACTTCTTGATGTTTCATTAATAATGATTCTCAAGTAATCTGAATTTTTGGAGCACACACTAGGACAGTGGGATGGCGTGATCCATGATTTATCCACAACCGTTACTTGAAGCAAACTTGGGGGTAATTAAACTTTACATTATCAAATTTTGATTATAGGGAAATAAGAAACAGGGAAGACTCTAATTTCCTAATAAGAAAGATCACATACCTAAGACAGGAAATAGAGATATCCTTTAATCTTTGCAAGATTGCCCTAGATCAAGCCTATATAAGGACTTGTTCTTACCATATTGAGGGGTTGAAAATATCAAAATGTTTAGAATTAAATTGACACAATTGAAAAGTTTAAGACTAAATTAATAAATTATCAAAAAGTTTAAGACTAAATTGACACAATTAAAATGTGAATTAGCCTCCACAAGTTAGATTTAGGACTTTTTATACAATTTTCTCCATCTTTTTCCTATCATGAATATATCTATTAACGCTTTTTTTTTCTTATAGAAAATCACGCAATGTACCCTTTTGGTGTACATGTAGCTTGTCTATTAATGCACATTTATTACTAATTAAGATTACTATAATACCCACTTGTGTTTCTTAACCTAAATCCCATGCAGATGCTGAGAAAGATCATGTAATTGTTGCAAGACATACTGACACAAAATTATCGAATTGTGTTTGTAATAAGCTATATGTTCATTGGGAGTTGTAATAGATACAAGTGATGCACATAAGTCATATGCATGTCACGGGCCAACATATTCTTGATCATGAAATAATCTGTGCAGTGCCTAGTAAGCCAAGAACACCAGGTCAGCCTTTCTTTTAAAATTGTTCTTAAGAGCAATGTGACGAATAGCGTACTCATATGACATTGTACAATGCACAATTTAGCTCGAGCATCTAGTCTCTTGAACGAGACATACAGAATACTTCAGTACAATAATTGGTTTCGGCCTACCATGGCCTCATTAGAAAAGGAGCGTTGGCTTTCGATCTATTTATGTATGAGAGGCCAATTTTGCATTCAAAGCTATTTAGAGTTAAAGCTATTTAATCCTAAAACTCCTAACACAAACGTTCTCGTAGTACTCTTACAAACCAGTTATATCATCCATTTTGCATGAATCGCTGTCCACCCTGATGCCACAAAGCTTCTCTCTTTTGTTGACAAGGGTACAGAGAATTCGATCCGGGCACATGCATTACAAGCCCTCAGTTTTGCAATCCGCCAGAGCCCATGGTATTACACTACGGATGAAACTGACATCGTTTTCTCGTGTCATTCAGTGTCCTTTTGAACTAATAAATACAGGGAAGAATAGATACAGTAACGACAAATGAGGCTTTGCATGAACGATTTTTTTTTTTTCGGTAAATGCATGAACGTTATTGATCCTGGTTGTTTAACGTGAACCGTACTCTATTACCATGAATTATCTCGGCTCCATTCGCTTTACTCTGAGCAAGACTATAGTTGATCTATGAATTATTAATTTCATCAAATCACGGGAATATCCCGGTGTGCGAATGCGTGCCAAAAATAGTTAGGAACCAAAATTTACCCTTCTGACACACTCAGGAATATTTCCACAGACTCAACATAAGTTTGGTAACAAGTCTATTTTTCTGTTTTTTTGTTTTTTTTTTTGTTCTTTGGAATAGAAAAAGAACAAAATTTATTTATGCACGTAAGTTAATTTTTCTATTTCTCAGAATAAATAAGTGGTCAAGAAATAGATTTGGAACGGAAATAAAAGGTAAAAATGAAAATTGCTTTTTTGTTCTAGGAATAGCAATAGAAAAACCATTTTTTAATAAAAAATTGTTCTGGAGAACATAAATATTATTAAAAACACCCTAATTAACCTATAAAGATGGTTGAGCCACACAGCGAATAAATTTGGAACCAAATTTATTACGTGTACTAAGAGAGTATCAGCAGATGTAGGTTTATGCATTAGCAAATTAGGCGTTGCATTTTAGAAAAGGCATAAGTAATGTACGCGACGGTATTTATAGATCCTCGTACGGGCCCTTGGCATTGGATGAAACTGCCATCATCATTATATGTAGAGGGTACAGAAACGGCTTGGTTTTCCAGGATAGAGTAGGATAATGCTTTCAACTGCATATAACTGCCGTAATTGTGAAGGTGGATCCTCATTTCGTGGGGTAAACTGAATGTCATTCTGGGGTGCATTTGATGAACGAAAAATAAATAATTTGAAAATATTTTAATAAAAATGATCTTTTATATTATTTAAAAAAATGAATAAATAAATAAAAAATTTATCGTCTACAAAATTGTTTTGATAGAAATTACATAATGAAAATACTTTCGACTGACTAAAAATTTTAAGTGATATAAGCGATCATTTTAAGAAAAATATTTTTTAAATAATTTATCTTTCGCGAAATAAATGGAACCTATATTCAATTTAGCTCAGTTCTAAGCTTTTTGAGTCGGCCAGCAATTCGATTTGAGCCATCGAGATGGTTTGGCCTAGTGGACACTAAATCTGAGGTTACGAGTTCAAAGTAGGAACGTTGTTCTACCAACTGGTAGATTAAGCTAAATTTCAAGGAGGTTACTAACGTTAGTAGCCACTGCAACCTTTTCTTAGACATGAGAAAAAAAAATGAATGTATTATCAAGTATGATTTTTGGAAAAGTTACGGCGCTATAAAAATGGTATGTTCTTTCTTCTTTTTTTTCCTTATGATTATTGTACTATTAATTATATATTATAAAGTCTTTGTGAGAAAAGAAAAGAATTCCGTTACATCCATTTAATTGTCGCCATCGTGTGGTTTTAGGTCTTCTATCTATGTTTTTCTATTTGGTTGAAAGTCTTAATGAAATTTAGTTGTGGCCAGGAAGCCACAATCGTGAGGTCTTATGACTTGGGAGGTCTTTTTCATTATACACGGGTTGGAATTGTGTGAATCAAGCATTCGGCGAAGAAGAAAAAACTATGACATTGTAATTAAATTTGATACTGATCAGTGTCCATGTGTAATTTGAAATCTAGTAATACAAGTTAGATTGCAAAGTGTGCTTTGAAGATTAGAGCATGGACCTATGAACCGATTAGGATGCACATAAGTGAAAAGAAAAATGCTGCATTGCTGCGTATCCTTAAGTTTGTTAATAGTTTTGAACATGACCCTATTATAAGACGCAAAAGTGCAACCCAAGATCTCTATAACCAAAAATAAGAACACATATATAATCATGTAGACAAATTTACATACCTAATTTGGACTACCGTTCTTGATGAGGAATAGCGACGATTCAAACTCAAAAACTTCTCCTCTATTACCCTTCATATCACTGGCTCAATGAGATGGCTCATCATCCTTTAGCACTAGGTAAACGCTCATTTGTAAGATAATTGTGAAAATTAGGGTTAGAGAAAATACTTGAGTACTATGTATAGAGTTTCCAATTAGACCCTCTCATTATAGGCTAGGTTTAACTCGGCCTACACTAATCAACCCCATATTAAACTAATTAAGAAATATTTTATCTCACCTTAGACCAATATTGTAAAACAGTAAATTATAATATCAATTAATATAACCCACATTAGGAAAACTCTTACACCTATCTATCTAAATTTTTTATATAATCAATCACATCAATTCAAATTGTTAAGATATTGTCTTACATCGTACGTTTAATAATAGCCTTCATATTAATGTAGTCTATCTTGACAATAGGTCTTAAATACTCTTTATATCCCATTTGTAAATATATGTCCAGGCCCTCATAAAATGCTTGCAATTCAACTCGTACGTTTAATAATAGCCTTCATATTAATGTAGTCTATTTTTCACACGGATATAGATCGTTCCAAATGTATCTAGGACTTCGCAAAGCAAACTTGAGTCCAAAAGCTAGACGGTGGACTTTGGCATTTTTCCAGCAAACGCTTGTGAACTCTCATTAGGTCCAAAATAAAATTGGACCGTGGGTCTGGACCTGTCCATGTAGATGCTGTCCTTTTTTCTCTCCCCCTTGTGAATCTTGTACTTTACGTCGTGTCATCACGAAGATGTTTTGGATGTTTTGGATTGGCATGCAGAGACGACGGCTCGTGAGGGGTCTCGGGGCTCGAAAGAATAGGACGAGACGGAAGCCAATTCTCATCGTGTGAATCGCTTTTGTCTGGATATATTCTAATTGTCCTTGTCGGAGCTGCAAGCGCTAACTCTGACACTTTACGGGAATACGTCGCCCCTAAAATTCACCGCCAGTTGGGTTTGATCATGAGTAGAGAGCTCAACTCGTGCATTCTCTTATGGAAGGAAATAAATTATTGCATCCCTGGCCCATGTACATTGTTTTCTTTTTCAGTTATTTAACCAAAGTCATAACGAGCTAAGTGAGAAAATGAATTTATCACTTTAGTAGATTGGAACTTGAGGAAAAATGTGTTCCGTATACACATATATCTTTGGGTGAGAGATTGCTGTATCAAGTCTACTGTCTTTATTGATATTGTAAAAAGAGTTGATAAGTAAGGTATATGAAAGTTATATTGGTATTAATTAAAGAAAAATCAGTAAGTCACACAGTTGTTAACTTCACAGGACAATTGAAAGATGATGATAAAAAGGTAACTAAAAGTCAGTAAAAAATAAGAAAATATTTTCTGAGATAAGAGAAATTTGGAATTAAAAAAAAAAAATAGACGTAGGTAACTTTCTGAAATAAGAATTGGCAACACGAAACTAATAATAAGAATTGGCGACACGAAACTAATTGGTAAATTAATCAAAGAAAAGGTGGCAATCACTCTAGTCAGAGTTATTGATTTCTGAAATAGTTGATAAATCTGAGAAATTAGCAAGCAGGGTAGATAAATGTGGTAACAAGATTAGATACTAACTTTAATAAACAATAAATAAACATTGTCAACAACTCAAATGAGAGATTGTAACCTAAAACTAGTGGGTAACTCAAACAAAGAAAGGTTAGTAAATTACTTAATAGTTGTATATAATAGTTAGTAAGTTGAAACTGTTGTTAAAATTGGTTAATAAAATGTAGTAAATGATAAGAGACACTTTACTAGAGATAAGAGATGCTAGTAATTTTGTAAAAACCAAATAAAATTGGTAACCAATGCAAATAAGAGTTAGGAATGCAAACCTAGTTGGTAGTTTAATCTGAGAAAAGTTGGTAATTGGTCCTTCGACCAAAAGTTTGTAAAATTTAAAAGTTGGCAAGCTAGGCAAATAAAATTGGTAACTCAATAAGTTAGTTGGTGATTTAAGACTATAAATAAAATTTAGTAACTCAAAACTAGTTGATAATTAATCAGAGAAAAGTTGGTCAGTCATATAAATAAGTATTGGTAATTTCATATGATAAATGGTAAATTTAAGCCGTCAATAAGAAAGGCAAAAAAAAAATGGTAGATGAAAGAAAAATCTATTTCCATCAAAGATAATAGAAAATAATAATTTCAACAAAAATATTAGATATTGGTAAGTAACACAAATAATAGCTGTAACAAAAATCTAGTTTGCAATTTAATAGATGACAATTTTGTAATCACAATAATTGAAGTTGGTAAATTTTAAGAAGTTCGTGAAATTCAAAAGTTTACACGCAAGACGAATAAAAAGTATTTGAATTAAAAATAAAATACATATTGATTAATTTTGAAGTTGACAAGCAAGGCAAATAAATGTGGTTACTATTAAAAAGTTGGCGAATTAAAAAAAAAAAGAAATTAATTCTGGCAAGCGACTCGAGTGAGAGTTGGAGTACAAAACTAGCTAGTAACTTAATTAGAAAAAAGACAATAGTCATTGAAATGAAGGTTGGCAATTTCATATTATAGTGGGCAAGTTCAAGTTATTGGTAAAAAACGTGAAGATAATAATATGTGGAAGATAAGATAATTTTTCTATTAGAGATAAAAGAATGTGATTATTTAAGAAAACCAAATAAATAGCGACAACTAACTTAAGCAAGAGTTGATACAATAACACAAAATAGTTAGTAACCTAATTGGAGACAAGTTAAGAATCACTTTAACTAAGATTGATGATTTTGAAAAAGAGATGAAAAATTAACACGTTGATAAGGCAAATAAAAGCTTGAAAGAAGAGTTGGTAAATTAGAATAAATAAACAAATATTGGTTAGTAGGGGTGTTTGAAATTAGGGTGGATCAGTTCCTATCCTAGAACCAAATCGGACAAGACCAGCTCCTAATTTGTGGTATCAAGAACCAACCCTATTGACCCTAAAATTAGTGGCGTTTGTTTGTTTTTGGTTTTTGGTTTATTCTACTCAAAACTATATGCAAATGCCCTATTCAAGAAAACTATTTTGACCATTTAAGCACCATGTGTATTCGGGGAGCTGCAATTATTCTTTGCAAGGAAATAACTATTTCTACAAGAAAAGTCTAAAGATGATTCCAGAGGAGATCACCGGAATAACCAAATGTTTCTGAAAGCAGTAGCCAGTTAAATTTTCTCGCCTGAGTTTGCCTTCTCAAGTTAACATATGAGTAGGAATTTGCAGCTATGTGACAAATTTTGTATATGAACTCCAAAAAGAGTTTATTTCTAAAGGTCAGGAAGAAATAGACATTGCAACTGGACAGTGTTCCTACTCTTGCCGGTATTTATAGATCATTGGAATCATTGTTCTGGTATCTTTACTCTGTCTACATTGTGTAGATCATTCCAACTCAAGGGCCAACTCGGTCCACAAGTGGAATAAGGAAAGATATGCAGGAACCTTGAAAAGACGAAGACGAGTGCAGCATAGTTGGGGGAAGTGAGAGGCTGAGACTGAGCACGAGCAGAGGGAGCTGTGAGAGAGAGAGAGAGAGAGAGAGAGAGAGAGAGATCTAACGTTGATTTTAGGGCTTTCATAGGACAGATTTTGCTGGTTTAGTTTGGTCTGATTCCCAGTTGGTTCCACACAAAGAATCAAGAACTGGACCAATTTCGCTCGAACCACCAAAAACCAGCAAGTCTGGTCCAATTTGGTCCTATTGCTGATTCAACCTAGGACTCATGCTCTTTTGGTTAGCAACTCCAATGAGATTGAACCAAAACTGGTTGGTAAGAATAGCTTATGAATCTTACAAGTAAAAATTGGTAAATTCATGTAGAATTTGATTAATTTAAGGCGTTTACAAGAAAGTAAATAAAATTGGATAAACAATACCAGGAGTTGCTAATTTGAAAGGCGGGGGTGGGGGGGGGTGGAGTGGGGAGACAAATCTACGGTGTCAAATGAGAATTGACAACCTAAAATAATAATTCAATTGGAAAATTTTGATAAGTCACTCAATAAAAAGATCATTAAATTCTAATAAGAGTTGGAAAATTTAACATGTTAGTGAAAAAACAAAAAAGCAAGTCAAAGTTGGTTAAATATAAGAAGTGTGGCTAATGAAGACTTGGTAATTTAAAAATAAATAAATAAATGGATAATGTCACAAATAGTTCTTGATTTTGATCCAATATGCAATTTGGTTCATGAGTTTTTAATTTGTTCAATGTAATAATTGAAATTTTAATTTATTCAATATAATTTTTGAACTTTAGTACATGTTTAATACAGGTCCTAAACCGTATAAAAATGGTCATTGTAATCTTTCCATTAATTCAAGACTAGAGACTACATTAAACATTTTCATATAGTCTAGGGGCTACATTGAACAAATTAAAAGTTTAAGGACTATATTACATATTAAGCTAAGTTCATGAACCAAATTAGACATTAGACCAAAGTTTATGGACTTTTTGTATTATTTTCCCTTAAAAAAATCAATAATTTAGTGCTTTTTAGAATAGTATTTCTTTGGCAATTACCAATTTCTTCATAATTCTACTGGTTAGGAAAAAAAATATATCATATTTCTTTAGAAAAATAACAAATTTGAGAGATTTTACGAACATCAACAATGTTTGAATAAATTCTGTAATTAGACTTATAAAACATGAAATTGATATTATATGATCACGACGCAAAATATAATTTTCGAAACTTCTTTTCATGTTTTTGAACATGTAGTTTGTATTCACTCATCCTATTATTGACATTTCTCATATTCGTATTTGTCAAGTTGCATTATCCTTTCCTTTTCTTTTTGTCTATCATACTATCTCCCATCTCTCTCTTGGACTTTTGCTATTGTAAAGTATGAAAGTCGAATCCGACATCCACCCCTCACCCAATTCCCTCACTACTGGTTTGGGCGCCCAGTGGATGTCAAGTTGCGTTAACATGTTGTGCCTAGAAGAACTAAAAGAACAGATGAGGAATAAGGTTGGTAATACAATTCCAGAATTGAGGTCATCCAATCCACTAAGAGAATCAGCAGGCATGGGTGACAAACTTATCTAAACTCAGAGAAAAACCCACAACAAAAACATTATTATCTATCGTCAGCTTCGGACAACACACACATTGTCTGCATACATTATAGAAATCAGAGCCAATCGCATGTAAGGTCCTTCTGTCCGAGTTGCGCTTATTTTTTGGGAAGGGAGAGCAGCCACAAGAGCCGAGCCAGGTAGTGGATTGCAGCCGAGCTGGCAGCTTGAGGAGCCGCCACCAGGTTGTGATGACTCACGCTCTCCCCCGCCAGAAACTATAAATTGGTGGTTTCGTCTGTCACTCTCTCTGCTCATCACACGCTGAGGCCACTGCCATTTTCTCACTCCAGCACTCAAACCCTTCATAGAAAACAAACTCTTCCACACAGCAGGTCTGCATAAGCGTAAAAATTCCTATTTCTAGAGCAGAGAGAGAGAGAGAGAGAGAGAGAGAGAGAGAGAGAGAGAGAGAGAGTTTGTGTTGGTGAAGATGGAGAGTAGAACAAATGGTCATGCGTGTGCTGACTCATCAGTCAACAACAATGCCTCACTTGAGAAAAAGGTAGGAGAGACCTTCCCTATTTTCTCCTCTCATGTTTTGGTTACCCTTTTGGAATGCATGTCTGTCTATGCAAAGTCTTTCTCTTCTTGTACCCGGGCGAACTCCTGCAGACTGTGCCTTCACTGTTGTGCGAGTTCTCTGTACCCCCACTAGGGGGTGTTACCAAATGAAGGATGTAAATCTCCACTGGACTAGCACAAAAATGAAAGAAAAACAGAGGGAGCCTGACATGATCTACCTATGCACTGTCGTTGACTCCGTTCAAGGAGTAGCAAAGCTTCTAACGTGGCTCTTGATCTGTAAGAGGAGGCGGACCTTTCCCTCTCTCACAGGTCTGCTTAATATGAAGGATCGAGAAAAGTCAGCATGCAATTAATTTTTATGGACTTGGGCCTTTTTAGTTTTTTTTCCCCTTTTTTTAGACTATATGGTTTATAAGAGTTTTCCTAATGTAGACTACATTAATTGATTGATTTAAGGTGAGATAGAAGACTTCTTAATTAGCTTAATAAGGGACTCGCTAATGTGGGCCCAGTTAAACTTGGCCCGTAATGAAAGAGCCTGGCTAGAAATTCTATAAATATTGTTCAAGTCTCTGCTCTAACCTTATTCTCAAAAGGAGTGTTAAAGGAAGAGGGTGATACAAAGGGCAATAGAGAAGAATGACTTGCGCGATCCCAAAACAGGTTTATTAATCATTTTAATCAATTATGCATGTTCTTATTCTGGTTATAGAGATCTGGGATTGCGCAAATTTTAATCAATTATGCATGTTCTTGTTATGGTTATGGAGATCTTGGGATTACGCAAATTTGCATCCAACATGGTTTCCTCCAATCATGCCCTGATTGGTGGATTAAACTTTATGGAGAGTACCAAATTTGAAGGTGGGTGATATAAAGCTACCGATCAGGTATGGTTGGAATGGTTCTGAGGGAAAACATGGCCCCTTCTTTTGGAGGAAAAAGGTCGAGCACATTAGACAACATCAACCCTCTGAAATTACCTTCTATGGGAAAATGGATATGCTGGCTATCATCCTTAGAAAACTTACAAGGAGATACTTGTGCGGTTCTAGAGCACCATGTTACCACCTCATGCGATCCAAGTCCACCCACTTAAATCGCTCAATTATTCGAGTAATTATTGCATCCATCCGATGCATTAGGCATTAGCGTGTAGTTGATTGGATAGGGAGGTCCACATGATCCAATGGATCACTTGCACCAGGCCTATATACTTCAACAGAAGTATAGCCTTCGACTTATCATTTTGAGAAAGGGGAGGGGAAAATAAATACCATGCTTTAAATCGTCCATGTACTCTGCTCGTCCAGAAGTGGTCGAAGTTAAGATGCAGACGAGAAATGACTTTGATTTGTGCTTTTCTTTCATAAAGATGAATTGCCAGAAATAAAACTTAAATTTTAGCTCTTTCCTTTTCAGAATATCTTCAGTGCCAACCTATATGATTAGTTTTATTTTATACATCATCAGATGACCCCTATTTGCTCTGTAGGCAGTGAAAATTTATCAACGTTGTAATATTATTTTTGCTTTTCCTATGTTTTTCTGGCCAGAGAGTGTATATCTTCGGCAAAGGATGGTGCGAGGGAAACAAAGGGATGAAGTCCCTGGTGAGCATTCTTGAGCTTCATATAGATGCAAGTCAAGCACAAATGATTGTCTGTACCAGTTAATAGTTCCAATTATATGTGTTTAGTCAGCCATGATATATAGTTTTACTTCTCACATTTTCAGGATTATAATCACTTAGAATGCATTTTCATATCAGAAGTCTAAATATGCACTAATCATGGAATATTTCATGAACTTGAATGTGCCAATGTATTAATAGTTGGGAGGGAAAGGAGCCAACTTGGCCGAGATGGCAAGCATTGGCTTGTCCGTGCCACCTGGACTGACAATATCAACCGAGGCATGCCGCGAATACTTGCTGAATGAGAAGAAGTTGCCAGATGGATTGTGGGATGAGGTTTTGACAGCTTTGGAACGTGTTGAAAAGGAAATGGGGGCTTCACTAGGTGACCCTTCAAAGCCGCTTCTCCTCTCTGTTCGCTCTGGTGCTGCTGTAAGAACCCTATCACAACTTTTATGTCCTTAATCAGTTGAACTAACCCGGAAAAGAGGTTGAAGCCACCAAGCATTGGATGGCTTAGCTTTTGCTCTCGAAGTAATTGTATATTAAAGGGATGCTTGGGATCGTTTATATTGATGCATGAGGCATTGTTAACTGACTGTTTCACATTGAAATGTGTACTAGATCTCTATGCCTGGCATGATGGACACTATCCTCAACCTGGGATTGAATGATGAAGTAGTGGCTGGTTTAGCTCTGAAAAGTGGGGAGCGCTTTGCTTATGACTCGTATAGGCGATTCTTAGACATGTTTGGAAATGTTGTAAGTGGACTATTCTCCTTCAACTCTGTACACAAAAAGAAAAAAGAAGGAAAAACCTAGAGAACAATCTGTCGAGTTAAATTGTACAGTTTGTTCCTTATAAAACCAGTCCATTAGTAAGATTGTTCGCTTCTTTTTCATATGATTTGACAACAAAGCAGAATGGGTCAAACTCTGAATTGGTACTTTCTTGATAGGGAATAACTCTTTTACCATCTTGTTTTCTAAGACTTTGACTTATTTATAAGTTTTTCCTGCAATCTTAAGGTACTGGGCATTTCTCACTCCTCATTCGAGGAGAAGCTAGAAATGTTGAAGAATGCAAAAGGTGTGGACCATGATACTGATTTATCAGCCTCTGATCTCAAAGATCTGGTGGAAGAGTACAAGAAGATTTACACCGGAGTTAAAGGTGTAGAGTTTCCTTCAGGTACTGAACAAAGACCTAGCAACACAGGATTCAATGTTTAGAAAATAGATAATGAAAGTTATCTGCAACAACTTAGAAAAGAAGTCGAATTAGTCATTTCTGTTACTCTAACTTATTCACAGACCCGAAGACACAACTAGAATTGGCTGTAAAGGCTGTTTTTGATTCGTGGGACAACCCGAGGGCTATCAAGTATCGAAGCATCAATCAGATAACGGGTTTAAAGGGAACTGCTGTGAACATCCAATGCATGGTTTTTGGTAATATGGGGAACTCCTCAGGAACCGGTGTTCTTTTTACCAGGAATCCAAGCACAGGTGACAAGAAACTCTATGGGGAATTTCTCATCAATGCTCAGGTCATAGTGCTGGTTTTCAATGCAATTTTTGCTTGAGTTTCCGCATTAATGAGCTTTACTGGCTCATGATTTGCTGTCTGAATATGCTCTAGGGAGAGGATGTGGTTGCGGGAATTAGAACTCCTCAGGACTTGGATTCCATGAAAAATTGCATGCCTGAAGCTTACAATGAGCTGGTGGAGAATTGTGAAATCCTAGAAGCACATTACAAGGATATGATGGTAAATGACCTTCCTCGAAATGGCAAGATCAGTCCTATCAACCAGTATCTTCTGGTCTTGCTTGAATTTCTTTCCTTGCTTTCGGATGTGATCCAGAGTGACAAGTCAAAGTTGCCAATCCAGTTCTCTTCACTTCTTTTTTCTTTTTTTGGTCGAAAGTTCTCTTCACTTGATTTGTTTGAATTCTTTGTGCAACTATTGCAGAATCAGCATAATTAGCATGATGCTAATATTGAGCTGGTGCTATATTGGCTTTGACAGGACATAGAGTTCACTGTGCAAGAAAATAAGTTGTGGATGTTGCAGTGCCGGACCGGAAAGCGCACTGGTGCAGGTGCTGTGAAGATTGCAGTAGACATGGTTAAGGAAGGGCTAATTGATAAGCATACTGCAATCAAGATGGTGGAACCGCAGCATCTCAATCAACTTCTCCATCCACAGGTAATTGCATTGACCCAAGTCCATTGCTCGTAACTGGATCGGGAGTACCAATGAAAATAGCACAGTCAAGTGTCCAGTGGTAATTGCAATTTTAAAGGAAGAAACAAGGAGTGTTGTTTTGGCGCACATCACATAACTAGCAATGAGTCTTAGGACCAACCATATCACATTTTTTCAAGGGTTTGTACACGGGCTTCAAGCCAACCATCCTAGCAAAAAAGCCTCAAGCAAAAGTCTCTTCTCTAAGAACACACGAATCTCTCAATCTTCATTGTGTATTCTGATGGTGGTGGACTGCACTCTACGTGCACGTAAACAAAAACATCTGTCATGCGCTGGTTTATAGGTCAATGATAGTGAAATGTGGCATCGATACTGATGAAGATTTTCTTTCTTCTCTGTAGTTTGATAAGCCATCTGCTTACAAGGACAAAGTGGTTGCCAGGGGTTTGCCTGCATCTCCAGGGGCTGCAGTTGGCCAGGTTGTTTTCAGTGCAGAGGATGCTGAAGCGTGGCATGCTGAAGGAAAACAAGTCATCTTGGTACTCCCTCTCACTTGCTCTCTGTGTATACAGACACCACTGTAAACATGTGGTCCCGACCATTCTATTGGTAGATAAAAGTGAATAATGCAAAACCATGATTTTATGAGCTCTTCAGTAAAAAAGTGATGTATAAGCAACTTGATCATAAGAGCACAAATTTATGTTGCTGGTATTTGTTGCCAATTTGCAAGAACATTCATGTTATTAAGAGATAAACAGTCCCCTTCAACTTTAAGAACATAATGGTTGAAAAATTCAGTTAATAAGAGTTGAATAAGATATTGTGGCAGAGCATATGCTCGGTTAAGAGTAATAATCTAATATGCCAAATGTCATGTCGAAATGTCGAAGATTAGTTTATAGATTTTATTAATGTTCATAGATGCATTGCACAATTATTCTAATTTGTTGAATTTGAATTACTGATTATAGCATGCATAACTTAGAAGAAAACTAAATCCATTGAAATCTTTGAAATCAAAGCATATTCAGTGCACTTGCCACACAAAATCAGGATCCTCTCCGTGACTGTTGCAATGATGTGGGTCGCGTGAGTACTGGTCATGGGCAATAGAGTCATGAATTATCTCCCAAGTTGATCTGATCACTGGAATGTTATGTAGTCAAGTGGGTGCACTTCAGCTAGAACTGCAAATTCTCGGAAAATCCATACGAACTAATAAAAATATGCATCTCCGATTATCGTTTATCCCTTTATTGTGATTTCATTGTTGCCATTTTGTTCTGTTATATGCAAAAGGTAAGGACAGAGACTAGTCCAGAGGATGTTGGAGGAATGCATGCTGCTGCTGGTATTTTGACAGCTAGAGGTGGCATGACATCTCATGCAGCTGTCGTGGCGCGTGGTTGGGGAAAGTGTTGTATCTCTGGATGCTCGGATTTGCGGGTCGATGACATTGGGAAGGTACAATGCAGTAACCTTTGGGGAATATTGAAAAGGAGGAATTCATGTAGCGAACAATGAAGAAAATTTCATTTGCAGATACTTGTGATAGGTGACCTGGTAATTAAAGAAGGAGAATGGATTTCGCTCAATGGGTCAACAGGTGAAGTGATACTGGGAAAACAACTTCTCTCTCCCCCAGCTTTGAGCAGAGATCTTGAGACCTTTATGTCATGGGCTGATGAAATGAGGCATCTCAAGGTGCTTCCTTAAACGTTAAATGGAGAGAGCATTCTGTTGATTTTATGCTTTCAACATGAAATCAGTTCTAAAATGTACATCGGTACGATGCTTGCAAGGTCATGGCTAATGCTGACACTCCTGAGGATGCTGCAACAGCAAGGAAAAATGGTGCTCAGGGAATTGGACTTTGCAGAACTGAGCACATGGTATTTAGTTTGCTATCGCACTATAGTCCATACAATTGCTTGATTTTCTGCGACATTATCTGGCTAAGGCAGTCGATTTGCATACTTTTCTGTTCGATCAGTTTTTCGCTTCTGAAGAGAGGATAAAGGTTATGAGAAAGATGATCATGGCTGTAACGCCTGAACAGAGGAAAGCAGCACTGAACTTGTTGCTTCCTTTTCAGCGATCAGATTTTGGGGGAATTTTCCGTGCAATGGATGGTACCGTTCTTTTTCTGATCAAGGAATTTGATGCAAGAAGCTACTGTTTTGTTGGACGGTTACTCATGAGTTTTTTTGACATTTGCTATGTAATTTTCTCAACTTCAGGTCTTCCTGTGACGATTCGTCTATTAGACCCACCACTTCATGAGTTCCTCCCTGAAGGCCACATTGAGGATATCGTCAGTGAATTGACAGTGGAGACTGGTATTAGTCAGGAAGAAATCCTGTCAAAAATCGAGAAATTGTCCGAAGTTAACCCAATGCTTGGTCTTAGAGGCTGCAGGTTTGTGGTACATCCAGAGAGTACATTCGTGTGATCATCTGTGACGCTCTAAGATGATATAGAATTCAGTTTTGACAGTTAATTTAATCTGACTCACTTAAGGTTCTTTCAATTTTGCACTATGATTTGTACCTGCCATATTGAATGGCAGTTTTCCATAGAAATCCTGGAAACAGAACCAGAAATGCTCTCTTATTTTATCCTGCTCGCTTTTAACAGATACCAACTAAGGCATCCAATCTGCCCCTTAGTATACTCGTCTCTTGCAGCTTTTACAACAATGTAATCAGAGGGAAAAATCCATGTCTAGAACAGGATTAGGGCAATTTATTCATTACATTCTCAAGCTAAGATGCCAAAATAGTTGCCTGATAAAGGGACTTGAGATATTGGGTACAACATGGACAGATCATTATCATGATTTATGCAAGTGCTAACCGTGTGTGTACAGGCTTGGAATATCATGCCCTGAATTGACGGAGATGCAGGCACGCGCTATATTTGAGGCTTCGCTCTTGGTAAGCAAGGAGGGCATCACAGTCCATCCCGAGATAATGGTTCCGCTCGTTGGAACACCTCAGGTATAAGTTCTTCAATTACCTATTACTTAATATTTCTACAACAGTCCAACCCAAAGCAATTACAGTTAATCATGCATCAACAGCGGTGAAAATTCATTTCAAGGTTGTACTCATCTTACAATGCAAACAGTAGACAGTTTGCAGCATTTCCATATTGAGGTAAAGGCAGGTTCTAAATGTTAACTCGCAGGAGCTAGAGCATCAGGTCAATCTGATACAGCGTGTGGCAAAGAAAGTGTTCTCTGAGATTGGTTCTTCCATAAGCTATGAGGTGGGGACCATGATTGAGGTCCCGAGGGCATGCTTTGTTGCAGATGAGGTACGTAAGAATGAATCTTCTCTGTATTTTCTTCTCCATCCATTTCCATCTTGAGTGTTCCCCCGTTTTTTGCGTCTCAATTTTTCTTCTCCTCCAATTCAATAATGATAGATAGCGAAGAACGCGGAGTTTTTCTCCTTTGGGACGAACGATCTTACACAGATGGCTTTTGGGTACAGCAGAGATGATGTCGGCAAGTTCTTGCCAACATATCTCTCAGAGGGCATTTTGCAAGCCGATCCATTTGAGGTGAGCTATTCATATATATCGACCACTCGCATGAATGATCAACCCCTCAGCAGTTTTTAGCCCTTTGTCATCCTTCTAAGTTGTAACTGCAACCGTGTCAAACATAACTTGCAGGTACTCGATCGGAAAGGCGTGGGGGAACTGATCAAGATTGGGATAGAAAAGGGACGGAAAGCTAGGCCTTCCTTAAAGGTAATGAACAGATTCCACGTAATACATGCCTTTGAAGGACTAAGGAACATTTTGAGAGTTGGTTCAAAGAATTCGTGTTACCATAGTCTTGAAATTCTGGTCTCACGAGTCTCACATCAGAAGTTCATGCTTAAATTCTTTTTTGTTAACGCCAAAACAAGCAAATCGACCATTTCACGTGTTGTTTTTGAGGATAACTCTCATACATAGGAGGTTAGCCAACTTGGTGTTTCGTGAAACAGGTCGGAATATGCGGGGAGCACGGGGGAGAACCATCGTCTGTCGCGTTCTTCGCAGAGGTTGGGCTGGACTACGTGTCCTGTTCGCCATTTAGGTAAGAGAGGCTTTCTTCATCGTCAGGTTTTTGGTGATTTCGCTTCCGAACAACACTAGAGACCCTACACATCTTCCGACCAAATTTATGTCGCGAAAGTTAAACCGGCGTTTAAACAAGTCCGCTACTTTGTACATTGACTCCGCTCTTTAAGGACACGGCACGATCAATGTCCGTTGCATCATTTAGTTAGCCAAGTTAGTTGTTGTTGCCTTTAACATTGTGTTTAGCAATACTGTTGTATGCTTCGCCTGATAGATGTGCTGACGCATTGACACTTGAAACAGGGTTCCTATTGCAAGGCTAGCTGCAGCTCAAGTTGCTGCATGAAGAGTAGAGTTGACTATGTTCTCCTGTATTTCTAGAGAAGTCTCGATTGGCAAAATAACACATCCTTAAAGGATGCTCATGATTATGATGATCAATTCCTCGTAAAATGAGTAACTATGCGAGTGCCATGCACAAACGGGCTGACCGAGCTTTGTACGCTATGCTTGTAAAACTCATCTGAAGTTCTGCTATATGGATTGATCATTACTTTATATGTCTTATTTGCAAGATTAGGCTAAGTAGGTCTTTTGAGTTCTCTGGATTTTTCATGTGTTTTAAATGGGTTTGGTCAAGTAGATCGTTATGGTACAACGCGACATGCCAGATGCGGGATTTGCCTTTAGTGACAAACGGGTCGTTGCCCTGGGTCACTTGATGTTTTAACAAAAAGTAATATTTCCCAAACATTTTTATCAAATTTTTATATCTTGTCTCTCCAGTCATGTTCTGCAATTCCTTTTTTTTTAATGAGGGTCACGCTATTTTCACTTTTTTTGGGTAATACGCACCTTTTTTTAGTTTATTGATCAAATTGGTCTTCAACTTCATTAGACATAGAGTATCTACTGGCACCTTTTTAGCGAAGTTAATGATTCATGGATTGCTACTTCCCTATTTGGTTTATATCAAAAAATTTCTTTTTCATTCTTATTTTCACCCATGCTTGAAAAGAGCAATTTATTTTTTCCTCCAAAATAGCAAAAAATAAAATCTAGAGGTATATTCAACTAGAAGTTCAATTCAGGATTGTTTTTCCTGGCTAGGCCACTTGTCAGGGACCTTCTCTTCCACGCCAGCCTAGGATATCATGTGCCCGAGAGGCCAGTTCATGCTATGGTTAATCACCAAAAACATAGTACCCACCCAGGTCATACTCCTTTCCTATAACAGAATCTCCGATGCCAACTGTGCTTTCTGCTCTTGTCATCCCAATTCTGTCGACCATCTATTCTTTGGGTGTGTTACCACTGGGGCTTAGCTACCTTATGGGCTTCTAGATCTAATGTCGCTTGGCACAATAGACCGTGGATGGATAACATGCAATGGGCTATCAAATATCTTTCTGGAGATACCTTCCACATTGCACTCACTCGGTTTGTGTTTGGTGCCCTTTGCAACATCATTTGGATGGAACGGAATAATATCCTCTTCCGTGCACAGACTCTCTCCCTGACTGCTATGAAGATGCGCCTTGAAAGGGTTGTAAGGGACAAAGCCTTGTCCTTCCACCACGTCCCTCCCACCACTGCAAATAGAAGACTGCTGAGATGCTGGGACCTCAGCCCCTCTATTCTTTCAGACTGACCCCTCCCCATCCTCTTGTTCTGGAGCTGCAGCCTTCTATTCCCTTGTCTCTCTTTTTCCTTTTCCGACGGAGGATTAACTATAGTAGGGGGTTACATCTATCTTCTCTTCGGAGGTTATTCCTATTGCTGTGATACGTGGATCCGTCGAAGCTGGAGGCTGCATACGATTCCTCAAAGGACGTCGTCGCTTGCTGTGGCGTTGATGTTGTCCTGCTGATTGATGTCTTCATTCTTATCTCTTATTTTGGTGCTGCAGGTTGGTTGCTTGCTACTGTTGCTCGGTTGTTTCGGTTCGTCGCAGCTGGGCCTGCACCCGGTTCCTCGCGGATTGTTGTCACTTGCTGGGAGGGTCGCTGCTGCCTTGCTGTCTTATATTGCCGCCGATTGGCTGCTTCCTACTCCCTAGTTGGTGCGGCTACACCAACTCTAGGAGAAGCCTTTTCCTTTCATTGGTGGCCGCTGTTTTGTTGTTTTGTTGCCGTTGTTTTGGCTTTTAGTTTCTGCCCTTTCTTGGGTTTTGGTTCCTTTTCTCGACACCTTTCCACTCGTTATGACTTGTTTGTCATCATGAGTGTAAGTTCTTGATGTCGAGTTCTTGCTATATAGCTGTACAGCTTTTTAATTAAAAATTAATATATCTCTTATCTTTATCAAAAAAAAAAAAAGACTAATTCTTTTTTTATTTTTGATCATGAACGATGTTATAACATCATTCGTGAATCTACTTCTTAGAATTATTTTTACCAATCCATATAAGTTTGAGTGAGAAGGAGAGTAGTTAGATTGGGGCTTCCATCAAAGTCACTCAAATCTTCAATAAATTAATAAATTCACGGTCGTGAAAAGAAAAAAAATTTCTAATTTTATAACGTAGTTTTACTTAGGATTAAAGACATCTCTTGTTCAGTGGATCGAAAGGACATCAAGTACAAATTAACTAATTTGTTCACAAATATGGTATGTGAAAGAGAGAGATGATGAAATTAATTTTCAGAATGTGAGGGAGATGATGTTAATTATGAATGTTGAACCAAATCTTGTTATTGAAGCATAATTTGATCGGTTAACATCGAAATAGTGCGTTTTAAATAAACAAAAAAAAATTGGCGGGAAAAGTGGTCACTATAAGCTAGGATTGTTAAATAAACCTAAACCGACCCAAGAAGACCCTTTTGGGGTAGGTTCACCTTTTGGTTCGGATAATAAATACAAAAAAAAAAAAAAAAAAATCAGGGTTCCTTACGGTTTGGTCCGAATTGAATTAAATCGTGCATCTCTCGCTCCCAAAGTTCGTCGTCGTCTCCTTCCTCTTTTGTGCTCTTCGCTTTGCTTTCCACTCCGTCGTCGTCGTCATCTCGATCTCCCTCTTCGTCGCACCGCCGCTCCTCCAGCCTTTTCATGGCGTCATTGCCTCTCTATCTCTCCCATCACTCGTCCCCATCGGCGGCAACCTTGTCACGTCTCTCGCGCGGCGCGACTAGAGCCTACTCAACGAACCTGGATTGATCCTATGTCGACTGCTCGGATTGGCCCCGATCCGAGGTGTGGGGACAAGGGGATTACGAAGGAGAAGGTGTTGGCAATGGGGTCGAAATGGATGCTGGAATGGACAACAGCAACGGGAATTTGGAGGTTGTGGAAGGAATTTTGGAGAAGGGATAGGTAGATGGTACGGTGAGGAGGACGACAATGACGATGATGCCGGCACTGCCCGGGACGACCTAGCTCCAGTTATATTCAGTGCCGCCCATGGTTCGGGTCATGGACTTCGACAGCAGCAGGTCGGGGCTTTCGTCAGACATCTACAAGCATAAAAGAGGGAGGAATGGTTATCGGAACAACAAATGCGGGTGAGATCAAATTCAGGTTTCTCATTTCATACATATTTATTTCCTTATTCTCATTTAGACTCTGGTTATAATTCCATTATATCGCTTGATCATATAATAATGTTCATTGTTTCCCATACCTATGATCCAATCACATAAATCCAGTGTCCAATTTATTTCCTTATTTTATTTATTTTATTATCTAATCACTTGCTTCCGCAACATATGTTCAAACCTTCCGGTGCTTCAATCATTCATCATCCTTCCAATCCCTAACCAAAATCATGCCGAAAATAACTTGCCTGAACTTGATCGGTAGGGCTTGGAGCAACTGATCAAGATCGCGATACAAAAAGGACGGATGGCTAGGCCGGCCTTGAAGAATATGGACATGTCCTGCGCGATTCATGCCAGCGAGGGGCTAATGAACATTTCGAGAGTTGGTTCAAAGAATTCGCGTTGGGCTGGACTTACGTCTCCCGTACGCCATTTATGGAGAAGCGATTTTCTTCATCGTCGAGTTTCGGGTGACTTTGAGCTTCTGAATAACGCTGGAGATAACCAAATTTATGTCAGCCAAATTTAATGGGTGTTCAAACAAGTCCACCTCTCCTGTATAGTGCCTTCAAGCATTCAAGTGCTCAATTAGAGTCCATTACATCAATAAAACTCCGTTTATTTCGCGAAAAATATAATATTTTAGAAAAATATTTTTGGAGGAAGTCACTTTTCACAAAAACAACAATATTTTTTTATATTTAACTAAGATCTGAAAATAAACTAGAAAATCTCGTGACTCATTGAAAATCTTATTTATATTCCCAGGGAAAATTATTGAAAAAATCGAATTTTTTAATTCAATGATTTTGATGAGAACTCAAGCCCTGGTCCATAAAAGTCGTGTGCGGATTCTTGACGCTCGGATCCTAATTAATGAAATGCTTGTTCTTGCAAAGATATTTAAGAAAAAAAATCAAATTTTTAATATTTTTATTTTTCTCTTTTTTTAATCATTTTCTTTTTTCTCCAGCTGGTTACCAGCTACCCACTGGCAAGGGACGACCTCGCCCCCATCAATCTGTTACTCACTCGGCCTCCGACAGTGCAAAATCAAGGTAACCCAATCAAGCTCGATACGTTTCAACAAAGCGTAGGAACAAGAAAATCATCTTCCCTAAAACTGAATTTTTTCCGAAAATATTTTTTGGACAAAAAAATCATTTTTCACTATCCAAACGTAGCCTAAAGTCCAATTCCCAAGGTGTCGCAGTCAAAGCAAAGGAGCAGAAAGATAAAAGGTAATTTTCCCACCATAACTTTCACTAGCCTGAATTCTAAAGGCACGCAACATAAAGAAAAATCGTCTCTTGCTTTTTTCTTCATTGAAATTCACAAGACTCCACCTTATTGGAAACTGCATGCAACAAATGTTACAAATCTATTCAGACTTACATGCAAACAGACATTTGAAAAAACCAAAAAGTAACCTTTATGTTTTCCTCCACTCAGGTTAACTTGAAAACTTAGAAAGCTATGGCGCCTGAATGAAAGTATCAACAGAGTTCACAGCCAGAAAATGCATGTCCCTGGAAACTCTGGATAAAAAAGAAAGATTTAAATTAAAGAAAGGATCTAAACTTTCCAAGTACAGAGCCCCCTTCTCTTTCTAAAGGTCCACGCACAGGTAGGTGATCACCGACCCCGCCCTGCGCCTGGTCCTCTCGCTGACCTTGGACTTCTCGACCAGGACCTTCTTCATGTTGGGGCAGCTGGAAATCACGGTCGCCACCCCGGCCGAGGTTATGCCATGGCAGTACACCATGTGGCACGTTTCTAGCATGCTGCAGTTTCTGACCAGATGGGACAGACCGGCGTCTGTAATGTAGCGGCAGTGAGAAATGATTATTTCTCTGAGCAAGGGACACCCTTCTCCTAGCTTAGCCAATGCAATGTCCCCCAATCTCTGCGGAGAATATTTCAATTTCACAAATAAATTCATGTCTAGTAAAATACAAATCAGAAAAATAATTGAACATCAACTATGCATCCTTGCATCTAAAAGCCAAAAGGAATAAAAGATCGGGTTTGTGGCAATCCAGAGAGAAACAAGATTGAGAGCTAACTACATTAAGACAGATCTACGAAAGCAAACACCATACCTGCCCATTCAAGACTCCTGTACAACTGCAGTAACGCCCCCATCAAATTGAAAAAGATTGCCACCAGACAGTGGGCACGCCCAATAGTGAGCAGATCCACCAGAAGAATTCAAAGGACTCATATTGGAAAAGGAAAAAAAGCAAAAGATTTCCTTTGGTTGCAAAATTTGGACAGAAAGGCTACACAACTGCAGACGTTCTATTGTCAAAGGGTAGAGTGCAAGCACTAACGGGATTACGGGCAAACAGAATGCAAAAGTTTCCCCAATAGGAAAGAATAAACACAAGCAGTACATCACTTAACGGAAAGATTTCAAGGGAAGAAAGCGTCTATGGGCTTCATGTGCCAACTTTTCTGAATTAGCTGTCTTATTACTCTTTCTTCTACTGTTCTTTTATATTCCTCATGCAGTCAAAACAGTTTTCCCAGTTAACAAATTACTACTTTATAAAGAAAAAGAAATATTTCAAGGGAAGAGATAGGAGTGAAAGTATTTGAGAGAGAGAGAGAGAGAAAGAGAACCGACCTGAAGGACACTGACATCAAGGGAACGGAGCTGAGGGCAACCTCTTGCAATGGCTATAATTCCAGGATCACCAATCTGATGACAGCCACTGACATTCAAATCGGTTAAGTTGCAGCCCTTTCCAATAGCTATTAGGGCCCTATCACCAACTCTATATCAAGAAAATCATAGAGTCAGCAATAATCAAAGGCATCAAGAAATCCAATAAGTTCACAAAGTTACAAAGGAGTGGCCAAAAAGAGTACAACCCCCACAACAAACTAAACTTTACTCCACTACTGAGGCGTGCAGATAAGTGGGGTACACTTTATTGAAGGGGTAGAGAAAACAGATAATAAACACTACTCCTTTAAAAAAACAAATGAGAGAGAGAGAGAGGGAGAGAGAGAGAGAGAGAGATTGCTGAACAGAAGTGGAAGATATCTAGAAGCCCATTACCTATCACAAAAACGAATGCTCAGATCTTTCAGAGACTTGCAATGCCGACCAATAGCAACAATTGCCTTGTCACCAATCTATTTGGGAGAAGAAAATGATTAAACAACAATTCATGTTACTTGAAGAACAAAATAACAACCACGTAACAACCATGAATTCCTCCCTGCCTCTGGTGACCACCATGCTGTGTAGAACAGGAACATAGTTTTCATTGGGAAAAGTAAACTAAAAGTCCTAAAAGGACAAGTTTCATGGTTTAAGAAACAGACCCAACAGAGCAAAAATCCTAATGTGCAGATCACAAATGACTCTAAAATGATTTTCTCTCTGGCCTGTTACTCTTTTTCTCCACGCTACTTTCAGCTTAATTCACCATTCATCTGCGGTTTCTACAACTCCACCCACTTTTTCACCACCCATCCTTTGATCATGGCCTCAATTGCTTCCTTCTTCCCAAAAAATGTAACTTCAAGAACACAATGCATCGCCACCATGCTCGCTTGTATTAAATGAATATTTTACATTAATGGGGCAAAGTAAGGAACCAATCCATCCTCTTATCCCCAGAAAAACAAATGTAAACAAAAACAATGGCAAACTCTATTGGAAACATTTATTCTTCTGAAAAAGAATCAAATCATGGCAATATTTAGAAAGAGAAAGCTCCTTAATATCCTTTTTTATATGACTGGCATCTGCCGGAGACAACAAGTGAGATAGTGCCAAGCATAACTGAAATTAACCTGAAAGACTTAATAAAAAGACAGAATTATAATATGTGGTACTTTCTGGATAAAATTACAGTGGTATCATTTAGTAGCACCATAAAGTCAGCAATAAGAGGCACAGAGAGAGTCAACCTCATAGCATCGACGAATATGAAGTCTCCTCAGATTTTTGCAGCCTTTGGCTATACTAATAATTGCGTCATCCCCTATAATGGAGCAATCGACCAAGTGAAGAGCTTGCAAAAATTTACAGCCCCTACCAATTTCAAGAAGTGCACGGCCACCAATTCTTTGGCAGTATAACAAAGCCAACTCAGTGAGATTCCTGCATCCGGTTGAAAGCTTTAAGCCAAAACAAGCAAAAACCCACAACTATATAGCTCAGCTAAATGTGAAGATCTAGACATGGGATACATCTTGCTCTTTCTGTATCAAATGCAAGCTGTAGAGTTCATTTTGGTTGAAGATAAATTGAACTTACTATGTCCATTTCAGAATGTAAGGGAGAACTTAGAAAATTAGGCAAGAAATAATTCCATGAAAACCATGTCTATCAGTAAAATGACCAGAGTAAAGGATAACTCAGTTTGTCTGGTTGAAAAACAACAGACACCCTACTGAAAATTAAGACATATTGCAAAATGCATGGTTAAATTGATTATCTAAGTTGACAATTTGTTGGTCTACACATTGGACATAAAGACATGATACCAAATCAAAGGAGGATATTTCATTATAGGTCCTAATCACAATGTTGGCAAGCTAAGCCGTCAAATCAAAATGCAGTACCAGTGAAAAAACTAGGGAATACTTCTCATGATGGGAGAAAACATCATTTGGAACAAGAGTGAGAACCTTGAAATATACATGAACTTCGGTAAAGTATACTAATGAGAGTAAGAAAACAACCAAACTAAATGAAATTAACAAGCTACTTGCAGGGAAGGCACAAATTCTACATGTTATGGCTTATGACTCATAAAATTCCTCAATGTTATAAGCCTGCAGCTAAGGCCTGATAGAACAACCAAAAGAAGCTACCATTTAAATGAAGGCAACAAAAAGAACTCTAGAGAAGCTCTACTAGTTTTATATGCAAACATTATAGAAACATACGGGCAAGACTTCCCCACTGACTCCAGTCCAAGAGTCCCAATGCCATGGCAACCATTCACTTCCAGATGAGTAAGCTGTTTGCAACCAGTTGCAACTTTTCCCAAACCACTGTCGGTGAGGAAATTGCAGTCAGTCAGAGTTAAACTCTTCAAATTTTTACACCCATTCCCAACTGAGTGTAAACCCCTGAAACAATAGGCAGCGAAAGTCAAATGAAACCATAAACAGTAATTTTGAAAGGCTGGATTAGTGAGCTTTTACTTGATACAGAATAAGATCAAAAGATTATTAATATAATACTCTATCCAGACAAGCCCAGACAGCATACAAGCATATCCTAGCACTGTGGAAGTGATCTATCAACAATTTCAATTAAAAGAATAATAATGAATAACAGGACGGGGAGAACAGTATCTGCTACAGTGCTTCTTCTTAGCTTTAAAACCTTTTCATGCATCATCAACCAAAAATGACAAGAAAGTGGAAGTACTCATGCAAAGCTTCATCAAATATACAGAGAAGAACTTGCCAGGGGAAACGTGTAAAGTTTAATGAGAAGAGTTACTGACACATCAGTGAATCTCTGGAAACTGTGTAGAGCTAGCTCCTCCAATGACAAACAGCACCTGCCTACAGTCCTCAGGGTTTCATCTGTAACATTTGCACAATGAAGCTTCAAGACCTTCAAATAATGACATCCTCTGGCCACAGAGAGAAGCCCAATATCATGCATGAACTCTGAATCCAGTGACAACGTCTCAAGATATTGACAGTGAGAGCCGACTGCTTCTAGAGAAGCATCAGTCATTTTTGCACAGGCAGCAATTCCAAGAGATTTCAGTGATCTCCCACACCCAGCGGTTAATTGAACCAACCCCTTGTCAGTCAAGCCCTCACAAAACCGCAAATTCAACTCTTCAAGTTGCTTGCAACACTCTCCAACAGCTGCTAAGCCTTGATCTCCAACATAGCAACCCTAGAAGGGGGAAAAAGAAATCATTGGAATTGCAGGAAGAAGAAAGAATAGAATAGAAACAGCGTGCATTAAACATTCTTGATAAGTAAAAGTGTAAATGGACTATTACTAGTTTGTATGAAAGCTAATGACTCCTTTGAAGGCTCTGATTAAATAAAAGGAGTCTAGACACTAGGTAGAAGCTTGATGAGATTAGGCAACAAAATCTACAAATAATGAGATGGACTCCTGAAAATTATATGTTGAAGTATTATCCCGTATCGATTGACAACGGGTCCTAAATGCTCTTTATATTCATGTTGTCTCCCTCTATCTATTGACTTAAGCTTTTGGATTAGAGTTTCTAACATGATATCAGAGCCAGTTACCCCTTACACAAAGATGCATAGTAAAAAAGTTCCACGTGAATGTGTGGAATCAAAATTCCATGTGTAATTCATAATCCACAAAACGATTGACAACAAATCCTAAATGCTCTTTATATTTATGTGGTCTCCCTCCACCTATTAACTTAAGCTTTTGAGTTGGAGTTTCTAACATTATAACAATCAATAAATTAAAGTATTTACCTGCAAGTCCAAAGATTTCAAGAACATACACCTCTCTGCAAGTGATCTTAACCCCACACTTGAGATGTTGGAGCACCAGATCAAGCTTAACTTCTCCATCTTCGGAAAACCTTCACCAAGAACAGCCAATCCATCATCTGATAATGAGGAAGACTCAGATACGTCTGCAACACTCTTTCTCTCAGTTTCTTCATGCATCCGAAGAAATAAAAGTGCCGGGTCTGCGAACTGATCATTGCGACGCCTTCTTCCCTGAAAGGTAAACAAAATTTCTCACAAACCATGCAAATGACAATAAACCTGCTTAAAACAGATAGCATAGCCACTTTAAACCCATGCTGAAGATGTTGGTTCTGCCACCATAATGCACTTGCGCACAGTAGTCTAGCTGCTTCACAACCCCATTTATTTACTTTTCAATTAGTTACTAACTTTCAGGTGCAATCAGGACACTTCTATGCCAAAAAATTTCCCCCTTATGTCTTTTCATTTTGAGTTGTTTTTGTCATCGTCTTCTTCCCATTTTCATATTAAATTTTTATAATGCACCTAACTCCCTTACATTTGCCTGCAGTACCTCTAGGGGTACTTTTTCGTCTCTCTTTGAGAGAAACCATTGTCTTCTCACAAATCAAAAAACTTCATACTTATTTATTTTACTATTTATCCTAGTAATTCTCACTCAATAAAATCAATTGCCTTAATCTTCATTGGACATTGACTCTGACCGTTCACATCTGTCCATCGAACTAGAGCTTTGCCCAATAAACACTTTGTCACTCACTCAGATAATGATGAAACAAAAGTGGAAAGGATAAATGCTGTTAATGAGGCGCTCCCACTGAGGCCTGCTATGCAATTGATTACTGCATACAATTTAGGACTGACTGGTAAATCCAAAATGCAGCAGGTTTGGGCTCAATAGAAAACTCAGTTACCTTTATGATTTTCCATATGGGAAATCCCTATCTTGTTCATTTGGGAAAAAAAAGATTTCTTTGTGCAGCAGCAAAAAAAGAACGCTCTTTTGGAGCAAGATACTATTTCATCAATCAATTCATAGGTATCTAACGTATTCACACCTAATGATTTTTCACAAAGTGTTGAAAGAAAGGTCCAACTTGTACAATTTTTTCTATTTTACAATTTGATTCAATCCATTAGAACGTAATGCTGTTTTACTAAATCGCAGACATTTCTAGAATACATCTAACAGAAAGACAAATAGTCAATTGTGAAAGAACTTATTGTCAACCTCTTTCTGATATGAATCTATCTGATTCAGAAGGGAAAAACTCGTATGATCTGTCAATTTCAATTTAAACATGGGTTTGCTTCATGCTCTATGTTCTAAGCACTTAGTTGACCTGTTGAAAGTCGGCCGTTCTTTGAAGATAATTAGCTTCTAGAGAAAAATAGGATCATTAGAGAAAGAGTCTTTTAAAGAAAAAAACAATAGAAAATAACTACAGCAGTCAACAAAGCAACGAATTTTACCTCTTCCTGAAAGTATAAACTAAGAAGCCTAGCCAAATTATGTGTTTACTAGCTTTACCAGTAAAGGCAAAAGCCGCATATAGATATACGCAAATTATCTTTCCCAGTGGAAGATGCAGGCGTGAATATTATTACAACACAACAAACAACAGGTCAATAGCTCAAGACTAAGAACAATGTCCAACTAAAAACGCTGGTTGAAGGATTTTCATTTGTATGTGAAGAATTCTTTTCCCACTACAGAGCTGAGCCTATGCTAGGTTATAGTTGGTCTGTTAACTAAGATTTATGAGTGAGACAGTATATTCAGACCCCTCCTTCTAAGACAAAACGGGTATCCTTAATTTCTCTTTCTATAGTTTGATTGGTTTGGAAAGCTGGGAAGACAAGAGTCTTTAAAGGGCAAGAGTCTGCTATTCAGGCCTTAATCACAAATCAACTATTTGATTTAGTGGGGATTTACACAAGGATGTAAATGCTTTGATTGATACCATATATTTTCTGTCTCTATAAATGAGCTTCTTTCTGGCTTTGAGTTCTTTTGGGTGTTGGCCTTTGGTCCTCATACTTGGAGTGAGTTTCTCTTTTCTTATAAAGTACTACAAGAGTAAGATTGAATTCCAATAAATCAATTCAATAATTAACTAGCGCACTTCCAGAGCCTAAGACAGTAAAATTAAAAATGATTTGACCGTGAAGTCATGCAATTCAAATGCCGACAACTCCTTCCAACAAAATTTATTGCAGCTCATCAAAAAAATATTATTCACCTGGCAATCATAGTTTAAAATGGACGCTTCATTTATGGTACTCTAATGATCCGCAATGTCAATATCAACAATTTCAATGTTCAATTAAGGGAATTTTGCTCACTAGCTACATCCGCAAATGACTTAAGCCATCCTCTCGTTGTTCCACAAACTAAACCTCAATAAGGTCAGTAGTCGAAGTAGTCCTACCACATTGATGTTCAGGACGATACTGCTAACAGAGCATAGCTCGTGTTGACGTCATCAAATGACTGGATAATCAAGATCATCCTCCGCCGTAAATATTCGTTAAAATTTAATACTTACTTCTCAAAACACGAATCTTTCCGATAACCTCACGTAGGATGTCAACAGTTAATCTCGGAATTCATACCGAGTGACAGTTCCTAGTCTAGCATCGAAGAACTTAACCATCTATATACCATTTCTCGGTAAAAAATTATCAAAATTGACCCCACATCTTACCCCGCTTTTAGACATGCAATCTTCCCCAATTTCCTTCCACCATTCCATGCACAGGAAAGATATATGGTCCAGGCAATACAAAAGACACCATTTTTTTTCCTTCCTTTGGGGCTAGGCAGAGACACCATCATTCTTCACAGCACAGAGTCTTAAACTCACATAATCACAGAGCGATCAAGATCAACGAGCCGTCCAATCGCAACCTCTTCGCCAGCCCTAGTTCGCGAGACCCGCTACCGAATTCCACAATCGACGACACGCCGACCCCAATCGCGCCGGCGCGAATCATACAAAAAAGGAAGAGAATCGCGATCGAGCAATGGCGAAATTCGATGGCTTACGAGGCGAGCGGGGAGGGAGATGGAGAGGCGCTCGTCGACGTGGACGTTCCTCATGTTGGTGAAGCGGGCGGCGAGGAGCTTGAAGAAGCGGTCGGAGGTGCCGGAGGCGCCGACGCGGAGGGTGGCGCGGGTGAGCCTCTCGAGGCCGAGCCACCGCTTGCAGACGAGGGAGCAGGCGTCGTGGGCCGACTTCGAGCCCAGCCGCTGGAAGATCTCCACCATCAGCTCGTCCGGCAGGCAGCTGTTGATCCGGTCGCGGCCCCGCATGGTCGGTCGATCGGCGCCGATCCGATTCCGATGAGAACGACGGGGGAGAGAGAGAGAGAAGAGAGAGATGGAAGGTGCGTCGGTTTTGTGGGGGTGTCTCCGGCGAGCGCGGACGGCGGCGGGCGGCGGTCTCGGGCGACGGAGAAGGAGGAGGGGGCGGGTTTTATATGTAGTTCTCGGCTTCGGGTGGCGCATGGGCGACATGTAGCCAAACGGTCCGCTACGATTTTACCTTTTTACCCATCCTTTTTCTTTTTTATGAGAAATTGATTTTTTAATATTAGTTGCGTTTTAGAATGTATTTGGTAACATTTTTCCTATCTTAGGAGAACAGAGAAGTAGATTTTTTTTTGTCTTGTTTTTGTTTCGAATCTAGTCATTAGCTACTTTTTTATTCTATAAAATAAAATTTAAGTAGTGTTACCAATCCGTGAAACAAAAGAACAGATAATTGAAAATATATGATGGCTATTAAGCATACTCTTAATATATAACATAAGTAACGATCGACATTAACATTGTCTAATCTCCAAAAAAAAAAATGTATCAATAACCTTTTATAAGTTATTATAGAAATGCCCCACGCTATGTGATGCAAATGTTTAGCTCAAACTCATAATTGCTATTTATTTTACGGCAGCCCGTAATCGCTGCATTACCAATCACAAGTCAAATTAAAGTCAAATCGAAACGGATCTACATTTCATGAGTAAGTAAATCCTATTCAACTCAGCCATCTTGAGGATTTCAAATGTGTAATTTGTCTCAACTATAAGCCCTTTTTCTTTTAAAGCTGTTAATTTGGATAGGGAATCAGGCTCTAAAAGGGAAAATCTCAATGTCAAAGGTGATTTTGGTAGGAAATGTGACCAAAAAAGAAAGTAACATAATTGTGCGCCAATGACAAGTTCATTGCAGTGACAAATGATTGGGTAAATACATGGAATAATATAATGAGGCAAGTTCATCACATCAATGCACATATTAAGAGATATGACAACTTGCGATAAATCCACTATAAGACTCATTTAGTTGGAAAGCTATTTACAACTTAGAATACTTACTAGATTGATCCTAATATACCTAATATAGGCACTCTTTATTTGACGATTTAATAGATCAGTCTTAACCCCTTCGAAAAGATAGATCCGATAAATTTTATGTACATTTTAAACCCCTTCGAATCCATAGATTTATAAAGACATTTGTGGGGATTTGGAAATATATATATATATATATATATGTTGCCTAACAAATTTATTCACTTATACTTGAATTTTACATCTACTTGTAAATAGATAAAAAGATATCTACATCATAATAAGTTCATTTTTAATCTATTTTCTCTCGCTAGCATCAAAACAACATTATAACTTAATCCCTCCAAATCCTTTTTCCTCTTTCTCCTCGTAATTGTCTAAATCCCATCTTGTCCTTCCTAATTACTCAATCCAAGCCAAGTGCAAAGTAGTTTCATGCATGATAAATGCACGGTTGACGCATCTGGTGTGCACGACACGCGCGGTTCTAAGTATTGCTTAATTGAGGCGTAACGGTCACGCCAATTGTTGTCTTTAGTTTTACATTTGTATTAAAAGTACTTCCATCCATTAGTATGAAATGATCGAAAGTACATTACTACATAAACATTAAAAATGCTTTATTCATGTTCTTAAGATTTGTGTGTTAGTGCAACTAAATTTTGAGGCCACTTAATGATCCATAGCGAAAATTGGAAAACTTAGGAGGAGTTCAGTTCCAACATACCTAGATATCGCGCGCCCAATGATCCCCTCTAGTGTTCACACATCAATCGTTATTTTGCTAATTGCCTTTTAAGAATAAGGGTTAATATTATGAAAAAATTCAAACTAGTATATTTGTGATAAATTTATTATCTCAAACTGATATATTTATGACAAATTTACATTCCATTAGTTTTCATTAAATTTCACCGTCAAATTGCTAAGTTAGATAACAATTTATGGCTTTTGTGATATTAATATAATTTAATGAAAACTAATTGATGATAAATTTATCATAAATTTACCAATTTGGGACTTTTGATTGTAGTAAATTTATCACATGTATACTAATTTAAGGTTGTCTATAGTATTAACTCTAAGAATAAAATGGCATTGTGCCGTGCAATTGTACGTCATCGTATCAAACTTTTTTCAACCGCCCGACGAAAAAACTAGTCAAGATATTGATTATTGAATCTAGGGATTTATTTCAAGAACAAAACTATTGACCCGGACGACCATTGTCATTTGAGATCGAAGGTATATAAAAATGGAGTCCATCCGCACTTTTCTTTGCTTGCGATTTCATGATTTAGGAGGTCGAATTTTTAACAATCTTAAGGGGCCGACGAAGAGTTATTAAGGATCAATCGAAATTAAAACATCTGACTCAACTAGCCAAAATAAAAGGTTAATAATTCAATTGACAATTTTACAAGACATTTAGAAACTCATGCTACTTGATTATTTTTATCTAGATGGTGTTTAAGATGTGCTAGATTCAAATATGCTTGTGAGTATTTTTTTTTTTTTGCCATTATACGGGTTATACTTTTATTCGTACAATGTAACGAGGATAATCACGACATTTTCTTATTAAATATTTTTGTACGTTTATCATAGAGAGAGAATTGAGGCTGCTCGGGCGACTAGGGGAGAGCTTTGTTTGAGGGTGCTAAGGCCTCAACCTTCGGCCATGATCACTCGAAGCCTCAAACTTAAGCAGTGACCCTCAACCAAGGGTCACTGAGGGTCACAAAGGGTGGTGATAGCTCTACTAGCCACCCCTCTCTCTTCATAGCTTTTGTTTCTTCAAAAATTCTTTTTTTTTTAATTTCCTTTATTGTAATTTCTCTTAGTCTAGTAAAGATTCTCTATGTTAGCAATTCTATTTAAAAAAAAAAAACATATACTTTAATATGATCATAATAAGACTTTAAATTGCTTCATTTGAAATCTATAACGTAAAATTTAGGAGTATGCCCTCTTACTAAAGAAGACAGAGATTTAGATGGGAACTTGAGGGGCCGAAGGGGAATGCTCACCTCCATTAAACAAATGAGCATCCAGGCAACTCGCTTGATTACGGGACAGACGGCAGTAATCCTTATAAGGAACATCCCTAAGGGTCACCAAGGGTGGCACTAGCTCTATGAGCCACCCTCTCTCTCCTCACAGCTTTTGTTAGTTTTGAAATTCTTATTTTTTTATTTGCTTTATTATAATTTTTCTTGGTCTAGTGAAAATTCTCTATACTAGTGATTTTATTAAAATATATATATATATATATATGTGTGTGTGTGTGTGTGTGTTTTAATAAGGAAAATGTCACAATGTGCTCCTTGAGCACTTCTGAAGCCCTAATAAATAATGCTTTATAAAGATGAATTTGCCATTTGAACTAAGAAACTTTTAATTAAATACATGAATTTGTCATGTTTTAAGACTTTAGAAAAGTGTTATTTCTATTTTTAGTTGCTTTAACTAGTGGCACTGGCACACTTATTAACAAAGATCATGTCAATTTTCATGGTGCTAGTTAGCCACATCAGAACACCTACAACGATTTATTTACTAAAATAACATCTAACCGATAGAGTTACAATTGATATAAAATGAAGATCGTCCACTTTCTAGTGGTGACCATCCCAACTAGGGGTTGCTGACCAGCAACCCTCTCTCTTCACGGCAACCGTTCTTCTTTATGCTCTCTCCTCCCTTTTTTTATTCCTTTCCATCTTTTATTTTAATTTTTCTTAAATTATTCGAGATTGTCTGAATTACTTATTCTAAACTGAAATATATGTTTGACGAGGAGTAATACCACAAAGTGGTCGTGAGCACTTGTAAGCGGAGTATATTCTGTAAATGCAAAATTTACCGTTTGAAACAAACAATTTTGTTAAAACGCATTTTTTTTTTCATTTTTGAAGAATTTAAAATGACATTATTTCTTCTTTTAGTTAATTTAACTAGTGTAATGGGGGCACCTGTTGGTAAAGTCCAGCTCATGATGCTATTTGGGACCTAACCTAACCCTCTTATTACCAAAAATGTAAAAATTATCAAAAATCTTAAATTATATTTATGTTTTCCAAACTTTTTTATGATAATAAAAAATTTAAATTTATACCTATGTGACACATTTACTCTAAATTTGCACAACATAACACATTTGTTGGAACTTTTTTTATGACACCAAAAACTCCAAAATTGCATTCCTGTGATATATTTATCCTAAAAATTTAGTGTCACAAGTATAAGTTTGAGGTTTTAGTATCACAAGAAAAAGTTCGGGTAAAAGTTTTTTATGTTATGAAAACTAGTTTAGAATAAATGTGTTGCAAATAAGCAAAGTTTGGATTTTTTTTTTTTTTTTTGTCTCTCTTTTCCTTACCAAAATAATAACCAACTAGGGGAGCTAAAAAGTAAAAATGATGTAATAGTGATAGTTTCAGTTTGGGCCTCTCTTGAATAAAGTTTAATTTATGGGGGCTCAAATTGATAAACAAGAAAACCTTAACCCTGCATTTTTTCGTTTTTTTGCCATTCCGTCCTCGCCATTTGCAAAAAGCCCCCCCTCCTTTCTTCATCTCCTCCCACCGCTCAAGCTCCAAATCCATTTTGCCATCGCCAGTCAATTCCCTGCGAATCAAGAATCAAGAACGACGCCATAAATCCCAAGAAGAAGAAGAAGAAGAAGAAGAAGAAGAAGAAGAAGAAGAAGAAGGGGGGCACGAGGAGGAGGTTCTCTATCGATACGGTCGGAGCTTGCACAAACCCACTTCGTTGTTCTTCCTCTTCATCGCCAGAGCCATGACACTCGGGCAGAGAACCCAGCACCGTCCGCTCCGTCGACGTCGAGAGGTGAAAATTCTTTACGAGGCGTTGTTGGATGTTAGGGCCGTTCTTGATTAGCATGCTTCGCTAGAGCACAAAAGGGTTTCGAGGATGATTGTCTATGTTAGCTGCGCGCGCGTTCGCGATTACAATGTGACTTGGTTGATCGGCATTTGATGAAACGGTGCATTTTCGTGTCGCAAATCTGTTTTCGACTCGCTTGGAATTTTTGTTTCGCCGGCCAAGAGGGTGTGAAGGAGTGACCGACGAAGCGGGAGGTTCGTGCCCGCTAGGAGTGCTTGCTTTTCAGTAGGGATTTGGCGCAAACCACTGCTATCACAATTCCAACTGCCGGGGCGTGTGCATCCTTGTGGCCTCGTGGATGAAATTTCCCAGATTGCTTTGAACCCGACGCTTCTTGTGAAATCTTGTCACGGTGACATCCGGCCATCGGGCTACTGTGCCTGTGGTCGCTTTGTTTAGAATTGATTCGGTTGGATTTGATTTCGACTCTTATTTGGAGTGGAAGAACAAATTAATATTCTGTCTGTTTTATCGTCCTTACAGATTTTTTTGGTTTTAGTGTAGAATTTGTGACAATGCAACAGCGACTATTGATATTCCTGATGCTGCTTTCTTTTGGGCCTGGTGGCTGAACTAAATCAGGAGATGGTCAGCTATCGATTAAAATGGTTAAATTGAGTTTTTGGCTGTATAAGGATGATGCTATGTGTGCATATGTGGTTTACAAAAAATGGTATACTGTTGAGTGTTGACGATAATCCATTTAATTAAAGGACCATTTGCAGTTGGTCGAATCACTTTGTTTATGAATTTTGTAGACTAGTTTAAGTAAATTTAGCTTGACTCTTTCTATTTTCACAATGCTAGCGTTTTTTAAGCAATGTTGCTTTTGTCTTGGGTCCTTGATTCTCCTGATATTTAGCTATAGTTACAATGAGCTGATTTATTGAGGTTTCTATGTTATCTTGCTTACTTTATTTTCTTATTTCAGGTACAGCTTTAAAGACTGAGGAATGCTTGGTGCTGTATGTGAGAGGGATTTCAATGGGGGTGGGGGAAGAAGAGTTTGAACATGAGCCATATGTGGGGTTGGAGTTTGATACTGCAGATGATGCTCGTATTTTCTATGGCAATTATGCATCACGAGTGGGTTTTAGAATACGATCTGGTCAATTGTATCGATCGCGAGTGGATGGATCGGTTTGTAACAGGAGATTCGTGTGCTGAAAAGAAGGTTTTCAGATTTATTCAAAGACAGGATGCCCTGTAATCATAAGGGTGAAAGAAATCTGATTCTGGCAAGTGGGTCCTTGAGCAATTTGCAAAAGATCATAATCATGATCTCGACACCTGTGAGGAGAATCATCCTGCCAATTCCCGGTGCAAAAGTTCAGCAACAACCGCTAAAGTAGTTGATTTGTGCTGTAAATCATGGATAAAACAGCTTGATGTTGTTGATTATGGATGCTCATCTTCTTTAAGTATTGTCAGTGCCAAACGCATTAAACCGGGGGCAAATAAAGGACAAGTGATCCTTGAGCCCTTTGTGGGTCTAAAGTTTGATTCAGCTAACGAAGCATCCCAGTATTATGATACATATGCTGGGAACATGGGATATAGAGTTCGTATTGGTCAGTTGTTTCGATCAAAGAGTGATGGTTCAATTACTTCTAGAGATTTGTCTGCTTGAAGGAAGGATTTCAGCATCCTTCTAGGGTTGGGTGTGGTGCATTTATGAGGATTAAGAGGCATGACAATGGAAGGTGGATTGTTGATCGTTATCAACTAGAGCGTAACCATGAGCTTGAGATGCAAACGAAAGCCAACAGAGGTTCAGCTTCTGGGAAATTTTTAGATGAGATTAATGAAACATCAGAAAAACTAGACATTGCTAAAAAGCACAATGCGAGCCTCATAAAGAAACATCGTGCGAGCAACATAGGAAGTGACTGGTATACCGTGCTTCATAATTACTTTCAGAACCGACAGGCTGAGGATATCGGATTCTTTTATGCTGTCGATGTACAGATGGGTTGCTGTAGAAGTATTTTCTGGGCTGATGGCAGATCTAGGTTTTCCTGCAGTCAGTTTGGTGATGCCATCATTTTTGATACCTCCTATAAGCAAAACAATTGTGTGGTGCCATTTGCTACTTTTGTTGGTGTTAATCACCACAAGCAGCCGGTTCTTCTTGGATGTGCTCTAGTTGCTAATGAATCGAAGGAGTCCTTCATATGGTTATTTGAGACATGGCTCAGGGCAATGTCTGGGTGCCATCCCAAGTCGATAATAGCTGATCATGATGATTCCATTCTGCAAGCGATTGCACAAGTTTTTCCTTCGAGTCATCATCGATTCTCAATGTGGCAAATTAAGACAAAAGAACGTGAGCATTTGAGTCCACTGAGTAGTGATTGTAAATATGAATATGAGAAATGTGTTTATCAAAGTCATACAGTTGGTGAATTCGATGCTGCATGGGACGCTCTTCTCAGCAAATATAGCCTGAGGGAAAATGCTTGGCTGAAGGAAATGTATGAAAAGCGTGAAAACTGGGTTCCACTGTACTTACGTGGAACATTTTTTGCTGGAATTCCCATTGATGGTCTAGATGCCTTTTTTGATCCATATTTAAATTCTCAAACGTCACTTGAAGAATTTGTCATGAGATATGAGCAAGGTTTGGAGCAACGTCGTGGCAATGAAAGGAAAGAAGATTATAATTCATTCAACTTGCAAGCATATTTGCAGACAAATGAACCAATGGAAGAGCAATGTAGGAGGCTTTATACCCTTTCTGTTTTCAAAGTTTTCCAGAGGGAACTTTTACAAAGCTACAGTTATCTAGGTGCCAAGATTCATGAACAAGGGGCCATCTGCAGATATTTGATCCGTAAGTGTGGCAATGAGAATGAGAAACATATTGTTACCTTTTGTTCATCCAATCTTGATGTGAGTTGTGGCTGTCAAATGTTTGAATCAGAGGGTGTATTGTGTAGACATGCTTTGAGATTGTTCCAGATTCTAGATATTAGGGAGCTTCCATCTCGCTACATCTTACATAGGTGGACGAGGAGTGCTGAGTATGGCACTGTACGTGATTTTGAATCAGGAGGTAGCTCCCATGAAATTAAGGCTAAGATGGTCTGGAGTCTTCGTGAAATTGCTGCCAAATATGTAGAGTTTGGTGCCACATCTTTTGAGAAATACAAACTTGCTTATGAAATTATGCATGAGGGTGGGAGAAAACTTTGCTGGCAGAGGTAAGAATAGGATAATTTTGTAGTTTGGAGTGCATCTATAGTTTCTTTTCCAGCAGGCCTGACTTTTGTAACTAGAGGGCATCAACTTGTTTTATACGGTATAAAAGCTTTCTCAATTAGAAGTGAAATTATGTGGATACGAAATTATGCATTCTACTAGTTCTTTTTGTTGGTTTCTTCTGTTTATCTCACCTCAGAGGCTAGGGGTAAGGAGGCGATAAATTGAGAAGAGCGAACGAAGAATTATGCTTAAAAATAGTAACTTCAGTTTCAAAAGGCAAATTTCAACAAATGTCTAGCGGGGGGAAGCCATCACAAGCCCCCTGACAGTATGTCCTTGAGAAGCTGACCTGATATTTGAAGAACCTGTAGACCTGTCCTCTGGTGTAATTTCCTCCAGGTTATCCAATCTCTCTCTCTCTCTCTCTCTCTCTCTCTCTCTCTCTCTCTCTAGTGTAAATTTGGCAAAAGGAATGGGAGACATGGATGACTCTTAGTTTTGGTGCAGAAGTTAGCAAGAGACACCTGCTGGTCTGGCATTTTAATTAGCTAATCATAGTGAGGTTAATGATATACATGAGCTGTGGTGATTTGCAATTTTTCCTCGCCTGTATAATCTGACGTGAGCCTAAAAGGAAAAGTGAAGCTCATCTTATCTAAATGTCTGATTCATTAATCAATCACAGTCCAGCACCTCAGTTGTAGTTGCAGAAAGTTACCTGGGATTTTTTACTTGGTAATTATTTTTCCAGCAATATTTGGAAATGCCATTTGACATTCCATGATGTGGCTGATTTCTTGTATCATTTCTTGTATTTCATCTTATTTCTTGGCCACACATTTTCTTTCCCTATGCGGCTTTAATAGGACTTATCATAGCTGACAACCTTCTGTTATTCAACTTTGGTGAAATGTTTTACTATATCGGAGTGTGCTGAATAACTCTCGTAGTACAGATTTGAGTGTGAAGAGCAATATTGGTGAAGACATGCAAAATGAAATAGCTCACAAAAGTATAGTAGATACTCTCAATCATATGTGATAATGGCTCATGAAGCAGCCTAATTTGTTCATAAAGATGCACGGGTAGCTCTTTAATGAATATCTATCCATTAGCATTTAAATATATGAGGAAACTACGGCAATCACAACTGTGCTGGTAGATAGATTTGTCCTTGTGGCAACAGAAATGAACTTCTTCTTGTTATAGCAAGTTAGGCTACTCTCACCAGGAGAAACCATGAGAGAATATTTGGCTGAGCTAAGTAGCTCAGTGTTGCTATTGACATGTAGCTTAGACTACTGAGGCTGAAGCTGATGTACAGCACCTGTAATGAGACAAGATTCAGAAATGCATGAATTGAGATTCGCCTGATCGAGTGCTTCATAGAGTCCATGTTCACATCATAAATGACAATCTAGAAAAATTTTAGGAACATCTTGGTATTGTATGATATGTTAACCTTGTCTCTCGATGCCTTGACTCGAAGCCTTGAGCTAGTTGTATGGGGTATGTTTATCAATCCAAAATCCTGAATGATGACAGAAGGATGAAAAAGAGAACAGAACAACTGTAGTTAGAATTTTATTGGTAAAGTTACAAACTGAGAAAAAGTTTCAAGCAGGAAGAATAAAAACTTGAAAGAGTATTGAAGCATATTTTGGTGAAGCTATTTCCTGGAATTGGCTCTGTAGCTTGCGTCAATCTTCTTTGAGAAAATTATTGCTTGCTTGTCCAAATTTGTTATGGGTTATGATTGTCTAAGACTTTGGAGTGATCTGTTTGTGCTTCATTTTCTCTTTGTTTTTCTTTAACTTTAGCAACATAAAATGCTTCCAACCACTGGCCATGGTGGCTCCGCTGGGTAGGCTTCAGACCTTTAGACGGGAGGTCGGGAGTTCGAAGCCCCTGCAACGTGCGTTGTAGAGAGCCTGGCGGATCATTAGGCGACTTACGCATGGCGTCGGGGTGGTGGTTTCCCTGCTAGCGCCATCTGGGGGTTTACGTGGCGGCTATCGGCCAAAGCGATTCCTCCAGTCAAAAAAAAAATAATAATAAATAAAATAATAAAATAAAATAAAATGCTTCCAAGTTCAATTGTTCTAATTTTAGTTTAAATTTCTAAAGGAATTTGTAGGAATCAACGACTGTGGCCTTCTTAGAGTAATTGAATAGGCAAGACATGATCTTAGGGTTGTCAAGATGATTGCAATAACTACTACTTGTTGGAAGGCAATGGCTTGAGTCCTGCTGAATGCTGCTCTTTGGGGTCATCTCTACCTACCTCTTACCATGGAAATTGTTTGGTTGTGCTCAATGGGGAGACTATCATGAGCCTGTTGGAATAGTCGGGTGCACTGGAATGCTAAACACCAAATTACAGAACGCTAACAGAGAATCAGCAAGAAACATGTTGCAATTTTTTTAACTGTAAAATCCTATGAAGTATGTAATTTATTTCAAGCATCATTACTAATGTCATACAATGGCATTACTAGTTCATCGTGGTTTGGCCGCTGTATTCTAGGGTTGTGCTGTTGAAGTGAGATTTTTCTACTTCATCGAATTTGGTTTATATTTCATCAATACAACAATGATTGAGATGGTCGAGTCCAATGAGTACGGTGGATGGTGAAAGAACATGGTAAAGCATCGACACATTGTAGAATTAAGAAATTAATGCTTCGAGGGGTTGGCTATCGGGACGAGACTTGGTCTCAAACTCTGGGATTTGCAAAAGAGAAAAGGGGAAGAAGGATATTGGAAGTGTCAAAAGTTATGTACGGTATTCACTTTAGTGTCAAAAGTTTTCCTGGCTCACTTAAGTGCCAAATCAAAGAAAAAATGATTATTTAAGTCCCTTCAATGAAAAATAGAGAAATTACGTGACTTTTATAATTAGAAAATTTATTTGAGGTGGCAATTTTTTCACACTAAAGTAATCACTTTTTCATTGAGATTAATACTAAAGTGATCATTTTTCAATGATCATTTTTTTAACAACAACTGGCATTGAAGTGATCATTTTTTAGTCTACTACATGACATTATTTTGGGGTTATATGCTAATTAGGCATGCTACCAAGTCATGTAGGATTAATAAATTTATAAAATATGGTCATGTTGGATTTTCAGTGACTCAAATCGGAGTTAAAACTTAAGTGATTGTTTTTTTTTTAAGGTGGAACTTAGATCCAAAAAGTTTTTGACACTAAAGTGAATTGTACACAACTTTTAAGGTGGAACTTAGCATTTCTAGTGCCCTTTTCCTGAGAAAAATGTAAGGTTTCTATTTGAACATGACAATATTAGAGAGTGAACGAGCTTTCAAAAGAGTTGGTCAAGCTTGTGGGGATTATATGACAAGAACCTTATCAATGAAGATTGCAGGCTCGACTTTAATACCTGGACAAGGATTTACACGCTCTCGTGCATCAGGTATGATTGAACATGCCTTTCCGAATTCATACTGTGATGTGATGTCGATCGAGAATACTGCATTGTTTTCATCTTTTTATTCTAAGATGATCTACTGCATTATTTTATACTCTACTGCATAATTGATAATTGATGACAAAATTACTTGTTTTCAAAGAAGAACGTGTAGCATCTCTCTTTCCCCGGCGGCCCAAAAAAAATATGTGCAATTTTGCTGTTATTTTGTGAGAGATACTAGATTTTTTGCGACCAGTCACGATTCATTACATTGATTTTTTTTTCTTTAGTTAAGATTTATGCCCATTTTGTTTTTTGGATGGATGATTGAAGTAAGTTTTGCAAGAAAAATTGTCCGAAAAGTTAGGAAAATAAGCAAGAAGTTTCTTTTTCCATGGGCTTATAAATTCGACACAAGATACGATACCGACAAATGTTAATGGACTTGTTGCTAAATCTACGACCTGAATTACCAATTTCCCAATGCTCTGTTTGTTTCCACATCCTATACTTTAAAGCTTTCTTTTAATCGATTTCAGTATGATGATACAAAAATTGTAGAGATCAATAGATGGGCTTCGGCAACTGAAGAAAATATCATATCAGCAAAAAGTTTTGGGTAATCCGGAACCAATTCATGACCATCAATCTCATTCATCGTGTTGGTCCTTCCTCTCTATCGCATAGCGTAATTGTCACTCTAATTTCCACACAAGAAAAGGGAGTGACACCGCCGTCTCTTGAAAGATGAAGCTTTGAACCGATCTCGCCACGTACCAACTCTACTCAAATATGTACATATCCATGACAAAAAGCTAATATCAATAAAATTTAGCCCAATAATTCGCACGTCAAAGCTGCTCTTTTCATGCGTCACTGGAAAAGGAGCTTGAAAGGTTAAAGAAAAGGAGGTAATAAACCATAGTTGGGTGAGTGATAATTGTCTCTTTATGTGGTCAGGCATCAACTATGCGCATTTTATAAGCATTGCCTCTGCTAAAAACAATTAACCAGACTTATACAGCCAAAGCAAAATATTGGTATTAGTAGATCAAGATATTTACTCAACAAAGCAATTTGGCGTAAAACAAAACTATATAGGCGATGGAATGTTCGATCAACAACAGCTTTATTTTCCTTGGTTTCTACATGAATTGCTCATAAAATTTGTTTGGACATAATAACACGTGCTTATGTTGTTACATGAGTCCTTCCTAAGCAACTCATCATTATGTCCAATATCTATCTAGATAAAATAAATAAATTCATGGGAGTATTGATGACATGTCGTAACCTCTATGACAATATGTTGTAACTAGAATTCTTTAGTTGTAACATGCTTATTTTTTCGATTGGCAAATACATATTTTAGTCAATTTATCCATACTTCTTTAAAAAAGGTAAGGGTAACGAAATTAGTAAATTCCAACATGGCTGGCCTTGGTTACAAAACATTATGTGACAGCTTTTGACAACCCTTTACAATGCCATGAAAAACTTACAATGAGAACAAATTTGGTTACAAGATGTTGCGTAGAATCTTACCATCTTTTAAAGCACCACTTCACAGTGCTTTGAATAAGTTACAAAAGAACACTGGGATTTTGTATATTAAGGAGAATGTCCATTATATTGTCACCAATCAATTTATTTGACCTTTTGAATTTAATTTGTATTTTAAATTGATTCAATACGATTAATTTGAAAGACGCTTTTGGTTCTTTTCTATTGTAACACAGTGGATGAAAGCTGTGATAGATCTTGTTGGGGTCATGCTTCAGTTCAATTCTATCCTACACTCATGTTTCAATCAATCTACTCATTTGCATTTTTTTGTCAATCGATGACTATTTGTTTTGAGACGATTACCTTCGAAATGAGAAAAATGGATGAAACAAGCTAAAAACATCGTAACAATGGCTATGGATATAGTAAAAGGTTCTAAACCTTTTAGTTATTTTGTAGCTCAGTCTTTTTGGGTTAGGTTTATGATCAATTTCAAGTGCAATCAATCGAAAATTAGTAAGTTATGAACGGAATCGCCCTCATTACAATGAATCCCCTCTAAGCTTACAACCTATTACAAGTGCGATATTTTGAAAACGACAAGGTAGCAATGGAAATGCCCATTGGCCACATATATTTACTTATAACTTGTGACCTATTACACGTGTCGTCTATTGAAAATCAGTGAGTTACAATAGAGAAGGCCTTCGTCACAAAATGTTTGCTTTTAAGTTGACGACTTTTTACGATGCACCGATCCATGGTGTTTTTTTTAGGACTTGTGGAAGCATCATTTCAAATTTTAACAATCATAACAAGTCGTGAATTAATTATGTATTTCGTAATATTAGAATAAATGTGCCATAACAATAGATTATTTATATCCCAACATGCTGTCAATCCTAGTAGCTTGTTTTGAAACTGAGACCAATTTGTCGGTGGGTATAAGAAAATAAAGAATATCAAAGATAAGATTATTTTTTCACTATGAGGAAGAAGTGAAATTATTTTTAATAAAACATTTGAAATTTGAAGGAATTACTGGGAGCACAGAATATATAAATCATTAAAACATGACGACATGAAATAAAGAATCAAACAAACGTATGGTCGGTACCAACAATTCTCCAAATAGCGAAATATTGCGCTTATTTCCTATTTTAATAAAACTTTACGTGTTCTAATTGAGAGGGATAGTTTTAGATTAAGATGTTTAATAGATCTTTAACTTCGCATCTCTTTATTAATGTGCAATAAGCTTTTTCAAACTAGCATGTAAGACTCCTTATTCATTGAGACATTAGTAAATTCCTTATAGGAATGGTATTTTACCAACCATCCATGTAAACTTCCATATAAGTTGGACTAATTTAATGGGATGTTAGTAAGTCCCTTAGATATTGGTAGTTTTACTAACCATGCACTTGTAAAATGTGTAAAAACTCGCTAACTTGCTAACTTACTAAGATGTTTGGTAAATTTGTTATAGCATTGGTATTTTACGAACCACACTTATAAAATTTAATCGAAGTTGATAATTTTACTAATTTATTAAATTTCGATAAATTCAGCATGGTGTTGGTAGTTTACTACTCAATCTTGTAAAATTTTAAAGAAATTGTTAGATAATGGTATGTGGGAATATTCCTTGTAGGGTTGGTATTTTGTGTAAATTTTTAAGGAGGAGGTAATTTACTAAATTATTAGGTGTTAGTAAATTCCTTATAGTGCAAGTATTTTACTGGCAACGATGGCAGAATTTACAAGAAGCTCGTGGCTTACTCATTTCTTGGAATATTAGTAACTTTCTTGTGGGGGTTGATACTTTAGTAAATACACTTGGAACGGTTCAAACAAAGTTGAAAAATTACTAACTTATTGCAATATTAGTTAATTTATTATGGTGCTTGGTTTACTGGTGATATGATAAAATTTAAAAAGAGTTAAAAATTTATGAATTCATTTGAAAGTTGGTAAATTCCTAATAGTATTGATGATTTCTCTTAAGTCACCTGACTTTTGAGTTATCAGTCATACTTTTCCAAAAAAAAAAACATTATTAGAATTTTACCAGCACTTTCTTAAATTTATTAACTGCATGAAATTTTGTAGTTTTTTTTTTCCCTTAACTAAATCTAGGATTCGTCCGAGAAGTCCAATCAGCGTGTCTTTTTTTTTTTTTTTTTTTTTGGTGATTCGGGAACCTCCGTATAGACGATAGCCGGCGAGGTAAACCCGGAGTAACGCTAGCGCAGGACCCACCACCACGACGTCACGCTTAAGACCTCTAGCGATGTCTTTAGGATTTGAACTCCTCCCTTTTCGTGAGAGGGAGGGAGCTTGCGCCAGTGACGCCACCGCAACGGGTGGTCCAATCAGCGTGTCTTCTCATCCATATTTCAAGAGAAACGCCAATCCTACTAATTTTCAATTTGCTAGACACAACAAGATAGATTAGTTAGCATCAGTATCATTGTAATTATTTGTTCTATTGTTGAATAAGATTGTTGTATAGGTTTGAGAAGATGAACAAGAAAAGGGATCCCATTAACTTTCAGTTCTGTAGAAGCATAATGTTAGGTATTGCTAAATTGCTGTTTGTATGTTTCCACTGCACTTTTCATGTGAATGAGAACATTTCCTGACTCACAGAAAAAAGAAATGCCGAGTTGCGCAATACAAACTTGTGCAAGCCCAAGGATTACAGTCTGTTTATACTTCCCGAAGTTCTCTTGCTAAGACATTGGAAGAGATGAAACAAACTGGTGCATCTCATGTTTACTGAAGTAGAAGTCAAATTGCCTTTCATTCGAAAGAAAGTCGGACATGCCAAATTGAATGAGTTTAGCATATGATGACACTGAAAATTTGGACGAATTGCATTGAAATGTCTTCATTTTATACATACGTTTATAAAAAACTTCCCTAAGTTTCAAGATACGAAGATAAGCAAAAATACCATTCCAAATTGACAACTCAAACATAGGAAGGTGTCCATGATGCTAAAGGGTAATGTTGAACTCAAATGCCGAACCATTGAGACGACTCGCGAATGTAGGATGAAACCAATGTGAGGAAGACCGGGTCTAAGCTTGGACACCTAATTTTCTCTCCCTTTGGGAAGCTTCCCTTACATGAGGATCTTCTATCAATGACCTCAATGTGGAGAAAAAGAGGTTCACAGTCTCTCAGCTTGTGGGTCCTCCCAGATTTGATTGATGCATTTGGCCTTTCTTAACAAGCAACTTGACTTTTAGACCTTCAATGCAAGCTTATGAGTAGCAAGAGCTTCAGCCTCAAGGGTGGGCTCTCATATAATTGTAGTTTCTGCCTGTAACGAGGTCACAACATATGGTTTCATGTTTGAGACAGGACGCCCATCTTCCAAGTAACCTGTACATCATTTTAAGCAATTAATTGACTAAGCAAGGAAGGTGAACTTTCTATATTCTATCAATCTTCAGAAATAATGGAGCATTCCAGAAAGCTTTTTGAGGCACCAAAAGAACTGAGATGTCCAAGTCTTAAATTCAACGGGTTCTGTACATATTGGATTAATAAGGACTGATATGAAGATTTACATTTGTTTAGTAAGGAAAACTAGGGAAATGCTTTATGAGTGTCAACAGTTAAAATTTCTTTCATAGTAACAATCATAGAATCAGAGACCAAAATGAACAATTACTTTCTTAACAATCATAGAATCAACTGGGACCAAAATGAACAATTACCTTATATGTACTATCTTTTTTTTTTTTTTTCTTTTTAAATATATATGGTAGAGTTCTTTGAATCATCCATGAAAGTTAAGGCCCTCTGATTGATATTCAGACAGCACAAAAGGGAACTGTTATGGTCATTGCCATAGTACCTTTTCCTTGCCTCTTAGTGTTACGGCCCACACGGAATGAGCAACCATGATTGGCAACTACTTGCATAATTGATTTCAAGTAATTCAGGCATCCCAAGATTCAATTGAACGGGCAATCTTCGAATTTGAGTAGCAGTTGGTATGCTTCTTCTGAGCATTACCCAAGAAAATGTGTCAATATTGGCTGTTTCATGCTGGCCCGTCAACCTTCTCCCATTTCCTTCTCCATAAGAGGTGCCAATGTGCTCTTCGTGGCAAAGTGAGAGATTCGAAATTGCCTTCTTTATCACTTCAAAGCCTCCCTCTTCTCCCATGCTTTTTGTATTGAAGAATTGACGAGGAACACACTCTAAGAGTCCTTCAATGAGCAAAAATACTTAATCAAGTCCCTATTATTTCTATGGTGTGAACCTGCAATTAGTGGGGCATCCTGCACCATTCCAGTCACCCTCAGAAGGAAGATAATAATATACTTATCAACTTTGGGATAATATGTTGCGTAAATGGTGATAGTGAAGTCAGCTACCTCTATCAACTTTGGAGCTAAAGTGAGGACAACACCAAGTTGCTTAATAAATCTCTGTTATATAAGAAACATAAACAATTAAGTACTTAAATACTAAAGAACATGTCTGTATGCACTTATTCTATTTGTTGTTAATGGCATTATGTTATTTTCTAGAGCAAGTAATTGAAATTTCACCTCGAGAAGGTATCTTGAACACCATATATGATCTGCTTCAATTCCCATGCTTGGTCCCACTTGGTATTCTTACTGCACGATAGAAGCCAGTGTTGATGGCAACCGTTCTGTGCTTTTGTCCTTTTCAGAAAAACTGGCAAGATGGAGGTCAGCCATGATCAGGCCCAGCATCACCTCTCCTTTGGTGCCACTAATGTTGATACCGGCAAGTAAGCAAGTCTTGTAGTGAGCATCGGTATGTCTTGGCCAAATGACTTAGCAGCCTCAACACAATAATAATAAGGCCCCTATATGGACATAAATCCTCGTATCATTACAAATTTTCTCATCAACTTGGCCTAGGGAAATTCATTGTGAAATAATTTCTCAACTGGGGTCCTGGATATCCTCCAACAGGCCAACCGAATGGCCATTGAACATTTGTCTGCAGTAGGGTGTTTTCTTTCCTCAATCCCACAACCTAATGTGGACATGTAGCCAAATTCATGAACCTGTCCATCACAAAAATTTCTAGTTCGTAATAGAAAACTCATGTTTCTAGATCTCCTGCCATTAAACTTCATTGAAAGCCTTTGGATTGCTGAAAATTTCAGCACGTTTGTTTGTTGGGATAGGCTCATGCAGCTAGTGTGTATGAATCGCATATGACATGCAGAAGAACAATAATTCTCTGTAAACTAATTGAAATGTCCCTTCTCATTTGATTAACCTGCTCAGATGATCTTATGGATGAACGATTTTGGACAACATAATACTTGTTTCCAGGATGATCACCAAGATACTTTTGCCATCTCTAAAAGGATCCTTGACAATTGCTTGAGGGTTGTTAAAAAATCACAAACTTGATGGAATGATGCAAAGGTAAATCTAGTAAGACAGTTTGGGGTTTATGTCATCTTACTATAAGATCAGTTCACTATCCTCCCTTGGAGCTTAACCAGTACTTGATCCATCAAAGTTCACTAGGGAAGTTCATATGGGTGCTTAATAGGTCTGGGGATCATCTGATAATTCAAGAATCAATAGATCAGTAGCATGTGGCACGTAAAAATAAAAATGCTAATATTGTATTGTCGCCATTCATACCCTTGATTTGCCGTCTAAATCTATGCTAGAACCTCCAATCCTGTTTAATAGTTAGACTAACATAAAAATGCGAAACAAGATTTGCTAATGTAGAAACTTAAACAAAAAAAATGGTGTCACTTGCAGAATGTGCATAAAACATATGACATACTTATTCTGATGCAAATCGAAGAAAATGCGAACTTATAAACTTAGTACATAATAGTTCTAGTATTGTTCATCTTTCTGTGCATCATACTTAAAGGTCTTAGTGCATGAAAACATACCAAATGTATTCTACAATTATCGTATTAGCGTGGGGCATGACATCCAAGTTGAGATGACTCTCGAACCTATAGTAGTATTGTTCTCGGACTTCAAAACATACACCCTGAACTTAGAAAAGCTCTTGATGTTTCCACTCTTCTTCTGTTTTGGCAAGAGAGAAATCCATGTGTTTGCTGTCATGGGACTGGCAGTCAGTGACTTCTTTGTGATGCTTATCTGGCATCGTCTTTGGTGCCAAGATCAGCGCCATTTTCACCTAGTCAAAAAAGTAAAGCAGCGTGAGTAATAGACATATCTACTGAAATAAAAATCCTGGGAACTTAATCTTATGGAAGATAGTTCAAACAACAAGCTCTATTTGCATGAATTGGCCTTCTGGTATTCACAAGAGTTTTGTTTTGAAATGATAAAAGGATAAACTGGGTACTTCAAAGAAGGGTTTCTTTAGCAAGTGCCAGCACCGAAAAGCAGAAAACCACTTTTTGATGACTAGTTTCAAGTAGGAAAACTTCACATTTTTGAAGCATAAACGACGAAAGGACGCTACCACATTCTCCTTGAAAAATAAACTAAAACAGTGGCATAACTATACTTTTCCTTTTAGAATTATTTCATGGTTATTCTCAGGCCCCATTCCCAAAAGAGAACTTGTGAACAAGTAAAAAAACTGTGTGCAGTTACATAGCCAAAGGAAGGTCAGACTGCAAAGTGCAACAATTTAAGAAATTAATGAAATTTTACCTTACCAAGGACTAATCAGCAAACAAGTTATTCTGATATATCATTAGATCTAATGGATGATCAACTTGTCAATCTTGAAAGTGCACCTAAATCTTTCCTCTTGCAATTAAAAGGCAATCACATTGAAGTCCTTTCCTCTTTCGAAAACTTGGCATGATCATTACAAATCACTTTTGCCAACTGCTTTGGCGAAAATATCCATTAGATATTGCCATGACAGAGCAATACTACCAAGCACAGCCATAACCAGTATGACCAATTGAAGTCACAGAACACGAAAAATCTAAGACAAGAGTGAAGATGAGAAATTGAGTCTACATGAAGTCCACAACATAGACTTAAAATTGGCAATAATCAATTTAGTTATCAAAAGAAATGGCCAGCTTCGTTCATTAATCCTGCCTCACACAAATGCATTTCTTTTGCAGACATTGTTGTCACAAGGAGATGAAGAAAATGTCAATTGTCAACCAAACAAAACGTGTAGGACAACGTTGCAGCAATCAAAATGGAGAAGTCAAAGAGTAGACTCTCAGTCCAAATGTCATAAGACCTCTTTGAATGTCAGACATTTACTCAATTGCTTAAGACAGTGCTCAAAATCGGCAAACTATTTACCTGAGAACCGCTGTAGAATGGCTGAACAGCAAACCAATAATGTGCATTTCCCTTCTCTCTCTCTCTCTCTCTCTCTCTTCACTTTCCTACCTTTGGAGCTTGACCGGTACTTGATCCATAGGAATTTCACTTTGGAAGTCCAGACGGGTGCGCCACAGGTCTAGGGATCACTTGATTCAGGAATTAATAGATCAGTAGCATGTGGGATGTGAAAGGAAAAATGCAACATATTTCATTGCTGCAATTCATACCTTTGATTTGCTGCGCAAATCTATGCCAGAATCTTCGATTCTTTAGGAACATGTTGAGATAAAGTTCTCGAGAGAAACATTTCATCACTCTATCTATGAGAGTTTCCCAGAATCATCAGACACTGCAGGCATTTCACTCCATGTGAAATCAAATAAGCAGATTGCACGCTCTATATACAGCATGACTCACAATGGGAAAAAAGCAAAGTCCCCACACCTTGTAAATACCCGCATGCCAGGATATGTCCAAACCTTTCAGCGATCTTTCCATGTCCCTCAATCAAATCATGTAGCATTGATAGATACCTTTATCAACTTTATGTGCAGGATATGAGATATCTTGTACTAGTCCTTGCCTGCATCTTTTTGGCACCTCTCCTCCAATTTTGGGTGACCTGAATTCTTAGGTGAGTACAGAATAGTTCTAGTCTTGTTCATCTTTTTGGGCATCACAAAAGGTTTTAGTGCATGAAAACATACCAAATGTATTCTGCAATTATTGTATCAGCATAGGGCATGACGTCCAAGTTGAGAAGACTCTCAAGTACTATTGTTCTCGGACTTCAAAGCATACACACTGAACTTAGAATCGCTCTTGGTGTTTCCATTCTTCTTCTAGTTTAGCAAGAGAGAAATCAATGTGTTTCCTGTCACACGACTGGCCGTCAATGAGTTGTTTGTGATCCTCATCTTGCATTACACGCTGGTGCCAAAATCTGCTTCATTTCTGCCCAGTTTGAAAAATAAAACAGCATGAGCAACAAACAAATCTACTGAAACAAAAAACCTGGGAGCTTAATCTCAGGGAAGATAGTTTAAACGGCGAGCTCTATTTGTACAACATGGCCTTCCGGTATGCATGAGAGTTTAGTTTTGAAAAGATAAAAGAATGGACAAGGTACTTCAAAAGAAAGGGTCTTTCCAGCAAGTGGTAGCAATTTTTCCCTAAGCTTAATCTCATGAAACCACTTTTGAAGACTAGTTTCAAGTGGGAAAAACTTGCATTTTTTAAGCATAAAAAGCGAGGTTTAAACACAATTGTCACGATCAATTGTACACAAACAACTTAAAAGTACAGACCCCCACTCATCAAATACAGAGCATGATGATCCAAAACCAAAATGCCATTGCAAATTTGAAATAGCAGCCACCGACCACACATCATAATAGTTTTTAGCGCTACAAGAGTCCAGTTCAAGAAGCCAAATCAGCAAACCCGGCTCCTCTTCACCAGATCAAGCAATAAATCAAAAGATACAGAAACAAATTCATATGACGCCAAACAGATGTGCTCAACTTCGCTCAGAAATTCTCTAGAAGCACCAACAATTCAAAGTTAAAAACTACATGCTGAACTCAGTGGGCATTGTCCTCTCTCTCCATAACCAAATCACGTCGCAAACCCCTCTCTCTCTCTCTATCTCTCTCTCTCTCTCTCTCTCTCTCTCTTCAGCGCTCTGTCCATGTCCCCCAAAATCAAATCAAGTATTCGAGACACAATTCGAAAAATTATTCATGTAAAAATCTGGGAAACAAGGTCCCACATACCTTCAGTGAAGAAAATTAGGGCTCGACCAGCCATCCAATTTGTATGTGCGGGATATGAGCGATCTTGTCCCAGTCCTCGCCTGCTTGTCTTTTGCAACTCTCCTCCAATTTTGAGTTATTTACAATTTCTAGGTGAGTAAGGGATGTGAGCCTTCGCATTGCTTCAGGGAATGATGTCAACAAGGAGCACCCATGGATCCCGAGATATTGAAGTGATTGAAGGGCCTCGATCTGCTCTGGTATATCCTTCAGATTGTCGCAATACCAAATTTTGAGATGCTCGAGATTGCGGGCATGTAGAAGCCACTGTGGGAGAGATGTCAATTTGGGAAGTTTAACGATTTCCACGAAGTGGAGACTCTGAAGGCCTCCATGGAAATCCAAGATGTTGCCGCTTTCGTATTTGGATATATCCAGCTCCTCACATTTCTCGATTTGCTCGGATAGTTCCTTAAAATTGGGGCAATCGGAAATTTTGAGCGTCTCAAGACTGCGGAGCAAAATCCACTGTGGGAGAGATTCTAGTTTAGGAATTTCATCGAAAGTCACAGACCGGAGACTCTGAAGTCCATGGAAATCCAAGATGATGTTGCCGCTTTCATCTTTGGATAAATCGAGCTCCTCGCATTCGGAAATATCGAGACTCTCGAGACCGCGGAGCTGTAGAATCCACTGTGGGAGAGATTCTAGTTTGGGATTTCCTGTGATATTTAGAGACCGGAGACTCTGAAAGCCTCCATGGAAATCCAAGATGTTGCCACTTTCGTCTTTGGATATATCCAGCTCCTTGCAATAACAAATAGAGAGATAATCGAGCTTCGATAGATGCCGCAAACCAAGTGGGAGGGAAGTTAACCGAGGAAGACGCCACATACGAAGAGATTCAAGTGAGGTGAGACTTGCCAGACACTCCCCAGGCAAATATTCTAGAGAGTTCATCCCATCGATGCGGAGACCCTTCAACTTACTAAGGCCTAATTGGGGGAACCGTCTACATCTTTCACACTCGTTCAATCTTAACTCAACTAAATTGGGCAGCTCGGTCATCCAACTCGGCAAACTCTCACCTTTATATCCCCTAATAATCAATTTCTGCAGATTGTCAGGCGGCCTCAATCCATCTAATAGTGCTTCATCTCTCTTCGTAATCATTGCTCCATTGGTAATATCGAAAATGCCCCTCTTCGTAATCATTTCTTCATTTGTAATATCGTAAATGTCTTTCCATGAAAGAATCAATGATTCCAGAGAACACTTCTCTCTCAGGTTCGCGGCCTGGGATTCTTCTACCGCATCCATCACGCTTCCCAAATTTTCAATGGAAAGGCTTCCCCGAATGTTATTAAGCTTATTTAGCTCCCTAAGTCCGCAATATTTCTTAACAAGAGCTTTATCTTTGGGCAATATAAAGTTACTTAACGCATGCAACGAACTCAATTGCCCTAGTCCACATGGCATATAACTAAGTTTATCACAATAATTTATGTCTAGATTTCGAAGGCTGACCAACTTCCTTATACCCCTTGGCAATTCTTCAAGGGATGCACAATGGCGGAGATTAAGTGTTTGCAAATTATGCAATCTTGTGATGGAGTTAGGAAGCCTTTTGAGTGCAGCATTGTTAGAGAGATCGAGAAACGTAAGATGCTTCAACTTACAAATGAACCTTGGCACCTTCTTGATACTTGCCGAATGCATATCCAAGATGCGCAACCTCTTGAAACTTTGAATGAGTCGGCGTAGATCCGCTTGACTTGTTGGTTCCCTCAACCAAAATTCGGTAATGGATAAAAATGTTCTAAGTGCACTTGCTTTCATGCATGAGATTAGAGGTTTACCCATCAAATTGGAAGTTGAATCATAAGATATATGACGAGTTCTTTCATGTATGAGTTTTGTATCATCCCATGCCACCCAACACTCGGTCCCTGCAACTGAGCAGGCTAGATCATGCATCAAATCATGCATCTTGCAAGTACCCCCGTTGAATGGATATTCTTTATAATCTTGGAAAAAGTTATTCCAAAGTAGATCCATGAAATATCCATGAGCAATGTCTTCTAAATGCCGACTTTTATTTGATTGGATAAATCCTTCGGCCACCCAAAGATTGACCAAAGTTTGCTTGTCCATCTCATAATCTTTAGGAAACAATGAACAGAATGCAAAACATTGTCTTAAATGTGAAGGAAGATGGTCATAACTTAGCCTAAGAACAGATATTATGCTGTCATCCGTTTGAGATACTTCTGGGAGCTCATATTTTTTGAAATCTAACCATTCGAGTTTACTTTTTCTAAATAGCAAACTCCCAACAGTTCGAACAACCAATGGAACCCCAGAGCACTTTCTAACTATCTCTTCACCAATGGCTAGCATGCCAGAATCTTGTATCTCCTCTATCTTTCGAACAGCCATTTGCATTAATAATTCAAGAGACGCACTATCAGATAAGCCCCTAAGAAAATGTGGCTGAGCAGTGCCGGTGATCTCCGCAACTGAAGAAATGCGTGTCGTTATAAGGATCTTGCTTCCTCTGGCACCTCCCGCCAACAAAGTTTTCAAGCTTAGCCATGTTGTTTGGTCTATACTCCACACATCATCTAAAACTAAGAGATATTTCTTTCCATCAATTTTTGCCCTCAGTTTGCTTTGCAACAGTTCCATCGTATCATTAGCTGGTTCTTCCTCCTCTGCACAAGCTAACATCTTTTTCAATAATTTTTTCACATCAAAGTCAGTAGAGACACAAACCCACATTTTTAAGTCAAATTTACTATCTCCATACACATATTTAGCAAGAGCTGTTTTTCCAAGTCCACCAATACCAACTATTGGAAGGATGGAAACATTCTCTTCCATGTTTGGATCCAGTAAAAATTTCATAACTCTCTCCTTATCATCTTCTCTTCCTTTAATATCTTCCTCACGTATAAATGAATGCGTCTCTTCTCTATTCCTCCACTCTTTCTTGGGGTGCACCTTCAAGGTGGATATTCTATTAGCTTCAAGGGCTTTTATTCTCGCCGTCACTTCTCTTACTTTGCCACTCATCGTCAATTTAAAAGCAAGCTGGTTTGAACTTGAGAAAAATGTCCTTATCGCCTTCATCTTTTCATTGTGGCCCCTTAGTTCTTGTCGCATAGCTTCTATGTTGAATTCTTCAAGCACATCCTGTGCCTCATAGAAAGCGTCTTTCAATTGCTCAACCCAAATTCGGATGTGGTCATGGTGGTACTGCTCTTCTGCATCGTCCAGTACAGGCTGAAGAAGGGAGACAGTCTTCTTGAGGGCCTCGAGTTCAAGATTGATGCCCCATAACTTTCCAACTATTTCTATTGCTTGAGAACCTAAAATCTCAATGATCTTTTCAGCAATGCTACCAATGACAGCTTCTGCCATTTTTGTTCTCTATATCTCTCTTTCTTTGTCTCTGTGGATCAAAAGACATTAGTTCCAAGGCTATAGGCTTATCAGAACATGTATAAGAAGTTCATGTTGATGCTTCCGTAAGACTTGGCAAATAAAAAGTCCTAACAAATCTAATATTGAACTTCCTTGACTAACTCGAGTTGTTGGACGTAGGAATTGTCATCGTCCGTGCAAGCCTCAATCAAAAATGCATATGGGACCCACGGAGGTCGAGTTTGAGGTTTGCGATTGAAGCCTAATTGTACATTGTTATTAAGAATTAAACCTAGGTGTTGTTATTGGTGCATAATTTCCTAATGAAATTGAATTTCCCCATATATCAATCTTTTCAAAAGAAGCTGGCCTTTTTCAACATTTTTTTTTTTTAGGATTATCTCGAATTATTATTAAAAACCATTCCACAAAATAGCTTAATTGGATGGAGACTCTCCCAAAATTTCAAAAATTGCATTAATCACGTTAAGAGAGTTGGAGAGGGTTAAAGAATTTCTAGATTTTGGTTAATTCATGATAATGGGAGGTCGCGTGGTCGGGTTATAGGGAGGGTTTGGTGGAAGGCTTTTGCTCAGAAGCGATATAGGATTGAGTTAACAAAGCTTGTGCTTAGATTGAAGCGCAGCGTAAGCGCAGAGTGAATGTCACGGCGGTGGCGACGTGAATGCTCTCCAAAAGTTTTTCTATGATTGGCAAATGTTACCTTGATTTTCTCGAGATGTTTTGACTAATAGATTATAAGGGACATTCCCTATTTATTTCTTTGATTAATTATGTAATATTTACTACACGATTGTTGTTGATGTAGCAACCGATATGTTAGTTGTATCGCATTGTTATTTTGTTGGATGTTAGATTTTATTTGCTTTTCTATTATTGCTGGTTGCTATGGGTAATTAAGCGTAGGTGGTAATAAAAGTTTTTGTAACTTCATAGAATTTATTTGCATAAGACAATTATATTAATAATTTTGAGTTAGGATTTTTTGGAGGATGATTGGAAACATAGTGACCTTTGATTCTGAAGCCTTACTTAAAATTATTCATTAATATAATGGGTCTATGCAAATAGGGATGCATAAATGATAGGCATTAATTATTAGTGCATGTATGTGCGATGTGTTCGGATCGATGATTGTTAAGAATGTAATTGCTGATATGAACGGCAACAATTGTGAAATATTGAATATAAAGATTCAATATGTGCTGGAAAAGCAAGAAGCACTAGAAGCTCTTGACCATGTTATGGAAGATCTTGAGGATGCCATGCGCCACCTTGAGCTAGCGAGGACACTTCTGCGGCATTTGAGCCAAAAATAGATATTTTCAATGCTGGTTCTAGCTCAAAAAAGGGCTTTGTGCTCCTAGCGCAAGCGTGATTGATTACCGTTCAATATGTGGGAATGCAAAGGATCAAGTCCTTGTGCAAGAAATCAAGAGTTAACCAACACAAAAGAGGAAAACGTCCTCAAGTGAAGAAAATGTCAAGGGTGATAATGTTACAATTGTGACAAAGAGGTCACTATGCTTGCAAACGTCGTGAGCCAAAGAAGGTATACACCTCTTGTACATTTGAGAACTTTCTTATGTGTCCAAGTTCTCATTATAAGCTGAATCCAATCCTTTGTGGAATGTAGATTCAGAGCGACATACCATGTAGCAAAAGGATAGATGATCCTTCGTGGAATTCAGCCCGAGTACCAAATGGAACTAAATGGATCTATGTAGGAAATAACTCCAAAGATGAAATTAAAGGGATTGGCACTTGCCAATTGAACATGCGTGGTGGACGCACCTTGTTCCTACATGATGTTCTAACATCCAGATTCGTCGAAATTTAGTGTACTGTTTTGGTGTTGGTCAAGCTTGGTTATTTTTATATGAACTTCCATAATAAATGTGTAGATTTGTATTTGGATACAAACTACTATGGTTATGGTCACTTTCGAGATGGTTTTATTATACTAAATGTTGACCATGGTGATGTCAATATGTTATTCCTTGTTCCACGTCTACACCTTATATGATAATGATGTGAATATGGTGGCATCTTTAGACTTGGTCATGTGGGCCAACAACATATGAATAGACTAGTTAAAGAGGGCTTGTTGGGCAATATTGAAAAAGTCGATTTGTCCATATGTGAGCATTGCCTAGTAGGGAAAATGACAAAGGAAACCATTTGGAAAGGTAAAGAGCTGAATTTCCTGCATTTAATCCATTTAGACGTATGTGGTTCAATGAATGTGAGAGGAAGGCAATGGGCTGTTTATTTCATCACTTTTTTATAGATGATTATACTCGAGTCAGATATGTCTATTTGATTTCTCATAAATTTGAAGCATAAGTTGTTTCAGAAGGTTTATGAACCTGGCAGAAAATCAATTAGACAAGAAAATAAATGTATTTAGATCCGATCGAGGTTGAGAATATTTATCTAATAAGTTCAGAAAATTATGTGATGAAAAAGGAATAGAAAAGATAGTTGTCTATTCCATATACTCATCAACAAAATGGTGTTGCGAGAGAATAAACGAATCCTCTTTGGAATGGTTAGGTTCAAGATGGCGCATGCTAACTTACCTATCACTTTTTGGAGTGATGCGTTGTTGCTTGCTGTAATATATGCTTGGATGCCTTCCAAATCAGTTATTTCCACTTCATATGAGTTATGGACAGTTAGAAAACCGGACTTAAGTTTTCTTAAGCCATGGGGTTGTGCTGCTTATATTCATGAGTCATCTCTCACAAGTTTGGGAAATTGGGTCCCAAAGAAAATAAGAGTATTTTCATGAGATGTCTGCCGAACACTCAAAAGGGTATGTGTTCATAGGTGAGCAGGAAAGTGGGAGTATAACTGAATTTGAATCACGTGATGTCACATCCTTAGTGGATGAATTTCCTAAGATGGGCGAAATAGGGGAAAATTACTCCCTATTTGAAACCTTTGATCAAGATAATGATGTTAGTGGAGTTTGTCCAAGTGGGAGTAATATGAGATGTGATGAATTGAATTCAACTCATTCTCAATTGCAACCACCCTGATGTGACAACATCATCATTACCTAATCCAAGTGGGAGCATGATGGGGAATGATGTGCTAAGTGTATAATCTCCCATACGGTGAACAAGTCGCCAAAGTATTCTCCGTTGATGTTTTGACATTGAAAAGGGGAAACTTTTATGGTTGCTCCACAAGATGAGGATGAGCCAAGAAATATTAATGAGGCTTTTAATTGCCATAATAAGAAAAAATGGATTTATGCAATGAAAGAGGAAATGGAGTCAATGAAATCAAACCAAGTCTAAGAATTGGTTGATTTTCCAAAAGGACACAAAGCTATTGGGAACAAGTGGGTTCTTAAAATAAAGCGAAATGCTGATGGCTCGATAGAAAGGCATAAGGCTAGCCTTGTGGCAAAGGGTATAATCAACGGGAAGAAATTGATTATGAAGATACATTTTCTTCGTAGTGAGATTTATCTCGATTCCATTATTACGGCAATAATTGCAAGTATGGATCTTGAGTTACATCAAATGGATATAAAGACTGCTTTCCTCAATGGAGAAATAGAGGAAGAAATATATGGAACAACCTGCTGGTTTCATAATGAAAGACCAAGATGAAAAGGTATATCGATTTTTAGGTCGATATATGGTCGTGCGATCATCGAGACAATGGTATATACGTTTTCATAGTGCCAAAATGGCATATGATTTTACAATGATAGATGATGATCATTGTGTATATATCAAAAATCCAATGATCAATTTGTGATCACATCATTATATGTTAATGATATACTAATTGCGAAGCAATATGGAGTTTGTTAATACTATCAAGAGTTGGTTGTCTTCCAACTTTGAGATGAAAGATATGGGTAAGGCTGCATACACTCTTGGAGTTAAGATTTCAAGAGATCGTTTTAAAGAGATCGTTGTCTCTTTCACAGGAATCATATATAAATAAGATTCTTGAATGATTTCGTATGCAAGATTGTAAACCCATAGACACTCCTATTGTAAAAAGGTGAAGGATTGAGCCATAGTCTGTGTCCAAGGACTCCACAAGAGAAGGAACAAACGAAATATGTTCCTTATGCTAGTGCTGTTGGGAGCTTGATATGCGCTATGATGTGTACAAGACACGGCGTATGTTTTGCAGTTGGAATGGTGAGTAGATACCAATCCAATCCAGGTCCAGCACAATGGAAAGCCGTTAAAAGAATACTAAGGTATCTAAAGAGAACTGCTGATTATACGCTGAGTTATAAATGAAATGATCTGCAACTTAAAGGCTATTCTGATGCTGATTGAGAGAGGAGATTTAAATGAAAGGAAATCTATCTCTGGATTTGTTTTCTTACTGAATAATGGCACCATATGTTGGAGTAATAAGAAACAAAAGTGTATAGCCTTGTCTACGATGTAAGTTGAGTTTGTGGCATTATCAACAGCGGTGTAAGAAAGTGTTTGGCTTAAGAGATTTTTGGATCATTTAGATGTTATTGGAAGTGTTGCAGATTTATTGTTGGTTAAGCTGTGGTAGACAAGTAGCAAAAGCATATACCAAAGATCCAAATATCATGGCAAGACCAAACTTATAGATACCAAGTATAATTTTGTTATGGATATGGTTGCACGAAAAGATGTGAACTTAGAGTACATACTACGCATATAATGGTAGCAGATCCTATGACAAAGCCAATACCTAGAGATGTGTTTTGTGGCCATATAAAATCTCTAGGATTGCGTAGAGACGATGTCTGAATATTGTAATTTCCCTAAGTGTTCACATTTGATGAATTTGTGTTTTCATCATTAATGCCTATGAATCTTTGTTTGATCTTTATGCATCTTAATGCTTAGTACATTACTTTAAGTTGAGAAGTATGTCGGACAGATATAAGATTAGCCCACTCACATGGATAATCGCCTCTATTTTTGTGTGATAAATAGAGATGAGACTGTTTTTAAGCTTATTATCTAGGTGATAATTGAGAGCTCAAGCTTAAAACACGTATGTCGCCTTAACTAGGTGTTAAGATGAGGATATAATACTTACTATGTCCGAAAGTAAAATACCCACATATTTTACTTTCTGTCTAAGATGCCAGATGTGAGTTCTTATGAATTTGTGAATGAGTAGATACGTGAACTCAAGTTAGACATTGGGTATGTACGAACTATCATCTGTACGGTATTGAAAGGTGTAGACATACGCTCTATGGGAAAGGAGTTAATATCGTAATACGTATTTCATATTACGTATGCATGAGACGACCAATAAGAGCGGCAAAAGTTTGATCTCAACTTTTATGCCGTGTGAGACTCTTGAGGAATAGAGTTCATCAGTTTTAGTCCCCTCATGACTCTTACTTATTCTCAAGATTTCTATTTAGTGTTTGCTATCTTAGGATGTTGCCAATGGTCATGAGTGATTCGATCTAATAGGACATTTCTAGAAAAGCAAGCTGAACTGAAATTGAGAGTTTGAAGGAAAGGAATATCGATTTTGTAGAATCACATTGTAGTTTTGTATTCACCGGTTAACCAATTATGACTGTCTTTTGGGATAATCATAATTGTGAATATAATATATATATATATATATATATATATATATATATATATATATATATATATATATATGTCATTGTTTAAAAGAGATCAAGAGAGATATAAATGTGATCGATCGATCTAGGGTACATACTAAATCTACTCGGAGTGTGACGCCCATTATGAGCTGCTATATATTCCTAACAGATGTATAGCAACGAGCTCTCAAAGTATGCTGGTCGCACAGATTATTCACCAGTATGAATGTTGAAGAGAGGTAAAGAGAATCCTGTTCAGCCCACCATGTGCGAGTGGGAGATGATGGTTTTAATTGGTGATGAGCTTAAGGCCCATCCGCCCATGCTGGATCCAAAAGGCCCAGCCCACGGGAATAGAGCCCATGGATGGGGGAACGTATAAAAGGGATGAGAAAGAGAGAGAGGACACACCCTTTGGCGCATAACATACGTACGTCCTCTCCAACGCTCTCTCTCCCTCCAAAAAGAACAGTAAGCACAAGGCCACTGTTTTCTCCCCTTCAAGGCATCGTCGGATCGAACAGGGCCAAATTATCTTCCTCTTATCGGCGTCGGTGTCTAATCTGTGGCTAACAAGGTACGCTCGAATCTGTGGTGTGCTTTACGATCGGTGATACGTGATTTTCCCGGGCCTCGTCTTCCGCATTGATTTAGGGATTCGATTCAGTGTCGAATCTGGTTTTCGGGGATTCGTTATTCCCTACATAGTGATGGAAAACCAAAATCGGACAAGATTCGGAAGCGGTGAGCGGAAGAAAAAGCTGGAGAGTCAAAAAGGTGTAGGATTCGGTGATCTTGAGGAAGAACAAGAAGCCAGCGACGCACGCAAGGGGACTACAATTCACGCACCCTGCTATCCGCTTATCATGGTAAAGCCTGCTGATTCCTTCTCTTTCTTGTTCATGTTTTCATTTGATCAGAACCAAATTCCATGTTCGCCACTCTTGCTATTTATTTGCAGAGTCCCAAAGCCATGAATGTGTGAATACTAAGGTGTTCGTGTGAAATAGCACAAGTTCGGAATTTCAATGCTTGTTTCTAGATTCCACAATTCTTTTCTCACTCTATTTGACCTAAAATTCACTGTGTGTTAACCCTTTTAATAATAAACATTCTTTTCACAATTATCTAGATATATATTGAAAAATCAAAACATAGAAATTACGCATCAAAACTTAAAAAATCACACTAAGTTCATGTTATGGTATAGAAAGTTTACCATCATATTGAATTCTTCAAAAATCATTTCAACATCTTCCTTATGTATTATAGTAGCCATACTATTTGTTGCAGGATGTCTTTCATATATTAGTGTTTGCAAGGGATTTGCAAACTTAAACAAGGAAGCAGTGTGTATTCACATATTGCACTTGATCAAGCAATCAAGTTGATGTTCAAGCATTGTGAAATTAAAGGCTTCGTGCATATTAAAAATATACTACATGATAAAAAAAAATTGTGTTGGTTTAAATTAAAAATCTCATTAGAGTTGGTGTATAAAAAGTCTACATTTGCTTTATCACATAACTAATATCTTTTGAAGATTGAAATTCTAAACAAGAAAAGTACTGTGGACTTATATGGAAAATGGTAATATTAAATGGTTAATCATACATAATGCCTTATGCTGAATTATGTGGATCAACATTGTTTACAGTACGGAGCGTTAAGACATAGAAAGAATTGTGTCCCTTGGGCTCACTTTATCTGGAATAATGCCATTGCTCCCAGAATACGGTTCAACCTTTGGGCGATTAAGAAGAATTACCTTCCCTGCTTAGGCTTTACTCATTTCTCATGGAAGAATTGATTATGAAGTGTGTGCCTTTTGCAAGATGCTCCTGATTCGATTGAACATCTCTTCTTTGAGTGTCATGTTCCCGTGGCCCGCTTGCTTTCTTTTGGGCAGGGAGATGTAATCTTCCCTAGCATAACAGGTCATGAGCAGAAAATCTCCTTTGGGCTCTGAAATATTTATTTGGTAAGGACTTTTCCACTCAATTGCCCATTTCTCAATTGCATCATTTTTGAGGCGAAGTGCTTGAGGTTGCGGCTTTAAAGAATCATCTCATAAAAGTCGTCAGGGACAAAGTACTAACCTACAACAAGGTGCTTGACAACCGGAGAAATAGGAGGCTTCAACGAAGGTGGGGATTTGACCCTTCATTCTTCGTTGCTGGCCCCCGAGCTCTAATAGGATGCTGGGTTTGTTCTTCGCTAGCTCGATTAGTGCTAGGGTTTTGCTCCTGTCCTTCGTCTGGACGTTGCTGCGCCTGTTGCACTCGTGCTGCTTTTGGATGTGTACCCTTTTGCTTCCTTCGAACTTGGGGGCGTCTGCTCTTGTTGTTGCCGATTGTCTCGGCTGTTTCTTGTTTCTTTTACATCGGCTCCCTTCCACTCAGTTTGCTCGTGTGCTTTTTGAGTGAAAGTTTTTGGTGACGGTCTTTTGTATAGTTGGCTTTTCCTCTTTTTATTATTACCTTTACCAAAAAAAAAAACATTGTTGACAATCTATAGTTTTTCCTCCCATTTATTTTTAAAATCTCCATTCTTAATCATAGAAATGAAATGGGTAAGAAGATAAAAAAAGTTAGACTAACATAAAGTGACATGTATTGATAATTTATAAATGAATACGCAATGTCAACCAGCTTTTCAAATAAATGAGCCAGCAACAACTCATCCACAATTGTTTAGTTTGTTTGTTGTGAGAATGTTAAGATGCTTTCAAAGCATCATGTTATCAACCACCAATTAATTATTCAATATCAAGTGCTATGAACTTTTGACTTTCCTCTAAAGAAAAATATTATGAATGAATTATTTATAACGTCTCATTAATAGTGCCCTTGACTTATATTTTGGTAAAATATGCCATTGACAAAATGTGTTGGATCATCGGCACGATGGTTGCTAAACTTGAGCAATTCTTGAGAAGTGGTTTTAGCACTGAAAGCTGGAGTCTCATATTCAACGGTTCAAGTCCAAATTTAGCTTATGCACTAAATTCAATTTAGCTTCTTTTCTCTTTAGCACCCAAAGAAAAGAAAAGTGATGACTTTTAAGTCAAGCCTATGAAACTTTACCAAAGTGGGAGGAAAAAGTTTCCAGCTTCATTAGTTAACGATAGCCACGAAAAATGTGAACGATCATGAGATGACCATGTGGATTGTTCTGATCCTTTTGAGCAATAACTTAGAATACACTTGCATTCCGTTCTTTTAAAGTTCCGTTGTTTATTATATGTGCAATTGTCCCGGCATCAATTACTAGTACAATTTTAAGTGTAATGACCAATTCCAAAGGTAATTTTATTATTATGAACGTGGATTAAAAATTTAAAGAAAAAAGTGGTGGGTCCCAATTCCAAAGGTAATTTTATGTTCGTCTGATTTATTTGTCTGTTATCGCATGCATTTCCCTACTGCAATTATTCTGTCTTCGATCTTCTTCACTCCGAGTCCGAGGTGCTTTCCACGACCAAAAGTCCCACTTGGGGCCGTTATCTGCGTCTAATAAGTAAGAAATTATTAAATGGAAAATATATATGGTAAACTAAATCTAAACTATAAAAATTGAAGAGATTTGTTTAGAGTCCACAGTTTTTAATGGTTCAAATTCAATTTGGTTTATATCCTAAGTTCACTCAATAATTTTTCTAGATAGATAATTGTGCCACTGCTTTTTAATGTGTATGAGCTGTCTCGATGAAATTAATACCACTTGCGTAATCTCGATCTAGTATACCAAATCCTTGATAAATTTTTGATCCAATCATCCTTGATAAACAAAATTCATTAAATAAATTTTTGAAATAAGGGGGATGATCATAACAGTGCAAGCGGAGTAGATGTTTAGCTGTGTTCCTAATCCCTTGATTGTAAAAGATGATCTTGTGGGCTAGATATGATGATTGATTCTCACAATCTTGGGAAAAAGAAAATCAGCGATAATTTATTCTTATACTAGAGGATAGAGACGCATGACTTTTTTCAGTGGGGTGGGGTCAACAACGAATAATGTCAGAATTTCGGAAAATGATGGTGTTTACTTAGGGACCAAGATATCTAACAGGTGTGAATACACGGACTTATTTTCATTGAGGACAGAATAAATTCGGATTGTTATATTGACACAAGTTCCTTCGCTCGATTGTTTGATGTAGAATCTATTTGGTTATCGATTAAGGAAAACCCTTTCGTGAGCTTAAGGGGGGATGGCTTTCGGTGGCCGGGAATCTAAAAAGGGAGATTTAGGTGAGAGGTGGAAAGTAATGGGAAATCAAAATCAGACAAGAGGAACCAATCAGATCAGAAAGCTTACAGTCAAAAGGTTGCTGAGGAACAAGAAGCCATCCTTTCATGTTTTGGCATGATAAGAATCCGACGCACGCAAGCGAGCCACAATTCACACACTCGGCCATCCGTTTATCATGGTAAAGCTTTCTGATTCCTTCCCTTTTCCGCTTTATCTTTTGGTATGATCAGAATCCGATTCCGTGTTTGCCACTATTATGATTTGTTTATGATTTGTTTGCAAAGTCCCAAAGCCATGCATGTATGATGAATCATAAGGTGTTCCTGTGAATTAACACGAGTTAGGAATTTCCACACTTATTTCTAGATTCCATGATTCATTTCTCATAAAATTTTGATATGAAACTTGCTATGTCTTAATCCCCTTCGCATTAACTTGTCTGTGGATGAATCATGTCACCTTGTTGTTCCCTTTGCATGATTGGATTGGACTGAGTATGTTTCGTCCATGTTCTACCCCTTGAAGTATCCCGGAGTGGCCTCGTTGTTTGCTTGCATGAATTTGCTTCATCCACCATACTCCCATTGCGTTAGATTTGCTTTCACATTAAATTCAATATGTGCGTAGTTTATTATTTGCAATTTCGTCGTTTATTACATAGTGTTTACCTACGCCCCCACCCAAAAAGATTGGATCTTTATACTGTTTTTGGTCGTGCATACAGCTTTACTTAGTTCCTAAGCATTCGATTAGCTCTTATTTTATTCACAAGCACTTAGTTAGATTAACTCATAATAGTAATGAAAAGAAATCATAAATATATAATAAAAAGATGTAGATGGCATATTAGATGACTATTGCATCACGAGGGTCCTGTCCCAAAACTTGATAATAAGATGTTGTATAATGATACAGCTTGAGCTATTTCTTTACTCATCTTTTACACGCTTTGTTATTATTTGATCGGAATTTTATTTGTTTGAGTATCCATACATGATTATTTAGATTTCTTCAGCCAAAAAAAGGAAGATGGCATGCAAAGCCTTTTATAAAAAGAAAATGTAGCCATAATAGGAGTTAGATTTATTTAGCGTAATCAAGTTTCTAAGCTTATGAATCTTTAGTTCACAAAAGTAAAATGTCTCTCATGTTTTACTCGGCTCCTAACTTTAGTAGCGGCTCTAGTTAAAATCAATTAAATAATTAATGAGAAACCAATTTCCCATGGGTAGGGCTTGGGAGAGACCGCACGAAGCGTAAGTGCCATCTTGCAAGAGGCTTATTTGTGCTTGCTTAGCAATCTGTTAATCTCCCTTTGGCTCAGCTCAGGAGGGTCACAACACATTGAAACAAAAACTAGTTCTTCAAATAGAATGAAGTAATGCTTTGCACTCATAACAACAAGACTTCTCTAGAAAACGGGCAAAATTTTTGGAAAATTCAAGTCATGAGCTTCCTGCGAACATGAATATTGAGTTAATTAAATGAAAGAGAAATGAGGGGTCCGAGTGCGCGCATTACACACACACTATATATATAGAAAGGGAAAACTAGTGCTAGGTGGTGGCTCGCCCAATCACAGCGTCTCCCAACTAAGGCTAGAAAAGCCCCGACCAAGGCCATTTGGGCCCTGTGCTAGAGCTGGGCGCACTCTAGGCCTTCGCTAGCACCAGGAAGAGGTTGCCAAGCACCAGCTAGTCACTCACTAAGGGGCCACTAGCCATTGTGACTATCATGCGACAGGCTCCGGTACGACCAATGTATATCATTATACATTTATTTCAGCCATGAATAATGCGTGGACGTCTGAACGTGTCGCAAAATAAATTAGTTGCACTACATACATTGTGTGAACCTATATCACAGAGAAATCATTTATTCACTTGAATTTGCATGTGATGCCATGGATCATGCCTTTGATGTTTGGATACGTACTAGATTCAGCTGCATGGTTTGATTTGCATGCCATTTTGCACCTATTAGAATATTTATGTTCGGTTAAATATTATGATTAGATTCAATTTTTCGTGCAACTGTTATGATTGAACTCACTTTTGTGCGTATGCATAGGATTCATTGAATGTTGTTTTGATTGGACTGAATTTGCCTTTTGTATAAATTCATAAAAATGTGGTATTGAAATGGCAATGCAGTTCCTAACTTTTTCGGGCATATAATCGAACCCTCAGATCAAACATTAAATATTTTATTATCGCTTTCTACTCTAATTGACTTTTCTATTTGTGGTCAATCTAAAAGTTGATTGGTGGCGACTCTTACAACAATTTTAGAATTTGGATCACTGTAGCTTCCATGACAGAAAATGAAGAAATATAGATGCTTAAAGACTTTTGGATGGAACTATCGGATTTCTACTCTAAAAATCCTAACTTTTTTCTGAAAAATCCACGAGGGACAGGCTATAGTGATTATGTCATACATTATATAAATATTTTGGTTTCATGTACATTGAATTCTTCTTTTTTGGTCAGACATGTACATTGAATTTGTCAGGTCATTAGAGGAGACATAACCAATTGAAGGATTTCAATTACTTTATGCTAAAGAATGATGATATTCACAATGAGGCCACAATTTAAAGTCTGATGCTTATGGTAGTGCAAAAGTATAGCTTTAGTATTTTTTTTTTTTCAACATTAGGCGAGTTCCACCATAAAAAAATTGACTGACAAATAGCATTATCAGTTTCGAACTTGCGATTAGTTCTGACAAACTTTTAGTGTATGAATCAAGGCTTTGGTTTAACTTCAGCAAGTGTTTTATTTTTTTTAATAATAAATTGCTTCACAGTTTGTGCTTTTAAAGGGAATTGGGCCTAAGATTTTATACTAAAACTTGCAATATATGTGAGAAATGATTCTTAATTTGTCTAAATCACTTTCGCAAATTGGTAGAAGTTAATTTTATCTTATTTAATAATATTTTTTGGAAAACCCTTATTTTCTCAAATAAGGATCCGAAGTAAATCTTACTTCAAATAAAGACATGAAATTCACCTTATTTCAAATAAGGGCTTAAAGTAGCCATGTTAGCTAAAAAAAGACTTGACTTCACCCGACTAATTAAGGGCATTTCCGTCATTTAATTTTTTTGTTATTTTATTTTATTGCTTTTTTATTTGAAATTTTCCTTTTTTTTTTTTGAGAATATGTGCAAGGCACACGTTAAAGTGTAGTTTCACTTCAATATACCAAAACGCTCCCTTTATGTTGGTTTTTTTTTTGTTTTTTTAGGGAGGGGGGGGTTGATACACGGGGGTGCCCTGGGCTTGGAGGCCCCAACTCGACAAATTTCATTACTACTAATGATAGTATTTCCACTCTAACATGGCAAATGAAGTAGTGGTACCTCGAAAGGACCATAGCTTTTAACTCTTCTCTTTGCTTAACCATTCATGGTCAATAAAGTTGTTAAAATTTTATGATTAAATCAATCAAATTAAAAAATTTATGATTAAATTGACAGCCGTACATAAGTTTATGACTTTTTGGACTAGAGATCTACTATCGTACATAGTTATTCCTTACATATCTCGCAATTTGGTCTCTATTGATCTAGAGGTGATTCCCTCCCACTTCAAAACCCAAACCCCCACGAAGCTGATGATGGATGCTATTTTTTGTTGTCATGCTGTTCTAGTTTCTATTTCAATTTGTTTAACATCTTTTGACATGCTAAATTATATTGTGCTTTTGAAATTACGGTTCAATGCATGCAAAGGAGGATGGTAGTTTGTCAACATGTCAACTGCATATACAAGCATTCATGGTATGAACAAATTGCTCTTTAAATGGTGACTTGTCCATATTCCAGCTATATTTTGAAAATTTATTGTGATGAATTTATTTATTTTATTAATCTATCAAAGCCGCAAATGTTTCTAACACGGGTTCAGAGTGCATTTGAAAATGTAGGGGGCTTTCAAGTAACTTTGTTAAAATTGACAGGTGTCCAAATAATTTTATACTAGAATCAATATCGCCACAGGAAAATAGATCTAATTCAGATTTTTTTTTTAACTAGAAGTTCCTAATAGCTCCTTAAACATTGTAATTTAAAGAAATAAGATTTGATTTGGGGGGTGGAGGCTGTGTGGATCTATGCGTAAACTTTTGATTTCCCTACTCGGGCCTTAATTGAAATTTGAAGAAGTTGGGAGACTAGGAGTTAACTCGCCCACGTCGGGAATATAGTTCCTGTTTTTTTTCCCCTTCATCTTTTGAATTTGTGAATAAAGTTCCAGTTTTTAATTATGTTCATCCTGTTATTACATAGCAATGGGATCCTCACCGCATCTAGTGGAACAACAGTGTCAAAAATGGGTCCATGCCCCTACTAAGCACTAGATACTTTCTATAGCATGCGACTAGCCCGTGAATTTACATCTTGATATTATATGTCAGGTCTTTCTGTACAATAAAGCAAAGCCAGTGATTTTTACATGGTGTTATATCTCTAATCTCTCTAGACTAGAAAGTCATTACTTAAGGGACATTGGGTGATTTAGATAGCTTGAGAATTCGATGTGACATTAGTTTAAGAGTAAGTTAAATGACTTGACTCATCGAAGATATGAAAACTAAAAGTATGTGTAGTACACAATCGGTTGAGGCAACACATTGCCCTAAACTAATAAATTGGGGTTAAATTAGTTCTAAACGAAACCCGAGCCCCTATATTCTGTTGCAGCCCAACTTGCAGGTCGTGAGGCAAGTTCCTGTTTATGCGTGAGGTCGTTGTAGGATCGGGACATGAATGGAACATCTTTTGTCTATCAAGTTATTTCTGTCCAACTTTTGTTTATAGTAGCCTTTCTACCTGAAATTCTTATAAGTGCATATGTGCCGATTTCGTAAATATGTGTAACTTTCTTAAATTACCGTACATTTTTCAATCTTGTATTAGTTTCCCTATTCTTGCCTGCAATTTTCATGAAAAGTTTAGACTTGGTGATATGAATAATTGCCACTACCATTTTTCGAACGAGGCCGTACTTACTCTGTTTTCCTTTTTATATTATTAGTAATTGAGCGACAATTCAGAAACATAGCGCCAATCCAAACGTCGAACAGACCAAAATTAAAGGATGAAATTCTCAATAGATACAAACAAGATTAGAAATTACATCATGAGATGGAAGTAAAAAAATTCCGAACTTAAAAAAAAAAAAGACACCCACAAGAACTTAATACATATTTAATGCGTATATATTACACTCATACACATACTTAGTCGTCATTGAGTTATCTTCCACATAAAAGCATAACAAGAAGATAGATATTTAACACTTTGAGAGATTGACGATGCACATGTCTCATTTTAATTATCTAAGAACTGGTGGGAAAAGAAAATTTGACTATCAAGATTTGAAACTATGCTGCAGCACAATAGCCACTAATATGTCCTATTCAATCCAATTTCGCCTCTTTAAAAGAAAATTTGGTCAAAAGAGCAATCATTCGAATCTAAAAGAGCTGCAAATATATTAACAATGACAGGCAAGAAGAATAATTTACATTGCTACAAGCGACATCAAGACAAATGAAATCAAAGAAGAATTTTCAAGCAATTGCCTTTGGTACTTTTGACTATGAAGAAAGACCTTGTTCTATAACAGATTAGATGAGTGCAGGTGCTTAGAAGTGAGAATCTATTTCATTTTTTCCTGTTTTGCCAAAATAGAGTTTCTATTCCAATTGACCAATTCTTTGTTGTAAAAATGCTAGTTGTAATTGAAGAGATTACTTAATTTACAACTTCAAATGTTTCCTCATTAACACGATCAATTTTGTCACATTATGCCATCTAACTTTTAAGTTAGTCAGTCTTAGTAGTCTCCTACATGCAGCTTGAGCTTGATTTGGATGACCAATACTATGATAAGAAGGAATGGTATCGTGTCACGAAACAAAATTTGATGTTGGCGAAGCATCTGGGAGTGCAGAGATTGTTGGTTTGATGCTACATGTGTTTGGAGTTGAAACAGTGGCTTTTTCTAGTTAAGTTTCTTCTTCGTAATTCACGTGCTATAAAGAAGATGGTGATCAAGGCTAAGATGCACAAAGCTACGAAATGGCCCATTTCAAATGGGAACCTTTGAGTTCAGTTGATCTCTGAACATTACTTGAAACGGCACAAATGTTGTATTTGGTTGTCCTTTTGTCGCAAGTAACGGCAAAGTCTCATCAGTCTCATGGCACTGGGACGCTCGTCATCACTTTTGGCCATTGTGAACAGTCACTCTGGGCCGTAGAAGCACCAGCATCTTTTTCTCTGTACCTATCAGTCTCACATGAAAGGTGGAACATTGATGATATTTCTATGCAAAACAGCCAATATTTTCAATGATTCTGCATTTGTACCTAGCTCAGCCTGAAACCCAAGACAGATTCTATTTTCAAAACACGTCCATATATCATGCAAGAGATAATTTAGCAGACTAATTGACAAAGTACCTTTGCAAAAGAAGGTACTATCTGAGGAAAAACAAGTTACGTGGTAGGAGAGTTTAGGAAGCCTACATTTCAGTCCTAAGAAGATCAATATTAAGGAAAGTCTGCACTCCAGGAAATAGGTTTTCATGCAAGCAAATTATCTCTGAAAGTGTACTATTTGATTTAATTGACGGCAACTAGGCTCCCTAAAGTGGCATTGACTTTGGCAAAATTCTTGCATCAATATTCAAAAGAGTTGTGCTTGGGTAATTATGCCTGAAATTTGTTTACTTTAAGGATACATCTTGGTCCTATTTTTCTCTACAACATTATGTCCTTGGAGAACAAACAACACACTGTAAACAGGGTCAGACTTAGAAGTTTTTACCTTGGATGGGCAACTTCTCTTCAGAGGAATCTTGGCACCAGTGATCTGATAGAGAGATGATTCTTGGATGACTTGTATACTAGTACTGGGCTAGGATGGGTTCCAATCAGCCGCGTCTTCCAAACATTGCGTAGGATTCATGCTCACCTTTATAACCACAGACTCATTCTCCCTATCTTGAAACTTTGCCATAATTAGGGCTACTTTTTGAGCTCCAGAGGGAGAAAATTGAGCAAGGCGGTCCATTATCTGCAAGATGAGTTAGCTTGCTTTATTTTATTTTCAGCAAGGCAATGAGCTAGTTCATGTTCCCCACAATGCTTTTGACTCATAATCATATCATTAGGAGCAGCATAACTATAAATCTGAAGCTCTAAAGGTCAGTTTTCATAGTTTATCTTTTTCCCCCAAAATTTTTTGATTAGATGCATCCTTATCACATCTCTTGCTTCTTCGCCTTGTACCAGAACTTGTTCTTTAAAGACTAATTCTTAAAAAAATTTTTTTAACATTTTTTCTAATTTTAAAATTTTAAAATTTGTATTTGTATTGTATTTGTATTTTTTATTCTAAAACAGACTCAGTCAAAGGACTCGGTCGAAAGACTCAGTCCGAGAATGCGGAGTCCTGACACTCCTGGTCTGATCTAAAATTCGGACTGGCCCTTGAGTCCAGTCCGAATAAAACCCCGTGTCATGCATGATAAGCCCCATCCAAATCCAACTTATTAGCCCCATACTAATAGGTCCTAAGACTCCTAGTCCTAACCCACCTCCTTCTCTCTCTCTCTCTTTTTTCATTTATTTGCTTTTATTATTCTTTATTTTCTTTTCTGGTTCCTCCTTCTTCACCGAGAGCACTTCTCTTTCTTCTTACCGAGAGCGTCTTCTTTCATCAGAACTCTCGCCCGGAAACCTCCTTCCCCTCAACGTCTGCCGTCAATGCGGCAACCATCTCCAGGATCTCCATCGCAGTCTCAGTTCACCATAGAAACCAATTCAATTTCATTGTCAGCCTCCTTCCCTATCGGATCACCGTCACTCACACACAATCCATAATCACCAAACGCAGAGCATAGGAACGGAAACATACTTAGTTAAACAAGCGCCGCAATCAAACAAGCGCTTCTGAGCTTAGAGACCGATTCTTGGACCATCAGCTTGAATGCCCGATTCACTCTCTTCAGTGGCCATTGTCGTCGAACGCAGCAAAGAAACATGCTAAACACAACGAAGAGACGAACAGAACAGAACACGTTCAGAATCAATCTTGACAGTGACGAAACATAACCCGAATCGAATCAATGCACTAAGAAAATGATGGGTCTACGTCTGCGCATCTTCAGTTCGAACAACATCACAATCTATTCAATGTCTGCGACTAAGAGGCATATTATCAAACACTCGGTGGTCAACAGATTGCGAAGTAAAATTCCGCTCTCTCAGGCTCAAATTCACGGCCTGATTCGAAGTAAGATCAACCAGCAACATTCGGAGCAAGGCAACAATCCAATCGCGCCCAACGCGTGCTTTAATCCTAAAAGAAAGAGCATCGATCTCAATAGCAAGGATAATAGATATTAACCAAGCCCGTGACGTTTGCATTGCGACGAACGCTCGAATCGGCAACAGGACCTTTTACGATTCAACCAACGAACGCAATCTCAGCTTCACGGAGGATTTCCAAACGAGATCTTTTGCCCTTCGAATCAGCTCGGCCAAGAACAGTGCCAAACCGGGACCAACGCGAGTCCGGCCCATTAGCCAACGCAGCTGAGAACGGCGGCGAACGGCGGCGGACGGCGGCGACGGAACAGTAACTTGATCGTCTCAGCCGATTCTCTTTTATCTTCTCGAACCGAAATCTGTTAATCTCTCCAGTGAAGTGACGTGCTCCTCCCATGCCGTTACAGAAGATCTCTCGTTTCCAGCTACGCAACATCTTCTAGAACATTCGTCGAGGTTTTACTTCCGTCCCGTCTCCCTTCTATCCGTCACACAAAAATCCCTTTTTCTCACCCGCACATCTTCTTCCATCCGTATTATCTTTTTTAAGATAAAATTCCTCATCTCATCCTCTGTTATCGTACAAAAAATGCATTTGGTCTAATATCACTTTTTAGTTTCCTAGATTTTTGCCAATTGTTATGCATGCCTGGCTTTTAAGTCAAACCAAAGTCTCACTTGATTTCCCCTAGAAACATTGAAGAAAACTTATTTGCGTTTCACTACCAAAAAAAAAAAGAGGGAAATTCTCCTTTTCACTTAAAACCAAAACACTGGGGTCGGTAATTGTCAATTAGGAGAGTGCACCAACAGATAAAATAAAAATTACGTGGACTATTTCCTATTGAATCATGATTGTTATGACAAAATCAATACTTTGGTTCTCAATATCTGATGCAAGTCTAGGGGAGGCTTTCTCAAACAATAGGATCGGGAGAGTGACTCGCGCACAAGAAACGGGACGAACAGTAATTTCAGCACTGCGCAAGCTCAGGAGAACAGTCGTATCTTTGTCGATATATATCGGATCGACCTGATTCTAAAACCAAATGAACAAAGACTTCTGGATCTACAATTTCTGTGTTTTGGGTTTTCTGGAAATAAGCACTGTAGGATAGTCGAAATTGGGTTGGAAGTAACGAACAGAACAGGAAAAGATAGGAACTTCGTTGGTTGCTCTTCTAGGCCTCCAAGGAAGTTGAGGGGGGGCACCGATTCTTCTAGATCGATGACTGCAACTCTTCAAGGATGCAGATTTCGAAAGCTCCGACTCTTGAGACGGAGTGAAAACTCTTCTAAGTTTTCAAGGTTGTTGAACTCTTCTGAGGTTAAGCGTCTTGTAACTGCAGCAAAGCTTTTCATTAATCAAAAGTTGTATGTCTTCTATAAAATTGACTTATATCATCAAAGAAATAAAAACAGAACGTTGAGACTAGGAGAAATAAAGACAAAGCGTTGAAAACTAGGAGAAATAAAAACGGAGCATTGAAAATAGGAGAAATAGTAAAGACATGGAAACTATAAACTAATAAAAGCATCACGCGAGCTCCCAAGTGTCTTTCCAAGCTTCCGGGATGGACTCAAGATGTCGTTATGGCTTCTCGGTTTCATTGAGCTTTAATGCGGGCCGATCTTCTTGGTCGAGGGAGCCGGTCTTCAATGTGGGTTGCATCATCCTCCCCATCTTTAAAAGAATTCGTCCTCGAATTCTTGCCATCATCATCAGAAGAATCTCCCACCCTACTAGGTGTCAACGTAATCTTCTTGCCTCCAAATTCAAAAGAATATGTATTTCGATAACCGTCATGCATAGTCCTCCTATCGAATTGCCATGGTCGACCAAGAATAATGTGACTAGCATCCATCGGTAGAACATCACACCATATCTTGTCACTATAAACAGAACCAATGGACAAATTAACAAGGCATCGTTTTGAAATAGTTACCCTCGATTGCCTTTCTTCAACCACGACATTTTATAAAGGCGTAGGGTGCGTTTTTAATTCCAACTTCAGCTTGTTTGCCGCTACTTCAGAAATTATATTCTCACAACAACCAGAGTCAATAATTAATTGACACACCTTTCCCATGATTGTGCAAGCGGAATGAAAAATATTGGTACGCAACCACCTATCTCCAAGTGTTGTCTCGAGGAGTAAGAAAATTTTCCTCACCATCGCGAGGAGAAGAAAATTTTCCTCACCATAAGTTCGCCGGTGTCAGCATGCACTATTTGTTCATCATCCGCAGCTTCTTCATCATTTTTCAACTCCTCTTCAAGTGGATTCTCAGCATTCTCATCGAGAATCATCATCCACCAAAAAGGCTTTACCGGTTGGTCGATTCTTATTGATTTGACAATTGCTAGCACGATGACCCAACTCCCCACAAGAATAGCAACGTATTTCGGATGTAGCAGGTTGATTCGAAACATGGGGTTGAGTAGAAGGCTTACTAGCAAATTGTTGACTTCGAGAATGAGAGCGCTCCATTTTGAGTGCTCGTTGGTGTGCATCTCCTAAGTCCCAAATGTCGAGGACTTCCAAGGCGTCTTGAATGTAAAATTGAAGATCGTTCAAGTATTTGTTCACAAGCACATCCTCCGGGTCCTGGATATTGTTACGAATCACCAACTCATTGAATTCATTGGTGTATTGGTCCACCGTTCGCATACCTTGTTTTAGATTTTGGTACCGTTGGTAGAGCTCTCTCTTATATCCTTTGGGAAGAAAATATTTTTGAATCTTGCCCTCCATCTTTCTCCACGAAGTGACTGGTGCTTTGCCAACGGATTGGCGAGTTTGTTTTCACGTCTCCACCAAGCAATCGCCTTGCCTCGGAATCGCATAGCAATGATCCCAACGTGACGATTCTCGGAACATTCCGATGCTCAAACACCTCATTCACAAGTGTTAGCCAATCAACAATTTCATCAGGAGACTCAGTACCTGTAAATTCTGGAACATCTTTCTTGACTTCCTTTTCCCAATCGGGCTCACGAATATGTTGTAAATGATGTCGAACATGCCTTAACCGTGAATAGATTGAACACTCTCCGAAGAGGAAGAGTCACCACGTAGAATTTTCAGTCCTGGAACAGGGTGGAGAATTATTTGCTTCAGTCCTCAATCGCTGAACTTCTTACGTCAGTTCGTCAATTTGTTGTTGCATATTCTCGACAAGTGTGTGCAATTCATTGAGGAAGGAGTTCTGCCGCCACGATGCCTAGCTTGTCTTGGAGGCATTGTCCTCTCCTCCAAAGCTCTGATACCAAATGATGCAAGCCTAGGGTAGGCTTTCTCAAACAATAGGATCGGGAGAGTGACTCGCGCACAAGAAACAGGACCGACAGAAATTTCAGCACTGCGCAAGCTCAGGAGAACAGTCATATCTTTGTCGATACAGATCAGATCGACCTGATTCCAAAACTAAATGAACAAAGACTTCTGGATCTACAATTTCTGTGTTTTGGGTTTCTGAAATAAGCACTGTAGGATAGTCGAAAGTGGGTTGGAAGTAACGAACAGAACAGGAAACGATAGGAACTTCGTTGGTTGCTCTTCTAGGCCTCCAAGGAAGTTGAGGGGGGCACCGATTCTTCTAGATCGATGACTGCAACTCTTCAAGGATGCAGATTTCAAAAGCTCCGACTCTTCAAGGACGGAGTGAAAACTCTTCTAGGTTTCAAGGGTTGAACTCTACAAGGTTCATGATACTTGCTTCAAGCAAAGCTTTCATTAATCAAAAGTTGTCTGTCTTCTACAAGGGATTGACTTATATCATCAAGAAATAAAAATAGAGCGATTGAGACTAGGAGAAATAAAGACAGCGTTGAAAACTAGGAGAAATAAAAACCGGAGCATTGAAAATAGGAGAAATAGTAAAGACATGGAAACTATAAACTAATAAAAGCGTCACGCGAGCTCCCAAGTGTCTTTCAAGCTTCCGGGATGGACTCAAGATGTCGTTATGGCTTCTCGGTTTCATCGAGCTTTAATGCGGGCGATCTTCTTGGTCGAGGCCGGTCTTCAATGGGCTGCATCAATATCTTTGGTCCCTTGGATAGTAAATGCTTTGATATCAAATAAATTATGTAGTGATATGATTGAGGGACAATGCAGTGACTTCCTAACTAGTTTGAAAGCAAGGTCTCAAGCTACTTATGCATGACGGAAGCCTATGGGATGGGAGATATGCCCTGACAAATGAGAGCACAACCGACAAAGCTTCCAGTGATGAAGTTTCCAACTGTTGAAAAAGAACTTCAATGGCAAATGAATAGAAACCTGTGTTCCAGCACTATTATAGATTTCTTGGTCCTAAATTATAAACGAATCTGATGAGACTATACCATTTGAAAGTAATGTTTTAATATCGGGTTGCCAATGAGTAAGAGCCGAATTGAAGAAAACATGGATGCACCCCCGAAATAATAATATTAAAAGACTAATTACAAATTTTTTGACACGTATTCTTAAATATAAAGATAGATGCACGTCCTAATGATATCTTTTCCTATGAATAGCTTTCATTGGACTTCAAAGATGGTTGGGTATTGTTTGCACAAAAAATAATCAAGTCATGGATACAAACAAGCATGCGCTTGACACTTGAGCACAAACAGTCACGTGAAAAATAGGTTAAAATTATCACGCAAGAGACATCTTGTCGGTGACTGTAGGAGTTAATATTTAGTGATCGACACTGATTCACATTAATAGAGCATGTTCAATTGTCGATATATGATGACAATTAACTGAGTCATGAATACCTATGAATAAAGAGCAGCACACCATCAAAGTTCTTTAGAGGCTTGAAAAGCATAGGAATATGGTAATTGACTGAGTCAAGACATTAGATCGATCAATAAATCTTCAAGCTGAGAAGTGTTAAGGCGCAATTGCAAGATTCACAATCGACAAAGCAGTTAAAAATTAAAGTGGGCATGTTGTTTGGAAGGAAAGGTTGCTACTTTTGAAACAAGATCATGAAGTGAGAAGCAGGCACCTTCAAATGGGATAAGTGTCTAAAGTCGGGAGATCGTGAAAAGCGTGAATACAAGACTCTTGGAAATAAAGGAAGGGGAAGGTAACTAGTGGAGATCGTTCGAGAGAAATACAACTGTTGGAGAACCTATTAAAGGAAGTTATCCCATAACCATTATATATACCATCGAACATCTACTAAAGATTCCCTGTACAAGTCAAACAATTTTTCTAATTCTTCAATATCTTTACTTTCCAATATTGTACTTTACTTTCTTAATTGTAATTTTCAGGTTTGTGTCGTCAATTAAATTTCAGTGCATATCTCTATTATGAGGGGATAAGTGCCAAAGTCTAAACCTTTTGCCTTTGTGCCAATTTGGTCCTAAACCTTTTTGGTGCCGATTCAGTCCTAAACCTTTTTAAATTGTGCCAATTCAGTCCTTTCCGGCAATTTTGGCCGGATTTTGCTACTAGACGCCGGCCGGCTGACGTGGCCCTGATCGGCGCGCGTGGACAACTTTTTAATAATATTTTAATATTTTAAAAAATTAAAAAAAAAATAAAAATACTTTTAATTTTTAAAATTTTTAAATTTTCTTTTCTTTTCCTCCTAGCCGGTCGCCGAGTCCGGCGCGCGCCAGCGGCCGCCGACGAGGGCGAGGCCCGACCCTCGCCGGATCAGCGAAGGTCGAGCCTCGCCGGCCCTCGCCCGACCTCGCCCGGATCGAGCCATGGGCGAGGGCCGGCGGGGCTCAACCTCGCCCGAGATCCGGCGAGCGAGCGCGCCCATGGCTGGATCCGGCGGCGGCCATGGGCGGGCTCGCCCTCGCCGGATCTGCGAGTCGAGCCTCGCCGGCCCTCGCCCATGGCCTGATGCGGCGAGGTCGGGCGAGGGCCGGCGAAGGCTCGGCCTCGCCCGAGATCCAGCGGCGAGCCTCGCCCATCGCCCATGGCTGGATCCGGCGCGGCGGCCATGGCGAAGGCTCGCCCTCGCCGGATCTGGCGGGTCGAGCCTCGCCGGCCCCTCGCCCCGACCTCGCGGATCGAGGCCATGGGCGAGGGCCGCGAAGGCTCGACCTCGCCGGATCCGGCGGCGAGCCTCGCCCATGACCGCTCGCCCTTGGCTGATCGCGGCGGCCATGGGCGGGCTTGCCCTGGCCGAGCCCTCGCCCGGCGGCGGGCTCCGCCTCGCCCGGATCCGGCAGTCGGCCTCGCCCTTGCCGGCGATCCCGGCGCGTCGCCGGACCTCGGCGGCCGACGGGAGGAAAAATAAAAAAAAATTAAAAAATTAAAAAATATTTTAAAAATATTTTAAAAATTAAAAAATTATTAAAAGTTGTCCCGTCAGCGCCGATCATGCCACGTCAACCGGCCGGCGTCCGGTCGGCAAAATCCGGCTAAAATTGGCCGGAGGCTGGAAAACTTAGAAAGGTTTAGGGCGAATCGGCACCAAAAAGGTTTAGGACCAAATTAACAAAGGCAAAAGGTTTAAACCATTTTGGCACTTTTCCCCTATTATGAGTATTATATCGTTGATGAAATTCCAGCATAATTTATTGACATCTGGTTACCACATCGAGTTTGTATATTTTGGATCGTGTCATTAATTAAATTTTGGTACTAATCATGTCACGTACGATCCTTTTCTGTATAAAGTTGTGAGTTGTTGGTTAGTAATTCCTTGCGATAGTTTCTATTAGGAGTTGATGTGGGGATGTTGATTTCCTTTCAATTAAAAGTTAAAAGGACAATTTTTGGTGAAGGATATTTCATCGGAGAAATTCTACCGAAACAAGTATGAGGATTCTAAGGACACTTTCGAGATGGATGCATATTACCATGTTTCAAGCATATGCTTCTATGTTCCTTAAATCATCTTCAAGATCATAGTGCATAAATTAACTTTATGATGAAACAAATATATGTAGTTAATTTTAAAAGTACAATACGTTCAAAGATTAACGACCTCAAATAAAATACATGTAAAATTCATGATTGGAAGAGAAGGCCATTCTCTCTCTCTTTTTCCTTCCTTTGTTTCCTTTTTCCTTTTCTCTTGCTACATTTTTTTTTTCCTTTTCAATTTAAAGAAGGAACTTTTTGATACTTGGCTATTGGTTTGGTAAAGATTTTTTTTTTTGAAACAAGTAAGATTTAACTTCCCAAGATCGCAAAGATTCTAATTTAAGTTTGAAAAATGTAGGAAATTTAAGATCATAGTTCGAAGGATTAGATTTTCGTAATGCTTTTGAATTACAATTTTATTTTTTACTATAACCCTATATGGTTTAAATGAGTAAATAAGCAAAAATATATTAGACTCATGTACAACTTGACCTGACCTATCCATTTGCCACCTACTCTTCATCATATCTAGTGCATATTATAGAACTGGTTGGTCAAGTACTATCAAGTGATGGATGATCCGAGCTGATGATCATATCAAAAGTTCATACAATCACACAGGAACAAAACCAAGTATGTACATAACAATAGATATATTAATGCCTACACAATGATGAAACAGAAAAAAACAAGTTTGATGTCACAAAATTCCCCTGACAAATTTATAGTCAAAGAGTCATTCTAATATCAACACACTTCTATCTGAGATACCATTTGTCAAAGGTACCACATTTCTATATAGAAGTAAAAGTTGGAAAATTCCAACTAGCCTATTGAAATACGACCGTTTTATAAAGGTGCCCGCCATTTTCTTAGTGTGTTGTGAACTTGATTTTTGTCTCAAATAATCCATGTGCATGGTAAGCGTGCACCAAATAGCCCTAGCCCCGAATGTTCATGAAAAAACCGGATGGCCATCAAACATGCATTTTGTGAATAAAGCCTTGTCAAATTCAATTAAAATTGAAAAAAAAATATAAGGTTGTTTAGGAGATATCAGTGAAGATTACTATATATAATCAATTCAAGCGCAAACTTATAATTCCCAAACAAAACGATATTATGAACTCGCGGGCAATGGGAAGGAATACAACATAGCATCCTTAACCTCAAACTTCCCACCAATATCACAATTCAATTTAATCAATTCAAGCTCTTTTCATAATTTTATTAAATTAATGTTTTGCGTCACTCGAATATAGGATTATAAGCGGGCACCATGTACATGCACGCAGTTCCCTTTAATTACCCTACAATTTAAGTTCTTGATTTGGATTCACTAATCGAATTTAACTTTTGATGTGCTTAATTAAGTCATAACAATAGTTTGTCGACTAAAAAAATTCCCTTCGAACAGACATGTTAATTAGAATGGATTTTGGGAGAGAAAAACAAGAAACACATAGATTAGGAAATTGATATATAAAATAAGAAACATGTTATTTACCATAAATGGGTAATTAAAGTCCCATATCGATATATAAAAAAAGGAACCAAAAGAATTCAATTCCCCAACTTGCTCGTAAATCGTGAATTACATGCACTATACATGTAATTACATCGAGAAATTCATGTGAATTTTGAACCCACATACAACTGCTCTTATACCACACGTAAGAGATTCAATTATACAAAACTCGAGTATAGAATTTTCAATACCTAGCCTTAGAATAAAAACACATCCCTGATTAGCCAATTATCGTTTTTGCATCGAATGATATGGATAAAGCCATACAAATTCTGAACTAGGCTTTCCTCTCTTTCACCTACCTTAGAAGGTCTTGATGGATAAACGATAGGTGCATGGAATTAGGTGGGGAACGAAAACCATAACCTATTTATGGAGCATATTTTAATAGATCCATCCATTATATGTCATCGTTAAAATGCTGGTCTTCATTCTTCAGCCGACCACATTATTATTATAATCGAGATATGCTAACCCTTTTGTAATATGATCACATCGGGCCATATAACATTCTCGTATATTTTATAAAAGTTATAATAGAGCATTTTTGACAGACTAAAATATTCTGCAATCAATGTTAGCTCGCATTTTATAAAAAGCTTCTATCACACTCTAATCTATAGTACCCAAGAGTCTAAGAGAGGATCTTATGCGTGAAGCATGGACAAACTCTCTTTGCTCCTTAGTGTCAAGATCTGGACATTGTTTGAAGAGCATTCTCCTTACTATTAGGTATCCGATCTAATTTATAGTACCCAAGCATTATATCTCTGGAATTTTATGCGAAATTGCAGTTATCCTTCATATACTTAAGATTTTACAAAATCTATTAAATCACTTCCCATAACTTTAGAATTTTGCATCTCTCACTAAGCTTTTTTAATGAAGAGAAGCCCCGAAGCCACCATAACAACTAGCTCTCATGTAATGTAAAGCAATACATACATAACCAGAATAATCTATAAATTTATGATCTGTTGAGGCGATCAAGTACTAATTAACATATTCAAGCATGCAGTACAACACATTCTATGAGCACTCAACATTCTGGTCCAGCAACTTGCAACGGCTTTATTTCTCTTCAAAAATAAATAAATATCATTCCCCTATTCTCTCCTCTCTCCTCACTGAAGCTTTATCTTTGACTGTTCTCAGTTCAAAATTCAGATAGACCACAATGGCAAACGAAAATATGAAACATCATACATTGTAAGGCAAGATTCTTGCCATTGTCAGCGAAGTCGTATTTTATGAAAGAATAGTAAGAACAAAACCGTTGACGGCCTAATAATGCATTGAAAATTCCAGTTTTTAAGTTGAGATATACTATTTTATAATATATCAAAGAAATATTTAAGGCATAAACACAAAAAGATTGACAATAAGTACGGATGGATAATGTGAGGCGTATCAATTCAGAAGAACAACAAAGTGCTGTTGGCCAAAATTTATAGAAAAGGGGTGGAGAAGCAATGATAGACATACATTGTGTATCGTTAATCCTGTTTCTTCCTACCGCAATAAGGTGCCCTTCCTCAACAAGCACCCTGCTGTTCAATCAAGGCATAAAATAAATAATGTACAATGTGAAATCACTTACCATTTAAGACTCAAAATAAAGTAATATCGAAATGCACCTAGTTATTGAAAATCAGTTCCTTGCAACTGGAACTTCAAGGCCTGTCCAAAGCAAGCTTTGCCTTATATAAAAAAGGCAAATAGGTGTTGTTACTTGTTAGGAGAAAAAAATATGGGTATAGAGTCAGAATTTCTCTTGCATATAGGCAATTCAAGGAAAATGAATGTTGATTACTTGATGGTAGAAATATTCGAGTATCAATATGCAGCTACTAATGGAATGAATCCATATCTCGCAGTTATAAGATCAAGATTTTGCAGGTCTTGTATTATATACGGTCCCAATCTTCGGTAATGATTATTAATTCATACTCATCCTATAATTTAAATGCAAATCCGACCTAACACTCAAACTGATATGGCTCTAACAACACTAAAGTAAACACAACAACTAATTTGAGAAACTACATTAATCGGGTTTCACTCAAACATTCAAGAAGCATCTAGGAGTTTTAGTGTCACGCTCCGGTGCTTTGGGCTTGTGACAATACACGCTATAGCTTTCCATAGGTCATTTGTTTGCAATGTCCCTGGATCATCGCTTGTACCCATTCATTTTATCTTTAGGTTATACACAAGTAGAAGCAAAATAAACATCTCATGACCATTAACAAATAATAGGGATAGTATAAGGCATACATCAGAACACACTTTTATATATTTATCTATTGTCAAACATAACCATTGGGGTTTGCCCCAAATACCACCCTTTCAACATGGAAGGGGTAGGTGGGGGATTCAAATCCCCACTTTCTCAAGGGGTTGGATAGGATTAGTTTCAAATATGGGTTTTGACTCTCCACAGCCCTACAAGAGGGTAGGGCAAAGTCCGAGTGCGGGTTAGAATAAAAGTAAAAGAGTAGGACGACAAAAAAAAAAAAAACTATTGTCAAACATAATCTTCTCTTACAACAAAAAGCTTAGCCATTTACATGTCCGAATAGCGAGTCCCTCATGCTTGTCTAAGAATCGGGGTTAGGGTTAATCTAGCACCCCTATTCTATGAGGGTGACCTCTAAAAGTGGTATCCTCATCTAGTATCCATCCATGTTAAGGTACTCTAGCTGAGCTTTCGGATAGCCATGATTAGGGTCTGAAAAAAAAAGTTGAACAATGAGGAATGAGATAAATTCAGCGAATGAACTTCCTTGACCTCGTATGAGGGAAATTAGTTCACCTAGCAAAGTCCCTAGACAAGCAAATATCTATCAATGGCAAGGACATAACAAGCTTCTCTCTCTTTACTCTTTATGTCCCACATGAAAGCGAATCTACTTAATCAAGCCATCAATATAACACATGAAGCCCAAATCCATAACACTTTTCCATGTTCTGAGCTAATCATATGTATGCGGGAGACTATAGCATCACTTCTCAAAATATGCATTTATGCTCTCTATCTACCCGAGTCTTTCCATGTAAGGCACTTTATTATTGTCACGTCCCGATCCTCGGCGCGTGCCCATCCTTCCTCTTGGTCAATTAAAGCGATGTCCCAGGACACATCGCGACCCATTCATTTTAAATGCATGTGTTGAAGCATATATATAATTCCCCGGACAACAATACCATTGGATAGGGAAGCCGAGGACTACACAAATTCTTGAAATTTTAAACCACACCTTTTATACATATCAGAACACCTTAGATACAATGCTATCCAATATTTACAAAGTCTAACAAAAGGCTTGATTCTCAAAATTAGTAGTTCTATACCCAGCTACTTTGACTTTGCTTACTGAGCTCTCTAAGTCCACAAGATCCTGGGCGATACGGCGGATCATCTACCATACCATCGGGAGACCAGCCACATCCCCATCTAGAGCATGGGCGCATCAATCACTTATGTCGGTATTCCAAAGTTTGAAGGGCCTATTCTGAGACCATAGGGTGGTATGGAACCAGGCCTTAAATCTATTGGGCCTCTCTTGGTGTGGAACTTCCAAAACCCAAGCGGTTGTCACAACCATGTCATACGTCTAGTCACTCTTGGGGTCGGGGAAAACTATGACTTGCTATATTATTCTTGTGGGACGATCGAGACGTCTAGGAAGTCGTCATCTGCGCACCTGAAAATAGTTATTCAATAGCCGGTGAAACAACGTCTGTAAAGTTCTACCCCCTCTAAGGACTCGATTAGTAAACCCGATATGCCGTATGGGCTGCCTATGCACACACGGGTCAAAGGACATACCTTAGCCTCAGATTCCACCTGCATATCAGTACAATTCATAATAGGCATCCAATTATCCAATAGAAATTGAACTATCGATCAATCGACCTAGTCAATTACATGTCAAGCGGACCATACCCAGGTCAATTCAATCAATACTATGTATTCCTCTATCCCCTCTATCCATGATGGAATATCTGGTGTCGAGTCTATGTGCATTCTCCAGGATGACATACCAAGTCTCGAGCCCACGTACCTTCTTTAAGGCGACCCTACCTACTCATTGACCCACGTACATTATTCAAGGTGGGATATCTAGTCATCAAGCCCATGTGCATTCTCTGGAGACGTCAGGGTCAAGGCCGTCCGATGCATTCTCTATGGTGACCTCTTTGCAAGATGACATGTAAACATTGGGTCCACGTACATTCTCTTAGGCACTAGTTCGCCAAGATGATGCATCGAATCACCAAGCCCACGTGTCCTTTTCACGATGTTGTACTCAACATTGGACCCACGTGCATTCTCTAAGGCACTAGTTCGCCAAGATGATGTATTGAATCACGAGCCCATGTCCCTTTGCCGATGCCACACTCAAATCGTTGGGCCACAATACATTCTCTTAGGCATAGATTAAACCAAAGTGATGCATCAATTCACCGAGCCCACATGCCCTTTTTACAGTACCATACTTAACCACTACTCTTCTATCGATACTAACAACTAATACCCGATCATGTCTCAATCAAATAATCAAAAACAACCATTTAGGAACATATCCTAAAAATTCACATTTAAATCAATTTGGCACGATTCAAAGCTCAATTAAATAAATAGACTGTACCACGACAATCGAAATAAACAAATAAATTCCAGTTGTCAGCTATCCCTACCTAATTTCCGAAAAATAAAAAAATAAATAATTAAGTAATTTCAAAAATTAATTATTAAATACTAATAAATCCAATTTAGGCCCGTAATGCCTAATTGAAGCTAGAGACGAGTAGGGAAAAATCCCGAGATGCATTCAATAAATAAAAGTAAGTGTCTACTCGCTAATTGCACAATCCAATTGCCTAACATGCATTGCAATTAATTAATAATCATTAATCTACTCTAATCTAACCACCTAATCCTACTTAATTAACATTAATCAACCATTAAGCATCATTAGCAAACTAAGCAAGGATTAGTGAGTAAAACATACTTGATTAAAAATCAGCTCAGGTCAAAATGACGAGCACGTGACAAAGCTTGATCCTCTCCAAAGCAGTTCGGCAACCGGGGTTGGGACGGCTTGAAAACGGGCCACAAGACCTACAAATGCTTGCTGCAAAATAGCTACGATCAAGGGTTGAATGGCTATCTTGGGGCTGATTTGAACATGACTTGGACTAAGCTCGGTGGTGGCGGGTCGGAGCACGGCTCGTGGCTGAAACAACCGCGAATCGGCCAACTTCGGGCCGGACCTGCTGGGAATTAGCTGCTGTTTGGGCTGCACCGGCTTTGCAAGCGGCCCGAGGAGAGGCGGTGAACAACCCGCACACGGCTGATGCGGTAGTGACGATGGCGAAGGAAGAAGGACGCAGGTGGGGCTTCGGTGGGGCAGACCGCGCTAAAGAAAGAGACAGCAATTCCGGAATAGGAAAGAGAGGAGGTCATCGTCTTCGTGGGGCAACAAAACCAGTCCAAGAACACGTGCAGGGAAAGACAAATAAAAGAGAGAGAGAGAGAGAGAGAGAGAGAGAGAGCCAATTATGGACATCAGCCAAAACACTTAAATAAAAGCCAACGATTGGAGATTAAAGGAGAGTTGCGTGCAGCTGGCTGCACGAATGCACGGGAAGGAGAGGGAGATTGAGGTGGTTGATTGTTTGACCCAGTGAGTCCAAGAAGTGGGGTGTCGTTTGAAGCCAGTAGAGAGGTGTTAGGGAAATCCCTTATGATGTTTTGAAGATGACAAAATAAATCAAAGGCTACTAACATGTTTAATGGTTAAGTAATAGACCATGCAGATGGTAGAACATGTAAAGGATATTATCAAAGTCAGAAGACGGCCAGAAGACTGAACGTAACATATGTCCAGAGTATATTTTGAAGATTTCCAGATTTCTGTGTCAAAGTCTGAAGACTGCCAGACTCAAGACTCAAAGTCTGAAGATTGCCAGACTCAAGACTCAAAGTTTGAAGACTGCTAGACTTTAGTGTCAAAGTCTGTTCTACATCAGAAGTCTATCAACCCTGACTAATTCCAAACTAAACGTGAATGTTGAACCATAATACAGACTCTATGTTGAAGCTGAACCAGAAGATAGACTCTATTCTGAAGCTGAACCGGGTACGACCTTAAAGCTAAATCGTCGTTGAACAGATATGTTCAGACCGCATTGTAAAGTCTACGACTCGCATTGTAAAGTCTATTGCTCTCGATTTTACATCCGCATTCGATGAAACGTAACTCAAGCCCAATCATATAACGGCTAGTGATCTGGTTTAGATTCCACATCAAGATTGATTTGATTGACTCAATCTAATTGATTGACAATTGGATATTGAAGACAAGAATTTTCTATACGAAGAAGCTTTACTTATGGAAACCAAGATTCCGTTTGTATGGGCGATCGAAATCAATTTAGGATTTTACCTTTGTCACTCAACGGCTACCAAATCTTCTAGATACAGAGCTGTCCAATAGGTATATTGGAAGACGATTCTCCGGGATACTGTCCAACGGCTAGTTTAGAAGTGGAGGAGTATTTAAGGAGATCATGGACCAATGAGCAAGTAAGAGACGGAGCGTAGAATTTATAATTCCAAAGTCGAGCGACTTTCGATCATATACTTGTCTCTTGAGAGCTTAAACGTTTGTAATCGTGAGAGAAATACCAAAAGAGTGACTTAGTGAGATAGTGTAATCTACTACTAAGTGTTTGCACTCAAGTTGTAATCTCTTGTTGATTGCATAGTGGAATCCAGCCAAGAAGGCTGTTAACGTGGGAGAGTGGACGTAGGCTTGGATTAAGCCGAACCACTATAAATCTTGTGTTCTTATTCTCTTCCCTAACTCCTTTATTTTACTCGAAGTTTATTTTATTCCACATATATTTGCCAAGGTTTATTTTATACACCTATTCACCCCCTCTAAGTGTTCATACTAGCACTCTCAAGAGGAAGGTCCAAGAAGCAACAAAAAGAAACAGTTTGAGGATAAAGTCGCAGGGGTGGTCGGACGTAGAAAGCACACGTGCAGAAACCCATGAAGAGAAGAGAGAGATATTTACGTAAAGGGATAAGAAAAGAACGGGCCCACCGGTCAACATTTATCCCAAATGGAAGACCACAATGGTGGGGTCGTCGACTGAGGATGATACGCCCAAAAGTAAGAGAATAAAATGTGCGCGATATGGGAGGGGTGTGTATGCGGGCGCGGAGGTCACGGGACTAAAAGAAAAAAAGGATTAACATAAACTAAAGTCACGATTTAAACAATTAAGAACAACTTGTCAATTGGCCATTTCAGGACCAATTTCTTCGGCAACTTGCACACTTGAAGTCCAAACTAAGATGGTTTTAATTCTATGAATTTCCTTCGAAACCGACTTTTATCGAAATTTTCTCGAATTCGAATTTCCAAACATATAAATTTGGTTGAGGTCCAAATTGAATTCAGAAGAAGCCCAAACAACTTTCATTCACCGATTCACTTACATCAAATGCCAAAAGTCTCTTCAAATTGGCCAATCCGTATTTGTTCATTTTCCGATCGTCCATCTCGATTTCCTGAAAAATCTCGAACTCTCCAGAATTTTCTCAAAGGTGAGTCAACGTTCTTAGATTGACTCATGACACGACAGAATTTCAAATTTCTGAAATCGAATTCAAATTCGCGGTTATCTTCAATCAAACGCGCTTTTAGTGTAACCTTGCATACTGGGTAGTTTTTAGGAATTTTTGATATAATTGACCCGTGGTCGATTTTCTCCTAACCATAATGAACCCATTCAACACATTGGCAACTCTCGATAGTTGCGAAAATCTCGAAGTTTCAAATACGGACATAAAATACCCAAACGACAAAAAATCAGTTTAGTGTTGATCGACGATAATTTTGCAATCAGGTGGAATCATCCACACTTTGATCACTATCTTAATCGAATCAACCTATCCCTGATCTTTGATCAATTTTTAATTATGCCGTAATGACCCTTGGAGACTAGTATGGTCGGAAAGCAAATCGATTTCTGGTCAAATTCTCAAGTCTATTGCATTAAAATCCCTTAATGGCTTTACTAGGTAGGTTAGTTATCTCATGAGTGGCCATCTCAGAGAAAAATACTATAGTTATGTTGATGAAAGTCAGGATGTCACAATTATTCACGTCTATCTTTTCATAGTTAAGCACGTGGGTCGGGTTATATTCATACTTTCTTAGCATGGACACGTGGAATATGTCATATAGTTGAGCAAGTTTCGACGGCAACTCCAATTGATAGGTCAAAATTCCTATTTGTTCCAAAATCTCGAACGATCCGACGTATCTTGAACTCAACTTTCCTTTCTTGTCGAAACATGAAATTTCTCGCATCGGCAACACTTTGAGGAAGGCATGATCACCTACTTGGAACTCCAAAGGCCTTTTCATGGTTTATCTGCATTGTTTTTCTAGATGGCTATGGGTTGTCTTAAGCCTTTTTCTAATGACTTTGATCACATCTATTGATTGTTGACTAACTCTGGGCCAATTACCTTTGTTCCTCCAACTTCATCCCAACACACCGGAGTGCTTTTGGCTTTACCATCCAATACTTCAAATGGTGCCATTTTATTAATGCTCTACTGATAGATATCATTATATGCGAACTCAACAAGGTGTAGTTGTTTCTCCCAACTTCCCTTAAAACTCCAAAGCACAAGGTCACAGCATATCCTTGAGAGTTTGGACCATTCTCACAAACGTCCACGGAATTTCAATACTCCATCATCGATAACTTGAAAGTTAGGCTTTCTCTTTTCTACACCCCTTTGTAGAATCCTTTGAATTGCAGAATCTATTAGTTACCATTCTTTAATCCTTGTCTACACTTTGGGGTTCAATCTTAAGAGTGAAATAGCTAGTATAAACACCTAATGGGGGGTGAATAGGTGTAAAGACGATTTTCTCAAATTGCAGTAAAGATATTTTTCTTTAAGCCGAGTCTGTTAAACTAGAGACTTTGAATAAAGATTCAGACTCAAGTAAATACAGTGAAAATCAGAAAAGTATCATAGCAGATAAATTAAAGGAGTTAAGGGAAGAGAAAATGAACACAAAATTTATAGTGGTTCGGCTTAGATTAAGCCTACATTCACTTTCTTACGTTGACAACCTTCTGGCTAGTTTGCACTATGAATCGAAAGAAAATTATAGCAATATAACACCGACTACTTAGTAGAGTGTTTCTTTTTCTCACTAAGTCACTCTTTAGTGTTTTCTCTCTTTTGAATACAAGTCGAGCACTATATGAGGAAGAACAAGTGATTTGAGAAGCTTCGAGACTTTGGAATTTAGCTTTCACGGTCTCGCCGAATGAATTGAAAAACCTCCTTAAATACTCCTCCATTTGTGACCGTTAGCACTTTCCAGAGGAATTCTTCCAATCAACTCATTGGACAGAATCAATTAAAGAGATTTTGAGCCATTTGAAGATTGAGATGAAAGGCCAATGATCCTGGTTGCTTATACAATTAGGATCTAGGTTTCCATAAGTAGATTCTTTCCAAATAAACTTGTATTCCAAAAAGATTATACCAATCTGTGATTGATTTGATCAATAATATCAAAAAGGTAAGTGAAATTTTCAACCAGAAAGCCAGATGTATCTTGTTCGTATTGAATCATTAAAGAAAGAAAAATAATCCTAATTTGATTATATCTTTGATCTTCACTTGAGTTTAGTCTAGATCTTTGTCAAAGTGGGGCAAACTTTTGATGTAAGATAGATTTAGAAAGAATTTCACAAAAGTCTAATATTCCTCGAGATAGAAATAGAAAAGTTTTGTCAACTTTCAAACTTAATAGGAGTTTCCTCAACAATCTCCCTTTTTTTGATAGTGACAAAATTTTCATGCAGATTTAAAACTTATATCCTGCAAAAACAACACTTAGCAGTACATGATAGTTTATAATAAAAACATATTACTATAAAACTGAATAAAATAGAATTTGCATCCACAAAACACATTAGTCTCAATAGTTTTGCAAAAAGAAGACACTTAGAGTTCAAGCATTGCAAAAGTTCAGTCCACAACTACAAAAGTTAACCATGAACCATACAACAAAATCACAAGTTTAATCCAACACAATCTAAAGTTCAAGCAAATAACAAAAATTTTAAATCTGCTCTCACTCTTCCCCTTTTTGTCATTAGCAAAAAGATAGAGTCATCAAGAAAAGAGTAAGTAAAAAGATAATCAGGGTTGTTTTGGAATGCGAACAAGTTGGAAATCCTCCAAGTGACTGCACAAGTCTCCTCAAGCTTGTGTACGCACCGATATACATTCTCCACTTTGGCTATAGTCTGCGAAGCCTATTGATTTAGCATTTGAACCACGAGTGTCGAAACCGTACCTTGCCGTTGAAATTCTAAGGTAGATCCTAAAGCAGCATGTAACTTCTGAATCTCAAACTCCATGGCATATTGCCGTGCATTTATCTCCAACAAGAGGTCTACTATTCTTGGATAGTTTGAGTTAGATTCGGTTTGTGCACTAGCTTTAGCAAAGTGAATTTGTGGAGCATCCAAAAGTAAAGGAACGTCAACTTGAACGTGTGCGCTTTGTTGCCTACCCCGACTTGGAGTTTCCTCTTCAACATCAAATTTAGGGAAATGAGATGCAAATACATCTTTAGCATCTACAAGAGATCTATTGATACCATCACTAGCGGTAGGTGCTTCTACTAGTGTTTTCTCATATTCTCCCCCTGTTTTGGTGCCTTCAGGTTGAGATGAAACTTCTCCCTCTTGCACTTTCTCTTTTCCAGCACGTGATCGCTTCTCTAGTTCAGTCTCCTTTTCTGCGGGTGCAGTGGTTTCCCCGTTTTCTTCAGCTTCTTGCAATTTTTGGTATTGTACCAGTGTCTCTTTCTGAATCTTCATTCTCCTTCTCTTTAGCTCCTACAACATTACTCTCTTCTTCTTCTTCCTTGTCACCTTCTTCTTCCTCTATCTCTTCCGAATCAGCATAACCTTGAAGATTTCGCAAAGTGATGGCAGAGATTGTTAGAACTTCATCTTCCTCCTCTTCATCCTGCAGAAGGATAGATTTCTTTTTCTTTGAAGACTTATGGACAACATCCTTTCCGTTGCTCTTCTTTGCAACAATAGATCCTTCTTTGATTCTGCCAGATGATTCATTCTTCAAAAGATCCAGGGCCTTAGATAGATCTTTCAGCCTCATTTTGGAAATCATCTTCATTCCTATCTCCATAGGAGTGAGAGTCCTTCATTGAAGTTGAGAGGGTAATTGAATCTGAAAGTGTTTGAATAATCTTGTTATCAAGGCGTAGTAGGGCGTTGCCCTTTTTCCTTCATCACAATTCGTACATATGCAAAAAAAAAATTAGTATGTGGGAGAAAAAGGAATTCAATTGCAAATTGCCCACATGATCTTCGCTTCAAATCTCGAGATATCAATCTTGGAGGCAGCTTTGGGTCTGATGCAATTGATCATAATCTTATGTAGCAGAATGTTTGAAGCTAGCATACGAGGGTAAGTAATACTCCCACTCGAAAATCTGTCCTTCACAAGAAATCTAGTGGCTTGATTGATGGAAACATTTATGGGTAGAAAACCACCCTGTTCTACACCCAAAATGTTAGCCAAAATATCCACATCCCCAATAAACACTATCACAAAGAGTAAACTGAATATGAGTTTGATCTAGAAATGACAGATTCGAGTAACAATATGTTGTTAATTCAGGATATGTTTCAACAGTCTCTGCACAAAATTTTTCAAGTTGAAGATCGGCTAACCTTTCCCTCAAGTTAACCTTTATAGAATCCAGAAAGTCAAAGTTTATTGTGCGTGGGTTTATCACTATGTTCAACATTTGAGCATAAACCCTTTTATACTCTTTTGAACGAAAAAGTTTCGTTCTTTATCCAAGAATCTCAGTAGCCACACCCATTCTTGGTTGGAAATTTGTAAAGATTCTCTCATCATCATCTTTATTCTCAAGCTGATTTTCTGACCCAAAATGAGGATCATAAGGAAAATTCCAAAATTCTTTTTTTGTTGTTCCTTTTGCCACTATTCCTAACCTTTCCATTGTTTTCAAAAATAGAGTTTCATTTCCATACCCATTTTCTTTCAGAAAGTTAGTGATAAAGGTCATTGGACTTCCACCTTGTTTCAAAAACGTATAATGCTTGGAAAGTACCTCGGGCCTCATTACTCTGATAGGAGTCGCCTCTTGTGTAACTTCCTCATTTGTAGAGTGGCGAGGAGAACTTTGTGGAGAATCTTCTCCAAGAAGATAAAAGTGAGTGGGTCCTTCGGGCATGTTGCGAGGGCCACAACTTGCAATGCGAGAAGATTTCCTCGAACAATATTGATGCAAATTTGGAGAACTTTGACGACATGTTCAAGTAAAAAGAGAAGGAAATTTGCAAAGAGTTTCTTCGAGTAAAAACGAGAGAGAGAGAGAGAGAGAGAGAGAGAGAGAGGGTTTGAAAACACTATGCTCGAAAGAAATAAACTAAAGAATTTAAAGAAATTGAAAAGGAGCAAACGAATCTTCACAAAAGAAAATATATTTTCAGAAAATAGTTCAACATAATTTGAAAACAACAACTTTCAAGAGCAACATATTCTACTTCCGCTGTAGAAATTGTCACGTACTTTGTTTCCTTGAGAACCATGATACCAGCATTTGTCCTAACAATTGACATGTGCTAGATGTACTCTTTCGCCGACTCTACAACCGACTAGATCGGCGTCGAATAACCAAGTAAAGTAAAGTCTCCTATTTTTGGATACCACAGACTCGCTTTGGAAAAGTCGCAACATATTTGATTATGTGTTTAACCACTAGGGGTGAGCAGCGGTCTAGGGTTGACCGGACCGACCTTGGACCGGCCCAACCCGCCGGTCCCGGGGTCCGGTTCCCAAGGGGACCGGGTCGGTCCTCGGTCCTGAATTTCAGGACCAACACCGTGCGGGTTGGTCCTCGGTCCTAAGATTTTGGGTTGGTCCAACCCCTGGACCAACCCTATATATTATATTATATTATATTATATATAATTCTTTTATATATTCAAACCTAAGTAAAATGTCTGTTATAGTATATTATATTGAAATGTTCTATCAATAACACTAATAGAAATTTCAATTTAAAACTTTTGTTGAGTATTAATTATGTGTCGTTTGTTTTGTTTTCAGGTGTTTAGATGTTCAAGTGAATTAACAAGATGTGAAGTTATATATTCATGATTTATATTAAGTATTTTGAACTTTTTATAGTTCAATTGTATTTTACTAATAAATTTCAACTGCACTTTACTTTTCAATTTGTGTCAAATGGTAGAAGTTTTTGAAGAGTAGAGTAGTATTGCAAGGTTGCTACGGTGATTTGCTAGTCAAGTGGTGTGAAGCTTATTTTTTTGGTTGAGTGGACTCTACATGATCAAATGCAGGAAAACACTTTTGCATATGATGTTATGAATATTAAAGATAGATGATTACAAGAACTTTTCATCTTATCCCATATCTCGATGAGCGGTTAGCAAGTACGAAATTTCTATTATGTCATCTTAAATTTGCTAAATATGTATTGGTATTTATAATTTAGTTGCACAATGCCGCATTGTCAATGGATGTGTAATTTGAATTTGTAGGTTTGTTTTTTAGGGAGTATAAAAAATAAGACGAAAAAATTATCGATCGGTCCTGGTTGACTGGGAACCGGACCGAACCCATTGGGTCGGTCCGGTCCTTGGTCCCTGTGCTCAATAGGGTCGGTCCTCAGTCCTAAAAATTGAGGACCGACACCGTACGGGTTGGTCCTAGGGTTAGGGGTGCCCGGACCAACCCGGACCATGCTCACCCCTATTAACCACACTTAGGTGTGATTCTTTTAGATCAGATTGAAATTTAGCATAGATGCACACACTGAATAAAATGTCAGGTCTAGAGGTAGTGAGATAAAGAAGAGAACCAATCATGCTTCTGTATAGCTTTTGATCTACTTTCTTTCCTCCTTCATCCTTGTTGAGTTTTGATGAACTTGACATAGGAGTTTTTGTCCTCTTGCAATTTTCCAATCCAAATTTATTGATAAGATCTTTGGCATATTTCTACTAGTGAATAAATATTCCTTTTATTTTATTGTCTTACTTACAATCCCATAAAGAATGTTAATTCACCCATCATGCTCATTTCAAATTATTCTTGCGTAGATCTTGAAAATTTTTTGCAGAGATTTTCGTTAGGAGAACCAAAAATTATATCATCTAGATAAATCTGTACAAGCAAAAAAATCTTTTTCTTCTCTTTGTATGAACAAGGTTGTATCAATTTTTCCTTTCTTAAAATCATAATTTGTCAAAAACTTACTTAACCTTACCAAGCTTTAGGTGCTTGCTTCAGACCATATAATGCCTTCTTTAGTCCGTAGACGCAGCCTAGTTTTCTTGGATCTTCAAATCTTGATAGTTGTTTCACATAGACTTCTTCTTGTATGAATCTATTAAGGAAAGTGCTTTTGACATCTATTTGGAATAATTTGAAATTTTGATAACAAGCAAAGGCAAGTAATAATTTAATAGCTTCTAACATTGCTACTAGTGCATAAGTTTCGTTGTAGTCTATCACTTCTTCCGAGTGTATCATTTTGCCACAAGCCTTGCTTTGTTTCCAATGACTTTACCTTTTTCATCCATCTTGTTTTTGAATACCCACTTTGTTCCAATCACAGACTTTCCTTTGGGTTTTGGAATTAGTTCCCATACATTGTTGATGCTAAATTGTCTGAGTTCTTCCTGCATAACTTCTATCCAACTTTCGTCAAACAATGCTTCTTCTATTCCTTTTGGTTATATTTTTAAATAAGTGCTACTACACTAGAACCTTCTTTTCTATTGATCTGGTGCGAATTCCTTCATCAATTTTGCCAATGATGAGTTCTTTGGGATGACTTGATTTTTGCTTCCAATTTGCTATTTGATTTGACAATCGGTTGATCATCTGTTCCTTTTGAATCTTATTGTTTTGCTTGTTGTTGTATCTCAAAAGATTGAACTGCGCTGGGGGAAATAGACTTTATTAAGTCTGGAACTAGTTCAAACTTTTCAAGTTGAACCTGACCTAATTAATTCTGCACATAATCCTGAAACATGACGTTCATTGATTCTTCAACAGATTGAGTTTTCTTATTAAAGACCATGTAAGCTTTGCTTGACATAGAATATAGCCAAGAAAAATTCATTCATCCGATTTTTCTTCGAATTTTCCAGATTGATCATTTGCATTTTTCAAGATAAAGCACTTACAACCAAAAACGTGAAAGTAGGAAATATTAGGTTTCTTCCCTTTATATACTTCATAAGGATTCTTATCTATAATAGGTCTTAAAAACACCCTGTTGATTATATAACAGGCAATAGAAACTACTTCTGCCCAAAATTGAGAAGATATGTCGCTTCCTATCAATAGAGTTTTGGCTATCTCTTGTAAAGATCTATTTTTCCTTTTCACAACTCCATTTTGCACCGGGTATATGGAGATGAGAAAACATGTTGAAAATTAGATTCATAACAGAAGTTTACAAAATCCTAATTTTCAAACTCACTTCCATGATCTGTTATTATGTTTGAAATAGCATAACCTTTCTAGTTCTGAATTTTCTTGGCAAACTTTGAGATATAAAAAAAGAAGTTTCAGACTTATTTGCTAAAAAGAATATCCAAGTGAAATGTGAATAGTCATCCACAATTACTAAACAATATTTTTTTTCGCAAATACTCGAGTTCTTGTTGGTCCAAAAAGATTCATATGGAGAAGTTGCAAAACACTTGGTAGAAACATGATTTACTGGTTTAAAAGTACTTCGACCTGTTTTTCCAAGACAATAAGTGCACAAATTAGACTTCTTATAAGCCAAATTAGGAAGCTCTTAAACCAGCTTCTTTGATGAAATTTTGGCACCGCTTTCATATTTACATGACCAAGCTTTTGATGCAGAGGCTTGCTTCATCTTGTATTGAGATGAGACACTGAGAATTTTTTGGATTTACATCCAAAAGATATATATTGCCATGCCTTTGCCTAGTAAAGGACTCGTGAAAGATCTTGACTTATTCTAGAACAAATGCCTTCTTAAAAGTTTATTTTGAAACCGTATCACAAAACTGACTTATACTCGGAAGATTGTAGTTTAAATGGGTTCCACAACCCATTTATGGACCCATTTTTGCTTAAATGGGTCGTTAATGGGTCGGGCCTTATTTCTCAAGGCACCCATGATGGGTTTTAAAATAAAATGACTAATATAATTTACCCATTTAAGACCCATTTACCAACCCATTAAATTCTAAAGATAAACCCATGATCTCTACCCTATCCATTTACCTTTTCGCTTCTCGTGGAAATTATAATTTTTATTTTACTTTTCTCTTTTCTTTTTCTTTACTTTTTTTCTTTCTCCTTCCTCATTTCGATCGCCGACACGGCGATGGTCGGCTAACCGGCCAAGTGGAGCCGTCGGCTTAAAGCCATCGAGCGAGGCTCGAACATCGAGTGAGGGGCGAGCTCTAGAAGTTGCTCGACGTCGCAAGCCTTGAGCTCGCGGGATCGCGCAGGCGGAGGCCTTCATCGACATCCGTCGAGGCTTGAGCCTTGCCAATGGGCAAGCCTCGAGCTCGCCCAGGCCAATCGTCGGCCAACGAAGAAGAAGAAGAAGAAGAAGAAAAATAAAATAAAAAATAAATAAAAATTCCGATTTTTTAAATAATTATTTTAAAAATTATAAAAATTATCCATTAAATTTGTGTTGTATAAAACTATTTTAGCAATACCATTTTTTTTTTAAAAAAATAGTATATATATATATATATATATATATATATTTTAAATAAGCTTGGAAGTATTTTAGTAATATAATCTTAAAAGAAAAACATAGGAATGAGTTATTTTAAATTTGGTTAAATATATTTAATAATGGGTTGGGTCGGTACAGGTTGGGTATGGGTCGGGTCGATTTATGGGTCGAATAACGAGTTGGGTATGGGTCGGTATGCATGGGTCCCGGAAAATTTACATAAAGCATAAATGGGTAATAAATGGATTGATGGGTCAATTTAGGTCGGACCATTAATGAACCAACCCAAGCTCGATCCAACTCACTCATTTAACAACTTTACTTTCTTCACATTTGGTGTCACTCCAGTTTTTGTTTTAAGAGCTTTTGTGTACTTTTCAGACTTTCCTTTCTTCTTTTTCAATATGGGACAGTTTGGTGCGATATGCCACTTTTTCTTACACTCGAAAGAATACATATCCTTGCTAGTTTTTCAATGTCTTCCATTGGTCTCTTCTGAGAATTCTGCGTGCTTTGCTTATTCCAATTTAGTCTTCTTCCATTTCTGTTTAGTTTTCTGAATTTCTTTATCATAGCGGGCCTTTTTCATCATCCATATCATCATCTGAATCTGTCTAATCAAAATCAACATTAGACTTTAATGTAATCAATTCTTACCTTTTGGATCTTCCTCATCATTGATCTGCTCTACTTCATGATTGAAGCGTGCCTATCGATTCGTCAAACCGATAAAGGCATGATCCTCCGAATTTCTTTGATTGAAGTCTTCACATGATTTAGTCATTTTAAAAGTCCACATAATAGTTTGTTGACTTTCATTGGTCCAGAAATTAGTTGACTTTGATAAGCTAGGCCATTCACAATTTCTGTAAAGTGGTTAAACATATCACAAATAGATTCTCGAAGCTTCATTCTAAAGGATTCATATTGTCCAAATAGAATATTTATTTTGTCTCATTCACACGGCCAGTCCCTCATAAGTGACATGTGCCTGCTCCATACTTCTTTTGTTGTTTCACAAGAGGAGATTTGGTTATATTTAGTAGAAGACAAAGTACAATATAAGAAATAAATTGCTTTTGCATTAAGAGCCTGTCTCTTGGTAATTTTAGTTTATGTTGATTCATCAACATCAATCACTTCTTTCGCTATGCAAAATTAATGTTGCTTTTGGATTGATTCCTTTTTCAACAACATCCCATAGGCTCTAGAGTTCTAGATCTGAGGAATGCCTTCATTTGTTCTTCCACGTTATACTCATTTCTATCAAAATAAGGAGGTCTTGTGTTGTTCTGTCATTCAACCAATCCCAGGCTAAAATACTAGCCATAGAAGATCTTTAGCTTAAGTAAAACAATTCAAGAAAGTAAGCACACAAACTTCGATGCCAATTGAAATAACTAGTATAAACACCTAAGGGGGTGAATAGGTGTAAAGATGATTTTGTCAAATTGTAGTAAAGATGTTTTCTTTTAAGCTGAGTTTATTAAATTAGAGACTTTGAATAAAGATTCAGACTCAAGCAAATACAATTGAAAATCAGAAAAGTATCATAGCAGATAATTAAAGGAGTTTAGGGAAAAGAAAATAAACACAAGATTTATAGTGGTTTGGCTTAGATTAAACCTACGTCCATTTTCTTGTGTCGGAGTCTTTTAGCTAGTTTTCACTATGAATCGAAAGAGAATTACAACAATATAACACTGTCTACTTAGTAGATAGTTTCTTTTCCTCACTAAGTCACTTTTTAGTGTTTATCTCTCTTTTGAGTGCAATTTTAAGCATTATTTGAGGAAGAATAAGTGATTTTAGAAGCTTCAAACTTTGAAATTCTAGCTTTCACGATCTCTGTCGAATGACTCGAAAACCTCCTTAAATACTTTTCCATGCCTTTGTGACCGTTGGCACTTTCCAGGAAATTCTTCTAATCAATCCGTTGGACGGAATCAATAAAGGAGATCTTGAGCCGTTTGAAGATTGAGATGAAAGGCCAATGATCCACTGGTTGCCCATACAATTAGGATCTAGGTTTCACAAAGTAGATTCTTTCCAAATAAATTTGTTTTCCAAAAAGATTATACCAATCCGTGATTGATTTGATCAATAATATCAAAAAGGTAAGTGAAGTTTTCAACTTGAGAGGCAGGATGTATCTTATTCGCACGGAATCCTTGAAGAAGAAAAATAATCCACGAGTCTAATTATATTTTTCGATCTTCCCTTGAGGTTCGGTCTGGATCTTCGTCAAGGTGGGGCAGACTTCTTATGTAAAATAGACTTTGAAAGAATTCCATAGAAGTCTAATATTCCTCATAATAGAAATAGAAAAAGTTTATCAACTTGAAAACTTAATTGGGTTTCTTCTACAAAGAGTTGTCAAAAGACTCTAGAGGTGGCTTACCTCAATTTGAAATCGATCTGCTCCTTCGAGGTAAAGTCCATCCATTCTTTCTTACAACCAAAATCAGCGTTCCTTGCGGCAATGCACTAGGGTGTATAAACCCTTTATTAAGTAACTCTTGCATTTGTGCCTTTAACCCCCTAACTCCAACAATAATTCTGTAAGGTGCTCTAAGATGAGCTCCATGCCAAGGCCAACTCAATCATGAATTCTACCTTTTCGTCGCAGTGATAATCCCGATAATTCTTGTGAAAAGACACTAGGAAAGCCTTATATGCGTACTTTGTCTTCCATCCTTGATTCCTCAACCAACGAATTAACTACCATTGCCGGATAACCTTGGTAACCTCATCCAACAATCGAGTCATCTCAAGTGACGAAATCAGATGGATCGAAAAGGTCTTCCTTTGTTTCCAACAAACTTATAACTAGAGTGATCTAAAGTGTTAAATTAGATTACCTAACGGAAACAATCTATTAGAGCTCGTTGCTTCTTGAGCCAATCTTTTTCAATTATGACATCAAAGTCATACATAACCAAAACAACCAGGTCTAACTTTACCTAGTGGTCCTCCTTTTCTTGACCTTATTTCAATAAACCAAAGTTCTACAAGCTCGACCATACTTTCACTACACCACTTCGATAAAATTATCCCGGAAATACTCTCCCCATTTTGGCACATAACTCGGTTTATCCCTGCCGCCTTAGCGATCCTAAATTCTGCTAGAAGCCGCTCCTTGATTAGGTCCTCTAGCCCGGCTTCTACTCTCCACCCTCTTAGACCGAATTGTCACGAGGCCCACGGCTTTCGCTTAGTTCATCCCCAAGTTACATCTACTAGAGGGGTCCCATTCCAATATGGACTAACTCACAAAGATATTGTTCACTTTGGCCTATCCCTTATTGAGCCTCATGGTTTTATCCCTGCGACACATAGAGTCAGCACTTTTCCCAAGGGTCATTCATCTTAATAGTGCTCTAGCTTAAGCTTGCTTATCCTTCAGATTCAAAGGCACCAAGCGGCTTATGATGTTTAGTCTTAAACTATCTCGGAACCTCTTTATCCTATCCACGGAATCCTCTTATGTTCATTCTTCCGGCATCCTTGTGTTGTTCATATGACGTGTTTACCATGGTGCGAAAGCCTTGGGTTTTCTCTTTTCATCTATTTACAAGGCAACCTCATTGATGCCTCCGAGAACCGACCCTAGCTCTTGGACCCATTCATTCCCCATACTACTAGGCCAAAGTGTAGTAATTGTTCATTAGGCACTCCTTCTTTTATTCAATAGAACCATCTCGACCAAAGGTTCTAAGAAAAGTTTGCTCTATAGTCCCAACACCGAGGTCAAGAATCTAGAAGAGCTATTCAAGAAAACAATAAGCAATCACAAGCATCAAGTGTTTTTCTTAACTAACTATCCCAAATTCCCCATGCACCTTATTACTCCGAGGTAATGACCATGTACGACACCAACCAAGCGAGGGGATGTCTGTCTTGACCCACTTCGAGCTCATGATAACCCATGTCGCTTTCTACTTAGGTCATTTTGCTTGCAGCATTAAGTAAAACACGCGACTAATTCATTTGATCTTTTATTATATGTAAGCGGAAGCAAAATATAAACATCTCCCAGCCATTAACAAATAATAGGGATAGTATAAGGCATATCATAATACACTTTTTTTATATATATGCAGCTATCATCAAACATAATCTTTTCTTACATCAAGAAAGCTTAGCCATTTACGTATTAGCACAATGGATTCCTTTATACTTTGTCCAAGAACTGGGGTTAGGGTTAACCTAGTACATCTATTCTCTGAGGCAATCTCACAAAGTGGTATCATCTACGTGTTTAGTGTCATGCCCCAAACCTCGAGCGCACGCACATCCCTTAGTGGTTGATCAAATTGCGACGTTCCCAGGACACGTCACCGACCCATTCATTTTATTACACATGCGAAAGCAAATTAAACAATCTCCAAACAACATCAAACACATGGGATAGTAGAAGTAGGACAATCGATTTTCACAAAACACACTTTATATACATATTCGGTTAAACCTACAGGTCTATACATCAAAGGTTTGTCCCAAAAGAACTACCGGATAACTTATACTCCGAACCCCTTTGACTTTGGCTTAGGATCCTCCATGACACCCTTTGATACCTCCATAGTAAGGACCTGAAAATGTCAGCGAGTCTAGCTCGGGATCCTCCACGACACCCTTCGATACCTCCACAATAGGGTGAGATTAAATCTCAGCGAGTCTACACCATAAACCTCGATTAGGATGAGAATTCACCTAGAGGCAGCCTAAACATACAACATATATGACTTACCTCGCCTCAACACCTCACTGCACATTACTACATCTTATATATTATATATAAACGCAGCAAGCGTAAACCATTAATTGGAACACTTCATATCATATATCAATTAATCATAGGGGTCCCAATTATAAGACCAAATCGTTATGACACGTCCTAATCTGTGCCACACAATTTCGTCCCATAATCAAGTGTGATTATTTCAATCACTCAAGTGTGTTCCAATTATTTACAACCCATCAACCACACCAACTCATAGTCGGCAACCACGCATCGTCCCACTTCGTCGGGCAGCAACGTCTACATCTAGACGGCATTTCACATAGGAGTATCGGTCCAACCTCCATTGCGATCGGCATCCGTTGTCAAGGGCATTCCACATAGGAGCATCACCCACCTGACTTTCATCAAGTGACGGGTTCTCATAGCGACCACATGCACATTCAATCTCGGTCAAGGACATCGTTCTTTGCACACAAATGTCTCAATTTCAAATAATGTACTTAACATATTTTCTTCATATTAAAAACACTCAGTAAAATAGTTGTGCATGGACACACAGTCAAATTGAACCACAAAACGCGATATACTCTCTTTAAAAATTTTCACAATTTTATATAGTATTTAAAATATTTTTGGTGTCAAAAACCAACACCTGGTATTTTTCTAATTAAATACTAAAAATTCATAATTTTGAAATAATAATTAAAAATCATCACCAAGCACCCAATTGCATAAATTGGCAATCAATTTCACAAATTAACGCAACCATGATCAACGTAAAATTCGACAACCTGGTTATCGATATAATTTACGCTAATTAATAATTAATTAAATAAATTACAAATTATTTAAATTAAAACCCTTAATTAATTTACATAAGCTAATCTAGCTAATCTACTAATCCCTAACCTAATTAGACTAAGCTAAGAACTATTAGCTAATTAATCTA